>LR812519.1:4601124-4628624 GCA_903798195.1 Danio kyathit
TTTTGTTTGTTTGTTCTGTTCTGGTCTGTTTTGTTTTGTTTGTTTATTTTATTTTATATGTTTTGTTTTGTTCTGTTATGTTTTGTTTATTTGTTTGTTTTGTATGTTTTGTTCTGTTTTGTTTTGTTCTTTTTTGTTTTGTTGCATCCCACTAAGCATGCTTTTAATTTGCAGAATTTATAGAAACATTTGGAAAAGCAGTTTTTCATCTCTCTATAAAGTCTTTTAACTTATATAATTTGTAGAAAAAATAGGAAACTGTAGTATTTTTGTAGTATTTTATTTTATCTTATCTTATCTTATTTTGTTTTATTTTATTTTATTTTATTTTATTTTATTTTATTTTATCCTTCAGAGATGTTGTGAAGCTGGAGTCAGAACAGTGTTTTAAAACTGATTCTTATTGTTGTCTCGAGAGCTTTATCCAGACACTGTTATTATGCTATAGTTGAGGCTAGATGGAAAAAAAAAAAACGAAAATTATGGTTATTAAAACTCACAATGTGCACAATCAGAGGGAGAGAAAAAAATGGTTACTACAAATCAAATCAAGCTGCAAGTATGTTTAAGGAATATTCATATTTTTCAACTAAGATTGGCTGCTATGACTTGACATTTTATGCTGATGTGTCAGATTTTTCTCTAATATTGTAATCTATCTATCTATCTATCTATCTATCTATCTATCTATCTATCTATCTATCTATCTATCTATCTATCTATCTATCTATCTATCTATCTATCTATCTATCTATCTATCTATCTATCTATCTATCTATCTATCTATCTATCTATCTATCTACAGTATCTTACAATAAGCTAATCCTGTTCACCAAGGCTGCATTTATTTAATCAAAAATACAGTACAAATTGTGTACAGTACTGTACAAATAAGTGAACTGAAGGAATAGCACAGGCTGGTGGGTTTCTTAACCAGTGGGTTAATTGTGAATTGTTTTTGCACTATAAAATAACTGTTCAAAAGTAGTTTATAATTTAATTTAATACTTTAATCAAGTGTATCTGTATTTCAGATTTTAATGATGAATTTTCAGCTTCATTACTTCAGTCTTCAGAGTCACATGATCCTAATTATTATTATTATTATTATTATTAATGGTATAATCTGCCCATCTATCTAAATTCATTTCCATGCAGAAATAAATAAATAAACTAACCTACAGTGTAAAAAAAATACATAAATTTGCAGTTTTGTGATTCATTTTTTATTTTTGCCCCTTCATTTATGCTTTTGAATTGCATTATGGGATCTTGACCTTTCTTCTAACAACTTTTAACCTTGAAAAGTTGGAAAAAGTGAACATTTATGATGATTTTTAATAACACATCAGGATTCTGGAGAGCAAAGGCGGACATTTCTCATTGAATCTTGCTTGCCACCGTTAATCTGGCTTGCCCCTTCTACCCGTCACCCCCTGTGAATAACTAATCTTTACCTCTGGGAACAGCAGTACTGGCACATAGACATACATACACACATCATCACTTACCTATGTTCATTCTTCTGTTGAGTCATCGGAGGTCAGGTGCACATGTATCCTGATGACACACGGACAAATCCACACACTTCTTCTCATACCGCATTCATGTCTCCATATACACCACACATACATTCTTGTTTAATGTCTTGTTCTTGTATGAATGTGCGGGAGTGGTCGAATTTCCACGTTGTCCCAGCCAAACCGAGCGAGTGATTGGCACGCGCTTATGATGTCATGGTTGTCACAACAAAAGTTCGACCAAACCATTACTGTTTTGTGTAGGGGGATCACGAGATTATGTCTAATGAAGAGAGTCAGTAATTGTTTAGATTTGTGCTTTTGTATGTTTTGACTTACAGTTTGGAAATGTTGGGTTTTCTATTTGAGTTACATGTTACACTATGATATATGGTAACAAAGAGGACATTATGGAAATTTATGCTTACCTGTTAATGGTATCCTTCAGGTAGGGGTGGGGTCTGGACTTTTAAGGAGGAAGCCAGACCCCAGTCAGTTGCTTGTTTACCAAGTCAGGGAGCATGCTATTGTTGAGCTGTGTGCAACCTCTTTTTTTGTATACCGCAGATACTCATTTGTATATAAAGAGTTCAGATGCAAAAGCGGCTAAACGCCACTTCCACCAAAAATGAGCTAATGATATTGAGTGAATGCTTTAGGCATGTAGTACATGTTTAACAAATATTTTCACTTTAAATCATCTAAATCCCAGCGTCAGCGCATTCAGAAATACCACTTTGCTGGCAAAAACCTCTGAACACCACTTGCCTTTGACAGCAAAAGCCGCTATATCCCGAGAACCAATCAGAAGGCGCGAATCGAATCATATGTTTTCAATGTAGCAGCGCGCGATTTCGATTTTAAAAGACGGAGTTTGATGAACTGGATGAGCCTGTTCGACTGTCAGTGAATGGCAAATAAAAAACATCCCTTACCTCAAAACCTGCATTATAAGAAAAAGAAAACACACTGTACAGTCGGAAGTGTAGCATGCATTCATAACGATTTTTTACGCAGTGACGCTACTTTAAATGAGTCCAATTTACTATACATTAAACTGCAGCTCCATTTCACGAAAGACGAAGTTAAGATGCCGTTCTTTTATCCCGCATGGATGCTCTGAGGTGAAACAAGAGACGAAAAAGAGACCAAGACCTTAAGTATGGTGAGAATGAATGAATGAATGACAGCTTCTAAAATTTTCACCTTGTGTTTTATTTGCTAATTTAAGCTATTTTCTTTAAATATAATGTAATGTGTAAAACTTTACATTATTTATATTACCACATATTACCTACACGTCTGATAAGCTTTTATATAATGGAGAGCTATTGATGCTTCACAATGTATTTACACTACATTATTTGAATCTAACAAGCTTAGTTTACAATGTTTGCAATGTTTACATTACACAATAAATCAGAAATGACAACAGATTGTTAAGATTTAATTAATGTCAGTTTTAATGGTATTGATTAATGCACTTACTGGACAGATTTCATTCATGCATTTTCTTTCTGATTAGTCCCATCAGGGGGTTCCACAATGGAATGAACCGCCACTTACTTGACAGATTTATGTATTTTGTGGTTTGTGTAATGTTTTATGTTTTGTAAAATAATTTCTAATTGCATCTTTAGTGATTTTCACCTAATTACACTGTCTTGTCCCAATAGGTGGATTTAGAGGTTTTTGCAAAAAAAAGCAGACATAGATTTAGCTGGTTTTGACACAAAAGAAAATCTCCCTTGTTAAAAACCAAAGAAATGTCTAAAGTGACATTTAAAAAAAAAAAAGGTATTTTATTTACCAGCTAACATTATCATTACATATAAAATGAAACTTCTGAACCTAATCAGAGGAGCCTGATAGAAAATGCCCATTTACCAAAAAAGAGGTCTGATGGATTTAGAACTCTTCATATATATATATATTTATTGTTTGTTTCTTTCTTTTTGGTTTTTTTTTTTTTTTTTTTTTTTTTTTTTTTGGGGCTGTATTTTTTGTGGACACCTGTACATATTATATATACTTTTTGCTACTGAACATTTTATGGTGCACTGTGAATAAAATTCACCTCCCTTTTTACATCTTCGGATCAAGCCATCGTTATTCTTTTATGTGAACCCTTTTTTTGGGAAGGATCTATTGCATCACCCCCCCCTCTCTTCCCCTCGCTCGTCACTTACTGATCACCATCAACCCCAATATCCCTCACCCTGCTCTTCTCTTGTACTCTTGCGTTTCAGTGGATCAGCGTCCCACATGAGGATTCACATTAGGATTCTGGATGGCAGAGGCGGACATTTTCTTGTTGACCTGATGGTCAATCTGGCTTGCCACTGTGAATCCCTTACAGACTTACCGATTGCCATCAACCCCTCCCCCCCTCCCCCGTCTTCTCTTGTACTCGGTGTGGGAAGAGTTTCAGCGGGATCAGCGTCCCACATGAGAATTCACGTTAGGATTCTGGAGAGCAGGGGTGGACATTACCTGATGGCCTGATAGTCAATCTGGCTTGCCACCGTTAATCTGGCTTGCCCCTTCTACTCAACACAACCCCCCCCCCAGCCCTTCCCTCTACTCTTCACTTACTGATTGTCATCAACCCCGATACCCCTTCACCCCGCTCTTCTCTACTCAGTGTGGGAAGAGTTTCAGCGGGTCAGCGTCCTACATGAGGATGAGGATTCACATCAGGATTCTGGAGAGCAGAGGTGGACACTTCCCATTGGCCTGATGGTCACGTTGACTTGCCACTGTGAATCTGGCTTGCCTGTTCTTCACTTACCGATTGCCACCAACACCAATAACACCCCCCACCCCCTCCTGTCTTCTCTTGTACTCAGTGTGTTTCAGTGGGATCAGCGTCCCACATGAGGATGGGGATTAAGATTCACATTAGGATTCTGGAGAGCAGGGGTGGACATTACTCAGTGGCCTGATGGTTAATCTGGCCTGGCGCCATGAATCTAGCTTGCCCCTTTTACCCAAGACACCCCCCCCCCCCATATCTATATATTATTTCTTATACATTATATTATTTCAAGTTACTAAAATGTCAGTAAAAGTCACTTTGTTAAACTGTAGAGTTGAATTTGCAACATCAGAAGTTGACAGATTCCCAGTGTTGGGTTGCAGCTGGAAGGGCATCCGCTGCGTAAAACATATGCTGGATAAGTTGGCGGTTCATTCCACTGTGGCGTCCCCAGATTAATAAAGGGACTAAGCTGAAAAAAGAAACTGAATGAATGAATGAGAAGTCTGCAGAGCAGAGATCAACATCCCATAATGCAATGCACAACCGTAAACTGTTAAAACACATTAAAAAACCTAGCTTATTTATTGATTCACTTTTAGCATTAATATTTAAAACAGTACTGCTTTAGGAGCTCTAATTAGCTTTTTTCATTAGCTGCAACTTCTACTAATTAAAATGAGTAAATTAGTTTAATACGGTTTTAACTTTACTTCGATCAATGTTGTTTTTAAGCAGATATAAAGAAAAGAGCATCTCGTTGTTTAGTTTTGCATCACTGCAGGGTTTGCACATTCAATTCGCTTGTCTGTTTTACTTTCATGTGTGCTTGTTTGGGATTTCGCTATTGAATTCAATTGATTTCTTAGAGTTTATAGTACAACACGATGCACTGCTGCGGCATTAAAAGTTCAAGAGCAAAGTCCTGTTTGTATTCAGTGAAGCTCCGCAAATCAGCAGAATCACAGATGGAGCTTTTCAGCGGAAAATATTATAACGCAGCAATAATCAGCCCTCTGTTTCTGCTTATAAAACTAAAGCACTTACAGTGACATATCTATTTAAGTGCGGCGTATTATAGAGACTCCTTTATATTATAGAGCCCTAAATATCCATTTTATTTTTAGACATGTCCTGAATGTGAATGCATTTGATCTAAGAAGAATTTTGGATGTATATTAATATATGTGAGCTGAGTTTGAGACATGGGAGATCAGTAAAAGCAGGATATATGCAAGTCTCAATTTAAGAAGAAGGATGCATATGTTATGGCCATCGTGAGACAGATTGTAAATATTTTCACACTTTAAATGACATGTAAAGATTATGAATATGTTTCTATTTAATTTAACATTGGCTTAAAAAAGGAAAATTAATTAAAATAAATACAAAATAAAATAAAGTGCATTTATGGTTGAACAGCAATGGTATAACAAAATATGGCCAAACTAATATTAATACTAATAAAATAAATGCTTGTCATGTAATTATTTACATGCACAATATTGCAAATTGTATGTAAATATATAATAATAAAATAAGTATATGTAATTAATAAATATATAAATATAATTTTTATGTCATTTAGCTTTGACATTCAGTATAATTAATTTAAATTAAAATAATTAAGTTAAATTGAAAAAAAACAGAAATTATTTATAAATTATTAAATAAAATAAAAACAAAAAATACAAATTAAATAAAACAATAAAAATAAAACAGAATAAAATAAATTAAAATAAAAATAATTGCAAAATGTATGTAAATATATAATAATGTATAATCTTTTTCAAATTTTATGCAATTTATGTCATTTAGCTTTGACATTCAGTATAATTAAATTAAAATTAAAATATGTAAATTAAATGAATGAAATAAAAACTAAAAAAATAAACAAAAGTTTTTTAATAAAATAAAATGAAATAAAAATTAATTAATAGTTGAACAAAACTGGTATAACAAAATATGACCATATAAACTAATAATAATACTAATAAAACAAATACAAACCATGCAATTATTTACATGCATGCAGTATTGCAAATTGTATGTAAATATATAATAATGTATAATCTTTTTCAAATTATATGGAATTTATGTCATTTAGCTTTGACATTCAGTATAATAAGATTTAAATCAAAATAATAGTTAAATTAAATTTAAAATAAACTAAAAATTGTTTATAAATAAAATAAAACAAAATAAAATGTTTTCATGGTTGAACAACAATGGTATAACAAAATATGGCCAAACTAATATTAATACTAATACCAATAAAATAAATGCATGTCATGTAATTATTTACATCCAGTATTGCAAATTGTATGTAAATATATAATAATGTATAAGCAAATTATATGCAGTTTATGTCATTTAGCTTTGACATTCAGTATATTAAAATTTTAAATTAAAACAACTAAATTAAATTAAATCAAAAATAAATAAATAAAATAAAAATGCATTTGTGGTTGAACAAAAGTTGTTTACATGCATTCAGTATTGCTTATTGTATATAAATATATAAAATGTATTTTCTTTTTCAAATTATTTGTGATTTTATGCCATTTAGCTTTGACATTCAGTATAATTAGATTGAAATTAAAATAATAATTACATTAAAATAAATGAATAAATAATAAATAAAGTAAAATATAAAAAACACATTAAAATTGAATTAAATTAATTATTAAAATTATGAATAAATTATAAATTAATAAATAAATAATATATTTATATTATAATTAAATAATAAAATAAAATACATTCATGTTTGAACAAAAATGGTATAACAAAATATGACCATACAAACTAATATTAATATTAATACTGCATGCAATTATTTACATGCATTCAGTAAAAAAAATTGCATGTAAATATATAATAATGTATAATATTTTTAGAATTATATGCATTATATTTTATGGCATTCAGCCTTGACATTCAGTATAATTGATTTTAAAATAATAAAATAAAACAGTAATTTTTAATATGTTTAATTAATTTAAACATTATTATAATTATGCAAATATGTAATAATGTATAATATTTTTCAGATTATATGCAAGTTTATGCCATTCAGCTTTGGCTGATTGATTGTATAATAATAATAATAATAATAATATTAATAATAATAAAATAAATACAAATTTGTACTAAATTGCATTAAAAATTAAATGCAATACAAAAAAAATAAATACATTTATGGTTGAACTAAAACAGTATAACAAATTATGGCTATATAAACTAATATTAATATTAATACTAATAAACTAAATAGATGTCATGTAATTATTTACATGCATTCAGTATTTCAAATTGTAATTAGTAAGTGTAGATGTAATTTCAAATTGTTATTTAAAATAAAATAACATAAAATGCATTCATGGTTAAACAAAAATGATACAACAAAATATGACCATATAAACAAATATAAATATTAATTTTAATAAAATAAATGTGTCATGTGTTCCCAGAGATGGGTTGCGGCTGGAAGGGCATCCGCTGCGTAAAATCATGCTGGATAAGTTGGCGGTTCATTCCGCTGTGGCGACCCCGCAAGGGACAAAGCCGACAAGAAAATGAATGAATGAATGAAATGTGTCATGTAATTAATTACATCAATACAATTATTTAAATATATAATAATATATAAGATTTTTCAGATTATATGCAATTTTATGCGATTTAGCTTAATTTTTTTAAATTTTAAAATAAAAATAATAATTAAAATAAAATAAAATCGATTTTAAATAAAATAAAATAAAAAATAAAATAAAATAAGTACATGTATGGTTGAACAAAAATGTTATAACAAAATATGACCATAAAAAAGAATATTAATAATACTAATAAAATAAATACATATCATGTAATTATTTACATGCATACAGTCTTTCAAATTGTAATTGGGTTTTAAAAAAATAAAATAAAAATAAAATTAATAAATAAATAAAATTAAATACATTGATGGTTTAGCAAAAATGGTATAACAAAATCTAACAAAATATAACAAAATATAACCATATAAACTAAAATTATATTTGTTGTGATATTGGACATAAGTTCAGTTTTGGTATTTTGCAGTGTATTTCACATGCAGCATCACCTGTTTTTGTTCTTTATATCTCCCAAATACAAATACAAACACACAAGTTGTACATTAGTTGCTGTTGTGTAACGCGGTGAATTACAGTGAATCTGTCCTCATACGACTCTTTAATCAATCAGAGACCTACTGAAGTAGGTTGAGTCCTCTGAACAAGTGCTTTCCCCAGGGACTTGTAAATGTAACCCAGATCTGAAGGGTCATGCTCTGTTCAAGGCCTTCGCTTCTTCACATGTACTGTATGTATGTTTTTATATGGGCTGGTGAAAAATATATTACCGTGCCCTTGGCCTGAATTGATATTTTGAATGAATTTTTAGTGTTCAGTCGATCAGTGGAGTTTCTCTGTGTTTTCGTGATTTCCCAGCATGTGCGATTGTTGCTTTTTTCCTGCAAATGATATATTTTTGGTCATTTTCATTCATAAGATAAGTCAAATGACAGTGCAGAATGGATAATCTGACATCAAGTCTTTAAAGCGAAAACCTCAAATGTTTCTGCCATAATGTGACAATTGTTCAAGTGCAAGATGATATTCAGTGTGATAAAATATAATATTGGACTGTACTAGAGCTTTCACACTATAATGCAGCCAAAACTAAAGGCAGGATTGCCAAAACAAAGCCGAGAGATGTTGCTTTGGATATTCGTTTCGGAGCCACATGGTGTAGGTGATTTAGAAGTGATAATTTAGTATATTTCTTGGAAATATAATTATCAGACAAATAAATAATTATCAGATGTGCATGATTTAATGAGGAACTAGTGTGACAAGGGATAGTTCACTCAAAAATGAGATATTCTTAATTATTTACTGTTTTGTTTTGAGGGTTAGCATTAATGTAATGTTATTTATTTATTTATTTATTTATTTATTTATTTATTTATTTATTTATTTATTCATTCATTCTCCTTTGGCTTAGTCCTTTATTTATCAGGAGTTACCACAGTGGAATAAACCACCAACTATTCCAGCATATGTTTTACAGAGCGCATGCCTGCCAGCCGCAAGCCAGGACTGGGAAACATTCCTGCTTACTTATTTGCTTGCTTACTTACCTACCTACTTACTTACTTACTTGATTATTTACTTATTTATGTAAAAAAACTATTTATTTATTTATGTAAGAAAACTGTATTTATTTATTTATTTATTTATTTATTTATGAAAAAAAAAAACTATTTATTTATTTATGTAAGAAAACTTTATTTATTTGTGTAGCTATTTATTTATTTATTTATTTATTTATTTATTTATGTATTTAAGAAAACTATTTATTTATTTATTTATTTATTTATTTATTTATTTATTTATTTATGTATTTGAGAAAACTATTTATTTATTTATTCATTTATTCAATTATTTATTTATTTATTTATTTATTTATTTATTTATTTATTTATTTATTTATTTATGTGTTTAAGAAAGCTATTTATTTATTTAAGAAAACTATTTATTTATTTATTTATGTGTTTAAAAAAGCTATTTATTTCTTTATGTATGTATTTCTTTATTTATTTATTTATTCATTCATTTATTTATGTATTTATTTATTTATTTAAGAAAGCTATTTATTTATTTATTTATTTATTTATTTATTTATTTATTTATTTATTTATGTGTTTAAGAAAGCTATTTATTTATTTATTTATATATTTATTTATTCATTCATTTATTTATTTATTTATTTAAGAAAGCTATTTATTTATTTATTTATTTATTTATTTATTTATTAATTTATTTAATAAAACTATTTATTTATAATTAATTTATTTATGTAAAAATCTTTTTTGATTCTGGCACAAAACTGCACTAAAATAATCAGAAATGATATTAACATTCATAATGCTACACGATATTATTCTTATGGAATTCAGTTTTTTTATCTTCCTTTTTTACATGAATAAATGTTTTTATATGCATCCAAATCACCATAGAATGATATCTGAAGGATCAATTGACATTGAAGGCTGACTTAATGACACACACATACACACACACACACACACACACACACACACACACACACACACACACACACACACACACACACACACACACACACACACACACACACACACACACACACACACACACACACACATGTTTGTTTTTGTGAAAAGTGGGTACATTACATAGGCTTCCATTCATTTTATACAGATCAAAGCGTATATTATATTGCCCTCACCCCACCCTACCCCTAAACCCAACCATCACAGGAGACAGTGTACAGCTTTACTCCCTGAACAAACTCATCCTGTGTGATTTAGAAGCTTTTGGAGAAGTGAGGACGTCACCAATGTCCTCATATTTCACCTGCTTTTTGTAATACCTGTGTCATACCTATGTCATTATACAGATTTGTGTCCTGATATGTCACAAAAACACGTACACACACACACACACACACACACAACACACACACACACACACACACACACACACACACACACACACACACACACACACACACACACACACACACACACACACACACATATACAGTTGAAGTCAGAATTATTAGCCCTCCTTTGATTTTATTTATTTTTAAAATATTTCTCAAATTATGTTTAACAGAGCAGGACATTTTCACAGTATGTCTGATAATATTTTTTCTTCTGGAGAAAGTCTTATTAGTTTTATTTCGGCTAGAATAAAAGCAGTTTTTAATTTTTGTAAAACCATTTTAAGGTGAAAATTATTAGCCCCTTTAAGCTATTTTTTTCAACAATCTACAGAACAAACCATCATTATACAATAACTTGCCTAATTACCCTAACCTGCCTAGTTATCCTAATTAACCTAGTTAAGCCTTTAAATGTCACTTTAAGCTGTATAGAAGTGTCTTGAAAAATATCTAGTCAAATATTATTTACTGTCATCATGACAAAGATAAAATAAATCAGTTATTAGAGATGAGTTATTAAAACTATTATGATTAGAAATGTGTTTGAAATTGGGGCAAAAATAAACAGGGGGGCTAATAATTCTGACTTCAACTGTGTGTATATATATATATAAAAGTTTTTTTTTTTTTTTTTTTTTAGGGCTAAAAATATATAAACAACAAGGAACCATACAAACAGGACGTTAAAATAAAAACTCACACTTATGTTTTTTTAGACCTCATAATCTGACAAATTTCATGAAATGTTATTTTAATGCCATGTTTGCTAACAACGCTGCTGACACTAAACAGAAGCATCCACATTTGTCATTTTTTGGGGTCCACATTTGTGTTGTGTGCTGTTTGCAGCACATTTCTGTATTTGCATGTCTTGTGAGAATCTGTGTGTGATTTTTAAAAGTAGGCGCGGCACTAAACCTCGCCCCTAAACCCAACTGTCTTTGGGGGATGAGTGAAACATACTAAATTGTATGAACTTAATAAAAAATTACAACTTTTTTGTACGATTGTAATTTTTCTTGGTTTGTTAGTTTTTTCTGTTTGCATGTGTTTTCTGCAACCCAGGCTTATTCTGATTATGTACCCCTGTATACATTTCTGAAGAGCGCCAAATACATTCAATTCAATTCATCTTTATCTGTATAGCACTTACACAATGTAGATTGTGTCAAAGCAGCTTCACATGGAAGATTATAGTGAATTGAAACAGAGTCAGTTCAGTTTTCAGAGATTAAGTTCAGTTCAGTTTAGCTCAGTTCAGTGTGGGTTAATAATCACTACTGAGAGTCCAAACACTGAAGAGCAAATCCATCGATGCGCAGCTCTACAGATCCCGAACCATGCAAGCCAGTGGCGACAGCGGCGAGGAAAAAACTTCACCAATTGGCGAAAGCAAAGATTTAAAAAACCTCGAGAGAAACCTGGCTCAGTTGGGCACGACCATTTCCCCTATGGCCAAACGTCTTGTGCAGAGGTGCAGTCTAGGCGCAGGAAGCTGGACCTCAGCGAAGACATCCCAGAAGCTACAATTTTTTGCAGTTTTTGATTTCGTGAATCCACTAGAGGCCGCTGTGTACACTTTTTCAGATCTCAAATTTCTTTCGCAAGAGTGCCATTCGCGCCTGTTGTTCTCACGTAAATCGACCAGAGGCCGCTGACAACCAATCGACTGACCACCTCCTTCCCTAAACCCAACCAACAGTGATTTGAAAAGCAATCCAGAAAGAAAACCCCTCACCTGGTTTTTACCACGCTTTCAGTTTTTACCACGTTCTCACCCTGTTATTTACTTGTTTATTTTATTTTTTGGGGTTTTTTTATGTCTTACCTGCTTTCTGAAACCGTTCTTTGCCAGACTCGGACCCTGTTGTTGCAATCAACTCTGATCTGCATCTCAAATCCTCCGACGTACATGGTGAGACACTGGACAAACTGGTAACCGCTGAAAAGCCATCCATATTGATTGTAAGCAGTCAGTTGGTAAGCGCAAAAGGAGCATCGTCATACCACCCCGTATCGTTTGTCTTAAAGAAGAAATGCAGCCAACATCTGCATTAAGTTCTTCTGGCAAAATAATTTGCGATCTCCAGAGATGTATATAGGCTTACATTTTCAGAATAAGCCTATGTTGGTTTTCTGAATTTGCAAAATGCACAACACATTTGTGACTAACGTTTATAATCCACCTCAATTGTGTTGTACACGCAGTTTCCAAAAGATTCTGAAAATTCTGCAAAACAAACATCCTTCAAATTATATTGATCAGTAAATAAACGTCAGGCATTAACATGATAGACCTGAATTCATCACCATCTACCAATCATCACATCTAAGCAGTAGTCAGTATTAGAGTTGCAACTCAATTGGACAGGCTTCTCGATGTACACTAATTTGCCAGATCCCAGCACTCGATTTCTCCGTGGCTCTCGCGCACAAGTGTTAATTTACTTTCAGCGTGGAATAGACTGGGACAGCATCCGCAGAGCAGTGTGGGACTGCATAAGAGATGAGCTCAGTCTAGCAGCCCACACGCTGCCCAGTGCAAGCTTTTAAATAAAGACCATGCCTTTAATTGGCTGCCATTGATCTGCAGCTCTTTGTGGTCCGGGGAGATGAGATGGATGCTATCTGCGGCTGTGGGAGTGAGGAATCACTGCGCTGGCATTCACACATGAAGCCTGAAGTTTCTTTAAACTTGTGGGAGGATGCACAGAACTGCTAGGATGCTGGAACTCTTTAATTAAGTTGCGGGCAGTGCGGGCAAAACTCTTATCGCTTTGAGGAAAAATTAACCGAGCGCTTTAATTAAGAGATATGACAGAAATGTAGCAAGTAGCAAAAGGCCCCACAAGACGACAAGTAATTCAAAAAGAGTGTTTTCTTGTGTGTGGCTCATTTACTTTGGTTGACAGTTGTGTAAGATATTATTTAAGGAATAGTTAACAGAACTGCTGCTGAATTGTTAGACAAGCAATGCACATTCACTGAAAGACATGACTTAAAATCTAGTAAATTTACTCTCATAATTTTTAAATTGTAATATTAAATGTCAAGGATAACTAGAATTCCCTAAGTAAAATATTTATTATATTTGCACATTTACATGATGTAATAAACAAAATGGAATAATATTTAAATATTTTTTTTTGGTTAGATTATATGCAATTTTATACCATTCAATTTAACACTGGCTTTAAAATTAAATTAAATTAAATTAAATTAAATTAAATTAAATTAAATTAAATTAAATTAAATTAAATTAAATTAAATTAAATTAAATTAAATTAAATGCATTCATGATTAAACAAAAATGGTATAACAAAATATGACCATATAAATTAATATTATTAATACTACTACTACTACTACTAAAAATAATAATAATAAATAAACAAACATGTCAAGTAATTATTTCCATGCAAACATTAATTGTTACATTAAATTATTATTATAAATATGTAAATATATAATAATGCTTAATATTTTTTTAGATTATATGCAATTGTATGTCAGTCAGCTTTGGTATTCAGCCTAATTAAATTTATTTTAAAATTGTTGGGGCGACGCAGTGGCGCAGTAGGTAGTGCTGTCGCCTCACAGCAAGAAGGTCACTAGTTCGAGCCTCGGCTGGGCCAGTTGTCGTTTTTGTTTGGAGTTTGCATGTTCTCGCTGCGTTCACGTGGGTTTCCTCCGGGTGCTCCGGTTTCCCACACAGTCCAAAGACATGCGGTACAGGTGAATTGGGTAGGCTAAATTGTCCGTAGTGTATGAGTGTGTATGGATGTTTCCCAGAGATGGGTTGCAGCTGAAAGGGCGTCCGCTGCATAAAACATATGCTGGATAAATTGGTGGTTCATTACGCTGTGGTGACCCCGGATTAATAAAGGGACTAAGCCGAAAAGAAAATGAATGAATGAATAAAAATGTCGGCGCCAGTGTTGTAGTGGTTAGTGTGTCAACACATGCACTCCGGTGCTCACGGCGACCCGAGTTCGATTCCTGCCTTGCAGTCCTATGCTGATCCTTTCCCTCTCTCTGCTCCCCATGCTTTCCTGTCAATACTCTCTACTGTCCTATCCATTAAAGGTGAAAACCCCGAAAATATTTTATAAAAAGGAAATAAAATAAAATAAACACATACAAATACAAAAAATAAATAAATAAACAAATAAAGATAAATAAATAAAATGCTTTCACGTTTAACAAAAATGCTACAACAAAATATGACCATACAAACTAAAATTATATTTGTTGTGTAACTAGAATTTCCTAAGTAAAATATTTATTACACTTAAACATTTACTGTACATGATGTAATAAATGTAATGTAATAATTAACGAACGCCTGCTGAATTGCTAGTATGATAGAAAATGAAAAGTAAAATCTAATAAATTTACCATCATAATTTTTAAATTGCAATATTAAATGTCAAGGATAACTAGAATTCCCTAAGTAAAATATTTATTATATTTGCACATTTACATGATGTAATAAACAAAATGGAATAATATTTAAATATTTTTTTGGGTTAGATTATATGCAATTTTATACCATTCAATTTAACATTGGCTTTAAAATTAAATTAAATTAAATTAAATTAAATTAAATTAAATTAAATTAAATTAAATTAAATTAAATTAAATTAAATTAAATTAAAATGCATTCATGATTAAACAAAAATGGTATAACAAAATATGACCATATAAATTAATATTATTAATACTACTACTACTACTACTAAAAATAATAATAATAAATAAACAAACATGTCATGTAATTATTTCCATGCAAACATTAATTGTTACATTAAATTATTATTATAAATATGTAAATATATAATAATGCTTAATATTTTTTTAGATTATATGCAATTGTATGTCAGTCAGCTTTGGTATTCAGCCTAATTAAATTTATTTTAAAATTGTTGGGGCGACGCAGTGGCGCAGTAGGTAGTGCTGTCGCCTCACAGCAAGAAGGTCACTAGTTCGAGCCTCGGCTGGGCCAGTTGTCATTTTTGTTTGGAGTTTGCATGTTCTCCCTGCGTTCACGTGGGTTTCCTCCGGGTGCTCCGGTTTCCCACACAGTCCAAAGACATGCGGTACAGGTGAATTGGGTAGGCTAAATTGTCCGTAGTGTATGAGTGTGAATGGATGTTTCCCAGAGATGGGTTGCAGCTGAAAGGGCGTCCGCTGCTTAAAACATATGCTGGATAAATTGGTGGTTCATTCCGCTTTGGCGACCCCGGATTAATAAAGGGACTAAGCCGAAAAGAAAATGAATGAATGAATAAAAATGTCGGCGCCAGTGTTGTAGTGGTTAGTGTGTCAACAGATGCACTCCGGTGCTCACGGCGACCCGAGTTCGATTCCTGCCTTGCAGTCCTATGCTGATCCTTTCCCTCTCTCTGCTCCCCATGCTTTCCTGTCAATACTCTCTACTGTTCTATCCATTAAAGGTGGAAACCCCGAAAATATTTTATAAAAAGGAAATAAAATAAACACATACAAATACAAAAAATAAATAAATAAACAAATAAAGATAAATAAATAAAATGCTTTCACGGTTTAACAAAAATGCTACAACAAAATATGACCATACAAACTAAAATTATATTTGTTGTGTAACTAGAATTTCCTAAGTAAAATGTTTATTACATTTAAACATTTACTGTACATGATGTAATAAATTTAATGTAATAATTAATGAACGGCTGCTGAATTGCTAGTATGATAGAAAATTAAAATTAAAATCGAATCAATTTACCATCATAATTTTTAAATTGCAATATTAAATGTCAAGGATAACTAGAATTCCCTAAGTAAAATATTTAATATATTTACACATTTAATGTATATGTAATGTAATAAATTAAATGGAATAATTGATGAACGGCTGCTGAATTGCTAACATAATACACATTCACATTAGTACACTCTAAAAATTGCTGTACAAATTGGATAAAATATGCAATAACCCAAATAAATTTGGGGGTAATTTTGGCCCTATTAATTTAATTAAAATAGTTATTTTAAAAATTGGCCCCTATTTCACCCACAATTGGGTTTAAAATTACCCAGCATTTTTAGAATGTAGTGATGTTTAATTGTAGATGCTGCTTGCAATAGTGCTATTGTGCTGTCATGGCAACACTTGTAAAATGACACCTCTCGATTTGTCTACTGTTAATAAAGTATAGTTATTTTATTGGCTTTTGTTTTTTTAAAATGAGTACAATTTTATATACTATGGTGAGTTTTACAAATAGCATTACAAACTTAATTTAAATTATTTAATAAAATAATAATTAACTGTTGCAAAGCAGTTTTGTTTTAGTTTTTTGGCCAAATGCATGCAGAATTTTGGGTTTAAATTTCAGCCCAGAATTTTCATTTCATCACAATCTTAAAATTAAAGGTGCTGTATGTTTGACACCCAGTGGGTGAACTGGGTATTGCACACCTGGTTCAAAACACAAGCAATCGCAGGTTGCCAGATTGACGACGCCAACAGCAGTGTGACTGACTGAAGAGCCTAAAGGCTGATTTAAGGCTGAAAGCATCGGCATGCGATATAAGGAATATTCTCCATATTAAAAGGAGTTTTGTCCTAACCAACACCTGAGATATATATTTTAGAAACGGCTTCTATTTCTCTGAGGTGAACAGCAGAAAACTGAAAATGATCAGCTCAGGTGCACCTCATGTGCTTTATTCAGTGTTAAATGCTGATAATGTAAGTCTGAATGCCATTTTACATGACATTTCTTGTCGTACTACTGAAAGCAGCTGCAGATAGTTCACCTCAGATCCTGAAAATAATATAAACCATTTGAGATGGAACTTCAGTGCAAACCAACACATATCAGTGATTCAGCATGTGCATTTAATAACGTTAAAGAGGTTTAATATGTATTAATTAGATTGTAAAGCTTAACATTTTGTTGGAGTGCAGTGAGTGCACTATTCTGCGCTTCTGTCTTGTTTTGTCTGGTGCAAACAGCAAAATTGATTATCATTGCGTATCTCGTCATAGTGTGTTGTTGGAACACGGGGTTACAATGTAACCTGCTCACCTAATGTTTACGCTCGTAATATTTATGTTATTTGCTAATTAATAACCACTTCTTGTGGAACTCTGAATCTGCGTCTCATTTTGGAATCTGCTACTGTCCACTGGAGGTCACATTTCCGGTCGCAGATGCATGCTTTAAAGCCTTCATGACTGTATGAATAAAATACACTGTTTCCAACAAGGCAACCCGAGGTGCTGAAATATAATTGGCTAAACTGACATTGGGCGGGTAAACAACCAAAACAAAGACAGCCGTTCTGGCACGTGACGCACATTTTCAAAGCAGAATATCTGACTTAAGCATTGTTTTTCTGATAAACAAAAATGTTTAACAATGTTGACTTGAACAATGTTCACTTAGCATGTTTCTTAAATATCTGCAAACATATTATGGTATGTTTATGCTTTAGAAGAGTCAAAGACTTACATACAGCACCTTTAAGGCAAGAAACCACAGATGAAAAAAGTACAATTTTGGCCTAACATTAGTGCTTTAGTCTCTTACTCAGAAAGTATTTTGCATCACAAGTTTTCTCCAGATTTCTGTGAGTTTACATATGCAAATAGGGCATATTCTAAATAAACATTCACTGATTTTTAATAAACTTCCAGAACAGAAATCTCACCGCAGGATGAAGTCAATTGTTTGATTTTGTTGATATTTTATAAATAAAAGCATTCCGTGAGGATTTTGGAGATCTCTTTTTATCACTCCATAAATCTGAAAATACTGTCAACATCTAGGAGAAAGTAATATTCTCCATGGTTTTGGGAATAAAATGCTACATAAATCATTGCGAGTGATATATGAACAAAACTCTCCATAAAAACCTCCAGAATAAAGATGGGAATAAAACTATTGCATTTGGTGTATGTTTGTGCTACAAAAAAACCTCAGACGATATTTTAAATGACATATATAGACAAAAATAGATGAAGTGTAGTAATATACACCATAAAGTGAATTTCAGATGTTTTATTTCCAATAGCATGAACACAGACACAATGTGGAGAGAGAAAAGTTTGTCTATAGTGTCTCATGTTGACATGTAGTTTTTAAATGAGCAGTTTTAAGCCCATATTTAGCTAAATCTTCTTTAATTTGTGTTTAAAATCACACTGAGGTGTCTGAGCAATTCCAGCGATGCAGACATGACATTTGCAGTAAAATCTCAAAACATAAATTCACATAGAAAGTTATTATGTTGAAACGTCTGTTTATAATGTCCAAAACACAACCCAGGCTCATTCTGATTATGTACCCCAATATACATTTCTGGAGATCGCAAAATATGTTGCAGGAGCTATGTTTTTTTGCAGTTTTTGTTTTCGTGAATCCACCAGATGCCGATGTGTACGCTTTTTGAGATCTCAAATTTCTCTCTCAAGTGCCATTCGTGCCTGCTCTTCTCACGAAAATCCACCAGAGGCCGCTGCCGACTGACTGACTGACTGACTGACAGACTGATCGACTGACCTACCCTCCTCCTTTCCTAAACCCAATCAATAGTGTTTTCAAAAGCACAGATTGACCAGATCACTGCCTTCGCTAAATCCAACCGATAGTGTTTTTAAAAGCACCGATTGACCCGATCACCATCTTCCCTAAACCCAACCAATAGTGTTTTCAAAAGCACTGATTGACCGCATCACCGCCTTCCCTAAACCCAACCAACAGTATTGTCAAAAGCAATCCAGAAAAAGAAAAGCCCTCGCCCGATTTTTACCACGTTTTCAGATCTTACCACATTTTCACCCTGTTATTTACTTGTTGATTTTATTTTTTGGCTTTTGCTATTGTCTTACCAACTCTCTGGAACCCTTCTTTGTCAGTCTCGAACCCCGTCGTCGTGGTCAATTTTTCTCTCCGTCTCACGTCCGCTGGCGTACTTGGCGAGCTACTGGACAAACTGGTAAGCAAAAAAGCCGTCCATACGGAGGTAAGCAGTCAGCAGAAAAGGAACAGCGTCATTTGTTTTAAAGACTAAATGCAGCCATACATACTTCTGGCTACATAATTCATGAGCTCCAGAAATGTATAGAGAGCTACATTTTCAGAATGAGCCAATGTTGCCAAAACAACTACCCACAGAGTTATGGCATCAGAAAATTATTAATCTGTAAACATTTTTTTATTTTTAAATGAGGCAAATAAGCATGCATTTTGGCTGTTACCAAAAAAAGTTTGTGAGTTTACAGAATACAACATACTGTGTAGACCAGGGGTGCTCAACCCTGTTCCTGGCGATCGACCTTCCAGCTGATTTCAGCTCCAACTCTGATCAAACACACCTGAACCAATTATTTAGAACGCGAGGAGCACTTGATAATTACAGGCAGGTGTGTTTGATAAGGGCTGCAACTGAAAACTGCAGGTAGGTCGATCGCCAGGAATAGGGTTGAGCACCCCTGGTGTAGACATTTTGTGAATTAAACTACACAACCCACTAAAAACAATGCTAATCAAAAAGATAAGAGTTGCTCTTCATAGAAAAAAAATGATTGATTTTATTTTATTTGACATTTTTGCATATATGAGGAAAAAGCTCTGTTATGGATGTGACGCCTCACTGTTATGGATGGAAAAGATGTGAAATTAGCTCTTGTGCATCTTTGGTAAATCAAATATAATTGTTTAAAAACATTGACAGAGACATTAGCTATGTTTCCATCCAAAGATCTCAATTAAATTTGTGCACAAAACTCATGTTTCACATAAAAAGACGTGCGAATAAAGCAGCGTTTCCATCTAACGAGTCAAAGAGAACAAAATGGTCAATCCTGATTAACTGGCGCCAAATATCAACAGTAAAAATGGAATTTTCTGTGGTAGGAGAAGCTGCGTCAATCTTTTCTTTATTTATTAAGTGACTTTCACCTCAGAAGACAGATGCCAACATGCAGTGAACGCGCGGTGGCGTTTGAAGGCGTGAGACGCGGAGCACAGACGTTCTTGATTCTGGAGGTCATTAATAAAATAATAACACTAATACTGAAACGGTTACGGCATTTTAGATTGACAAAAACAACATTTCAGATGTTTTACAGTGTACTCAGCCTGGTTTGTCCATTCACACACATTTTTATCATCACATGATCTCATAACAAAATCGCATGACTTTTTTTTAAAGCGCACTAGAATTTACGTTTCCATCGTAGTTTATGCGCATCTTTTCTTATCGAATAAAAAGTTTATCCTACTCAGTTATGCTCAGGGCCAGAGCAAGCTGAACTTGCGCTCTAGACAAACGACGATCATGCCACCCTCAACCCGAAAATGAAAACGGAAGTGACCGGTTTGCGAAGCGAAGACCGTGGGGGGAGTGTTGCCGATGAAATTAAGGACTGGGGGGTGGAGGTTTGGAGGGGTGGGGGGTTGGTGTCGCGGACGCCACCCTCACTACTCTAGTCGCCTCTATGGACGTGCCAGCCCTGGTTACGCTGCGTTCACACCAGACGCAGATGAAGCATCAAGCGTGAGTGATTTATATGTTAAGTCAATGCAAAGATGTAAATAGACATCCTGCGGCGGTATATGTGCAAATTATGTGATTCACAATGAAGAGACGCGAGTTGAGCGTTTGACGCGCATATCGCACGTTTCGTGCAAATCGTTCGAGTTGGAAAATATGAACTTCAGCGGACTTTTGTGCCACATTAACCAATCAGGGCAGTCAGAAACCCTGGCCATGACACATATCCACATCTAATGTGAAGTGAATTTGAGGCGCAAATGAAGCGAGTAAACTCAAAATGTTCACGCGTCTATTTACATGTCAATAGCGCGATTTATTTGCGTGATTTTTTTTTAGAAAACTTATGCGCATCATGGCATTTCCATCAACCGTTTTTTTTATGCGCATATCCAAAATGCACATAAAAATAGGTAGATGGAAACATAGCTATTGAGTTTTGAGTATTTTTACAGTACTGTGAAATACTAGCCTGATCTCACGAGGAAACGTAAGTATTTTACGTTTTGTCAGTTTAGTGGCTAATTCGTACGAATTCGTACTAGTTCAGTCGTACGAAAATGTACGATTTCAAAAAGGAGGCGTAGGACCTAACCCCACCCCTAACCCCAACCGTCATTGGGTGATGAGCAAATCGTACATATTCATACGAATTAGCCACTAAATCAAAAAGTTACGAATTGCCATGAGATTGCGTTGGAAATACAATATTTGCCTACACAAAAACCTTAGGGTTTCACTATTTTGGCTATTTTGACATTTGCATGGAATCGCTCGTCTGCATTCCCTTCTCATAAATAAAGCATGTAATGTGTATGTTAGTGTGTGTGTGTAAGTGTGAAGCTGTAAAGCCTCTGTCACTCCAGATAAGCAGTGTCTCGCTCTTGTCTACGGGTTTTATGATCCCTTTCAAAGATGCTGGAGAAAATTAATTGAAGAGGGAGTCTTAGGAGGACTCTGGAGACACGAGCGCTTGTTTTGCAAGGAAATTCTTGCAAGGAAGAAAAGCCGGCCGTCTCGGGCATCTCTGCTCTGAGAGTCTTTCGCTTCGTACAGTATGTTTTACACGTTTATTATTGCTGCAGTCAAAAGACGCTGAAAAATTAAAGCTTCTTCTTTCACCGTGATTGATTTACTACAGCGGAAAAGAACTGGAAAGTGATTTAAGAAAATTGTAGTATATACATTGCTCAGGGCGGCTGGGTCAGTTGGCATGTCTGTGTGGAGTTTGCATGTTCTCCCCTTGTTGGCGTGCGCTTTCTCCAGGTGTTTCGGTTTCCCCCACAGTCCAAACACATGCGCTGCAGGGGAATTGATTAACTAAATTGCCCATAGTGTATGTGTGTATGTTTGAATGAGTGTGCATGGGTTTTTCCCAGCACTGGGTTGTGACTGGAAGGGCATCCACTGTGTAAAACAGTACTCAGTGCTCAGCATATATGAGTACACCTCTCACAAGTTTATCTCTTAAATTAATATTTTTAATAGGAAGCTTTACAATATTATATTTGTGCAGATACATATTTTAGTCAACTGAAGCAAAACCTGTAGTTAATTTAACAAAATACTTATGATGATTATCCAAAAATAAGCAGCCTAAATTTATATGTTAGGGGAAAAAAATAAATACAAATTAATTGTAATGTTTTTATTTATTGTATTATCTTTCTATTTCTAAAGATGTTCAGTGACTAAAATATTATTTAAATAACATATTTTTAATAAACAATTTTTAACAAATGTCTATAGTACATATTTTCTTTTCTTTAGTAATTTCCCATTTATCATTTTTTATATATTATTTTACTTTAATAGTCTACTAAACTAATTACCTCTATTTTTAGTTATTTATTTTAGGTAGAATTTATTTTAAGTAAATTTAACAAATCATTTATTACAGTAATAATTTAATAAAATACATTTATGTATTTGTATTTTGTATTACTTTTGCTGTAATAAAAAGTGATATAATAATAATAATAATAATAAATTAATAAATCTTTGTTTATAATTTGTATCTTTTTAATGCATTTTTTTCCTATTTATACTTGTTTGTTCTGTTTTATTCTTTAGCATAATTTTACAGCGGATACTTTTCACATTACATACATTGGTATTGCCACATTATCATATGCACAGCAGTCAAAAGAAGCATAAACAATTACAGAATTCAAGTGCAATTCAAATAACCCTGCATAAAGCATAAAAATAGAACTTATTTAATTTTTCATAATTTTTTATTGTCCCATTTTTAACAAATATATTTATATGCATGCCTGTACATGAACAAACTTAGTAGACCAAATTGATATGTTAGAGAAAAATAATAAATACAAATTTTAAAAACAGAGGAAAATCAAGAGAAAAAAAAAAAAAAGTTTTATCGTTTGTATTTTTTTGCAATATTTTGCATAATTTAAATCGTATTTTCTGTCTATTTTTGAAAGATGTTTGGTGATTAAAATATTTTTTAATAAACATATTTGTTTAATAAATCTGTTTTGTTCAAATGTCTATAATATATATTCCTTTTCATTTTTTTCTTTAGAAATGTCCCACTTACCATTTTGTATATAATATTTCACTTTAATATTTTTAATAAACTAATTAACTCAAAATTTTCTAGTTATTTATTTGAGGTAAATTAAACAAATTATTTATTACACTAATAATAAAAAAATACATGTATTTATTTATTTGTATCTTGTATTACTTTTGCTGTAATTAAACGCTACATAATAATAATAATAATAATACAATTAATAATAATAATAAATAAATAAAGCTTTTTTATGTATACTTGTTTGTTCTTTTCCATTATTTTGCATAATTGTACAGTGATGATACTATTCGGATACTATTTACATGATATATATGTGGTATTGCCACACCATGGTATGCACAGCAGTCAAAAGAAGCATAAAAAAATTACACAATTCAAGTGGAATTTAAATAACCCAATAATCTAGCCTGTGCAGATCGCTGAAGAACTACATTTCTGCCGCTTGGACTACACATGTCATCATGCACTTCACTCGCACACCTGGTCCAGATCCCCCATGATTGCAAACACACACCGCTGAAGCTGTTCAGGACTAATTACACAGACCTCTCAAACACACACATTGCTGAGTCTTGTTGGTTTCGTACCCTGTAACATTAGATTTTCCTGGTTTAGTCTCTCCGTATTTTGACCCTTGCTTTGTTTTATCGTTTACCCTGTCTGCCGCCTCCAGATTTCCTCATTTGTACCTGTTTGCACCTGTCTTTGACCATTGCCTGTCTGACTACGATTCTTAATAAATCTGCACATGGATCCTCAAATTTGTCATTCAGCATCCATTTGTAGCCAAAAAAATGCATTAATCATGAAATAGCATTCATTTCTTTGCGAAAAGTACACATTTCAAATCTTAATTAATTTTGGGGCTTAAGTATGATTGGACTTGTTTCTTACAGCTTTCGTGAGATCCTAGAGTTGCTGCATAGATCTCTGGAGTTGGAACTATTCTTAAGGCTATACTTCATCACATTATACATAATGTTTGCATCAGCGTACAGTATATGGCCTGTAGGTTTCATCTCTCCTGGGCACCTTCAATCACCATATTGATGCTTTAGCCAGGAATCGCAAAGTTTGCCTAGTGCATCAGAATCCCAAACGCTTTGTTGTTAATATAAGCTTGAGTTGGCTCGGCATCTTGTGTTTTTAAACTGACCCTCTGAGAATTAACAACCCGTGACTTATGATGTCTAAAACACACTGTGAAGAAGATGAAAATTCTGACCTTGTGTTTAATGTGTTTGGCAGGCGTCTCGTCTCTGTTTGTCCTCATTTGGATTAGCTGCTTATAAAACATGCTCCTGCGTTTACCCTTATATTACTCGAGTCCTTGAGGTTATTAATGAAAAAAAATATTAATCAATAAACGCAGACATCGAGTGGCGAGCCAATCTCATTCCTGATAGATAGATATATATTATGTTTATCAGTGTATATATAAAGATGATTGACTGAATGAAGCGTGTGTTGATGGTCAAGGAGAGACTCAACAGAACGAACAAGTGTTTGCATTGAATCTGTGCTGAAAATGAATACAATTTAATCAGTTGCTTTAAAAGAAATAGCTGGAATGAACGTTATTTAATATCTAAACTGTTTCTTTCAGTCTCAAATTATTATGCTCAGTTAATGAGTTCATGTCCATTCTGGCTGATATTTACTGCTGTCCTTTCTCCGACTGCACACACAAAACTTCACTTCCAGACGTTTATTTAGATCTCTAGGGAGAATCATGAAGATCTCTCTCTCTCAATGTAAAGAGGCTTTAACACACCCCGGCCGTATGCTAAAAACAACACTGAGTGTGGCAGCATGTAGAGTACCTGGTGTTGTGTGTGTAAAGTATGCCTGAACGGTAGATTTATATCACCACCATCTCATATCCAGAGGCATCAGAGTGTCAGATCAGAGGCATGATTGTGAACTGATTGTAACTTTCCTCTTTCTGCTGCTCTGGAGAAACACAGCACTCACAAAACAAACACTGAGGGAATAAAGAGATTCATTTACTCATCTGATTATGCTTTTTTTTGCATGGAAGGTTATGTCCAAAACAAAAGAGAGGAGTGATCATAATTTGTGTCTAAATTCAGACTTATAAATTGTGACACCTGGGGACTGATTTATTTATTTATTTATTTATTTATTCATTCAATTATTCATTCATTCATTTATTTATTTATTTACCTATTTATTAATTAATTTATTTATTTATTTATTCATTCATTCATTCATTTATTTTATTTTATTTTATTTTATTTTATTTTATTTTATTTTATTTTATTTTATTTATTTATTTTATTTATTCATTCATTTTTTATTTATTCATTCATTTATTCATTCATTCATTCATTCATCAATTAATTAATTAATCAATTAATTAATTTATTTATTTATTCATTTATTTATTTATTTATTTTATTCATTCATTCATTTTTTTATTTATTCATTCATTTATTTATTCATTCATTCATTCATCAATTAATTAATTAATTAATTAATTTATGTATTCATTTACTCATTTACTTATTTATTCATTTATTCATTTATGTATTTATTAATGAATTAATTTATTCATTCATTCATTCATCAATTAATTAATTTATATATTTATTCATTTATGTATTCATTCATTTATTAATTTATTTTTTCATTTATTAATTTATGTATTTATTAATTAATTAATTTATTCATTCATTCATTCATCAATTAATTAATTTATGTATTTATTCATTTATGTATTCATTCATTTATTCATTTATTTTTTCATTTATTAATTTATGTATTTATTAATTAATTTATTCATTCATTTATTTATTAATTTATTCATTTATTTATTCATTTATATATCTATTTATTTGGTCATGTATTTATTTATTGATTTATTCATTCATTTATTTATTTATTCATTCATTTATTTATATATTTATTTATTTATTCATGTGTTCATTCATTCATTTATTTATCCATTAATTAATTAATTTATTTATTTATTCATTCATTTATTCATTCACTCATCAATTAATTAAATAATTAATTTATTCATTTATTTATTTATTCGTTCATTCATTTATTTATTTATTAATTCGTTCGTTCATTCATTTATTTATTTATTTATTTATTTATTTATTTATTTATTATATTAAAATATCGAATCAGAACTGTGATATAAAAAGTTATGTTAGTACTTTAAATAAAGATCTATTAGTATTTATTCATCTTTGTTAATTATTAACATTTGTTAATGAAAATGCAGTTAGTTCACAGTGCATTAACTAATGTTAACATGCACAATTTACATTTTTAGTAAATGCTGAATGATGATTAATAAATGCTGTAGAAGATAGTAGAAAGAAGTTTTTAAATTCAGATGTTTTTGTAATAATGACTCATAAATGCAAAAAAAATAATGTCCAAATCACAAAATAAAAACTTGTATGTAATAAATGTATGTAATATATACATTAATGTATACAAATTCCAATATAAACTCAGAAATGTACAGGTTATATATTTATTTTTATTTTGTAGTTATTCATTTTTACCTCTGAAAAGCTCTTATGTGGAGGCGTCATGCTGCAGGACTGAATAAACACAAGTA
>LR812519.1:4636124-4705903 GCA_903798195.1 Danio kyathit
GTGTGTGTGGTGTGTGTGTGTGTGCGCCACGTATTGTACCTTTAGCGGGACTGAGCCAAGCACAGTGATACACAGTGATGTCTGCTTGTCTCCTCCAGAAACAGCTTCTGCAGACACTGTGTGATGTTCTGAATGTTTATAATATTTTTGCGGCAGACAGACGCGAGTCGCTTTCTGTATGTCCAAAACTTATGATTCAGTAAAAGCAAATCGACCGCGATGTGCGGAAGTCTCCGTTTTGGTGCTTTCGTGACTGTCACCTAGCAACAGCCATAAACAAAACAGCAGCTCTATGACGCAAGCGTACCGGGGTTCAGAAGGAAAAAAGGCAGTGTGAACACAAACCAACCGAGAAGGTGGCAAGAGGGGACAATCGAACTTGGGTACGGTCCAGGCAATTGAACCAAGTGTGAAAGCACCATTAGTTTGGCTAAGATTTCACATGAGGGCTAATAATTCTAACTTCAACTGTATCAATTCAATTAATGCTAATTTGTTTAGTGCTTTTACAATGTATATTGTGTCAAAGCAGCTTAACATAGAAGTTCTAGTAAGTGTAAACTGTGTTAGTCCAGTACAGTTTAGTTTAGTTTCAGTGTGGTTTAATTTTTCACTGCTGCAAGTCCAAACACTGAAGAGCAAATCCATCAATGTAGAGATCTGTGCAGGACTAATTTATTTATCCCCGCTCCACAAGATTTTATTCCACACCTGACCGCTCCTGCCGTATATTCAGCCTTTGTTCACCCGCTGCTCGACCTGTCCCATTTTCTACCCGACCTGGGGTGCGTTTCCCAAAATCATCGTTAGCCAACTAAGGTCAGAAGCTCCGTCGTTACAAACATAGTTTGTTGATTTGCCGTTTCCCAAATCCACCGTTCCAACGAACATTCGAAAATTGCGTCACAAACTTGTACACTTGCAACTACACCTCTGGAGCTGTAGTTGACTGTGTTCTATTCCCACTTATCCCCCCTATGCCCTACTCATTTAGAACATTCTAACATTCAAACTTGGAATTAGAGCTGCACAACTAATCGTAAAAAGATCGCAATCTCGATTCGACCCCCTAGACGATCTTAATCCAGCATTTATACGATTCTGCCAATCATATTTTCAAATTCAGGAGAGAAGCAAAGGCGGGCCGCACAAGTCTTTATGTTGTTTTACATACAATGTTCAGCAGCGTGAACACCTCCAAATGGTGTTGTGAAAGAGTCATATACTGTATTTATAAGGTATAATTCACCCACAAATGTCATTTCTGTCTTCATTTAATGATGTATTCACGGCCGCGAAAAACACGTGACATGAGCAGACGTGAGCTGTTACCACAGAGAGGGCGGGCACGCGCCTGTGAATGAAGTCTACTTTAGGAACAGAACCTGCATAGGCCTGTGAATAACAGGTAATAAAGTTGTAATAACATTCAGTTTGTGGCACAGAGCGATCGTTTGGGAGCCGCGCGGGAAGTATGAACCGCACTTAGCAGTGAAAATGAAACCGAAAGCGTGCACACATCATTTAAAATCATATCGCATTGTAGAGTTATGATTATGACAAGCATTTGATACGTTTTTTCTTTCATAGCGAACACAGAGTGGCTGTGCATGAAAATAAGTGTTAACAGTGTCAGTATAACTACTCTAGTCTATATAATGTTGAATATAATGCAAGAGGAGTCTGTGATAATGACCAAATGTCTGATTTACCAGTAGAAAAAATGGTCTTACAATGTTGTCAATGACAGATTGCAAGCGTATGTCTCAAACATAATAATTCAACATCAGAATTATAAATAGTTGTATTCTGAATTAACAATAATAATAGCCTACTACTATATTAACCTTATTTTACAGCTACAGAATCGTGAGAAAATCCTGATCTTTATTTTAAGGAAAAAGATTGCGATTCTCATTTTAGCCAGAATCGTGCAGCTCTACTTGGAATGATTAAAATAAAAAAGCATTAAGGTCATCTCTCTTTGGTGTAATTTGCTTTCAGGTAATTTTTATGGTTCAGTTTTAGCGATCTTCATGTTTACAGTTGCGCTCCCTTCGCAGTGCAGTTTGAAAACATTGATGTCATTTGGAACACAGCCTCATGGCGAAAGCTATAGATGACCTATTATTTATATAGAATTTGTTACGTCTCTAAAGCTTGTGAAAACAAAAAACATAGCATACATTAATGCTTTTAATTTATACTAGGTTATTTATTAAGTATCTGTACTGTATATGACTGCTGGTTAGAAACATTTCTGCAGTGGTTTACATGTGTCAAATTAGACTTTCAAAAAATAAAAAATAAATAAACAATATCCTACTTAATAATAATAATCATCATCAGTAATACTATTATTATTATTATTATTTCAAATGTATTTTATTAGGTTTTTACATTGAATATAAACCACAACATTCATTTTATAATTATCCTTCCATGTTAATGTTAACACCACCCCAAATAAACACTTCCCTCCCTCAACAGCCTGCAACTTCCCATTGAGAATATATATATATATATATATATATATATATATATATATATATATATATATATATATATATATATATATATATATATATATATATATATATATATATATATATATATATATATATATATATATATATATATATATATGGGCAACCCAGTGGCGCAGTATGTAGTGCTATTGCCTCACAGCAAGAACGTCGCTGGGTCGCAGGTTCGAACCTCGGCTGGGCTGGGTCAGTTGGCGTTTCTGTGTGGAGTTTGCATGTTCTCCCTGGTTCGCGTGGGTTTCCTCCGGTGCTCCGGTTTCCCCCCACAGTCCAAAGACCATGCAGTACAGGTGAATTGGGTAAGCTAAATTGTCCATAGTGTATGAGTGTGAATGTGTGTGTGGAAGTTCCCAGAGATGGGTTGCGGCTGGAAGGGCATCCGCTGCGTAAAATCGTGCTGGATAAGTTGGCGGTTCATTCCGCTGTGGCGACCCCGCAAGGGACAAAGCCGACAAGAAAATGAATGAATGAATGAATATATATATATGTGTGTGTGTATATATACATATATATATATATATATATATATATATATATATATATATATATATTATATATATATATATATATATATATATATATATATATATATATATATAGACAAAACAACTGAGACAATAGTTGTATTAATAATAATTCTAATGACATTCATTAAATATTTACCATATAAATAACTGATGTATTTAATAGATCTACACTATCTAAACCAAAAGGCAAAGGCCTCTAGATTACGCTTATTTGACCACAATAAAATATGATCATGCCTTGATTTTGAATGATTTCATTAGGACAGTAAGGTCTGACTTAGCTTAAACAAAAGTCTTGTCACTGAACAGAAATAATGTCCAGTGTAGAATATAAAGTCATGCTGCAGTGGAAACAGAATGAATATGTGTCTGACTCCATCATGAGCTTGGAGGACTGCATCCATACATCTCTGCAATCACTCAAATCAAGTCATCTGGAATGGCAAAGAAAGACTCCCAGAGTTCATCAAGATTCTTTGGATTCATCTTCAATTATTTATCTTACCCCAGACATGCTCAATAATGTTCATGTCTGGTGACTGGGCTGGGCCAATCTTGGAGCACATCTTTGCTTTCAGGAGCTTTGATGTGGAGGCTGAAGTATGAGACGGAGCGCTATCCTGCTGGAGAATTGTCCCTCTCCTGTGGTTTGTAATGTAATGGGCAGCACAAATGTCTTGATTCCTCAGGGTGTTGATGTTGATCATCCACTCTGCAGATCTCTCGCACCCACCCATACTGAATGTTACCCCAAACCATGATTTTTCCTTCACCAAACTTGACTGATTTCTATGAGAATCTTGAAAAACTAATGACTGAATTAACGAATATTTATGAAAAAAAAAATTATGGTTGGGTGGTTTATTTATTTGTTAGCTTGTTTAACCGTCAACTTATCCAGCATATGTTTTTGCGCAGCAGCTGCAACCCATCACTGGGAAACATTCATACACACTCATTCACACATACACTACAGACAATTTAGCTTACCCAATTCACCTGTACCAGATGTTTTTAGACTTGTGGGGGAAATCAAAGCACCTGGAGGAAACCCACGCAAACACAGGGAGAACATGCAAACTCCACAAAGAGTGCTGTTTTATAAACACATTTCGGGAGGAGCGCGATCAGTCTTTTTCAGGCTAATTCATCACAGATAATCATTCTATTATCCAATCAGCTCAAGACCAAACCCCTATAAATAGTCAAACACGTCATACCTTGGTTTTCACTTGACTTCAGCATCCCTCCACCACCCCAACTCCACACTATTAAACCTGATACCTACTTAAATCTGAGGGGGGGAGCGTTCTGGAGCCAGGCTAGGACACTGCGCTCCCATCTCTCTCTATCCTGATAAGGGGAATAACACGAGGTTCGGTGTCTTCCCGAGCTCAGATCCCTCTCCCCGGACAGCACGCCAAATACGCAAATTCTATTCAGTCAAATATCTATTATTGTGAACTGTGTGCAAATGCCAATTACCCAGCCGAGGCTCAACCAGCGACCTTCTTGCTGTGAGGCGAACGTGCTACCTATTGCGCCACCATGCAGCCTGTTTGTCCGTCATTCATTTATTTTTTTTTTCGGCTTAGTCCCTTTATTAATCCGGGGTCGCCACAGTGGAATGAACCGCCAACTTATCCAGCACATGTTTTACGCAGCGGATGCCCTTCCCATCACTGGGAAACATCCATATATTTGTCCATCAATAAATACATAAATATATGAATGAACCAATGAATGAATCAATGAATCGTAGACGGTTTCAATATCTGATATGCTGTATAGTTGCTTTACTGTTAAAACTGCTGTTGCTTTTTCAGTCAACATCAGGATCAAGTCCCATTTTTAAGTGTAAAAGAAGCTATTTTGACCTCGTCTATAACACATGGACTATTTATTTACCAAAACACAAAAGATGATGTGACATTATGTGTGTGTGTAACCTAATTAATATTCATGAGCCAAGTGGTGTTGCACTGTCACAACAAGCTCATGCTTAATACCAGCTCGGAAAATTAATTAGCAGAAATGAATAAACAGTTACGTTTTTAATTTAACATTTACAGTTTATGAAATACCCTCAACAGTTGCTGTAAAACGGGCTATAATGAAGCGAACGCTGTTTACAGCAGAGTCGATGTGGAAAGATCCAGAAAGCAATGAACGCTGTGATCAAGTGTTATGATTTGGAAGAGCAGCACTCAGGAAATGAGTTTCATTTCATATGCTGCTGCCCAATAAATCCTACCCAGTTTTATTAATAATTTGCTGTGGCAGCTGAGGTTACGGATACAAGACAATCGTTTTTCCATAATAGTAGCTTCACTTTTATCCCAACCATCTGTGGATTAAAGGGATAGTTCACCCAAAAAGATGAAAAATCTGTCATCACTCATTTACTCATCCTCCACCTGTTTCAAACTTTCGTCACACTTTACAATAAGTTTCATTAGTTTACTAACATAGTTATGAACAATACTTCTACATCACCAGCCACTGTGGCTAGTAGTTTTCCACCGTTACTAGCCACTCGACATTTTCACTAGCCACTATTTTGTTGTTGGAAAAATATATTTAATATGCATAAATTTGACTTTGGCATGCTAAAATGACTTCATTTAGATTGTGTTTTATTTCCACTTGCCTCCTCGTTCATTTAACTGTTTTTGTTTATGAGCTTACCCAATGAGCATGAGCAAATGGGTTATGCTTTCATAAAAAAGTGTCGCATTGCAATTAGTTTTCTTTCACAGGACTTTTCAGCGCTCAACACAATAAGGATTTACCTTTTTTCCTCAGGCCACACCAAACTAATTATTTTCTTGCCACAAATTTTAAATAACGTGTCAAAACATGCAAAATACTGCCGTATACATACACTTTTTATTTAACAAAACAGCTGACATTTAAAAATATATATATTCTCACGCATCTAAAACTATGCACAGTGGTCTGTTCTGGCTCCCAGATCACCAGTTAACTATGCATACAACAACATGTTAAAGCAATATTATTGTAAATGATGATTATTATACTATATTAACTAAAATAACAGCAAGCAAAAGAAAGCGGGTAAAAACATTCCGTCCGCAATAATGAAAGGATGATGCCACGCACACGGTTAATGTTAGGCCAATTAATAATCTGTTCAAAGAATGGTTAAAGCGAAAGCGACAACAGCTGCTGCTTCTTACAAAGAATCTCGAGTCCTTGAAGGACTGTGGGTGCAGGAGCATCTCACTAGTTTCGTTTCCAGGCACGGAAGCTTCGAGTGAGGAAACTGCACAGGCAGCCTGATCTCACGAGGTAACTTAAGTATTTTACGTTTTGTCAGTTTAGTGGCTAATTTCAGTTCAGATGCCCTTCCAGCTGCAACCCATCACTGGGAAACATCCATACACACTCATTCTCGCACATACACTACAGACAATTTAGCCTACCCAATTCACCTGTAACCAGCCTGATCTCACGAGGAAACGTACGTATTTTACGTTTTGTCAGTTTAGTATCTAATTCGTACGAGTTCAGTCGTACGAAAATGTACGAGTTTAAAAAGGAGGCGTGGCACCTAACCCCACCCCTAACCCCAACCGTAATTGGGTGATGAGCAAATCGTACTAATTTGTACGAATTAGATCGTACGAATCCATACGAATTAGCCACTAAATCAAAAAGTTAGGAATTGCGGTGAGATTGCGTTGCCTTTACCGCATGTTTTTGGACTTTTGGGGGAAACCAGAGCAACCAGAGGAAACCCACACTAACACAGGGTTAGACACAAACATGCAAACTCCAACCAGAAATGCCAACTGGACAGCCGAGGCTCGAACCAGCGACCTTCTTGCTGTGAGGCGAACGTTCTACCCACTGTGCCACCGTGCAGCCCTTATTTTTGGCATATTATTTCTTAATTTTAGCTTGTTTAGAAAATGCTTCTTGATTTAAGAATTTTTAGATATTTGGACTTTTAGAAACAAGACAAAACTTGAAGTAAGAAAAGCATCAAGAGTGCAGTGAGAGAGATCTAGCTCAAACCAGTCAAATCAAGTCAACATGACATCAAAATGAAGCTTCTTAAAGGGACAGTCCACCACAAAATTAAAGTTGTCATCATTTACTCACCCTCCATTTGTTCCAAACATTTAAGTTTCTTTTTGTTTTCTGTTGAACACAAAAAGATACTTTGAAGAATGTCAAAAACCAACAGCAATTGACTAACAAGAATTTATATTGGATTATAGAAACAAGACATAAACTCTAATGAGAAAAGCATCAAGAGTGCAGGTGAGAAGAAATCCAGCTTAAACCTGTCAAATCAAGTCAACATGACATCAAAATGAAGCTTCTTAAAGGGACAGTCGACCCCAAAATTAAAGTTGTCATCATTTACTCACCCTCCATTTGTTCCAAACATTTATAAGTGCTTTTTTTCCCCTGTTGAACACAAAAGAAGATACTTTGCAGAATGTCAAAAACCAACAGCAATTGACTAACAAGAATTTAGAAGATTTTTAGATATTTTGGCTATAGAAACAAGACAAAACTCTAAGTAAGAAACACATTTTTCGCAGTGTGTCCATCATTCGGCACTTACAGTACGTTCAGGTATTGACCCAGATGAAGCTGTTCCCAGATCAGCGTTTAAAGCCCCTCCTGCGGCTGTATTTCGAGTCCCAGGCTGTTTAGCGCTCAAATCCTCCGAGTTTTGCTCAAAGCTATTATCAGAGGTGTTCAGAGGCCGGTCAAGGTCAGCTGAACATGTTGACATATAATGCATTAAATGAAGAGGCGTTTAAGATGGATTAGTGCGGAATGATAAATGGTTGGGGCCAAAAAACATGATAAATAGACAGAAGCCAGAGGGGCCAACCTGCTGGTTTCAGAGCGGCCCCGTGGTATTAAAACGGGTCTGGACGGGCTCCAGGGGAGAGAGGTTAAGTCCAGCAGTCTTGCTTATGTCCAAAGAGCTGGACACTCAGCCAGCCGCTTTATCGACAGATGGAGAGAGAAGAGTCACGGGTTTGTGCGCAGGCATTGTTTCAGAACGAGCTGCAATCAGGAGCTCTTCATAAAGGCCTGATAGAGCTGTTCTGCTTTGACAAAACCTGCAGCATCAAGCAGGTTTCATTTCTGTGGTTATTATGCAATTCATGCTCATTGTAAATATGTGCCTCTTTTTTTTGGAAACGAATATATGTTAGATGTATATGTTCCGTTGCACATTTCAGATGACAAATATACTAGAGTTCGCTGTCTATATTTTCGCAAATACATACTTACTGTAGTAGGGCTGCCAAAAGATCATTTAAATTTCAATTAAAGGCCTGATAGTTCAGGGGTGCGTTTTCCAAAACCATCGTTAGCCAACTAAGGTCGCAAGTTCCGTCGTTACAAACATAGTTTGTTGATTTGCCGTTTCCCAAATCCATCGTTCCAACGAACATTCGCAAACTGCGTCGCAAAGTCTGAGCACTTGAAAGACACCTCTGGAGCTGAAGTTAGAAAGCATAGTTCCTGGCTGTGTTCTATTCCCACTTATCCCCCCCTATGCCCTATTCATTTAGAACATTCTAACATTCAAAGTTGGAGTGATTACAAATAAAAAAGCATTAAGTTCATCTCTCTTAGGTGTAATTTGCTTTCAAAGTATTTTTTACAGTTCAGTTTTAGCGATCTTCATGTTTACAATTGTGCTCCCCTTCGCAGTGCACTTTGAACGTTGGTCATTTTGAACACAGGCCTCATGGCGAAAGCTATAGGTGACTATTTTTTAAAAGCGGAATTTATGTTACGTCTCCAAAGCTTGTTGAAAACAAAAACACATAACATACGTTAATGCTTTTATTTATAGTAGGTTATTTATTAAGTGTCTGTATTGTATATACATGGGCTGCTGGTTAGAGCATATCTGCAGTGGTTTGCACATGATAAAATTGTAAAAGCAGACTTTTCAAAAAATAAATAAACAAATACTTAATAATCATCCTCATCATCATCATCATTCATTCATTCATTTTCTTTTTGCCTTAGTCCCTTTTATTAATCTGGGGTCGCCACAGCGGAATGAACCGCCAACTTATCCAGCACGTTTTTACGCAGCGATGCCCTTCCAGCCGCAACCCATCTCTGGAAAAACATCCAACACACACTCATTTACACTCATACACTATGGACCAATTTAGCCTACCCAATTCACCTGTACCACATGTCTTTGAACCTTGTGGGGGCAAACCGGTAGCACCCGGAGGAAACCCACGCGAACGCAGGGAGAACATGCAAACTCCACACAGAAACGCCAACTGACCCAGCCGAGGTTTGACCTGCGACCCAGCGACCCCTTCTTGCTGTGATGCGACAGCACTACCTACTGCGCTCACTGTGTCGCCCATCATAATCAGTATATTATTGTTAAAATAGGATTTTTTTTTTCATTTTTAAATAAAAAATACATTTTAAATTTCATTTCTTAATAAATAGCCTCATTATTTATTTATTATTTTATTTATTTATATGATTATATATTATATTAGATACATGTTAGCTTTTGTAAGTGATTTTATATTATAGATAGAATATGTAATGTTGTCAATAATAGTAGTAAAGCAAACATTGGCCCTATAGTGCTGTTTACATATATTTCAATTAATATGGAAAACGAGTGCATATTTTTTACCAAAACTAATATTGGATTTTACTTTAAATGTGTGTGCGTGTAAAAAAAATATTATTTGCCCAAAGAAATGATGGGGTTCTTCTCTAAAGAAGTTACTCCACCCGTTTTATGGGCGTTTTACCGCTATAACTAACGTGGTTCAAGCGATGGATCTGCGACAGAGAAACTACGGGTTTTGGGAACCACTCGTCACTACATTGTTCTTTTCACAAACGATGCATCGTACTATGCGAGTTATGTCATTTGTTTGGGAAATGCAGCCCTGTTCTGCTTTGACAAACGTGCAGCCATCAAGTCCTGCAGGTTTCATTTTAGTGTTATTTACGCAATCCAGGCTCATTGTAAATATGTGCCTCTACAATTGTTTTTATGAAACGTAAATATGTGCCTCTGCCTACAATTTATGCAAAATGTAAATATGTTGCATTGTTATGTTCTGTTGCACGTTTCAGATCACAAATCCACTAGAGGGCGCTTGTTCTAAACATTTTGCAATATAAAATACATTACTTACTGTAGTTGAGCTGTCAAAACAATAATTCAAATTTCAATTAAAGAGGCCTGATAGATCTGTTCTGCTTTGACAAACGTGCAGCCTCAAGTCCTGCAGGTTTCATTTCAGTGTTAATATGCAATTCATGCTCATTGTAGATATGTGTCTTTAAAATTTTTGCAAATGAAAATAGTGCCTCTGCCAACAATTTTTGCGAAACGTAAATATGTTGCATTGTGTGTGTCGTTGTAATTTCAGATGACAAACCCACTAGAGGGCGCATTCTGTCTAACGTTTTGCAATATGAAATACATTACTTACTGTAGTTGAGCTGTCAACAATAATGAAATTTTTATTAAAGGTCTTATAGATCTGTTCTAAAAAAATAAAATGTGCATATTAATAAATTTCACAAACAATTCATATAAAACTGATAAAATATATTTACACACATTTCATAAAGTAAATAGTCTCAGTATGTGCCTCTGCCTACAATTTTTACGAACGTAAATATGTTGCACTGTATACAGTATGTTCCCTTGCACGTTTCATATGACAAATCCACTAGAAGGCGCTGTCTAACTTGTTGCAAATCTGAAATACATTAATTACTGTACTAGGGCTGTCAAAAATAATAAAATTTCATTAAGGGCCTGATAGAGCTGTTCTTCTTTGACAAAACTTGCAGCATCAAGTCCTGCAGGTTTCATTCTGGTGTTAATTATGCAATCCTGGCTCATTGTAAATATTTGTCATTACAATATTTGCGAAACGAAAATATGTGCCTCTGCCTACAATTATGCAAATGTTAATATGTGGATTTGTTTATATGTTTCGTTGAATGTTTCAGATGACAGTTCCACTAGAGGGCGCTGTCTTAAGTTTTGCAAATCTGAAATACATTACTTTGAATTTCCATCATTCGTCAAATTGATTTAAAAAAGGCAATTCGAATGCATTGAAATGTTTTCCGTTTTTCAAGAGGCGCGAGACGTTTGTTATTTTGCGTTCCAGACAACCTGGAAGTGTTGAGTTTTCCTACTTCTTTTTTACAATTTTTGCAAAACATAAGTATGTTGCACTGTGTATGTTCCATTGCACGTTTCAGATGACAAATCCACTAGAGGGCACCTGGTTAACTTTTTGCGAATCTTAAAAATGCATTGCTTACTGTGGTAGGACTGAACAAACAATAATTTGAATTTCAATTAAAGGCCTGATAGATCTGTTTCTGGCTTTGACAAAACGTGCAGCATCAAGTCCTGCAGGTTTCATTTCGGTGTTAATTATGCAATTCATGCTCATTGTAAATATGTGCCTCAATTGTTTTATGAAACGTAATATGTGCCTCTGCCTACAATATATGCAAAATGTAATCATGTTGCATTGTTTATGTTCAGTTGCATGTTTCCAGATCGCAAGTCCACTAGAGGGGCTCTGTCTAACTTTTTGCAAATCTGAAATACATTACTTACTGTAGTTGAGCCGTCAAAACATAACTAGAATTTTGATTGAAGGCTGATCTCCTCTGCTTTGACAAAATGTGCAGCATTATGAACTTGATTATTTGTCAAATTTATATTAAAAAGACACATACGAATGAAAAAACTGCATTTATATTTTTGGTTTGTGTCAGGAGGCACGAGACATGATGATGACATAACTGACGTTGTTTGTTTTTGTTTGCTTATTCTGAGTTCCAGACAACTTGGAGTTTTGAGTTTTCCTACTTTTTACTTAGAAATAATGTCGTAATGCCGCTACTTTACAATTTTTGCAAAACGTATTTATGTTGCATGTGTGTGTGTTTTCGTTGACAGATCGACTAGAGGGTGAATCTCCAAATTAATCCTACAAAGTAATAGAAAATATGTGTTTCAGTGATTAAAATGAGTGCCATTGTCCAAACAAGAGTGGCCACTTGCTCCACAGCCATATCCCCCTGAGCCCAAAGACCGGTTGCTCACTGAGCTAAGCAGGGCTGAGCCTGGTTAGTACCTGGATGGGAGACCACATGGGAAAACTAGGTTGCTGCTGGAAGTGGTGTTAGAGAGGCCAGCAGGGGGCGCTCAACCTGTGGTCGGTGTGAGTCCTGATGCCCCAGTAAAAGTGAAGGGGACACTACACTGTCAGTGGGCGCCGTCTTTCGGATGAGATGTTAAACCAAGGTCCTGATTCTCTGTGGTCATTAAAAATCCCATGGCACTTCTCGTAAAGAGTAGGGGTGTAACCCCGGTGTCCTGGCCAAAGTCCCTCAATCGACACTTACCCATCATGGCCTCCTAATCATCCCCATCCACCGAATTGGCTCTATCACTGTCTCTTCACTCCACCAAGTGTGTGGTGAACGCACTAGCGCCGTTGTCCTGTGGCTGCCATCACATCATCCAAGTGGATGCTACACACTGGTGGTGGTGGGGAGACACCCCCCCCCCCCCCCCCCCATCATGATTGTGAAGCGCTTTGGGTGTATGGCCATACACAATAATATGTGCTATATAAATACACATTACATACATTACATTACAAACACATGATGGTAATTATAGAATTTATATATGTATGTAAGTACAAAAGTACTTTTTTTACGAAATATTGGTAAGATACTGTATCTTCTTCTAAATCGCTTAGGTTATGAAGAAACAATATAATGATATTCTTTCCTCCACTGCTCTCTCTAAGAAACAACACTTACGCACACCGACATGTGAAATGTGCAGTTTGCTCAACGTGACAGCTCCTAGCCCTTTGCCATTTATTTTTTCACCTGATCCAAAAAGTCAATCAATCCCTACACCGACCTTTCCATTGCTGACATCATCCCGTCTTTCTGTTTCCTCAGAGGTGTGAGTCTGTGCAGAAGGACTTCATCAATAGCGCTGTCTCATGCTGAGTTCCTCCCACTGCGCTTAAGTGCTCGCATTTGCCTACTGTTGTGCGTTCACATGGAAGTTTGTGTCTCCAAGATCCCAGAAAAAAACGCTCTTATTCAGCATGGGGCGACACGCTTTCCACTGAACGCAGAGAACAAATATTAAAGATAGCTGAGATATAATAAATAATATAATAAATAATAAATAATAATCTACTTTTGTTTTTATATAGCACCTTTAAAAGTAGCATCTTTTACAGGGGCTTACAGACATATAAAATGTGCAGCAGTAAAAGATAGATACAGGGGAATCCAGATAAAAATATGCAATAATAAAAAATATTAAAAATCTACATAATATACACACACTAATAATATATAATAATAAATAATAATAATAATAATTAATCATACATCAAATAAAAGCTGCCATAAAAAAATAATATGAATGGCACTGGCAGGTGAGGGGGTTCACACTACATGTATGATGATAACAAGGACCAGAGAGAAAATGTTTGCTATATCTGTACAGGCTTTTAATTTAAGTTCTAGTAAGCCAGCTCAATCAATCAATCAATTAATCAATCACTCCAATCAATCACTCAATCATCAATCAATACAATCAATCAATCAATCAATTAATCAATCAACCTACCAACCAACCACCCACACCAACCATACCAACCAAGCAACCTATCAACCAACCGACCACCCGACTAACCAACCAACCAACCAACCCAACCCAACCCAACCCAACCAAACCCAACCCAACCCAAACAACTAACCAACCATCCAAACCAACCAACCAACCAACCCAAATAATTAAACAACCAACCAACCCAACCCAACCAACCAACCAAACAACTGAACAACCAACCAACCCAACCTAACCAACCAACCAAACAAACAAAAAAACAACCAGCCAACCAACCACACCAACCCAACCCAACCCAAACAACTAAACAACCAACCAACCAACCCAACCCAACCCAACCCAAACAACTAAACAACCAACCAACCAAACCAACCGACTGACCAACCAACCAACCCAAACCAACCCAACCCAACCCAAACAACTAAACAACCAACCGACCAACCAACCAACCAACCAACCCAACCCAACCAAACAACTAAACAACCAACCAACCACACCAAACATACCAACCAAACCAACTGACCAACCAACCTACCAGCCTATCAACCCACCAACCGACCAACCAACCAACCAAACCAACCAACCAAACCAACCAACCAACCAACTAACCAACCACCAACCAAACCAACCTACCAACCAACCAACCAACCAAACCAACCTACCAAACAATCTGACCGACCGACCGACCAACCAACCAAACAACCGACCAACTAACCGACCAACCAATCAACCAACCAACCAACCAACCAACCAACCAACCAACCAACCAACCTACCAAACAATCCGACCGACCGACCGACCAACCAACCAAACAACCGACCAACTAACCGACCAACCAATCAACCAACCAACCAACCAACCAACAACCAACCAACCAACCAACCAAACTACCAACCTATCAACCACCAACCTACCAACCTATCAACCAACCAACCAAACAACCAACCAACTGACCAACCAACCGACCAACCAATCAACCAACCTACCAACCTATCAACCAACCAACCAACCAAACCAACCGACCAACCAACCATCAAACCAACCTACAAACCAACCAACCAACCAACCCAAATAACCAACCAACCAACCAACCCAACCCAACCAACCAACCAACCAACCAACCAACCAAACCAACCAACCAACCCGACCGACCGACCGACCGACCAACCGACCAACCGACCGACCAACCGACCAACCAACCAAACAACCGACCAACTGACCAACCAACCTACCAACCAACCAACCAACCAACCAACCAACCAACCAACCAACCAACCAACCAAACCAACCGACCAACCAACCAACCACCTATCAACCAACCAAACCAACCGACCAACCAACCAACAAACCAACTCACAAACCAACCAACCAACCCAAATAACCAACCAACCCAACCCAACCAACCAACCAAACTACCAACCAACCAACCAACCAGCCAAACCAAACTACTAACCCAACCTACCAACCCAAAATACCTACCAACCAACCAACCAACCAACCAAACCAACTAAACCAAACCAAACCAAACCAACCCAACCAACCACTTCCCTTGAACCATCATGCCATTATAAACTCATCACATTTAGAATCTGGTTTCTTTATTCCTGATTGAGATACATTGTAAAGTGGGTCTCAGACCAGACAAGGAGCACTGCATTAAAGTCCATTGCTCTGCGCCATGTCTTTACAATATGGACATTTATTTTACCACAGTATTGTCAATGAAGTTTCATCTTATATGTTCATTAAATTACATTATCCATGCTGTAAAAGAAACCTCATGAAATTGAAAATTTCAAACTATCAAACCAATCGTTTTATCATTTGTTATTTTTATTTCTTATGTTTTAATTTTATGTTTCTTTATGTCTTGTTTATGTAAAGCACTTTTAATTACCATTGCATATGAAATGTGTTATATAAATGAACTTGCCTTGTCTGTATAACATTATGCATAATATTACCCCATTAAGATCTCAATGCAAGGTTATTTTTAACCTGCATCCCAAATGTACTAAAATGCAACCAAAACACTTCATATTTGCTTTAGAATTACAGGGAATCCAAGCACACAAGGCCGTCTCTTGCTGTATTTGCTGTGTGTATTAAATCCCGGTCCATATATCCCACTGATCCACACTGAGCTCAAACAGTCATGCCTGCGAAACGCTCCCATTCATTTTCTCCTCTTGACGTGTGATTGGCTACAGAGTTTTTCCTGGAGAGGTCACTAGAGACAGACAATATTACTCCGCTGAGAGGCTAGACAAGCTGTAGAACAAAGGTGATGTCTGGGTCATCTTGATTGTAGCGAGACAGCTGCTCATCAAATCACGGCTGATTTATTAGCGCTTTTCTTCTCTGCTGTGACTGACATGCGCTGTTAAGCCATCATTCAACTTAAAAGCACCAAATAACGTTGATAATATTGCATCTAAGATGGATGGATTGCATTGCATCTGTTAAAAACAAGTCACAGGGCATTGATGTGCAGTTAGTTTGACTTTGCTTTTGCTTTTTATCTTTACTATATGCACAAACTGTTGTGTAGAACCCACAAACCTCGCTTCCAACCAAACATGCTATCAGGTGCAATTAATCGACAATTATTTAATATTTCGACCTCCTACGACTACACTGTAAACCCAATATGTTAAGGTAACTCAAACCATTTGAGGAAACCTGTACTGTAAAACCCAATAAGTCAAGAGAACTCAAACCAACAGAGTACCGTAAAACCAATAAGTTAAGAGAACTTAAACCAATTGAGTACAGTAAAACCCAATAAGTTAAGAGAACTCAAACCATCAGAATACTGTAAAACCCAATAAGTTATGAGAACTCAAACCAACAGAGTACCATAAAACCAATAAGTTAAGAGAACTCAAACCAACAGAGTACTGTAAAACCCAATAAGTTAAGAGAACTCAAACCAACAGAGTACTGTAAAACCCAATAAGTTAAGAGAACTCAAACCAATTGAGTACCGTAAAACCCAATAAGTTAAGAGAACTCAAACCAACAGGGTACTGTAAACCCAATAAGTTAAGAGAACTCAACCAACAGAGTACTGTAAAACCCAATAAGTTAAGAAAACTCAAACCAACAGAGTACTGTAAAACCCAATAAGTTAAGAGAACTCAAACCAACAGAGTACTGTAAAACCCAATAAGTTAAGAGAACTCAAACCAACAGAGTACTGTAAAACCCAATAAGTTAAGAGAACTCAAACCAACAGAGTACTGTAAAACCCAATAAGTTAATAGAACTCAAACCAACAGAGTACTGTAAAACCCAATAAGTTAAGAGAACTCAAACCAACAGAGTACTGTAAACCCAATAAGAGAACTCAAACCAACAGAGTACTGTAAAACCCAATAAGTTAAGAGAACTCAAACCAACAGAGTACTGTAAAACCCAATAAGTTAAGAGAACTCAAACCAATTGCTTTTTTGTGCTCAATTGGTACTTTTACTCCACTCTCTTCCTTCAACCTGCAGTCACCACTTAATTTTTTGTTTGTTGTCTTTGGTGATTGGCTGTGATTCCCAATAAAATCGCAGAACAAAACAACCTCAAGAAATGGGCGCTTTATAAATGAAGCAGACTTGTACAGAGTGAAAGCATTAAAAGTGTCCAAGAAGATGCAAAATCATTACACGCAATGACCAAGTGAAATCACCAAATGGCCTTAAATCATCACTAAATGCACTACAGAATGTTACGCTTTCACACACATGCACAAATTGCATGTAATTGCATTAACCTTTCATAGCGTAATACTCACTACTCGCTACTCTTGAGTTTACTCATAGAGTAATATTTACAACAGGTACTTTCAACCCAGGCTCATTCTGAAAACGTACCTCTATATGGATTTCTGAAGAGCACCAAATACGTTCCAGGAGGTAAATTTTTTGCAGTTTTTGTTTTCACGAATCCACCAGAGGTCGGTGTGTATGCTTTCTCAGATCTCAAATTTCTCTTGTGAGTGCCATTTTCACCTGCTGTTCTCACGTAAATCCACCAGAGGCCGATTTCGACTGACTGACTGACTGACTGAACCACCCTCCTTCTTCCCTAAACCCAACTTACAGTGTTTTCAAAAGTACTGATTGACCAGTGCCCACTCATTTCCCTAAACCCAACCAACAGTGTTTTGAAAAGCACCGATTGACCAGCGTTCACCCACTTCCCTAAACCCAACCGACAATGTTTTGAAAAGCAATCCAAAAAAAGAAAAGTCCTCACGGTCACCTGATTTTTACCACATTTTCAGATTTTACCACATTCTCACCCTGTTATTTACTCTGTTATTTACTTGTTTATTGGTTTACTTGTGTATTGGCTTTTGTTTTTGTCTTACCTGTTTTCTGGAACCGTTCTTTGTTGGACTTGAACCTCGTTGTCACGGTCAGCTCCATGTCTCAAGTCCTCCAACGTAGGCAGCGAGCCACTGGACAAACTGGTAACAGCGGGAAAGCCGTCAATATGGAGGTAAGCGGTCAGCTGTTCAGCCCCGTAGCGGGGTCAGCCTCGTAATATTCATTTTAAAGACGAAATGCAGCCATACGTACCTTTGCTACATAATTCGCGATCTCCAGAAATGTATACATTTATATTTTCAGTATACTATATTTTCAGAATTAGCCTATGTTGTATACTTTTAATCTACTTGCAAAAGATTTGGGGGTAAATAATGGTACTTTTACTTGAGTATGATTTTTCAGTACTCTTTCCACCACTGTGTGTAAGACTTTTCTAAGCAGTTGCTAATTGTTTTTGTCCTAGGGGGTTGCTGTGCGGTTGTTCTGGTGTTGCTATGTGGTGTTACTGAGAGTTATTCTTTCTTATCAAACTTTCCATATCTATTTGTCCTTTTGTTGGTAGCACAAGAAGTGCCTCAAAAATATAATGCAGGATTTGTTTACTGCGGGCGAATTTAAGCCAGGGCTGCCGGTAACAAAACCTGTCCACTTTCTGGAGGATCCACTTTGCCTGAAATCATGTTCTGTGAGGCAACCCTGGTTTAAACCTTGTTTGTTTCCCTTCAACTCTAGTAAAATATTCGGAGTGGTTTTTGGACAAAAACTCATAGTGGTTGCTTGGAATATTATGTTTGGCTGCTGGGCAGTTTCTAAGGTTGTCCGAGTGGCTGCTGGGGTGTAAATTCTGATACCACAGTGTAGAAATAATCTGATTAAAATTCATAGGTGCACAGCAGCAGGCTGGATACAGCATTGGTGACTCGGTAACCTGACTTTCTTATATATTTTTTTTATTTCTTAGTTTTTTTGAAGTATTAAGATTATTGCTTATTTATAATTATTACTTATACTTAATTGCTTATTTAAATCCATTTATAAATGCCCATTGTAAGAAACTGAACGGAATCATTTAGTTTGTCAATATCTGTTCAAATTAAGTCACTGTATATGTATAGTTTACAAGAAAACGTAACTATTTCATGCTTTGTCAGTTTAGTGGCTAATTTGTATGAACTTATACTATTTTAGGCGTTTTAAGAATTGCTAGAGAAACAATTGTGATTTGCCAATGATTTTACGAGAAAACGTAAATATTTAGTTGTATGATTTTTAAAGGAGCCATGGCACCAAACTCCACCTCTAAACCCAACCGTGATGAGCAAATTATACTAGAATGTATGAATGAGAATGTACAACATACATTTGAATTAGCCACTAAATCAAAAAGTTACGAATTGGCACTAAGGCATTGTAACTTTTGAGAATCGATTCAGAATTGCTAGAGAAACAATTGTGATTCATCAATGTGTTTATTTTTTATGAGGAAACGTAGCTATTTTATGTTTTCTCCATTTAGTGGCTAATTTGTACGAATTCATACGATTTCAGGCATACAATTTTTAAAAGGAGGCATGGCACCAAACTCCACCCCTAAACCCAACCGAGATGAGCAAATTGTACTAAAATATACAAATAAGATCAAACAAATCCATACAAATTAGCCAATAAATCAAAATGTTATGAATTGTCATGAGATAGCATTAGAACTTTTAAGAATTGATTCAGAATCAATAGAGAAACAGTTGTGATTCATCAATGATTTTTTTTACGAGGAAACATAACTATTTTACATTTTGTCAGTTTAGTGGCTAATTTGTACAAATTCAGGCATACAATTTTTAAAAGGAGGCATGGATCAAACCCCACCGTGATGAGCAAATCATACTAAAATTTACAAATAATATCTCAGAAATTTATATGAATTAACCACTAAATGAAAAGTTATGAATCGTCATGAGATAGCGTTGGAACTTTTGGGAATTCACTCAGAATCACCATAGACACAATTGTGATTTGTCAATGATTTTTTATCATTGTTATCATACAGTTGTTAAAAGGAGGCATGGCACCAAACCACACCTCTAAACCCAACCGAGATGACCAAGTCATACTAAAATGAGCAAATAAGATCATCTATCAAAAAGTTATGAACTGGCATGAGAGCGTTGGAACTTTTAAGAATCAATTTAAAATTGTAACAATTGTGATTCATCATTTTATTTAATTTTTTTACGAGGAAACGAAACTATTTTATGTCAGTTAAGTGGATAATTTGTATGAATTTATATGAGTTCAGTCATACAATTTTTAAAAGGAGGCGCGGCACCAAATGCCACCTCTAAACCCAACCGCGATGAGCAGATCATACTAAAATATACAAATAATATCACACAAATTCATAGGAATTATCCAATAAATCAAAAATTATAAATTGGCATGAGAGCATTGGCACTTTTGAGAATCGATTCAGAATTGCTAGAAAAAAAATTGTGATTTGTAGAAGATTTTTTATGAGAAAGCACAACTTTTATTTACGTTTTGTAAGTTTAGTTGCTAATTCATAGAAATTCAGGCAAACAATTTTTAAAAGGAGGCGCGGCACCGAACCCCACCTCTAAACCCAACTGCGATGATCAGATTGTACTAAAATGTACAAATAAGATCATACAAATTCATCTGCATTAGCCAATAAATCAAAAAGTTATAAATTGGCATGAGAGCGTTGGAGCTTTTGAGAAACAATTCAGAATCGCTAGAAAAACAATTGAGATTCATCAATGATTTTTTTTTATTTTTTATGAGGAAACGTAACTTTTTACGTTTTATCAGTTTAGTCGCTAATTCATATGAATTCATACAAGTTTAGGCAAACATTTTTTAAAAGGAGGTGTGGCACCAAACCCCACCTCTAAACACAACCGAGATGACCAAATCATACTAAAATGTACAAATAAGATAATCTATCACAAAAAGTTATGAACTGGCATGAGAGCGTTGGAACTTTTGGGAATCGATTTAAAGAGAACAGTTGTGATTCATCATCATTTTTTAAAATGAGGAAACGTAACTATTTTACGTTTTGTCAGTTTAGTGGACAATTTGTACGATCTTATACGAGTTTAGTTGTACAATTTTTAAAAGGAGGCATGGCATCAAACCCCACCTCTAAACCTAACCAAGATGAGCAAATCATATTAAAATGCACAAATAAGATCATACAATTTATGTGAATTAGCTACTACATCAAAAATTGACAAATTGCCATGAGATAGAGTTGGAACTTTTGAGGATCGATTCAGAATTGCTAGAGAAACAATTGTGATTTGTCAATGATTTTTTTTTTTTAACAAGGAAACATAACTATTTTGCATTTTGTTAGTTTAGTGACTAAATTGTACATATTCAGGCATATGTTTTTTAAAAGGAGGCATGGACCAAACCCCACATCTAAACACAAACGAGATAAGCAAATCATACTAAAATGTACGAATAAGATCATAGAAATTTATATGCATTAACCACTAAATGAAAAGTTACGAATTGTCATGAGATAGCGTTGGAACTTTTGAGAATAAATTCAGAATCGCTAGAGAAACAATTGTGATTTATCAATGTTTTTTTTCATGAGGAAACGTAACTTTTTACATTTTGTCAGTTTAGTCACTAATTCATGCGAATTCATACAAGTTTAGGCAAACAATTTTTAAAAGGAGGTGTGACACCAAACCACACCTCTAAACGAAAAATGAGATGAGCAAGTCATACTAAAATGTGCAAATAAGATCATCAATCAAAAAGTTATGAACTGGCATGAGAGCGTTGGAACTTTTGGGAATCGATTTAAAGAGAACAGTTGTGATTCATCATCATTTTTTTAAATGAGGAAACGTAACTATTTTACGTTTTGTCAGTTTAGTGGATAATTTGTACGATCTTATACGAGTTCAGTTGTACAATTTTTAAAAGGAGGCATGGCATCAAACCCCACCTCTAAACCTAACCAAGATGAGCAAATCATATTAAAATGCACAAATAAGATCATACAAATTCATGTGAATTAGCTACTACATCAAAAATTGACGAATTGCCATGAGATAGAGTTGGATCATTGGATTTAGAATCGCTAGAGAAATAATTGTGATTCATTCATTCATTCATTTTCCTTCGGCTTAGTCCCTTATTTATCAGATATCACCACAGCGGAATAAACCGCCAACTATTCCTGCATATGTTTTACGCAGCGGATACCCTTCTAGCTGCAACCCAGTATTCGGAAAACACCCATACACACTTATTCACACACTACGGACAATATAATTTCTTCAATTCCCCTATAGCGCATGTGTTTGGACTGTGGGGGAAACCGGAGCACCCGGAGGAAACCCACATCAACATGAGGAGAACATGCAAACTCCACACAAAAATGCCAACTGACCCAGGCGGGACTTAAACCAGCAACCTTCGTGCTGTGAGGCGACAGTGCTAACCACTGAGCCACATTGCTTCCCTGTGGTTCATCAATAAAACTATTTTTCTCCCACCTCTACAATGCAATGGATTACAAAATATGGCATCTTCTCACAGATATTGCCTTGTGGTTACATAATGAACATCCACTGATCAAACAGGAGCTGCTACTCAAAAAAAAAAAAAAAAAACCTGTGTAGGAACCAGTGAAGAAGACGTGAGCTGATGGTTTCTAACAGTACATTATCATCCGTCTCGACAGACACCTGTAGCGTCCCTGACCCGCCGTAGATAAATCTTGAGTGCTTCTAAAAGCCCGATTCTCCTTTTGATTCATTATCTGCTCCATTATGAAGCACATTGAGCTCTGGCATGGCTTTGACAGGCCGCACAGGCGCAGAAACCTCTTCAAGATGAAGGAGACTCACTGTTCTCCAGCTTCATCTTTTCAGATCTGTGCTTTAAAAGAGCTCCTCTTGTGCTCTATTAGCATTAGCGTGACAGCCTCTCAATGAGGGGGTTTCTTGAAAATTCACAAGGGGTACGCCTTCAATGAAGTTTCTAAATTTCTCTGACACTGAGATAGAGAATACAGTGAGAATAGAGACCCTGATGCACAAAAAGACACAAAGGAAGAGCACATTTTGGGTGACGTCTCATTGGAGAGGTCGAGAATAAGCCGTAATTTGCTTGAAATGACGTTATTAGATTTTATTGTGAGGTGTTTCAAGAACGGTCTACTTTCCTTTTCACTGTTTCTCTTGTGCCGGGGACAGACTGAGCCTTGATATTGCATGATTTGGGTTCAATAAAGATTCAATGGCTTTGTGAAAACATGAGATTGAGCACGTCGGCTGATGTGTAATGACTATCTGAACATATTCAGTAGGTACGCTCCTAATATTCTGTAAGAAAGAAAAAGATTGCATCTGCTCAGATATTAAGTTAAGAACAAGGTTTTCATTTCAAGAAGTAGTAAGGGTCTATAAATGTTCAAAAATAAAACTAGCAGCATCTATAAATCAGCCGAATAATTAAGAATAGCGGTGGCGCAGTAGGTAGTGCTACCGCCTCACAGCAAGAAGGTTGCTGGTTCGAGCCTCGGCTGGGTCAGTTGGCGTTTCTGTGTGGAGTTTGCATGTTCTCCCTGCGTTCGTGTGGGTTTCCTCCGGGTGCTCCGGTTTCCCCCACAGTCCAAAGACATGTGGTATAGGTAAATTGGGTAAGCTAAAATTGTCCGTAGTGTATGAATGAGTGTGTGTGGATGTTTCCCAGAGATGGGTTGCAGCTGGAAGGGCATCCGCTGCGTAAAACATATGCTGGATAAGTTGGCGGTTCATTCCGCTGTGGCGACCCCGATTAATAAAGGGACTAAACCGAAAAGAAAATGAATGAATGAATGAATAATTAAGAATAATGTACTTAAAGGTCCCTTGAAGTGCTTGTGAATGCGCATTTTTATTCAATGTTTGACATAATCTCAACCAAAACATGAATAGAGGGGAGGGACATAGTGTAGCTCCTCCCCTTTAAAAAAAAAAACCCTTTTTTTGCTATAATAGTTTATAAAATGTTGCGAGGGAGCAATCGGTTTCCCCCTGCTAAGTTCTCACTGCATTCACCTGTCTTCACACAACTGTTTACTCCACTGAACTTAGCTATTTATAACGTATATCAACGCATAATTTATCATTATGCTAAAGCACTATTTAAAACGACCATGGTGTGGCTATTTTGATATGAAAAAATAACTTTCAGTATAGCCCACTATAGTTTATGTGGTATCAATTACCATACATAAATGCACATAAATGATTATAGACATCTGTAGTGTACTCATTTTAACTGGTTGTGACCGACTTGGATTAAAATGTGTTTTTTTTTATTATTATTATTAATGACCCAGACTGTGAAATAATTTTATTACTTTTAGAGGGCCTATGTTTTTAAATGTCAGTCACTCTCATTCAGAGAAGTGTCAAAGTTATTTTCAATAAATAGAAACAAATAAGTAATTATATAATATTATAGACGTGTGACAAATTGCAAATCTAGACAATTACGTTAAAACAATGGTTAACTATACTTAATGAGTTTGTATGAATAGCCTAATAATATGAAATCAAATAAAAAAATATATATATTTTAAGGTTTGAACTAATGTAGAACCTTCATGTTATTTAGTTCATGTTTTGTTTCCTAAATAAAACAGATTTTATTTTTGGTATTTATATTTCATTGTAGATGGATAAACTGCATTTTTTCATGTCGCATGGGAAAAAGTCTCTAAATGAGCAGTAGTCAGGTGAGAATAGACAACCTCACTCACACACAGAACTGTGTTCCCAACAGATAGCAGTCATTGCACTATAAAATATTTTTCCTTTTTTTTTGTCTTTCAGTTTTCACCAAGTCTCACATTGTGTCAGAATAAACAGATAACTTCTAACAGTTTTGACACTAAAGAAATTAAGACTCTTTTACAGTCAAATTACTAGAATTCCATTTTTTTGTTTCTTAGAAAAGTCAGTGCAAAAACAAAGTGAAGTTGAGGCAGAGCAGATTGAAGAAGACAGTAACAGTAAAGTTGAGGTTTGTACTAGAAATGCAAACAGTAAAATAATTTGTACAATAAACAGGTGTGTGTGAAGACTTGTTTTTGGCTTATTCAGTACTCAAATGTTAAACCCATCTATGCAAGAACATTATTGCTATAAATGTATAGTATATAGTATACCATCCTAACCTATATTCAGTTGTTTTGTTAAAAAATTGTAATTAAACACACACTGGGGGCTGAGCCCCCCTAAAATGAAAATCCTAGAATCGCCCCTGGCTCTGCCTGTGAGAGTGGTTGAGCTCAAGTGCATTAAATGAAAAGCCAATAGGTGCGTTCGACATGAAGCATCGCTGCAGCCGGTGATCAGCGAGATTAGCCGAGTACAGGCGAGGGCGGAGTTGAAAACAGAGCTGTCTAGCCGGACACTTCGGGGGCTCAAAATTGCGGCAGTCATGATGACCGATCACATGGCGTCATTATTAATTTATTTATTGCAATAACAACCAAATATTTACAGTAGAAATAAAACTGAATACAGTCTCTACAAACTATAGTTCATTTTAAACAAGGGAATTATGAATTTAAGTAGACTATATAACACATGCATGAGAAATAAGGGGAAAACCAGAGGGCACATAAAAAGGAAATAAATATCCACGAATAGGCCTATTAAACACAAAACAATAAGCACAAATTCTAGAAATATCAATGGTATGTCTGTATATACTATATACTGTTCCAGTTCTTGTTTGAATATGCTAAAAGGGGGTTATATTTATTTACGTTTATAGATATAACACTTTCCAATATATATAAATGTAAAACCCAAAACAAGGTGCTTTGATTAAGTCTTAAACAATGATTAAGACTATTTTGAATAATAAAAGCATTTTAAAAAAGCACTTTAATCCAAAAAGATTGAACAAAAGGAGCAAAATAAATGAGCTACACTTTAAGTGGAAAATACCCAGAAAGAGCAGGTACATCAATATCACTTTTAACATTTCTGCATAAGCAACAGGAAAAAAAAATATTTGATAATCATATATTTTTATATTTAATCAAATATTTTTTAACTTTATTTGTTAAGAAAGCTTTACAGGGGTGTCAGGATCAACGATGATAATTATTTTATTACAAGTCTGTAAGACTTATTTGAGTTAAAATTTAGGTTATTTACTAAAATATAAGTCGTTCATAGAGCTGAATACAGTAAATAGTCTGTATAAAAAGGCAGAATAAACCTGTGCAAACAATCTAGACATTATGAACAAATTATTTAACAAAAGATGATACTGCAGTCAAATATTTGTAGTCTTTTAATAAGCATGATGTGGACAAGATAGAGAGGGTATAAAAAGTAATTGTTTGTTTTGAAGTTTGTGAGATGGAATTTGTCCAATAATAAACTCGAAACACACGTGGTTGTTGTCATGCGGTGAACTCACCCAATTGTGTAATATCGGTGTCGTCATCGCAGCTCCTGCAGTCGCTCTTCAGATGCTGCACCGGCTGAATCAATCGTCTGATCTCAGAGCGCTGTCTCTGTCTTGAACATTATCAGGAAGGCTATTCCAGAGTTTAGGGGCCATAAATAAGAAGGCTCGACCTTCTTTACTCGACTTTGCTATTCTAGGTACTACCAGAAGCCCTGAGTTTGAGATCTTAAAGAGCGGGTTGGATTGTAGCGAGACAATTTATTGTGAGTTTGTAATAATTACATTAGATTAGATTAGATTTAACTTTATTGTCATTACACATGTACAAGTATAAGGAAATCTGATTGATTTAATAATGATTGCAGATGATAGACCAGCCGTGATCAATCATATCACATGCTCCTCTTGAAATCAGTTTGTGAAGCTTCACTTAATTTCATGGGACCTCTAAACGTTCTGGCAAGGTTTTCAAATCTTATCAAACATTATTGCAGTCATTAATAGAACATTCCTGCAAAGTTATAGTATTTAATAATGTTCTCAAAATATTAGAATGTTTTCTGAACATGTATATTAAATAGTAACTTTCTCATAATATAAGACAAAAGATTTTTAAAAATGTTTTCGCTAACATTTATTCAACCAACTACAAAAACAAAAGCTTTTTTTACGTTTTAAAATACTTGACTTTTTTTTTGGACGTTCAAATAACCCTTCCATAACATGGACACACTCACACAATGTTCCTATAGTATGATGATTATAAGACCAACTAAATGACTGATTTATAAAAGAAAATATTGAATCAACCAGTAGAGTCCTTACATGACTCTGCATGCAGTAACAATCTGTGTGATTCTGTGTCTGAGCTGTTTTTTAGTTTGACTTTTTTTTCTTTTAATCTGTTCTAGACTCTGGGCCTTTGTTGCATCGAGTTAGTTTTTTGGAAGATGGTAAATGTAGTCAGATTTGACTTAATAATGATTTTAAGACCAACTCAACATGTTTCATTTATAAAAGAAAATAATGAATCAACTAATAGTGGAGCCCTCGCTTGATTTTGCATTCAGTAACAATCTGTGTGATTCTGTGTCTGAGCTGTTTTAAATTTTTTTGGTCTGTTCTAGACTCTGGGCCTTTGTTGCATTGAGTTTGTTTTTGGAACATTGTAAATTAGGTTAGATTAGATTAGATTCAACTTTATTGTCATTACACATGTACAAGTACAATGAAACAAAATGCAGTTTAGGTCTAACCAGGAGTGCAATAGCAGCAAGTGCAGGATACAGGTATAAGTTATAAAGTGCAGTTATAGAACAGCTATAGTGATATTTACAAATGGATGTACTATGAACATTATATACAGGTTGTATTAGCTATGAACAGAGATTTACAATAGATGGATATATGTACAGGTTGCTATTAATAATCAGAAGTGTGCAGATATATAAACATAATTACAAATGTACATGTGCAGTGGGTATGTACAGTTCACATACATAAATCCGTGCAATGTAGTACAGTGAATATGTGCAATTTTTAAATGTGCAAATGTTAAATAGTGCAGTGATTATGAGGAGTATGAGTGATGAGGAGAGTGGGGGTGTATCAGGGGGGCAAAAGAGTCAGTGGGGGGCAGAGTTCAAAAGGGAGACAGCTCTGGGGAAAAAGCTGTTCCTTAGTCTACTGGTTTTGTCCGGGGGAGCCTGAAGCGCCTGCCGGAAGGCAGGAGAGAAAACAGTCTGTAAGCAGGGTGAGAGGAATCCTTAAGAATACTGCATGCTCGGCACAGACAGTGTTTCTTCTGGATGTCCTCTATGGTTGGCAGTGTGGTCCCTGTGATGTGTTGGGCGTTGTTTTCACCACCCGCTGCAGTGCCTTACGCTCCGCAACAGAGCAGCTTCCATACCAAACTGTGACGCTGTTGGTGAGGATGCTTTCTATTGCGCAGCGGTAGAAGTTCACCAAGACGGCTGATGACAGCTGGTTCTACTTAAGTTGCCTTAAGAAAAATAGGCGCTGGTGAGCCTTCTTGACCAGGCTGGAGGTGTTGGTGGTCCAGGAAAAGTCCTTTGAGATGTGGGTCCCCAGGAACTTGAAGGATGAGACAGGCTCGACGGCCATCCCATTGATGTGGATGGGATCATGTGAGCCTGTTCGTCCCTTCCTGAAGTCCACAATGAGCTCCTTGGTCTTGTCGGTGTTAAGGAGCAGATTATTGTCGGTGCACCAAGTGGCCAGATGCTGTATCTCCTCCCTGTAGGCAGTCTCATCATTGTTGCTGATTAGACCAATCACTGTGGTGTCATCTGCAAATTTGATGATGGTGTTGGATCTGTTCACAGGCCTACAGTCGATGGTAAAAAGGGAGTAGAGGAAGGGGCTCAGCACACAGCCCTGTGGTACACCAGTGTTGAGTGGGATGGTGGTGGAGCAGATGTGGCCTGATCTCACATTCTGAGGTCTGTTAGTCAGAAAGTCCATAACCCAGTTGCAGAAAGACGTGTCGATATCCAGGTCTCTAAGTTTGATCATTAACTTAGAGGGTTTGACAGTGTTGAATGCTGAGCTGAAGTCAACAAACAGCATTCGTGCATAAGTGTTTTTATTGTCCAGGTGTGCGAGTACAGAGTGCAGTGCTATGGAGACTGCATCTTCTGTGCTCCTGTTGCCACGGTAGGCAAACTGATGTGGGTCCAGTGTGGATGGCAGAGAGTCTTTCAGATGTGCCAGGACCAACCGCTCGAAGCACTTCATGATGATGGGTGTGAGTGGTGTGAGTAAATGTAGTCAGATTTGATGACTTTAGGACCAACTGAACGTGATTGATTTCTAAAAGAAAATAATGAATCCACTAATAAAGGCCTTGCTTGATTTTGCATGCAGTAACAATCTGTCAGTGTTTCCCCTACCATTATGTAAGGGTGGGGGCTGTATCCGCCCCCCTTGAAGTCACATTAATTGTATTATCTATACAGCGCCAGATCACAACTTTTTTTAATAAACAAGCTAAATAGCTGTATGTAATGTCTTATTTACACAACAGCATGTCATTTCTGTTCTGCGCTCGCGTCACTGCAGCTATAATACAACTATTTTAAAATACAGCTACAGATGCAGATCCCAAGTCTCTCGAAAGTCCGGGAGTCTCCCGCAAATGCATAGAGACTCCCGGATGCCCGCACATAAATGATAATCTCCCGAAAATCGCGCGTCTCCCATACGGTCCTCGAATACGTCCCGCATCCCTCCCCGCTCTTCAGATACGTCGCACATCCCATGCTGTCTAGTTATGACCTCTCCCAGAAACTCTGCGTGTCTTCCGCAAATTCATACCAGCTCTGTGATTCCCCAAAATGAATTAAAATACCCAGAAATCATGGTGACGAGAGAGAATGAGCAAGTGAACAGATCGCGAGAGGCACAGTGATGGTCTAAACCAGGGGTATCCAAACTCGATCCTGGAGAGCCGGTGTCCTGGAGAGTTTAACTCCAACCTTAATCAAACACACCTGAACCAGCTAATCAAGCTATTATTAGATATACTAGAAACTTCCTGGCAGGTGTGTTGAAGAAAGTTAGAGCTAAACTATGCAGGACACCAGCCTACCAGGACTGAGTTTGGACACCTCTGGTCTAAACATTACATTTGTTAAGGTAAATGAATAGAGCAGTAAAGATATCGCGAGTGCAAATCCCCCTCTCTCTCGCTCATTGAGAGATCTGCTGTCAATAGTTGGAGATGAGCAAATATTGGAATGGTCCTGCATGTATTTAGGCATTTTTTACATATAAGAACTGAAAGTTCTGTGTTTTGACAATAATACAAGTCCACTAAAAGCTGGCTGAAATTATTAGATAAAACTTTTTTTAACATAATTATTAAATAATATAACTTGTTGTAATACACTCATTGCTATAAGTAGTAGTTTATAGGCCTATTTCCTTTTAGTAAACAAGTATTAGATTTATAGATGTGCATTTTAACTCATTTTCATCTTTCATCATTTGCATTGTTTGTCATTTTTCTGTGGCGGTTCATTCTGCTTTGGTGACCCCTGATAAATAAGGCACTCAGCTCAGTATAATGAATGGATGAATTATTTTCTGTAAAGCTGCCTCTGGCCATGACATGTTCACATCTAAATTTTTATAAGAGACATGTTTAATAAATGTTTCAATAAATGGGCCAGACATTTCTGACTTTCCATAGCAAGAGGCTCCGGAAATGTTCTTCCAGAAGCCCATAAAGATACATTGCAGTGACAAAAGCTGCACAGTTTGTGAATAAAAAAGATATAAAATAAATGTTAATTTATAATTTACAAACGGTTGTACAGTTCAAATAGTTGCTCAGTTATTTACTGCTGTCATTAAAGACCATGACTTGGGCCATGCGTTGGGCCGCGTTGTGCCCTAGTCCCCAACCCCCCCAAAAAAATAAAAATAAATAAAAAAACCAGGAAACACTCTGTGTGTTTCTGAGTCTGAGCTGCTTTTTATTTATTCATTTATTTGGTGTGTTTTAGACTCTGGGCCTTTGTGACATTTAGTTTGTTATTTGGACGATTGTAAATGTAGTCAAATTTGATTTTATGATGATTTTAAGACCAACTAAATGACTGATTTCTAAATGAAAATAATAAATCCACTAATAGAGTCCTTACATGATTCTGCATGCAGTAACAATCTGTTGTGATTCTGTGTCTGAGCTGTTTTCTAGACACTGGGCCTGGGAGTTTGTTTTTTGGAAGACTGTAAATGACTTTAAGACCAACTGAACTTGATTGATTTCTAAAAGAAAATGGCTGGAAGGGCATCCGCTGCGTAAAACATATGACGAAATAGTTGGCAGTTCATTCCGTTGTGGCGACCACTGCCGAAGGAAAATGAATGAATGATTCTTCATGCAGTAACAATCTGTGTGATTCTGTGTCTGAGCTGTTTTATTTTATTTTTTTGGTCTATTCTAGACTCTGGGCCTTTGTTGCATTGATTTGCATTATTTTTATTTTTTTTGCATGATGACTTTGTAGCAACAAAGGCACCAGATCCGCCACACATGCTCAGATTGCTGATGTTCCCAGGTGAGCAGCTCTACCTCAGTGATCAGCATTCACATCAAACTGCAGCGTCATTCACTTCAGCATTATGAACGCACTTTATATTTAAGGTGAAGCGTCCTTATATAAATAAAATGCACTGATGCATTTGTGCAGAAGCGGTACGCTCATTTTCTCTTTAAGTTGTATCAGGGAATTCTGATTGTATCCTTTTCATTTATATTAACGAAGGATGCTTTGGTTTAAAGACTGTGATACAATGCAGATATCTGAGGGACTCCCTTATTGATTTTTATGTTGTATATTCGGTAGCACTTTATTTTGATGGTCCATTTGAGTATTAGTAGAATGTCTGCTTAATATCTGCTGATACTGCTCCTTCAACAGACATTTAACTGACTATCAGAAACTTTGCAAGTACAGTACATGTCAACTTACACTAACCCTAACCCCAACCTAACAGTCTACTTATAATCTAATTTATCGAATTATTTGGCATGTAGATGCAATGTAAGATAAATTCAACACACGGACCATCAAAATAAAGTGTGAGCGTATATTCATTTCTAAACCACTTTTAATGTTGATGAGCATCTACACATACTTTTAGTTTTGAGTTTATTTCGTCAGGGTTCCCACACTTCTTGAAAATACTTAAAAGTACTTGAATTTTAGACATATGGATTAAAGGCATTGAAAGTACTTAAAAACAAACACGGGTCCTTGAAAGTGCTTGAATAATATTTGAAATTAAGTTTGTTTATGGTTTCAATAATTGTACTCAATTGTCAAAAACAGAGAAATTCCTAAATTAAAAATCTTAAATATTGTACAATAACACTGACAAATAATGGAGAGGGGTCTGGATGCAGACCTGGTGCAGTGCAATCTGAGCTGCATCCAATGCTTTTTAATGCACTCACCTAACCCCACCCCTAACCCTACCCGTCACAGTGACGTCACTCACTCCATTGAGTGCATTGTGTCTGACATTGCATCGCTGAGTGATGCAATCTCAGCTTGCATCATAAAGGCTGCATCCAGATACTATTGAAATAATGCACATTGTTATCAATATTTCATAAACTGCATTTGAATATCACCAGTACCGTAACAAATTTGACAGTTTTCACGTAAATATTAGGTGTTAATGAAACGTTAAGTAGTGTGACACAGTGGCTCAGTGGTTGGCACTGTCACCCCACAGCAAGAAGGTTACTGGTTCGAGTCCCGGCTGGGTCTGTTGTCATTTCTGTGTGGAGTTTGCATGTTCTCCCAGTGTTGGCGTGGGTTTCCTCCGCGTGCCACTCGCCATTTTCGCTAGCCACAATTTTCTTGTTGGGAAAATATACTTTATATGCTTAAATTTGACTTTGACATGCTAAAATGACTTGATTTAGATGTGTTATGTCCACATGCCTTCTCGTTCATTTCACTTCTTGTGTGTGTTGTGTATTAGCTTGCTCAGTGTGCATGAGCAAATGGGTTGTGTCACAATACAATCAGTTTTTATTTCACATGACTTTTCAGGGCTCAAAATTAAGTCTTTACCAAATGTATCTCTGACCACACCAAATAAGTATTTCTTAGCCACAATTTTTGTTGTGTCAAAACAAGGAAAATATAGCTGTATAGGTGCACTTTTTAATTCAACAAAACTTTTCTTTAAAAAAACATTACATTAAAAAAAGAATTATTGTCATGTATCTAAAATATGCACAGTAATCTGTCCTGGCTAAAAGTCCCAGATCACCAGTTAACTACACATAAACTGGGAGTAATCTCCCATTAAAGGAATGTTATTATAAAGAAATATAATTAAACCATATTAACATAAATAACTGTAAGCAAAAGAAAGCAGGTGAAACATACCGTGTTTGATAATGAAAGGATAATAATGCGCACGGTTTATATAAGCCTGTAAATGAAAGCAGTGACCGCTGCTGCGTACAAAAGAATATGTGTATTTTTGTTTTAATCTTGAGCTCTTGAAAGCAGCAGGACTGTGTGTGCACGATCATCGCTCTTTGTCCAGTCTATTTCAAAGGGAACCGATCGCACCAGTTGCGCTTGCCTCTAGGCATGGTGACGGTTGCTTCGCGCAAGTAAACGGGAGCGCGCGCGCGCTTTTTAACAGTCGCGCGCATCACATCATCTGTGCGTGTGAGTGATCATCCTCTCATTCCATATTTACCTGCTCGCGCGAACACAGTTATTTTTGTCAGTCGTGCTGCTTCTCGATTCTAAGATCACATTTGCACGAATATTGGGCCATGCTTATTTTCAAACCCTGCTTTTAAGAAAACTACAATTTAAAAATGATTTCCAACCAGCCAACGCGGCTAGTGGAGGTATCTGTCTAACCCGCCAGAGCTGAAATTTACCCGCATTTGGTGGGTTGGCGGGTGTTAATGTAAAGCCCTGTGTGTGTGTGTGTGTGTGTGTGTGTGTGTGTGTGTGTGTGTGTGTGTGTGTGTGTGTGTGTGTGTGTGTGTGTGTGTGTGTGTGTGTGTGTGTGTGTGTGTGTGTGTGTGTGAATGAGTGTATATGGGTGTTTCCCAGTGATTGGTTGCAGCTGGTAGGCCATCCCCTGCATAAAACACATGCTGGAATAATTGGCGGTTCATTCCACTGTTGTGACCTCTGAAATAGAGACTAAGCCAAAGGAAAATTAATGAATGATATTATTAGCCCTTTGAGAAATATACAGAACAAACCACTGTTGTTGAACACCTCACGCAATTAGCTTGCCTAATTAACATAATATCCTAGTAAATGTCACTTTAAGCTGAATACTAGTATCTTGAAAAATATCTAGTAAAATATTATGTACCGTCTAATAGTTCTGACTTTAACTGTATATTATGAAACCCTCTTAAATCAATCCAGGAGCTCTAGTAATGGCATATACTGAAACCACGTCTGAAATGGCAAATTACATCATTATTAATGAATATTAATATGCATAAGAATGTATAAATATGTTCCTGAAATCCTCAGGTAGTTGCGTTTGGAACCGTCAATCATAGCAGTGAATAGAGAATAATGTTTCCTACACATGAATACATGCATAATGTGCTGCCCAAGAGAACGCTCTCTGTGCCCATTCTATACTGTATGCCATTCAATATGTGTGCCAACCAGCCCTAATTACTGTACCATATTCATTCATTAACAATTTGATCATATTTGATGGGATAAAAAAATAACGAGTCATTTTAAGCAGTCTCGAATATGGAAAGCATGATTAAAATCATATGATGGCTTGTGTTATTTGGGTTTATTTAAAAGTTTCCTAATGAATTCCATGTGGAAGGGTGAAATGAGATGTTTTGGGGATGCGCTTAATTGGAAACATTTCTATATTTGTTGGAGTACAGGTGACTCAAAGTTTGCAATTACGCTGTTTGCTGGGGTTTTAATGAGATATGAATATTAATTTATTCGCAGTTCTGCATGTATTAGGCTGTCATCATGTTGTCAATAAGAGTGCATTAGTGTCCTCTGCTTTTTCAGAAAAGCTGGTTTTGGAAATATTTATTTTTAATATTAAGATATTTTTTATTTCATTGTTAGAAGACGTAATCCAAACCAACCAGATGAGAACTACAAGATGCAAAATTTGACTTAATGCAAAGAAGTAAAGATAGTCAAACAAAAAAATACAATAAATGTACAGTCCTAATATGCATTATGAATATTAAATAATAATAAAACATGACCACTATTCATTGAAAGTTGTTTCATATATAGAGACAATAAATCTATCATATATATATATATATATATATATATATATATATATATATATATATATATATATATATATATATATATATATATATATATATATATATATATATATATATATATACAGTTGAAGTCAGAATTATTAGCCCCCCTTAGACTTTTTTTCTCTTTTTTAAATATTTCCCAAATGATGTTTAACAGAGCAAGGAAATTTTCACAGTATGTCTGATAATATTTTTTCTTCTGGAGAAAGGCTTATTTGTATTTTTTGGGCTAGAATAAAAGCAGTTTTAAATTTTTTAAAAACCATTTTAAGGTCAAAATTATTAGCCCCTTTAAGCAAATTTTTTTTTTCGATAGTCTACAGAACAAACCATCATTATACAATAACTTGCCTAATTACCCTAACCTGCCTAGTTAACCTAAATAACCTAGTTAAGCCTTTAAATGTCACTTTAAGCTGTATAGAAGTGTCTTGAAAATATCTAGTCAAATATTATTTACTGTCATCATGACAAAGATAAAATAAATCAGTTATTAGAAATGAGTTATTAAAACTATTATGTTTAGAAATGTGTTGAAAAAATCTTCCCTTTGTTAAACAGAAATTGGGGAAAAAAATAAACAGGGGGGCTAATAATTCTGACTTCAACTGTATATATATATATATATATGAATGAACATTTTCACACGAGTAGCAGTGCGATATAACTGTATATCGGCACTGGTGGGAGGCGTGCATTGGCTTGAGTGCCTTAGTGTCCCACCAGTGACAATATACAGCCATTTCGCATTGCTACAAATGTGATATTCCGTTTATACAACAGTTCGACGGCATAATCATGTACATAAAAAAGAAAATCAAACACGGAAAGGCTCAAAAATCCTTTATTATTAGGAACTACTTTTTTCCGCCATTCATTCAAATCTACAGCTGACGTCAGAACAGCAGAAACCGTTGCTACTTCACACGTCACTTTAGAGCTAGTGTTTGAATTATTCTCTAGCGTAATGTCTAAAATGATGACAAAACAGGTGATTTTGCTCACATTTTAAGATCATAAGGCTGAACAGCATGAAATACCATCAGTCTACAGAGATTTCCCAGTATTTCTCTGTTGCAATTGGCATATCACAATAATAAACCCAGAAAAAGCCAAAGCAAAGCAAACACTAGCAGATTACTATGGTATAAATACAGCACTACAACATACAAAAGAGAGAGATTGAATGTCACTTACTTGTTTTATAATGATTTGATCAGCTGTAGTTTAAAAATGATGCTGAGTTTTTCTCCTCTAAGGTCTTATTATGCGGTCTCTGTCGCCCTCTTGTGGCGGAACGTCAACCGTCTTTGCTCTGCTCAGTATGACAGACTAATGGCCGCCGACACGCTGAACCTCTGAAATTATAAATATATAAAATAGGCACTATCCTTATAAATAAACTGCATAGTTGCAATCTAAACAACTACATTCTTGCCTAAAAAAGCCTCAAAAGTACATGATGTTGTCCAACAGCTGCAATATTTGTCAAACTGTAGTGAGTTTATTGATCTGCTGTCACTCTATGTGGGCGGAGTAATACACAAGGGCGAGGAGGCTGTACGAGTGCTGTTTTTGCAGAATATGGCAATATGGGGGGTGTTCAACAAAAGCATATATAATTGATTAAGCTTAATGTTAAAGATCTTTAAAGTCATATGAATAAAAAATCCTTATTAATAAATAAATATTTACTTCTGCAACTCAACTGTTACTCTCTATAATAAAAGTGTGAAAATATAATTATGATAGATTCAGTTTGACTGTTGATTTAGATTCAGTTGTGTTTTGGTGATATGCTTTGCTATTCATCTGTTTTTCAATGCACCTTTATTCAATTTATTCAAGTTGCTTAAATGTCAATCAGTATTGACAGTTTTTTTTTTAATTTTCTGTCGTCTATAATCACCTTTATTCAATGCATATTCACACACACACACACACACACACACACACAGACACACACACACACACACACACACACACACACACACACACACACACACACAAGCACACACACACACACACACACACAGAAACTCCTATATGGCTTCAGAAGGCTAAAAATGTGATGGCGTCTATATGCTGATATCTATAATTTGTCATTTCTTCACAGAGCGCCATCAAACCTCCTCCTGTTTCCAGAATAAATGGAAAGAATGTTGAAAAGGTCAGAGTGGTTTTTGCTGTGGTTGAATATAATTGTAGCTAATGTAAACACCTAGCTCAGCATCTGAGGATCAATGTTTGCCTGGTGTGGCATTTTATCGGTGATGTGAAAATGATTAAAACGAAGACACACTGTGATGTAACATTTAGACGACACGCTACTTATCGACCCAGATCTTTACTGCTGAAGACAACAGCCAATACTGCTCAGCGCTGACGAATCTCACAGCCGTTTCCTTAAGCTAAGAATCATCTCAGATTCAACACATCCTAAAGAAAAACACCACAGCTGGAGAAAAGTCTGAGCTGTTTTAAAAGTTTATGCTGAACTAAATCCAGCATTGGGTGGCACGGTGGCTCAGTGGTTAGCGCTGTGTAAAACAAATGATGAAAATAAATATTAAAAAAATAAATGCTGGAATAGCTGGCGGTTCATTCTGATAAATCAGAGACTACGCCGAAGAAAAATGAATGAATGAATAAATCCAGCTATAGTGGTGTTAACCTAATCTAACTATTATCTCTTTTTTACTAGTGGACTGAAAATATGAAATATAATTAGGTTAAATTGTGTCATCATTTCTCTGTCATCAGTGGCACATCAGCTGATCTGATGCTTGTTTATTGTTGTTGCTTACTCTTTTTAATAATAACTCTTATCATTGTTAATTTTATTATATTTTTTATTATAAGTTGTGTTTTTTAGTTTAATGGCACTTGCTTACATTATTATTATTATTATTATTATTAGTAGTAGTAGTAGTAAATGTTTCTTAAATAAAATACTACTAATAATAATAATAATAACAACAACAATAATAATAATAATAATAATAATAATAATAATAGTAATAATAATAATAATAATAATAATAATAATAATAAAATGTTTCCCAAATTAAATACTACTACTGATAATAATAATAATAATAATAATAATAATAATAATAATAATAATAATAAAATGTTTCCCAAATTAAATACTACTACTGATAATAATAATAATAATAATAATAATAATAATAATAATAGTAATAATAATAATAATAATAATAATAATAATAATAATAATAATAATAATATGTTTCCCAAATTAAATACTACTACTGATAATAATAATAATAATAATAATAATAATAATAATAATAAAATGTTTCCCAAATTAAATACTACTACTGATAATAATAATAATAATAATAATAATAATAATAATAATAATAATAATAATAATAAAATGTTTCCCAAATTAAATACTACTACTGATAATAATAATAATAATAATAATAATAATAATAATAATAATAATAATAATAATAATAATAATAATAATAAAATGTTTCCCAAATTAAATACTACTACTGATAATAATAATAATAATAATAATAATAATAATAATAATAATAATAATAATAATAATAATAATAATAATAATAAAATGTTTCCCAAATTAAATACTACTACTGATAATAATAATAATAATAATAATAATAATAATAATAATAATAATAATAATAAAATGTTTCCCAAATTAAATACTACTAGTGATAATAATAATAATAATAATAATAATAATAATAATAATAATAATAGTAAATGTTTCTTAAATTAAATACTACTACTTATAATAATAATAATAATAATAATAATTATTATTATTTTTTTATACATTTATTTATTTTTTATTCAGCAAGGATGCATTAAAAAGTGACAAAAATCATCATCAAATCATCATATCAGAATGATTAGTAATGATGCTGAAAATTCAGTTTTGCATCACATAAGTAAATTACATTTAATTTATTCCCTCGAAAAACTACATTTTCATTTCATTTAATTATCTTTCGGCTTAGTTCCTTTATTCACCAGGGGTTGCCACAGTGGAATGAATCGCCAACTACATTTTTAAAACACCAATAATATTTCACATTTTCGACAACATCTGCAAGCCTTTGGTGAGCATAATGCTAATTATTCCTATCCCAAAGCATTAAACATGTAATAATATGCAAAAATAGCAGCTCACACTATAACTATGGCAATTACACCAGTCCTTAACCAGCATTTACAGATGTTTCCATAGGCAAACGTTTGAGCAATAAAGGTCCACTTTGCCTTTGAGATGTTAAGTGACAAGGGCTTTTCTTTTTCAAAACACTGTCAGTTGAGTTTAGGGAAGGAGGAGGGTGGGTCAGTCGATCAATCAGTCAGTCAGTCAGTCAGTCGACAGCGGCCTTTGGTGGATTTATGTAAAAACAGCAGGCATGAATGGCACTCGTGAGAGAAATTTGAGATTTCAAAAAGCGTACAAAGCGGCCTCTGGCGGATTCGCGAAAATAAAAACTGCAAAAAACGTAGCTCCTGGCCGTATTTGGCGCTCTCCAGAAATGTATATAGGGGTACATAATCAGAATGAGCCTGGGTTGAATTTATTCATGGTAATCAATATTGACAGTTTTTCAGGTAATATATGTTTTCTGTCATCTGTAATTACCTTTATTCAATGTGGATGGCATACACACACACACGTAATATTGTTTCATATATAGATTTTTTACATTAAAAAATAATTACATTTATTGTTTGTTGTAGTATTATTATTTTTAATTTACAATTATATAAGTAAATATATTATTTATTGTTTAAATATGAGTATGTATGTACAATATGTTAAAAATGTATCATATTTATTGACAGTTGTTCAGGTAATATTGATTTTATTTAATGTGGTTGACACACACACACATACACACAATAATATTACACATTTTTCACAGCATTTGTGAGCCTTTGGTGAGCATAAAACTAATTATTCCTATCCCAGTGCATTAAAACCCATAATAACACGATGTATGGTATACTACACTATAACTATGGTAATTCATTACCCCAGTTGTTAACCAGCCGTCCCTCTTTACAGATGTTTCCATATGGCAAACGTTTCTGCAATAAAGGTCCACTTTGCCTTTGAGATATTAAGCGTCTTGCAATTTGTTTTTAGTGCGATATGAATCATAGCCTGACATAATCACTTAACCTGCTCCCGAGATTTGAGTTTCTCCCCGCTGACAGACGCTTTCCATGTTCTTAATCATTCCTCCTCAAATCAATTTAATCTCCGGGAAACAATGTGCTCTGCGGCCCCGACAGACACTTCTCTGCCAACGCCATGAGAAATGGCCTCCATTGAGGGATGAGCAGGGGAAAAAGAAGGGGAAAAAAGCCAAGCATTTCGACCTCTTCCCTTTTCCTTCATGCTTTGGGATTGGATGTGCATCTTCAGCCTGTTAATGTTTTAGGAGCCAGATCAGTCTCAATAATATTCCAGCATATGTTTTACGCCGCAAATGCGCTTCCAGCCCCAATCCAGTTCTGGGAAACACCCATACACACTCATTCAAACACACACTCATACACTAACGCCAATTTAGTTCGTCCAATTCCCCCATAACATCCCCCAGTGATGATTCGCACTGGGTAAATATTTACTTTATATAGCTTTATTTTCAACCCAGGCTCATTCAGAAAACCTACCCCTATATACATTACTGGAGAGCGCCAAATATATCCCAGGAGGTATTCCAAACTCCACACAGAAATGCCAACTGGCCTTGCCGGGACTTGAACCAGCAACCTTCATGCTGTGAGGCGGCAGTACTAAGCGCTGAGCCACTGTGTCGTCCTCTCAATTTTTTGTGGTTATTAATTTTATATAGTTTATATTTATATAGTTTTAGATGTTATTATTACATTAGTAACATTAATTATTACATTCATTTCTTGCACAAGTGCTGCTGCAACAAAACCACTCAATAAATCATCACAGAAAATGTGTGAAATGCCAATTATAAAAAATTATAATAAATAAATATTATTATTATTATTCATTCATTTATTCATTCATTTTCCTTTGGCTTAGTCCCTTTACTCATCAGGGGTCGCCACAGCGAAATGATCCACCAGCTTATTTAGCATATGTTTTACACAACTGATGCCCTATTTTTATTATTATTATTATTATTATTATTATTGTTATTATTATTATTATTATTATTATTATTATTATTATTATTATTATTATTATTATTATTATTATTGTTATTATTATTAATAACAATGTTATATATTAATATTAATTATGTGGATAAGTGCACCATCAATCAAAACGTACTAATACTTATTAGATGATTACTACTAAAGGTCATTTTCAAACATCTGTCCTGAATTGTGATGTCAAAGGCAACAGACAGCGTAAAATATAAGTCCATTTCATGCTTTTAGAGCCTTTAATAAAAATTGATCCATCACTGGCCCAAAAAATAAAAATCTGCTGTAATACTGTGAAATATATCTGATTTACAGGTTGCTGCGAACATTTTATTTGATCAGAATATACGGCCACTTTTGAACTCGTGCCAGTACAGAAAGATTTTTTTTTACCCATTAATGGTGTAATTACTACATTTATTGAACTGAAATTGAAGTTTAGTTTAACTTTTTTCCTAGTAATCTAGTAACTAGTCATTTTACAAGTGTTTTTTTTTTAACTGAAATGATAAATGATTCAAAAAATTCAGAAGGTGATGATTCGCACTCTGTAAATATTTACTTTATATAGCTTTATTTTCAACCCAGGCTCATTCTGAAAACCTACCCCTATATACATTACTGGAGAGCACCAAATATATCCCAGGAGGTACTCCAAACTCCACACAGAAATGCCAACTGGCCTAGCCGGGACTTGAACCAGCAACCTTCATGCTGTGAGGCGGCAGTACTAAGCGCTGAGCCACTGTGTCGTCCTCTCAATTTTTTGTGGTTATTAATTTTATATAGTTTATATTTATATAGTTTTAGATGTTATTATTACATTAGTAACATTAATTATTACATTCATTTCTTGCACAAGTGCTGCTGCAACAAAACCACTCAATAAATCATCGCAGAAAATGTGTGAAATGCCAATTATAAAAAAATTATAATAAATAAATATTATTATTATTATTCATTCATTTATTCATTCATTTTCCTTTAGCTTAGTCCCTTTACTCATCAGGGGTCGCCACAGCGAAATGATCCGCCAGCTTATTTAGCATATGTTTTACACAACTGATGCCCTATTTTTAGTATTATTATTATTATTATTATTATTATTATTATTATTATTATTATCATTATCATTATCATTATTATTATTATTATTATTATTATTATTATTATTATTATTGTTATTTATTATTATTATTATTATTATTATTATTATTATTATTATTATTATTATTATTGTTGTTGTTATTATTATTATTATTATTACTATTAAAATTTTTATATATTCATATTAATTATGTGGATAAGTGCACCATCAATCAAAACGTACTAATACTTATTAGATGATTACTACTAAAGGTCATTTTCAAACATCTGTCCTGAATTGTGATGTCAAAGGCAACAGACAGCGTAAAATAGAAGGCCATTTCATGCTTTTAGAGCCTCTAATAAAAATCGATCCATCACTGGCACAAAAAATAAAAATCTGCTGTAATACTGTGAAATATGTCTGATTTACAGGTTGCTGCAAACATTTTATTTGATCAGAATATACGGCCACTTTTGAACTCGTGCCAGTACAGAAAGATTTTTTTTACCCATTAATGGTGTAATTACTACATCTATTGAGCGGAAATTGAAGTTTAGTTAAACTTTTTTCCTAGTAATCTCGTAACTAGTAATTTTACAAGTGTTTTTCTAACTGAAATGACAAATGATTCAGAAAATTCAGAAGGTGATGATTCACACTCGTTAAATATTTACTTTATATAGCTTTATTTTCAACCTAGGCTCATTCTGCAAATGTACCCCTATATACATTACTGGAGAGCGCCAAATATATCCCAGGAGGTACTCCAAACTCCACACAGAAATGCCAACTGGCCTAGCCGGGACTTGAACCAGCAACCTTCATGCTGTGAGGCGGCAGTGCTAAGCGCTGAGCCACTGTGTCATCCTCTCAATTTTTTGTGGTTATTATTTTGATATAGTTTATAATTATATAGTTTTAGATGTTATTATTATTACATTAGTAACATTAATTATCACATTCATTACCTGCAACAAAATCACTTAATAAATCATTGCAGAAAATGTTTAAAATGCCAATTCTAAAAAATAATAATAAATAATAATTATTATATTTATGCATTCATTTTCCTTCAGCTTAGTCCCTTTACTCATCAGGGGTCGCCACAGCGAAATGATCCGCCAGCTTATTTAGCATATGTTTTACACAGCGGATGCCCTATTTTTATTATTATTGCTATTATTATTATTGTTGTTGTTGTTGTTGTTGTTATTATTATGGCTCATTCAGAAAACCTACCCCTATATACATTACTGGAGAGCGCCAAATATATCCCAGAAGGTACTCCAAACTCCACACAGAAACGCCAACTGTCCTAGCCGGGACTTGAACCAGCAACCTTCATGCTGTGAGGCGGCAGTGCTAACCACCGAGCCACTGTGTTGCTCGCTTGTGTTATCTTTGACTTATATTTAAATTAGTTTGATGACCTGAAACATTAAAGTGTGACAAACATGTAAGTAATGGTACTTTTACTTAAGTATGACTTTTCAGTACTCTTTCCACCACTGTCAACTACTAGTGACTAGTGAACAAGGGTGCTCATTGAGATGCATCCAAATTCAGCAGTCAAGGACGTCCTCCATGATGCTCCGTCACCACTTGTTCTCCACTGAAGAAAAAAAGTGTGAAAAAAAAATCCAAAACAAGCCTTGCGGAGCGTCTTGTTCTGCTCGCCCTGTAAGAAATAAATCACGGCAGAGGATCAACAGGAGGCGGCCGTTGTTCTCTCAGAGCCACCGCATGCATACAAATACAGCATCCCAAAGGCAACGGCTCTCAAACGCCACTAATGATGCTTCGCCAATGGTCTGGAGAACAAAGATAAAATAAAGCAAGACACGCAGGAAACACGCAGCACACTTTGATGTGCATTTGTTTGCTTTTCGCCTCAGGAATGTTTACATGAGGTTGCAACCCTGCTAATAGTCTTGTTGTTCTGTTCTGAGATGGAAAATGTCATCTTTTTTTTTTTTGGCTCACTTCTGGGCGAGCTGAATATGGGATGTGGAGATAAAGAACTAACTTTATCGTATCTTGCTCTCCAGATACGCTTTAAGTTTGATCAGAATAAACTAGCAGCCCTCGGTCACGACGCACACACATTATGCTGATGATTTTACAGCGTGTGCGTTTATGCTAAAGGCTTTGTTAGCGCTAACTAAGCAAAAGCCAGCAGTAAGTCCTATCTGTTTTTATTAGCCGAGTCAAGCTACAGGGGTTTTTGCTCTGTTTAAACTCAAAACGTGCTCTTATTTGAAATATTGAATGCTAGAAATCCTTCTTTATGCAAGCACATGCATAAAAAAAATCAGGCACGTAAAAAATGCCGGGTTACACACAATTCATTCATGTTGTCCCAACACAAATCGATTAAAGGAGGACCTCTTATTACAACATTTAAAATGTGTCTCTGATGTCTGCGTGTGTGAAGTTTAAGCTCAAATTACCACAAAGATAATGTTTTCTAACTCTCTGAAACTGAAAATTGCGCTGTTTTTGGTGATTGTTTCTTTAAATTAAAATGAGATTGTGCTCTTTTCAAAAGAGGGCGGAGCTACAAATGCCTGTGTATCAGCATAGTGGCAGAATCAAAACTCTGATGGCAGATGGCTGCTTCTCACTGAGGGCTGTTTATGCTAATGAGGGAGAGATGGTCACTGGGCGAGCCTTTCCCCTCTCTGATGACACGTACAAAGAGAGAACGTCCATCAAAGTGTTTCCGCACTCTGATTATAATATTGTAATAATCTGTAATTGATAATAATCTGATTATAGTCTGATTATAAAAAAACTAATTAATTTTTGCCATTAGAGGTTGGTTATATCTATACACTACCGCACAACTGTGTTTAGACCCCCCTATACAAGTGATTTATCTTAACTTAATTTAACTTAAATTTAAATGGATTAAACAGAATTGTGTTGTTTTAGCTAATTATTAAAGGTGATTCTCTTTAGAAACATTTTTTGTTGTGCTGGTTGAAAGTCTCTTCACATTCCAATAGTAATGATTAAAGTAAATGATCTAAAAGTGTTTATATGCCTTTTTATATTCTGGGAAATTAAATAGTGTCGGGCCGACATCTCCCATAATTCCGATAAGTAGCTCAAACTGTCTGTCAACAAATGCAGATTTGAACTACTGCGCACCTGTTTTTACGCAGCTCCGCCATTTGTGCGTGCACACGCTTCGGGTTCATGATATAGAGAGAGAGCAAAATAGAGAGTGAGAGAGAGACCAACAATGACCCGCTCCACTGTCTCCAACACACAACAATTGGAACTCTTTACTTGTGGACTTACTTTTGATATTACTGTCATTACCTTTATCTTGTTTATTATATTACCATTAATCTATTTTTATTTTTATTAATCTATTTTTTAATCTATTTTTATTTTTATTAATCTATTTTTCTTTTTATTAATCTGTTTTTCTTTTTATTAATCAATTTTTTTGTTAATCTGTTTTAATTTTTGTTAATCTATTTTATTTTTATTAATTTATTTTTATTATTATTAATCTATTTATATTTTTATTAATCTATTTTTTTGTTCATCTATTTTTATTTTTATTAATTTTTTTGTTAATCTATTTTTATTTTTATTAATCTATTTTTTTGTTAATCTATTTTTATTTTTATTAATCTATTTTTATTTTTATTAATCTATTTTTTTGTTAATCTATTTTCATTTTTATTAATCTATTTTTATTTTTAATGATCTATTTTTTTTGTTCATCTATTTTTATTTTTATTAATCTATTTTTTTGTTAATCTATTTTTATTTTTATTAATCTATTTTTTGTTAATCTATTTTTATTTTTATTAATCTATTTTTTAATCTATTTTTATTTTTATTAATCTATTTTTATTTTGTTAATCTATTTTTATTTTATTAATCTATTTTTTGTTAATCTATTTTTATTTTTATTAATCTATTTTTTGTTAATCTATTTTTATTTTTATTAATCTATTTTTATTTTTATTAATCTATTTTTTTATCTATTTTTATTTTTATTAATCTATTTTATTTTTATTAATCTATTTTTATTTTTATTAATCTATTTTTATTTTGTTAATCTATTTTTATTTTTATTAATCTATTTTTATTTTTATTAATCTATTTTTTGTTAATCTATTTTTATTTTTATTAATCTATTTATATTTTTATTAATCTATTTTTATTTTGTTAATCTATTTTTATTTTTATTAATCTATTTTTTTAATCTATTTTTATTTTTATTAATCTATTTTTATTTTTATTAATCTATTTTTTTTGTTAATCTATTTTTATTTTTATTAATCCATTTTTTTTTATTCTGTGTGGAGTTTGCATGTTCTCCCCGTGTTGGTGTGGGTTTCCTCCGGGTGCTCCGGTTTCCCCCATAATCCAAATACATGCACTATAGAGGAATTGAATAAGCTAAATTGGCCATAGTGTATGAGTGTGTGTGTGTGCGTGCGTGTGCGTGTGTGTGTGTGAATATGAGTGTGTATGAGTGTTTCCCAGTACTGGGTTGCAGCTGGAAGGGCATCCGCTGTGTAAAACATATGCCGGAATAGTTGGTGATTCATTCCACTGTGGCGATCCTTGATAAATAAGGGACTAACTGAAGGAAAATGAATGAATGAAAAACTTTGAAGCTTTAAGGAAACATAATGGTAAAGTGGAATCGGAAGTGTAATTCTTCCATTGTTTAATAGTTTATGACTCATCTCCACCGCAGTGATGAAACTTCATAATTTGGCTTGTTGTGTAACAGAAATGACAATTGCTCTGCTCTTCTAGCGCTCATGTTTCATGCCATTAGATGCCATTAGAGTGACTGTTGATGCGCGTGTGATGCGAGCGAGCATTACACACACAATCTCTCTGAATATGATCTGGAATACAGTTAGCATTACAGTCTGGCTGCTTGCTGCGCCACAGAAAAAAAAGAAAAAAAAGAAATGTTGTTAATTTAGCACTACAGGGAAGAGGAAGGTTTCTTCGCTCGCATTAGTGCTGAGAGTAAGCCTTTGTATTATTAATGAACCTTCCATAATTTATGAATCCTAAAGACAAATATGGGCAATTATTGTAATCTTGTGAGAGAATAATCGTGGATCTTAATTTTTGCCACATCACAATCCGTAATGTTGTTTTCAGCTTTGATTGTAAAAGGAAATGGAGGTTCAGATAATGGAAGAATAAAAGCTGCATTGGTATTAATGAAATCGGTGGTGCTCGCCTTGATAAGTTGCTAATACTTTTGGCTTGTGATTTGCATAAATGCATAAGTGTAAGCATTTAATTTAGTTTTTAATGATGGCTTAAAGTTAAATGTGAAATTTAGATATGCAATCTACAGATGAAGACAAAATTATTAGATCTAATGTACCTTTTTATTATTCCTCAAATGTACATTTTTATTATTGTTCAGATTTTTTTTTTGCGAATTTTAAACATAGAAGTTTTAATGACAAATTTACTTTACTATTAATTTACTAGTTATTTTGCAAGATACTAGTATTCCGCTTAAAATGCAATTTAAATGCTTAACTTATTAGTTTATTTAGGCAAGTCATTAGACAACAGTGGTTTGTTGTGCAGCCAATCAAAAAAAAAAAAAAATTTAATTAAATCAAAAATAAAATAAAATATATGAGCAATATCAATAACTACAAAAAGCCTTAAAAGTACATTTTGTTGTCCAACAGCTGCAATATTTGTCAACCTGTAGTGAGTTTATTGATCTGCTTGTAACTCTATGTGGGTGGAGTATACACAAGGGTGAAGAGGCTGACGAGTGCAGATATTGCAGAATATGGCACGGCTATCAGCCAATAAGATTCCGGAACCAGACAGAACGATTGTATAAAATAAAATAAAATAAAATAAAATAAAATAAAATAAAATAAAATAAAATAAAATAAAATAAAATAAAATAAAATAAAATAAAATAAAATAAAATAAAATAAAATAAAATAAAATAAAATAAAATAAAATAAGTCTTAAGGAGATTAATAATATTGACCTTAACTTTTTTTTTTTTTAATTCTGAACCAAACTGCAAGAACAAATGAAGGCAACTTTTCACATTATTTAATTTAAATATTTACAATAGAATTTGCATAAATATATATATAAATGTAAATATATGTAATAAAATAGTGACTGACCCTTAAATAAGCAACTATTGCAACACAAAAAGATAAAAGTAAATCTTATCTACAAGAAGTAAACTAAAGCATTGATTATTTTATTGTTTTAATTTAGATTTAATTCTGGTGCTTGATACTGTATGCATCCATAGAAATAAAATAAAATAAAACAAATAGTTTTATACTTTTATTTATTTATGCATATGCATTTATCTAACTACGGCTACATGCATACATATATTGAGATATGGATTTACTTGTTTATTGATGCATGCATGTACAGTTGAATCACAATTATTAGCCCCCTTTGAATTTATTTTCTTTTTTTACAAATTTCCCAAATGACGTTTAACAGAGCAAGGAAATTTTCACAGTATGTCTGATAATATTTTTTCTTCAGGAAAAAGTCTTATTTGTTTTATTTCGGCTAGAATAAAATCTTTTTTTAATTTTTTAAAAAACATTTTAAGGTCAAAATTATTAGCCTCTTTAAGCTGTATTTTTTTTTTTTTCGATAGTCTACAGAACAAACCATCATTATACAATAACTTGCCTAATTACCCTAACCTGCCTAGTTAACCTAATTAACCTAGTTAAGCCTTTAAATGTCACTTTAAGCTGTATAGAAGTGTCTTGAAAAATATCTAGTCAAATATTATTTACTGTCATCATGACAAAGATAAAATAAATCAGTTATTAGAGATGAGTTATTAAAACTATTATGTTTAGAAATGTGTTGAAAAAATCTTCTCTCCATTAAACAGAAATTGGGGGAAAAAATAAACAGGGGGGCTAATAATTCTGACTTGATGATTATTAATTAATTAATTAAGTTAGTTAGTTAGTTAGTTAGTTAGTTATGCATAGATATTGATGTTTATGTATGCATTTATATGTATCTATTTGTTAGTGCATGCATACATATACACTTATTAATACTGTGAATATCTAATTATTTATTATTTTGTAAATATTACAGGCATATGCATGACTTCCAACAAAATATGCTATACCTAGAGAACCATTCACTGGCGAAAAAAAGTCTAACAATTGAACCTGATCTTCCCTTTCACATGTAAATAACCTGTTCTGGCACTTGGCTATTCAAGAATGCTGTTTAACTGTGTAGAATTCCCAAGCATCAATCACTCACGGCCTGTAGAAGACTAAAGAGGAGCAGAATGATTAACCGTATCACTGAATCATGAAAGACTGGAAATTGGAAGGCAGAAATTTCATTATAATATACAATATGAGCTGGCAATGCGATTCTGCAGAAGTGTCATGACGTTAAAGCCGATCGGAACATTAAAATCACTGTGTTTCAGAGGCGTTTTTACATGCTCGGAGATTCTCATTTCTTTTACATTCAACACTTGGCAAAGTTGTCAGAGTTGCTCCTCTTTCTGTGCAATTCATAAGAGCCTCATGAATATGCAAAAGAGCTCGAGTCATTAGATATAGTCCTGTATTATTTCGTGAAACCTCAATTAAATATTAAGAGGCTGAAAAGGCTAAGAAAGAAGAGGCGAATCTGCTATTTCTCTTCACTGGCAGTAACTGATTGTCAATTTCACATATTTGTGGTTACAGCCAAGTTCTAGGAGACCACATATAACAAATGCACTTTCATTACGTATTTCTTCTATTTTCTTCTCTTTTTTCAATGCTGTATTGAGTTTAAGTGAAGTTTATTCATAAACTAATTTCGAGAGATCACGTGCTTATGATTGCTTGCGGCTGGTCCCGCATTATTCAATTTAAGATTCACCAATCAGGAGATTCCTAAGCCACTATAAATACCTTAAGTTCCATATAACAGCCATCTTCGATTTGAACACTCCCCCCTTCCACCCCTACTCCTCCTCCTTTCCTAGATGGGTGGCACGGTGGCCCAGTGGTTAGCACTGTTGCCTCACAGCAAGAACATCACTGGTTCTAGTCCTTACCAAGCCAGCCGACGTTTCTGTGCGGAGTTTACACGTTCTCCCCCTGCTCATGTGGGTTTCCTCCGGGTTGACCGGTTTCCTCCCACCCTCCAAAAACATGCAACTTAAATGAATTGACTAATCCAAATCGGCACCATAGACATGCTAGTAAGTAGTTCTCTCTTATTAGCAATCACTATCCGTTCATTAGCTACTACAGCAGGGCAGTTCTCGAGATCTACCTGAGCTCAAACTCCCCTCTCGCCTTGCAAACGGGAGGGAGCCCCGGGCTCGAGGATCATATGAGCTCAGGGCTCTCTCCTGGGACAGCATGCCAAACAAGCTTTATAATCAATCATAAGCTAAGTGTGAACTCTTAAAATGATGATTGGGCTGATAACCATCCATATTACCATGGCAATGACATAGCAATACTCTAGCAACCTTTCACATTACCCTAGCAACACACTTGGGAGCCTCTTCTGCTCACCATTTAGTATCATACATTCGTTCATTTTCCTTCACTTAGTCCTCATTAAACAATGAATCACCAATTTATCCAGCATATGTTTTACACAGCGGAGGCTCTTCCAGCTCCAACCTAGTACTGGGAAACACCCATACACACTCATTCACACTCATACGCAAATTTAGTCCATCCAATTCACCTGTAGCGCAGGTGTTTGGACTGTGGAGGAAACCACGCGGGGAGAACATGCAAACTCCATACAGAAATGCCAACTGACACAGACGGGACTCGAACCAGCGACCTTTTTGCTGTGAGGCGACAGTGCTAACCACTGAGCCACCGTGTCGCCCACCATTTAATATCATTTAGTTAATATCAAATGATTTTTTTCAGTTTCAATCAAGTCAAAATTATAATTTAAAGGGCACCTATGGTGAGAAATCTACTTTTCAAGCTGTTTGGACAGACGTGTGTAGGTATAGTGTATAGACTAGGGCTATTCAATTGGCGGCCCGCGGGACGAACCCGGCCCCCGAGGCAATTTGTTCCGGCCCTTTAAATAGTGTGACCAAGACATCAAAAATAAATTTAGTTCAGTCGAAAAACGGTCGCTATAGTTATGAAGTGAGGTGCGCCTGTTCAATACAGCATGAGCTACAAGGTGCGCACAGCGTGATTCACCTGACATTCAGGGAGTAGCGCGGGCAGCCGAAAATATTTGGACATGTTTGTAGAAAAGGCCTTTTGTACTATGCACTGATATCGTCAATAGGGATGCAACGATTAGCCGATTTCACTATTAACTGCCCATTAATTCATCACAATTAATCGTAAAGGCTTCTCTAAGCCGCATTTCTGTTGCACGGAACAAAACGAAACTGCTGCAGTTAAACAAAGCTAGGCCAAGTTGCCAACCGTGCCCTAGTTTAAAGTTCCAAGTATGTACACTGAGGCTAATACGCCCGCACACGGTATTAACGCAGCGGCCGTTCCCATATCACGTCTTTTCCGCTTGCAAGTTTGTTGTTTCTAATGTAAGAATATATGACAATATGCGCGCACAAGCGGAGCAACGCGCTTGCGTCTTTGCAGGCGCACGCAGTAGAAAACATCTCACGGTGAGAGTTCTGCATGCCTTTCAGTGCAGTGTAAACAAAAGACATGTTAGACGAATTAATATCAAGATGATTATGTATGCATGAACGCAGATGGCAACAACAGTTCATCTAAATAGCTGACCTAATATAAAGCTTGAATTTACATTAGAGGTGATAACCGTCAAACCATGATTATTCTTCAGACTATATAATCGTACAACCAAAATCTATAACTGTTGCATCCCTAATTGTTATGCAGTTCAAAAAATAACATATGAATGTGTCTGAATGTAGAAGAAGCCTACTTCAGCAATGCACTGCTTTTGTTGTGCTCTGAAATACATTTGAATGTTTATAAAAAAAAAAAAAAGAAAGTCTATTGTACAATGCAGTGATATTATGTAGTTTCAAAATACAATATATTAACATTTTAATGTAGAAAAAGCCAACGTGGGTGTCTTAAGGAGCAAAAATACAACATATGGGCTCTTATATTGCTGTTGTGTTTTCACTCATATAGCAAGTCATATCTCTCCGGCCCTTCGTTTGGGATGCTTTTCATGAACCGGCCCCCATGACAAACTAATTGAATAGCCCTGGTATAGACCGTCATATTGGGGTGATATAAACACACCCAGCCCTTTTTTTTTTCAATTTAACAACATAAAAACGGTGGACCAATTGGAGCAGTTTTGAGACCGACCGCAACTTGACCGGTCCCCCCGCCCACAAATATTGATTGACAGGCACGCATTACCATATCCTTAGTTTGTTGTTTCACGTCCGCCATTTTCAGCCTGTGAGTCAAAGCGATGTCACCAAAGGAACAGTATTTTTAGGACGTTCAAAGCATATCTAATAATAATAATAATTCCTTACATTTATATAGCGCTTTTCTGGACACTCAAAGCGCTGTACACAATGGAGGGAGGGGGGGGATCTCCTCGTCTACCACCAGTGTGCAGCAGCCACCTGGATGATGCGACGGCAGCCATATTGCGCCAGACCGCACACCACAGACTAGCTGATTGGTGGAGAGAAGAAAGATTGATGAAGCCAGATATCATATGGGGATGGTTAGGAGGCCATGATGGACAGAGGCCAGTGGGCAGATTTGACCAGGATGTCGGGGTTAAACCCCTACTCTTTTCGAAGGACATCCTGGGGTTTTTAACGACCACAGAGAGTCAGGGCCTCAGTTTTAACGTCTCATTTGAAAGACGGCGCTTACTGAGCAGTATAGAGTCCCCTTCACTATACTGGGGTGTTAGGACCCACACAGACCGCAGGTTGAGCGCCCCCTGCTGGGCTTACTAACACCACTTCCTATGTTGTAAGGGTGAAAAAATAAATCCAAAATAAAAGTCAACGTTCTCCCAAAGAAAAAATGAATAATCAATCGGCGTCTATATCAGGGGTTTCCAAACGTTTCAGCCCACGACCCCTAAAATAACAATGCCAGTGACTCACGACCCCCAAATTCCTCAGCGGTGTTTATAAATATACAAATGTGCGCACAGAACAATAGCCCTACACAAACACGAGCATATTGATAACACAAAAAAGTGCAACAGTCTAACAATTATATCATTTTTATAGTCATTTATTAATTTGTTTAATTTATGATTAACCTCAACTAAAGACACAATGTTTTCAACACAAGTCTATTAAGAGGCCGCCAATTAGAGATCATCTTCATCCTCCTTTCTTTTTGGCTTAGTCCCTTTATTAATCAGGGGTCGTCACGGCGGAATGAACCGCCAACTTGTCCAGCATATGTTATTATACAGCAGATGCCCTTCCAGCTGCAACCCAACACTGGGAAACACCCATACACACTCCACACACACATACACTATGGTCAATTTAATTTATTCAATTCACCTATAGAGCATGTGTTTGGACTGTGGGGGAAACCGGAGCACCCGGAGGAAACCCACGCAAACAAGGGGAGAACGTGCAAACTCCACACAGAAATGCCAACTGACCCAGCGACCTTCTTGCTTTGAGGCGATTGTGCTACCCACTGCGCCACCGTGATGCCCGGCCTGTATTTATTTTGAATGTATTTGATTGCCATAAAGGTGTCAGAAAGTTTAACCTGGTGCTATAAAATCAATCTGCTGCTGCTGACTCTATTGCTGTGTTGTTAATCTAAGGTAAACACAGTGATCCTGTAAAATAAGTAATAATTTAAAGGCTGATGGCTTTTCATTTGCATGTTGTTGTTTTTTACTATTAAAAACGACTATTGTAATCTTCTGTGGGTTATGGTTAAAATAGGGTAATTCTAATAGTTTAATAGGGCGACGCAGTGGCGCAGCAAGAAGGTTCGAGCCTTGGCTGGGTCAGTTGGCGTTCTGTGTGAAGTTTGCATGTTCTCCCTGCGTTCGCGTGGGTTTCCTCCGAGTGCTCCGGTTTCCCCCACAGTCCAAAGACATGTGGTACAGGTGAATTGGGTAAGCTAAATTGTCTGTAGTGTATGAGTGTGAATGAGTGTGTGTGGATGTTTCCCAGAGATGGGTTGTGGCTGGAAGGACATCCGCTGCGTAAAAACGTGCTGGATAAGTTAGCGGTTCATTCCGCTGTGGCGACCCCAGATTAATAAAGGGACTAAGCTGAAAAGAAAATGAATGAATGAATGAATGAATGAATGAATGAATGAATAGTTTAATAAAATTTATTTGACTTTTGGAAATCACCAAGTGACCCCCTGTCATTGTCCTACGACCCCCCACTGGTCTATATAGTAAACAATATTTTTTCATTGTATGAAAGTAATGTTTTTCTTGACCACAGTAAGTACCTTTGATTTAGATTAAATTACATTTTAAAGTTTAAACTAAGGCTAAATTGTGAAAACTACAAACTAATTACAGTAATTTGGTTCAAAGTATAACTATTTTCAGTGCAGGGGGTTATTTGAATAATCTCAGCTATGTTTTTGAACTTTATGTAAACATATTTAATGTCGAATATCTTACTAAAATAGTACTAAAGTACTTTTTCAGTACTAAAATAAAATAAAATAAATAAGATGCATTTGGTATGATCTCGGCGGTTCATTCCACTGTGGCGACCTCTGATAAATCAGGCTAAACCAAAGAAAAATGAATAAATGAATCTTAAGATCGCTCTTATTTTGTTAAAATTATTGAGGGGTATGTACTCTTTCGAGCACAGCTGTATAGCGTTCAGCGAGTGACCTGGTTCAGCTTTTTCCCCCCAGAGGAGCTGCTTATTTGTTTACTTGTTGACTTTAGCTGAAACTCCCCAAATGACAGGCCCATTTAAATACGCTTTGCATTTTCCTCATTTAATTTGCAGCTCACCTAAGGCAAAATCCAATCCCATCAGTACATGCTGAGAGCAACAATTAAATATTAAAACATTTGTGTTTTTTTTTTGTGCCCTCCAAAATCAATATCGTCAGAGCTGCTTGTGCCCAGAAGGAAGATTCTCCTTAAAAATAACCCATGGTTTTACCCCTAAAATATGGAGCCAGATCAGTCTCAATAAGAATACATTTGCAAAAATAAAATGCAGACGTGCACAGCACAATTCACATTAACTAAAAACTATTTGTAAATTATATATATATATATATATATACAGTTGCAATCAGAATTATTCAACCCCCTGATTTATTAGCCGCCCTGTTTATTTTTTTCCCCAATTTCTGTTTAACAGAGAGCAGATTTTTTCAACACATTTCTAATCATAATAGTTTTAATAACTCATCTCTAATAACTGATTTATTTTATCTTTGCCATGATGACAGTAAATAATATTTTACTAGATATTTTTCAAGACACTTCTATACAGCTTAAAGTCACATTTAAAGGCTTAACTAGGTTAATTAGGTTAACTAGGTAAGTTAGGGTAAATAGGCAAGTTACTGTATAATGATGGTTTGTTCTGTAGACTATCGAAAAAATATATAGCTTAAAGGGGCTACTAATTTTGACCTTGAAATGGGTTTTAAAAAATTAAAAACTGCTTTTATTCTAGCCGAAATAAAACAAATAAGACTTTCTCCAGAAGAAAAAATATTATCAGACATACTGTGAAAATGTCATCATTAGGGAAATTTTTAAAAAAGAAAAAAGAATTCAAAGGGGGTTCAATAATTCTGATTGCAACTGTATATCAAGTTCTTAAATTTATGTCCATCACACATTTATAAATGTATGCATTTTTTTTAAATCAAGAATTGGATTTGTGCATTTATGAATTAACTACCCCACCAAGAAAAAAAAAAAGCATTGCATTTCTTAACTCCTAATGTCGCTAGTTAACACGCTTAAAGGATTTTTTTTTTCAACACATCCCAGAATTTCTAAAATATTACCTCTACCACATGGTCGATATGTCGGTTTATGGTAAAAGTACCAGAATTAATACATACACTATGAAAATCTGAAAAATATTAAATGTAAGACTAATTTATTTAAAAACATAATCAAAATAAAGCATTTTTGAATACTAAATCATCTTTATTTTTTGAAGTATGCCATAAAATATTTCAGATTCACATTTAACACACTTTCTTGTTTTATTCTTTTTACAATAAAACCAAAATCAAGTGTGGTAGTGCAACAGGATTATGTTTGATTTTTTTTTGTAAACCAACAATGCTGTGTGTGTAAACCATTATTTAAAAGAGTCATTCTTTAAATTATTTAAACAGACATTATTTAAAACTGTCCAAAATATGGCCAAACATAAGGTATAGCGGGGGTATTTACGAATTTGTTTTTGTAAATGTGAACTATGCTGTGCACGTATGAATTTTATTTTGTAAATGCATTATTATTGAGACAGATCTGGCTCCACAGTCCAAAGACAGGTGAATTATATTAACTAAATTGGCCGTGAGTGTGTGTGTGTGTGTGTTTGTGAATGTGAGAGTGTATGGGTGTTTCTCAGTACTGGGTTGCAGCTAGAAAGGCATCCGCTGCGTAAAACATATGTCAGAATACTTGGTGGTTCATTGCACTGTGACAACCCCTGATGATTAAAGGGACTAAGCCAAAGGAAAATGAATGAATGAATGAAAAAAAGAGATTTTTTTTTCTCTCTTTGTGGTAATAATTTTAATTTAAGTAGAAATTGAATTCAAACATAATAAATTCCATAACAATTTAAATGTGCAAAATGTTAATAAAATGTTATTAAATGAGCTAAAACGCTTCATATATGTATGTATTTCTTTCATTTTCCTCATATTATGTGGCCTTGATGTTTAATATCAGTGTAAGAGAGGGGTAAAGAGAGAAATGTATATGAAAACTCACTATAGCGGGTGGTTAATTGAATAGTTTATTTGACGCTGATGTTGTGCGTCTGCTGCTCAACCACAGACAGACACAGTGGGCTTAAATGGACAGTAGTGCAGATTTCAAAAGCGTCTTCAGATCCTCAGACGATTGTGCACCTGGAATGGTAAAAAAAGAAGAGCTGACAGTATCTGAGAGTGTTGTGTCTGCTGGGATTTGCAGTGTTGGAGTTTTTGCAGTCAGATGAATGAAAGATCAAAGGCTGAGAGTGGACTCATTTCAGCAGATAAAGCATACACTGAGCTCTTCAGCTGATGTTCTTTACTGTATCTCTGTGTGTTCAGATGGAGAAGCAGCGCAGCTCATTGATTTCTCCTTCACTCTCTGACTGGAGCTGAAAAAAAGAGACACACATGTTGGTCGACCTGAGACTGAACGGTTGATTAACAGGTCACCGCATGTCTTCAGGGCTCATTTACTAGAGTTAATTAACCCATTCAGACCCTTTGTAGATTCCAATGGACATCACATGTCAGTTTTTTGATCATCATCATCATTATTATTATTATTATTGTTATTATTATTATTATTATTATTATTATTATTATTATTATTATTATTATTATTATTATTAGTGGGGTTTGCCTTAGGCAAATCCACTATTGTTATTCTCCATACTTATTATTCTTATTATTAATGGGGTTTGCCATAGGCAAAGTCCATTCTTACTATTGTCAATGGGTTTATTATTATTATTTATAATTATTAGTGGGGTTTGCCTTAAGGCAAATTCCACTATTGTTATTCTCCATACTTATTATTAATGGGGTTTGCCATAGGCAAAGTCCATTCTTACTATTGTCAATGGGTTTATTATTATTCTTCTGGATTCTTCTTCTTCTTCCACACAAATTTCGGCGCGTAACTCGCCCCGCAGTTTTCGTCCCAGACCCTTGAAAGTGGGGTCAAATCGTCCGGTCTTATCGGGAATGGTGTGCTATGACTTTTATAAGGGGTGGGGGGTTTTTTGGCCCCGCAGGGGCCAAAAAACTCCCCCAAAAAACGCATTGACTTAACATTAGGCCCAACTTTGATGCATTATAGCGCCAAGTGTGAATTTCCTAGAAATATGGGATTCACAACATCTGTAGGGGGTTGCAGCCTAAGTGAGAACATACCCCGCATGGGGGTATAAGTTGTACCCCTGGGGTGCTAGGACGTCCCAAAGTGGTCCCTCATTGAATAAACATGGCCCCATTGACTCCCATTCATTTTCTAGACAACAGTAGCTAACGAAAGTGGAAAATCATCATAGCGCCAAGAGTGAATGTCGTAGAAATATGGGATTCGCCACATCTCGAAAGGGTCACAGCCCGCATAAGTACATACCCCGAAAGGGGGTAAATGTTGTACCCCTGGGGGGCTAGGGGGTCCCAAAATCTCCCATTGACTTAACATGGAGCCAAATTTTGACGAATCACTGCGCCGAGTGTGAATTTCATAGAAATATGGGAGTAACAACAACTGTAGGGGGTTGCAGCCTAAGTGGGAACATACCCCGAAAGGGGGTATAAGTTGTACCCCTGGGGTGCTAGGACGTCCCAAAGTGGTCCCATTGACTTAACATGGCCCATTGACTCCCATTCATTACATTGACTCCCATTATAAATGTCACATGTCAATCACATTACATAGCAGTGTCATACAGACTTGGGGGTGGGCTTATTTGACTCAGGCAACCAACCAGCATCTCAATATGATAATGAAGCTCTCAAGCCACGCCCCCCAAACCATTTAAAGACCCTTAATAACTGCCTCATTGACTTAACATGGGCTGGGACGTCCCATTGCTGATCTCATTGACTTCCATTATAAATGTCCCACATCAATAACATTACATAGGAGTGTCATAGAGACATGGGGGTGGGCTCATTTGACTCGGGCAACCAATGAGCATCTCAATATGATAATGAAGCTCACAAGCCACGCCCCCAAACTGATCCCATAGACTGCCATTATAACTGGCCTACATGCATATCTTTGCATAGCAGTGTCCAATACACTTGGGGGTGGGCTCATTTGACTCAGGCAACCAATCAGCATCTCAATATGATAATTAAGCTCACAAGCCACGCCCCCAAACTGATCCTATAGACTGCCATTATAACTGGTCTACATGCATATCTTTGCATAGCAGTGTCCTATTGACTTGGGGGTTGGCTCATTTGACTCGGGCAACCAATGAGCATCTCAATATGATAATGACGCTCACAAGCCACGCCCCCAAACTGATCCCATAGACTGCCATTATAACTGGCCTACATGCATATCTTTACATAGCAGTGTCCTATTGACTTGGGGGTTGGCTCATTTGACTCAGACAACCAATGAGCATCTCAATATGATAATTAAGCTCACAAGCCACGCCCCCAAACAGATCCTATAAACTGCCATTATAACTGGTCTACATGCATATCTTTGCATAGCAGTGTCCTATTGACTTGGGGGTTGGCTCATTTGACTCGGGCAACCAATGAGCATCTCAATATGATAATGACGCTCACAAGCCACGCCCCCAAACTGATCCCATAGACTGCCATTATAACTGGCCTACATACATATCTTTACATAGCAGTGTCCTATTGACTTGGGGGTTGGCTCAATTGACTCAGACAACCAATGAGCATCTCAATATGATAATGAAGCTCACAAGCCACGCCCCCAAACTGATTCCATAGACTTCCATTATAATAGGCTTTGATGCATATCTTTGCATAGCAGTGTCCTATTGACTTGGGGGTTGGCTCATTTGACTTAGGCAACCAACCACACCCAACTTCACTCTGTAACCACGCCCATGGCAACAAAACAGAGTACCCTAGCAACCATTTATCAACAGCTATATCTCAGCATCAGAACATCGTAGAGACATGGGGATTGGCTCATTTGGCTCATGCTAGCAAACGGAACTTCCTATATGCTACACATGCTAGCATTGACTAGCTACATGCTAATATTGACTAGCCAAGTGCTGTAACTTGCTAGAAATGCTTACTAAGTATAAACAAATGACCAAGCATGTATGTGAGGCTTGCCTAGTAACAACCTAGGGTACCCTACCAACTGCCTAGCAACCACCCAAATTACCCTAGCAACCGCCTAGCAACCACCTAGCAATGGCCTAGCAACGGCCTAGTAATGCCTCAGTAAGTGCCTAGCGACCACTCAGGACACCCTAGCAACAGCCTAGCAACGCCTTAGCAACCACTCAGAATACCCTAGCAACCGCCTAGGAACACCTTAGCAACCACCTAGCAACACCTTAGCAACCACCTAGCAACCACTTAGAACACCCTAGCAACCGCCTAGCAACACCTTAGCAACCACCTAGCAACCACTTAGGACACCCTAGCAACCGCCTAGCAACACCTTAGCAACCGCCTAGCAACCACTTAGGACACCCTAGCAACCGCCTAGCAACACCTTAGCAACCGCCTAGCAACCACTTAGGACACCCTAGCAACCGCCTAGCAACGCCTTAGCAACCACCTAGCGACCATTCAGGACACCCTATCACCGCCCTAAACTGCCTAGTAACCACTCAGAACACCCTAGCAACCGATTAAAATGCATTGTACCCCATCGATTTGCCACGCAAACCCCATTCACATTTTCTTTAGGAAATGTACAATTCTAGTTAATGGGGTTTGCCATAGGCAAAGTCCATTCTTACTATTGTCAATGGGTTTATTATTATTCTTCTGGATTCTTCTTCTTCTTCCACACAAATTTCGGCGCGTAACTCGCCCCGCAGTTTTCGTCCCAGACCCTTGAAAGTGGGGTCAAATCGTCCGGTCTTATCGGGAATGGTGTGCTATGACTTTTATAAGGGGTGGGGGGTTTTTTGGCCCCGCAGGGGCCAAAAAAACTCCCCCAAAAAACGCATTGACTTAACATTAGGCCCAACTTTGATGCATTATAGCGCCAAGTGTGAATTTCCTAGAAATATGGGATTCACAACATCTGTAGGGGGTTGCAGCCTAAGTGAGAACATACCCCGCATGGGGGTATAAGTTGTACCCCTGGGGTGCTAGGACGTCCCAAAGTGGTCCCTCATTGAATAAACATGGCCCCATTGACTCCCATTCATTTTCTAGACAACAGTAGCTAACGAAAGTGGAAAATCATCATAGCGCCAAGAGTGAATGTCGTAGAAATATGGGATTCGCCACATCTCGAAAGGGTCACAGCCCGCATAAGTACATACCCCGAAAGGGGGTAAATGTTGTACCCCTGGGGGGCTAGGGGGTCCCAAAATCTCCCATTGACTTAACATGGAGCCAAATTTTGACGAATCACTGCGCCGAGTGTGAATTTCATAGAAATATGGGAGTAACAACAACTGTAGGGGGTTGCAGCCTAAGTGGGAACATACCCCGAAAGGGGGTATAAGTTGTACCCCTGGGGTGCTAGGACGTCCCAAAGTGGTCCCATTGACTTAACATGGCCCATTGACTCCCATTCATTACATTGACTCCCATTATAAATGTCACATGTCAATCACATTACATAGCAGTGTCATACAGACTTGGGGGTGGGCTTATTTGACTCAGGCAACCAACCAGCATCTCAATATGATAATGAAGCTCTCAAGCCACGCCCCCCCAAACCATTTAAAGACCCTTAATAACTGCCTCATTGACTTAACATGGGCTGGGACGTCCCATTGCTGATCTCATTGACTTCCATTATAAATGTCCCACATCAATAACATTACATAGGAGTGTCATAGAGACATGGGGGTGGGCTCATTTGACTCGGGCAACCAATGAGCATCTCAATATGATAATGAAGCTCACAAGCCACGCCCCCAAACTGATCCCATAGACTGCCATTATAACTGGCCTACATGCATATCTTTGCATAGCAGTGTCCAATACACTTGGGGGTGGGCTCATTTGACTCAGGCAACCAATCAGCATCTCAATATGATAATTAAGCTCACAAGCCACGCCCCCAAACTGATCCTATAGACTGCCATTATAACTGGTCTACATGCATATCTTTGCATAGCAGTGTCCTATTGACTTGGGGGTTGGCTCATTTGACTCGGGCAACCAATGAGCATCTCAATATGATAATGACGCTCACAAGCCACGCCCCCAAACTGATCCCATAGACTGCCATTATAACTGGCCTACATGCATATCTTTACATAGCAGTGTCCTATTGACTTGGGGGTTGGCTCATTTGACTCAGACAACCAATGAGCATCTCAATATGATAATTAAGCTCACAAGCCACGCCCCCAAACAGATCCTATAAACTGCCATTATAACTGGTCTACATGCATATCTTTGCATAGCAGTGTCCTATTGACTTGGGGGTTGGCTCATTTGACTCGGGCAACCAATGAGCATCTCAATATGATAATGACGCTCACAAGCCACGCCCCCAAACTGATCCCATAGACTGCCATTATAACTGGCCTACATACATATCTTTACATAGCAGTGTCCTATTGACTTGGGGGTTGGCTCAATTGACTCAGACAACCAATGAGCATCTCAATATGATAATGAAGCTCACAAGCCACGCCCCCAAACTGATTCCATAGACTGCCATTATAATAGGCTTTGATGCATATCTTTGCATAGCAGTGTCCTATTGACTTGGGGGTTGGCTCATTTGACTTAGGCAACCAACCACACCCAACTTCACTCTGTAACCACGCCCATGGCAACAAAACAGAGTACCCTAGCAACCATTTATCAACAGCTATATCTCAGCATCAGAACATCGTAGAGACATGGGGATTGGCTCATTTGGCTCATGCTAGCAAACGGAACTTCCTATATGCTACACATGCTAGCAGTGACTAGCTACATGCTAATATTGACTAGCCAAGTGCTGTAACTTGCTAGAAATGCTTACTAAGTATAAACAAATGACCAAGCATGTATGTGAGGCTTGCCTAGTAACAACCTAGGGTACCCTAGCCAACTGCCTAGCAACCACCCAAATTACCCTAGCAACCGCCTAGCAACCACCTAGCAATGGCCTAGCAACGGCCTAGTAATGCCTCAGTAAGTGCCTAGCGACCACTCAGGACACCCTAGCAACAGCCTAGCAACGCCTTAGCAACCACTCAGAATACCCTAGCAACCGCCTAGCAACACCTTAGCAACCACCTAGCAACACCTTAGCAACCACCTAGCAACCACTTAGAACACCCTAGCAACCGCCTAGCAACACCTTAGCAACCACCTAGCAACCACTTAGGACACCCTAGCAACCGCCTAGCAACACCTTAGCAACCGCCTAGCAACCACTTAGGACACCCTAGCAACCGCCTAGCAACACCTTAGCAACCGCCTAGCAACCACTTAGGACACCCTAGCAACCGCCTAGCAACGCCTTAGCAACCACCTAGCGACCATTCAGGACACCCTATCACCGCCCTAAACTGCCTAGTAACCACTCAGAACACCCTAGCAACCGATTAAAATGCATTGTACCCCATCGATTTGCCACGCAAACCCCATTCACATTTTCTTTAGGAAATGTACAATTCTAGTTAATGGGGTTTGCCTTAGGCAAAGTCCATTCTTACTATTCTCAATGGAGGGTTTATTATTCTTCTTCTTCTTCCTTCTTCCGTACGCTTTTCGGCGCGTAACTCGTCCCGCAGTTTTCATCCCAGACCCTTGAAAGTGGGGTCAAATCGTCCGGTCTTATCGGGAATGGTGTGCTATGACTTTTATAAGGGGTGGGGGGTTTTTTGGCCCCGCAGGGGCCAAAAAACCCCCCCAAAAATCCCATTGACTTAACATTGAGCCGAACTTTGACGAATCACAGCACTGAGTGTGGATTTCGTACAAATATGGGATTCACAACATCTGTAAGGGGTTGCAGCCTGAGGGAGAACATACCCCGCACGGGGGTATAAGTTGTACCCCTGGGGTGCTAGGACGTCCCAAAGTGGTCCCATTGACTTACATGGGCCCCATTGACTCCCATTCATTTCCTAGAAGCCCGCCGGCATAGCACTAAGTACAAAAGACAACGCGTTACATTGACATTTGTGAATTTCGTAGAAATATGGGATTCACCACATCTCGAAAGGGTTACAGCCCGGACAAGTACATACCCCGAAAGGGTGTAAATGTTGTACCCCTGGGGGGCTAGGGGGTCCCAAATCGTCCAAATCTCCCATTGACTTAACATGGAGCCGAATTTTGACGAATCACTGCGCCGAGTGTGAATTTCATAGAAATATGGGATTCACAACATCTGTAGGGGGTTGCAGCCTAAGTGGGAACATACCCCGAAAGGGGGTATAAGTTGTACCCCTGGGGTGCTAGGACGTCCCAAAGTGGTCCCATTGACTTAACATGGCACATTGACTCCCATTCATTACATTGACTCCCATTATAAATGTCACACATCAATCACATTACATAGCAGTGTCATACAGACTTGGGGGTGGGCTTATTTGACTCAGGCAACCAACCAGAATCTCAATATGATAATGAAGCTCTCAAGCCACGCCCCCCAAACCATTTAAGGACCCTTAATAACTGCCTCATTGACTTAACATGGGCTGGGATATCCCATTGCTGATCTCATTGACTTCCATTATAAAGGTCCCACATCAATAACATTACATAGGAGTGTCATAGAGACATGGGGGTGGGCTCATTTCACTCAGGCAACCATTCAGCATCTCAATATGATAATGAAGCTCACAAGCCACGCCCCCAAAAGGATCCCATAGACTGCCATTATAACTGGCCTACATGCATATCTTTACATAGCAGTGTCCTATTGACTTGGGGGTTGGCTCATTTGACTCAGGCAACCAATGAGCATCTTAATATGATAATGAAGCTCACAAGCCACGCCCCCAAACCGATCCCATAGACTGCCATTATAACTGGCCTACATGCATATCTTTACATAGCAGTGTCCTATTGACTTGGGGGTTGGCTCATTTGACTCAGGCAACCAATGAGCATCTCAATATGATAATGAAGCTCACAAGCCACGCCCCCAAACTGATCCCATAGACTGCCATTATAACTGGCCTTCATGCATATCTTTGCATAGCAGTGTCCTATTGACTTGGGGGTTGGCTCATTTAACTCGGGCAACCAATAAGCATCTCAATATGATAATGACGCTCACAAGCCACGCCCCCAAACTGATCCCATAGACTGCCATTATAACTGGCCTACATGCATATCTTTACATATCAGTGTCCTATTGACTTGGGGGTTGGCTCATTTGACTCAGACAACCAATGAGCATCTCAATATGATAATGAAGCTCACAAGCCACGCCCCCAAACTGATTCCATAGACTTCCATTATAATAGGCTTTGATGCATATCTTTGCATAGCAGTGTCCTATTGACTTGGGGGTTGGCTCATTTGACTTAGGCAACCAACCACACCCAACTTCAGTCTGTAACCACGCCCATGGCAACAAAACAGAGTACCATAGCAACCATTTATCAACAGCTATATCTCAGCATCAGAACATCGTAGAGACATGGGGATTGGCTCGTTTGGCTCATGCTAGCAAACGGAACTTCCTATATGCTACACATGCTAGCAGTGACTAGCTACATGCTAATATTGACTAGCCAAGTGCTGTAACTTGCTAAAAATGCTTACTAGGTATAAACAAATGACCAAGCATGTATGTGAGGCTTGCCTAGTAACAACCTAGGGTACCCTAGCAACTGCCTAGCAACCACCCAAATTACCCTAGCAACCGCCTAGCAACCACCTAGCAACCGCCTAGCAACGGCCTAGTAATGCCTCAGTAAGTGCCTAGCGACTACTCAGGACACCCTAGCAACAGCCTAGCAACACCTTAGCAACCACTCAGAATACCCTAGCAACCACCTAGCAACACCTTAGCAACCACCTAGCAACCACTTAGGACACCTTAGCTACCGCCTAGCAACACCTTAGCAACCACTTAGGACACCCTAGCAACCGCCTAGCAACACCTTAGCAACCGCCTAGCAACCACTCGGGACACCCTAGCAACCACCTAGCAATGCCTTAGCAACCACCTAGCAACCACTTAGGACACCCTAGCAACCGCCTAGCAACACCTTAGCAACCACTCAGAACACCCTAGCAACCGCCTAGCAACACCTTAGCAACCACCTAGCAACCACTCAGAACATCCTAGCAACCACCTAGCAACACCTTAGCAACCACCTAGCAACCACTTAGGACACCCTAGCAATCACCTAGCAACACCTTAGCAACCACCTAGCAACCACTTAGGACACCCTAGCAACCGCCTAACAACACCTTAGCAACCACTTAGGACACCCTAGCAACCACCTAGCAACACCTTAGCAACCACCTAGCAACCACTTAGGACACCCTAGCAACCGCCTAACAACACCTTAGCAACCACTTAGGACACCCTAGCAACCGCCTAGCAACACCTTAGCAACCACCTAGGAACCACTCAGAACACCCTAGCAACCGCCTAGCAACACCTTAGTAACCACCTAGCAACCACTCAGGACACCCTAGCAACCGCCTAACAACACATTAGCAACCACCTAGCAACCACATAGGACACCCTAGCAACCACCTAGCAACACCTTAGCATCCACCTAGCAACCACTCAGAACACAATAGCAACCACCTAGCAACACCATAAATTTAACATTGGCACAAAATGGCTGACATTGGCACAAAATGGCTGACATCCAAAAATCCCCATAGGCTTAACATTGCCACAAAATGGCTGACATCGATATCTAGATTACAGAGTTGTAGAAGCTTGGGGGTGGGCTCGTTTTACTCGGCCTGTCAAGTCGGTATTAAGTAGTGATATACCAAATTTGTAGACACTCCCTAGCAACCACTTTTAGGCCCCTAACAACCACATAACAACATAAACAAGCCATATTTCAGCACAGAAATATCATAGAAAGACAGGGTTTGGCCTCTTGATGCAGGCTGATAAAATTGCTTTTGTTTTCACTCAATAAAATGGCATTGCCACAGCCTAGCAACCATTTAGAATACCCTAGCAACTGCATAAACACATGAATTTAGCCATTTCTTAGCACTCCATTGCTTTTGCCCAGTTCAGTGATTCATTGTACCCCATCGATTTGCCACGCAAACCCCATTCACATTTTCTTTAGGAAATGTACAATTCTAGTTTATAATTATTCTTCTTCCACTTTTTTTTCGGCGCGTAACTCGCCCCGCAGCTTTCGTCCCAGACCCTTGAAAGTGGGGTCAAATCGTGCGGCTTTATCGGGAATGGTGTGCTATGACTTTTATAAGGGGTGGGGGGTTTTTTGGCCCCGCAGGGGCCAAAAAACCCCCCCAAAAATCCTATTGACTTAACATTGAGCCCAACTTTGACGCAGCATAGCGCAAAGTGTGAATTTCGTAGAAATTTGGGATTCACAACAGCTGGAGACATTACCAGCCTGAGTAAGACCATACCCCAAAAGGGGGTAAATGTTGCACCCCTGGGGCTCTAGGACGTCCCAAAGTTTCGTATTGACTTAACATTGAGCCATTGACTCCCATTCATTTTCTAGACCACCGCTCCCCCCTACATATACCCCGCATTGCGAAACCAACAGTGAATTTCGTAGAGACATGGGATTTACCACATCTCGAAAGGGTTGCAGCCTGAGTCAGAACATACCCCGAAAGGGGGTATAAGTTGTACCCCTGGGGGGCTAGGGGGTCCCAAATCTCCCATTGACTTAACATGGAGCCGAATTTTGACAAATCACTGCGCCGAGTGTGAATTTCATAGAAATATGGGATTCACAACATCTGTAGGGGGTTGCAGCCTAAGTGGGAACATACCCCGAAAGGGGGTATAAGTTGTACCCCTGGGGTGCTAGGACGTCCCAAAGTTGTCCCATTGACTTAACATTGCCATTGACTCCCATTCATTACATTGACTCCCATTATAAATGTCACATGTCAATCACATTACATAGCAGTGTCATACAGACATGGGGGTGGGCTTATTTGACTCAGGCAACCAACCAGCATCTCAATATGATAATGAAGCTCTCAAGCCACGCCCCCCCAAACCATTTAAAGACCCTTAATAACTGCCTCATTGACTTAACATGGGGTGGGACGTCCCATTGCTGATCTCATTGACTTCCATTATAAATGTCCCACATAAATAACATTACATAGGAGTGTCATAGAGACATGGGGGTGGGCTCATTTGACTCAGGCAACCAATCAGCATCTCAATATGATAATGACGCTCACAAGCCACGCCCCCAAACTGATCCCATAGACTGCCATTATAACTGGCCTTCATGCATATCTTTGCATAGCAGTGTCCTATTGACTTGGGGGTTGGCTTATTTGACTCGGGCAACCAATGAGCATCTCAATATGCTAATGAAGCTCACAAGCCACGCCCCCAAACTGATTCCATAGACTGCCATTATAACTGGCCTACATGCATATTTTTGCATAGCAGTGTCCTATTGACTTGGGGGTTGGCTCATTTGACTTAGACAACCAATGAGCATCTCAATATGATAATGAAGCTCACAAGCCACGCCCCCAAACTAATCCCATAGACTGCCATTATAACTGGCCTACATGCATATCTTTGCATAGCAGTGTCCTATTGACTTGGGGGTTGGCTCATTTGACTTAGGCAACCAACCACACCCAACTTTACTCTGTAACCACGCCCATAGCAACAAAACAGAGTACCCTAGCAACCATTTATCAACAGCTATATCTCAGCATCAGAACATCGTAGAGACATGGGGATTGGCTCGTTTGGCTCATGCTAGCAAACGGAACTTCCTGTATGCTACACATGCTAGCAGTGACTAGCTACATGCTAATATTGACTAGCCAAGTGCTGTAACTTGCTAGAAATGCTTACTAAGTATAAACAAATGACCAAGCATGTATGTGAGGCTTGCCTAGTAACAACCTAGGGTACCCTAGCAACTGCCTAGCAACCACCCAAATTACCCTAGCAACCGCCTTAGCAACCACCTAGCAACCGCCTAGCAACGGCCTAGTAATGCCTCAGTAAGTGCCTAGCGACCACTCAGGACACCCTAGCAACAGCCTAGCAACGGC
>LR812519.1:4706403-4775434 GCA_903798195.1 Danio kyathit
CCCAAAAAATAAAAATCTGCTGTAATACTGTGAAATATATCTGATTTACAGGTTGCTGCAAACATTTTATTTGATCAGAATATACGGCCACTTTTGAACTCGTGCCAGTTCAGAAAGATTTTTTTTTACCCATTAATGGTGTAATTACTACATCTATTGAGCGGAAATTGAAGTTTAGTTAAACTTTTTTCCAAGTAATCTCGTAACTAGTAATTTTACAAGTGTTTTTCTAACTGAAATGACAAATGATTCAGAAAATTCAGAAGGTGATGATTCACACTCATTAAATATTTACTTTATATAGCTTTATTTTCAACCCAGGCTCATTCTGCAAATGTACCCCTATACACATTACTGGAGAGCGCCAAATATATCCCAGGAGTTACTCCAAACTCCACACAGAAATGCCAACTGGCCCAGTAGGGACTTGAACCAGCAACCTTCATGCTGTGAGGCGGCAGTACTAAGCGTTGAGCCACCATGTCATCCTCTCAATTTTTCGTGTTATTATTTTGATATAGTTTATATTTATATAGTTTTAGATGTTATTATTATTACATTAGTAACATTAATTATTACATTCATTGCTTGCACAAGTGCTACTGCAACAAAACCACTTAATAAATCATCGCAGAAAATGTGTGAAATGCCAATTATAAAAAATAATAATAAATAAATATTATTAATATTATTATTCATTCATTTATTCGTTCATTTTGCTTCAGCTTAGTCCCTTTACTCATCAGGGGTCGCTACAGCGAAATGATCCGCCAGCTTATTTAGCATATGTTTTACACAGCGGATGCCCTTTTATTATTATTATTATTATTAGTATTGTTATTATTATTATTATTATTATTATTATTATTATTATTAACAACGTTACATATTAATATTAATTATGTGGATAAGTGCACCATCAATAAAAACGCACTAATACTTATTAGATGATTACTACTAAAGGTCATTTTTAAACATCTGTCCTGAATTGTGATGTCAAAGGCAACAGACAGCGTAAAATAGAAGTCCATTTCATGCTTTTAGAGCCTCTAATAAAAATCGATCCATCACTGGCCCAAAAAATAAAAATCTGCTGTAATACTGTGAAATATATCTGATTTACAGGTTGCTGCAAATATTTTATTTGATCAGAATATACGGCCACTTTTGAACAGTACAGAAAGATTTTTTTTTACCCATTAATGGTGTAATTACTACATCTATTGAGCGGAAATTGAAGTTTAGTTAAACTTTTTTCCTAGTAATATCGTAACTAGTAATTTTACAAGTGTTTTTCTAACTGAAATGACAAATGATTCAGAAAATTCAGAAGGTGATTATTCGCACTCGCTAAATATTTACTTTATATAGCTTTATTTTCAACCCACGCTCATTCTGAAATCTTACCCCTATATACATTACTGGAGAGCGCCAAATATATCCCAGGAGGTACTCCAAACTTCACACAGAAATGCCAACTGGCCTAGCCGGGACTTGAACCAGCAACATTCATGCTGTGAGGCGGCAGTGCTAACCACCAAGCCACCGTGTTGCCCGCTTGTGTTATCTTTTACTTATATTTAAATTAGTTTGATGATCTGAAACATTAAAGTGTGACAAACATATAAGTAATGGTACTTTTACTTAAGTATGACTTTTCAGTACTCTTTCCACCACTGTCAACTACTAGTGACTAGTGAACAAGGGTGCTCATTGAGATGCATCCAAATTCAGCAGTCAAGGACGTCCTCCATGATGCTCCGTCACCACTTGTTCTCCACTGAAGAAAAAAGTGTGAAAAAAAATCCAAAACAAGCCTTGCGGAGCGTCTTGTTCTGCTCGCCCTGTAAGAAATAAATCACGGCAGAGGATCAACAGGAGGCGGCCGTTGTTCTCTCAGAGCCACCGCATGCATACAAATACAGCATCCCAAAGGCAAAGGCTCTCAAACGCCACTAATGATGCTTCGCCAATGGTCTGGAGAACAAAGATAAAATAAAGCAAGACACGCAGGAAACACGCAGCACACTTTGATGTGCATTTGTTTGCTTTTCGCCTCAGGAATGTTTACATGAGGTTGCAACCCTGCTAATAGTCTTGTTGTTCTGTTCTGAGATGGAAAATGTCATCTTTTTTTTTTTGGCTCACTTCTGGGCGAGCTGAATATGGGATGTGGAGATAAAGAACTAACTTTATCATATCTTGCTCTCCAGATACGCTTTAAGTTTGATCAGAATAAACTAGCAGCCCTCGGTCACGACGCACACACATTATGCTGATGATTTTACAGCGTGTGCGTTTATGCTAAAGGCTTTGTTAGCGCTAACTAAGCAAAAGCCAGCAGTAAGTCCTATCTGTTCTTATTAGCCGAGTCAAGCTACAGGGGTTTTTTGCTCTGTTTAAACTCAAAACATGCTCTTATTTGAAATGTTGAATGCTAGAAATCTTTCTTTATGCAAGCATGTGCAAAAAAAAAAAAAGAATTAGGCACTGTAGAAAATGCTGGGTTACACACAATTCATTCATGTTGTCCCAACACAAATCGATTAAAGGAGACCGTCTTTTTACAACATATAAAATGTGTCTCTGATGTCTGCGTGTGTGAAGTTTCAGCTTAAAATACCACACAGATAATGTTTTCTAACTCTCTGAAACTGACCCTTTCAGGCTTTGAACAAAATTGTGCTGTTTTGGTGATTGTTTCTTTAAATTCAAATGAGATTGTGCTCTTTTCAAAAGAGGGCGGAGCTACAAATGCCTGTGTGTCAGCATAGTGGCAGATTCAAAACTCTAATGGCAGATGGCTGCTTCTCACTGAGGCCTGTTTATGCTAATGAGGGAGAGATGGTCACTAGTGGGCAGAGATGTATAGTAACGAAGTAGAACTACTTCACTACTGTACTTAAGTACTAAAAGGTTGTATCTGCACTCTACTGGAGTATTGTTTTTTTCTTCTACTTCTACTTTTACTTCAGTACATATTTTCGACGAGCTTAATACTTTTACTCCAGTAGATTTTTTATGTGTTGCATAGTTACTCGTTACAATTATAAAAATGTTACGAATCAATCATTCATTGATCAGACGATCAAAGAAGACAGTGCTGCCTGCCTGCATTGAGAGCACTTCAGTTTGTTTTAGACATGGAAAACCCAGAAATTCCACCTTCAACTCCTTCACTTTCAACTGTTCGTGGCGATGAGGAAAAAGACCACCCGTGACCCTATTTAGAGCCAATGTTTGCATTTGTCGGAGTGAAAGACAGTTTATATAGAATGAAGCGCATACTCTACCGTCGGATTTGAAGAAAAATGTCAAGTTAAAGATAATATAATACACAAAACAGCAGTTTGAGCTATCCATAAGAGCTAGAAAAGTTAACTACCGTTAGCTACCCGTGGTTCATATCATGCTGCAATGTTCACATAACGTTAACCGTCTATCATAAAGGCTGTCATGCTGAATGGTGTTTTTGACCCATCATATACATATTTATTTATTTATTTATTTATTTATTTATTTATATTATAAGTCGTAAACCATAGTTATTTTTATTCTGCGTAATCCTGTGCCCCAAAAAAGATATTTAAAATAAACAAAACAATGTCTTTTGACTGCTTTTTTAAAAATAACTACATAATGCAATACTTTTACTTTTACTTTCAGTACTTGAGTAGTAAATTTTTAAATAAACTACTTGCAACACTTAAGTACAAAAAATGTTGAATACTTTAGTACTTCCACTTAAGTATTGTGCTTAAAGAGCACTTCAACTTCTACTCAAGTCACTTTTTTGATAGAGCACTTGTACTTTTACTTAAAGGGTCACGAAACACCAAAACACATTTTTTGAGCTGTTGACAGTCATATCTGTGTCCCACGCTGCTATAAACACTATTAGGACTCATATATTGCACTAAAAAGTGAAAATTCGTTCTTCCTGTTTGAAACGAATTTTTGAAGCTACGTCACGGCCATGAGATACTTAGGTGTAAATCCAGAGTGGAGAGTAGCTGTCTGTCTTTTCCAGAACATTCTGACATATGTGGGTGTGCGGCATTAATTCATGACAAAGACGTGCTTCAAACCAATCAGCGCGCTCTATTGTGTATGACGCGAAACTTCATTAATATGCATGATAGCTCCGGAGACTGTTTACCTGTTTACACCGTACAAACGGAAGAGAGACGCCACGTTGTGTTGCCAAAACAAGTGAAAGAACTTGTCTCCAAGTGAAAGAACTCTTGGAGACAAGAGTCATCGGTTTTGCGTTTATTAGTGTGCTGCAACAAGGTTTTGTTTTCATTTTCCCTCTATGAGAGAGCTGCTGGACTGGATTACAGTGCATGCGACAGAAACGCGTTTGTAAGGAACATTTTTTACCCGAGAGCTTTTCGCATCTGGAAATGGTGAAATCCGGATTTGTCGCTCGTCTCCTTTTTGTCCTGTCGCTACAGATTAGGTAAGTGTGTGCGATCAGTGCTCTTTGTTTAACCCAGATTACAAAGTTTGTCGTATCTTCAGCTAGTGCTCTTTCAGTTTTTAAAGACATACCTCAGTCAAAATGATTTAGTTACTAAGTTTACAGTATGTTAATATCACTGCAATATTACAGTACAATATTATAGACTGAAAGATCTGCTGTAAATGCTGCTCTCTGAGTGTAAACATATAAACACAAACTATTCCCATCGTGCAGGATTTTCGCCGCATTTTGTGACAGGATAGTCTATACAGACACGGCTTTCTGACGCTAACTACCGAGTACATAAGTTACAGAGAAATGCGGAGGATTTTTTTTCTCTCATTCGCCATGCGTATCAAATCAGCCTCTCTCTGTTTGTTTTGCCTGTGAAACTAAGCGCGCGCCCAAATGTTAACGCCCTTCTATGCATATCTTACCCTCTTTCCCTCCCCCGACACTCCCACACTCCCAGAGCTGGACACGCCCAACTTTCCTGACTTTTTTCAAAACAGAGGTGTGAAAACACCCTGCTGAGACAGGGGGGTTTCGTGGCCCTTTAAGTCTGGGTCTCTAGTACTTTATACATCTCTGCTAGTGGGCGAGGCTTTCCCCTCTCTGATGACACATACAAAGAGAGAATGTCAATCAAAGTGTTTCCGCAGAGTTTTTAGCAAATCTGATTATATAAAATCTACTTTTTGCCATTAGAGGTTGGTTATATACAGTATATACGTACACTACCGCACAACTGTGTTTAGACCCCCTATTAAAGTGATTTTTGCACAATAGGTCCCCTTTAACTTAAATTTAAATGGATTAGACAGAATTGTGTTGTTTTAGCTCATTATTAAAGGTGCAGTAGGTGATTGTCTTCAGAAACATTTTTCGTTGTGCTGGTTGAAAGTCTCTTCACATTCTAATAGTACTGATTACAGTAAATGATCTAAAAGTGTTTATATGCATTTTTATATTCTGGGTAAGGCATAAGACTAAAAAATCTTCATCCAATTAAATAGTGTCGGGCTGACATCTCCCATAATTCCGATAAGTAGCTCAAACTGTCTGTCAGCAAATGCAAATTTGAACTACTGCGCACCTGTTTTCACGCAGCTACACCATTTGTGCGTGCACATGCTTCGGGTTCATGAAAGAGAGAGAGCGAGAGAGAGCGAGAGAGAGAGAGAGAGAGAGAGAGCGCGAGAGAGAGAGTTAAGCTGGAGTTATACTTTCGCCTGGTGCCGCATCGCGCTCCTCCGCTGACTGCGCGCGCACCTCGCGAAACGGACGAGGCTTTTATACTTGCCGCATTCGCCATTGTGATATTCTTTAAAACGACAGGGGGTCAGGCGGTCAAAAGAAACTGACCGTAAAGTCAGACGGAAAAACAGAGAAATAGGAAGTTTCCGGAACTACATCATATCATTAATATCATTCAAGATTTTTAAACGAATTATTTTTATTGTTTTTATAAATTATTTTAATGATTATAAAGATTTCATGAGTTTGTCATGAGAATCAGCTTTTATAAAAATAATGATAAAATCTACAATCCTGCTCAAACACACACGCAACTTCTCCTGTACGCTTAAAGGGATGTTGGAGTGTATGATCTAGATGAAGGTGCTGTTTCTGACTGCTCATATGGGCAGTGTAAACACCCTAACCCTGATATGGGCAGTGTAAACACCCTAACTCTAACCCTAATATGGGCAGTGTAAACACCCTAACCCTAATATGGGCAGTGTAAACACCCTAACCCTAATATGGGCAGTGTAAACACCCTAACCCTAATATGGGCAGTGTAAACACCCTAACCCTAATATGGGCAGTGTAAACACCCTAACCCTAACCCTAATATGGGCAGTGTAAACACCCTAACCCTAATATGGGCAGTGTAAACACCCTAACCCTAATATGGGCAGTGTAAACACCCTAACCCTAATATGGGCAGTGTAAACACCCTAACCCTAATATGGGCAGTGTAAACACCCTAACCCTAATATGGGCAGTGTAAACACCCTAACCCTAACCCTAATATGGGCAGTGTAAACACCCTAACCCTAATATGGGCAGTGTAAACACCCTAACCCTAATATGGGCAGTGTAAACACCCTAACCCTAATATGGGCAGTGTAAACACCCTAACCCTAATATGGGCAGTGTAAACACCCTAACCCTAATATGGGCAGTGTAAACACCCTAACCCTAATATGGGCAGTGTAAACACCCTAACCCTAATATGGGCAGTGTAAACACCCTAACCCTAACCCTAATATGGGCAGTGTAAACACCCTAACCCTAATATGGGCAGTGTAAACACCCTAACCCTAATATGGGCAGTGTAAACACCCTAACCCTAATATGGGCAGTGTAAACACCCTAACCCTAATATGGGCAGTGTAAACACCCTAACCCTAACCCTAATATGGGCAGTGTAAACACCCTAACCCTAATATGGGCAGTGTAAACACCCTAGCCCTAATATGGGCAGTGTAAACACCCTAACCCTAATATGGGCAGTGTAAACACCCTAACCCTAATATGGGCAGTGTAAACACCCTAACCCTAATATGGGCAGTGTAACAATTCAAGATTTTTTTAAATCAAACTTTGATGCATCACTTGCTTTTGTTCATATCTCAGACAGTTTAGCCTATTAAACTTTATTAAAATGTCAATGTCAACAGAATGGGTTGTTCTACAAATATATTTTTATTATGGCAAGAATAAAAGCCAAAAAAAAAAAAAGCACACTTACTTAAAAATACAGATGGTTTTTTTTTTTAGATGTAGCCCATTTCACAATTCACACATTACTGTCTGGCTAGTTTCTGTGCTATACTTATGCTAAAAAGGCAATAATAGTCCAAATATTCCTGACTATTATCACCAATAAACCCTAGAAAAACAGGCATCAGTATATTGTAAACCGATAGGTTCATATATTCCTTTCCAGTTATCAAAGAAATAATTTGTTCCTTAATTGTAGTTTTGTAACTATTAAATTGTTTTAAATTCAATATTGTAATATACATCAGTGTAAAACCTGTGAATGGTGGATAAACATGTTTCTGTAATTGTGTATCTGGATCTCCACTTTTGCCATGGCCTCTTTTGGCTTTATCAAACTTATCCCTCAGGTTTTTCCAAACTTTTTAACAAAAACTTTTCTTCTTTCTCACTGCTGTTGCAATTTCTAGCCAAGAATTATTGATCATCAGGTTATCTCTATGATCACGGATCATAAGGATGTCTGCTGTCGTACTGTTTCAGACAAAATCTCTTCAAAGTGGTTCATATTCAACTCAAACCAAACGCGGCGCCACGCGCACTCTTCGCTGGAGTCTCAAAAAATGCCGTGCGCACCGCCAGCCGAAATGATGTCGCGCGCACCCAAAGCGAACATCCGCAAACTCCGCGATGATGTCAGATTCGCCGCGCGCACTCAAGTGAACTAGCGGACGCGTCGAGTATAAACAAGGCTTGAGAGAGAGAGAGAGAGAGAGAGAGAGAGAGAGAGAGAGAGAGAGAGAGAGAGAGAGAGAGAGTGAGAGAGAGACCAACATTAACCCGCTCCACTTTCTCCAATACACAACAACTGGAACTCTTTATTTGTGGACTTACTTTTGATATTACTGTCATTACCTTTATCTTGTTTATTATATTACCATTAATCTGTTTTTATTTTTATTAATCTATTTTAATTTTTTATTCTGTGTGGAGTTTGCATGTTCTCCCCATGTTGGCGTGGGTTTTCCAGCCTGATCTCACGAGGAAACGTAAGTATTTTACGTTTTGTCAGTTTAGTGGCTAATTCGTACGAATTCGTACGAGTTCAGTCGTACGAAAATGTACGATTTTAAAAAGGAGGCGTGGCACCTAACCCCACCCCTAACCCCAACCGTCATTGGGTGATGGGCAAATCGTACTAATTAGATCGTACAAATTCATACGAAATAGCCACTAATGAAAAAGTTACGAATTGCCGTGAGATAGCATTGGGGTTTCCTCCGGGTGCTCCGGTTTCCGCCATAATCCAAACACATGCGCTATAGGGGAATTGAATAAGCTAAATTGGCCATAGTGTGTGTGTGTGTGTATGTGTGTGTGTGTGTGTGTGTGTGTGAGAATAAGTGTGTATGGGTGTTTCCCAGTACTGGGTTGCAGCTGGAAGGGCATCCGCTGTGTAAAACAAATGCCGGAATAGTTGGTGATTCCTTCCACTGTGGCGATCCTTGATAAATAAGGGACTAACTGAAGGAAAATGAATGAGTGAATGACAACAAAAACTTAGCTTTAAGGAAACATAATGGTAAAGTGGAATCGGAAGTGTAATTCTTCCATTGTTTAATAGTTTATGACTCATCTCCACCTCAGTGATGAAACTTCATAATTTGGCTTGTTGTGTAACAGAAATGACAATTGCTCTGCTCTTCTAGCGCTCATGTTACATGCCATTAGATGCCATTAGAGTGACTGTTGATGCGCGTGTGATGTGAGCGAGCATTACACACACAATCTCTCTGAATATGATCTGGAATACAGTTAGCATTACAGTCGGGCTGCTTGCTGCGCCACAGAAAAAAAAGAAAAAAAAGAAATGTTGTTAATTTAGCACTACAGGGAAGAGGAAGGTTTCTTTGCTCGCATTAGTGCTGAGAGTAAGCCTTTGTATTATTAATGAACCTTCCATAATTTATGAATCCTAAAGACAAATATGGGCAATTATTGTAATCTTGTGAGAGAATAATCGTGGATCTTAATTTTTGCCACATCACAATCCGTAATGTTGTTTTCAGCTTTGATTGTAAAAGGAAATGGAGGTTCAGATAATGGAAGAATAAAAGCTGCATTGGTATTAATGAAATCGGTGGTGCTCGCCTTGATAAGTTGCTAATAATTTTGGCTTGTGATTTGCATAAATGCACGAGTGTAAGCATTTAATTTAGTTTTTAATGATGGCTTAAAGTTAAATGTGAAATTTAGATATGCAATCTACAGATGAAGACAAAATTATTAGATCTAATGTACATTTTTATTATTCTTCAAATGTACATTTTTATTATTTTTCAGATTTTTTTTTGCGAATTTTAAGCATAGTAGTTTTAATGACTAATTTACTTTACTATTAATTTACTAGTTATTTTGCAATATACTAGTATTCTGTTTTAAATGCAATTTAAATGCTTAACTTATTAGTTTATTTAGGCAGGTCATTAGACAACAGTGGTTTGTTCTGCAGCCAATCAAAAAAAAAAAAAAAATTAAATAAAAAATAAAATAAAATATATGAGCAATATCAATAACTACAAAAAGCCTTAAAAGTACATTTTGTTGTCCAACAGCAGCAATATTTGTCAAACTGTAGTGAGTTTATTGATCTGCTTGTAACTCTATGTGGGCGGAGTAATACACAAGGGTAAAGAGGCTGACGAGTGCTGATATTGCAGAATATGGCACAGCTATCAGCCAATAAGATTCAAAAACCAGACAGAACGATTGTATAAAATAAAATAAAATAAAATAAAATAAAATAAAATTAAATTAAATTAAATTAAATTAAATTAAATTAAATTAAATTAAATTAAATTAAATTAATTAAAAAGTCTTAAGGAGCTTAATAATATTGACCTTAACTTTTTTTTTTTTTTTTTTTAATTCTGAACCAAACTGCAAGAACAAATGAAGGCAACTTTTCACATTATTTAATTTAAATATTTACAATAGAATTTGCATAAATATATATATAAATGTAAATATATGTAATAAAATAGTGACTGACCCTTAAATAAGCAACTATTGCAACACAAAAAGATAAAAGTAAATCTTATTTACAAGAAGTAAACTAAAGCATTGATTATTTTATTGTTTTAATTTAGATTTAATTCTGGTGCTTAATACTGTATGCATCCATAGAAATAAAATAAAATAAAATAAATAGTTTTATACTTTTATTTATTTATGCATATGCATTTATCTAACTACGGCTACATGCATACATATATTGAGATATGGATTTACTTGTTTATTGATGCATGCATGTACAGTTGAATCACAATTATTATCCCCCTTTGAATTTTTTTCTTTTTTTACATATTTCCCAAATGATGTTTAACAAAGCAAGGAAATTTTCACAGTATGACTGATAATATTTTTTCTTCAGGAAAAAGTCTTATTTGTTTTATTTCGGCTAAAATAAAAGCAGTTTTTAATTTTTTAAAAACCATTTTAAGGTCAATATTATTAGCCTCTTTAAGCTGTATTTTTTTTCGATAGTCTACAGAACAAACCATCATTATACAATAACTTGCCTAATTACCCTAACCTGCCTAGTTAACCTAATTAACCTAGTTAAGCCTTTAAATGTCACTTTAAGCTGTATAGAAGTGTCTTGAAAATATCTAGTCAAATATTATTTACTGTCATCATGACAAAGATAAAATAAATCAGTTATTAGAGATGAGTTATTAAAACTATTATGATTAGAAATGTGTTGAAAAAATCTGCTCTCCGTTAAACAGAAAATGGGGGAAAAAATAAACAGGGGGGCTAATAATTCTGACTTGATGATTATTAATTAATTAATTAATTAATTTAGTTAGTTAGTTAGTTATGCATAGATATTGATGTTTAGGTATGCATTTATATGTATCTATTTGTTAGTGCATGCATACTTATACACTTATTAATACTGTGAATATCTAATTATTTATTATTTTGTAAATATTACAGGCGTATGCATGACTTCTAACAAAATATGCTATACCTAGAGAACCATTCACTGGCGAAAAAAAAGTCTAATAATTGAACCTGATCTTCCCTTTCACATGTAAATAACCTGTTCTGGCACTTGGCTATTCAAGATGCTGTTTAACTGTGTAGAATTCCCAAGCATCAATCACTCACGGCCTGTAGAAGACTAAAGAGGAGCAGAATGATTAACCGTATCACTGAATCATGAAAGACTGGAAATTGGAAGGCAGAAATTTCATTATAATATACAATATGAGCTGGCAATGCGATTCTGCAGAAGTGTCATGACGTTAAAGCCGATCGGAACATTAAAATCACTGTGTTTCAGAGGCGTTTTTACATGCTCCGAGTTTCTCATTTCTTTTACACTCAACACTTGGCAAAGTTGTCAGAGTTGCTCCTCTTTCTGTGCAATTCATAAGAGCCTCATGAATATGCAAAAGAGCTCGAGTCATTAGATATAGTCCTGTATTATTTCGTGAAACCTCAATTAAATATTAAGAGGCTGAAAAGGCTAAGAAAGAAGAGGCGAATTCGCTATTTCTCTTCACTGGCAGTAAAGACTGATTGTCAATTTCACATATTTGTGGTTACAGCCAAGTTTCAGGAGACCACATATAAGAAATGCACTTTCATTACATATTTCTTCTATTTTCTTCTCTTTTTTCTAATGCTGTTTTTCAGTTTCAGTGATGATTGGGCCGGTAACCATCCCTATTACCATGGCAATAACATAGCAATACCCTAGCAACCTTTACACTACCCTAGCAACACACTTAGCAGCCTCTTCTGCTCACCATTTAGTATCATTCATTCATTCATTCATTCATTCATTTTCCTTCGCTTAGTCTCTTTAATCATTATTAAACAATGAACCACCAATTTATCCAGCATATGTTTTACACAGCGGATGCTCTTCCAGCTGGGAAACACCCATACACTATGGTCAATTTAGTTTATTCAAGTCACCTATAGCGCATGTGTTTGGACTGTGGGGGAAACCGGAACACCCGGAGGAAACTCCACACAGAAATGCCAACTGGCCCAGCGACCTTCTTGCTGTGAGGCGATTGTGCTACCCACTGCGCCACCGTGATGCCCGGCCTGTATTTATTTTGAATGTATTTGATTGCCATAAAGGTGTCAGAAAGTTTAACCTGGTGCTATAAAATCAATCTGCTGCTGCTGACTCTATTGCTGTGTTGTTAATCTAAGGTAAACACAGTGATCCTGTAAAAAAATATAGTAATTTAAAGGCTGATGGCTTTTCATTTGCATGTTGTGGTTTTTAACTATTAAAAACGACTATTTTTATCTTCTGTGGGTTATGGTTAAAATATGGTAATTCTAATAGTTTAATAGGGCGACGCAGTGGCGCAGTAGGTAGTGCTGTCGCCTCACAGCAAGAAGGTTCGAGCCTCGGCTGGGTCAATTGGCGTTCTGTGTGAAGTTTGCATGTTCTCCCTGCGTTCGCGTGGGTTTCCTCCGAGTGCTCCGGTTTCCCTCACAGTCCAAAGACATGCGGTACAGGTGAATTGGGTAGGCTAAATTGTCCGTAGTGTATGAGTGTGAATGAGTGTGTATGGATGTTTCCCAGAGATGGGTTGTGGCTGGAAGGACATCCGCTGCATAAAACATATGCTAGATAAGTTGGCGGTCCATTCCGCTGTTGCGACCCCGGATTAATAAAGGGACTAAGCCGACAAGACAATGAATGAATGAATAGTTTAATAAAATTTATTTGACTTTTGGAAATCACCAAGTGACCCCCTGTCATTGTCCTACCCCCAAAGTATAACTATTTTCAGTGCAGGGGGTTATTTGAATAATCTCAGCTATGTTTTTAACCTTTATGTAAACATATTTTACGTCGAATATCTTACTTAGTACTGAAATAAAATAAAATAAATAAATAAGATGCATTTGGTATGATCTCGGCGGTTCATTCCACTGTGGCGACCTCTGATAAATCAGGCTAAACCAAAGGAAAATGAATAACTGAATCTTAAGATCGCTCTTATTTTGTTAAAATTATTGAGGGGTATGTACTCTTTCGAGCACAGCTGTCTAGCGTTCAGCGAGTGACCTGGTTCAGCTTTTTCCCCCCAGAGGAGCTGCTTATTTGTTTACTTGTTGACTTTAGCTGAAACTCCCCAAATGACAGGCCCATTTAAATACGCTTTGCATTTTCCTCATTTAATTTGCAGCTCACCTAAGGCAAAAACCAATCCCATCAGTACATGCTGAGAGCAACAATTAAATATTAAAACATTTGTGTTTTTTTTTTTTTGTGCCCTCCAAAATCAATATCGTCAGAGCTGCTTGTGCCCAGAAGGAAGATTCTCCTTAAAAATAACCCATGGTTTTACCCCTAAAATATGGAGTCAGATCAGTCTCAATAAGAATACATTTGCAAAAATAAAATGCAGACGTGCACAGCACAATTCACATTAACTAAAAACTATTTGTAAATTATATATATATATATATATATATATACAGTTGCAATCAGAATTATTCAACCCCCTGATTTATTAGCCGCCCTGTTTATTTTTTTCCCCAATTTCTGTTTAACAGAGAGCAGATTTTTTCAACACATTTCTAATCATAATAGTTTTAATAACTCATCTCTAATAACTGATTTATTTTATCTTTGCCATGATGACAGTAAATAATATTTTACTAGATATTTTTCAAGACACTTCTATACAGCTTAAAGTCACATTTAAAGGCTTAACTAGGTTAATTAGGTTAACTAGGCAAGTTAGAGTAATTAGGCAAGTTATTGTATAATGATGGTTTGTTCTGTATACTATTGAAAAAATATATAGCTTAAAGGGGCTAATAATTTTGACCTTGAAATGGGTTTTAAAAAATTAAAAACTGCTTTTATTCTAGCCGAAATAAAACAAATAAGACTTTCTCCAGAAGAAAAAATATTATCAGACATACTGTGAAAATGTCATCATTAGGGAAATTTTTTAAAAGAAAAAAGAATTCAAAGGGGGTTCAATAATTCTGATTGCAACTGTATATCAAGTTCTTAAATTTATGTCCATCACACATTTATAAATGTATGCATTTTTTTTTAATCAAGAATTGGATTTGTGCATTTATGAATTAACTACCCCACCAAGAAAAAAAAAAGCATTGCATTTCTTAACTCCTAATGTCGCTAGTTAACACGCTTAAAGGATTTTTTTTTTCAACACATCCCAGAATTTCTAAAATATTACCTCTACCACATGGTCGATATGTCGGTTTATGGTAAAAGTACCAGAATTAATACATACACTATGAAAATCTGAAAAATATTAAATGTAAGACTAATTTATTTAAAAACATAATCAAAATAAAGCATTTTTGAATACTAAATCATCTTTATTTTTTGAAGTATGCCATAAAATATTTCAGATTCACATTTAACACACTTTCTTGTTTTATTCTTTTTACAATAAAACCAAAATCAAACGGATTTAAGAAAAGAATTCAGCCAATTTAAAGAAGAGTTTAAAAATGATATGAAAACAGAAGTGGACAAGCTGAAAAGCGACATAAATCAGAAGTTAGAAGGCATCTCCGAAGATATTCAGTCACATGGCGCAAAACTGAATGAAGCAGAGGAGCGAATAGCTGAACTCGAGTCGGCCAACCTTGAACTAAAGGACGCCTTACTACACACCTTGAAAGAGCAAAAGATGATGCAGAATAAGGTCACGGATCTCGAGGGCCGATCACGACGCAATAATATCCGAATATACGGTATTAAAGAAGGAGCGGAAGGGGCGTCCATGATTAATTTCATCACTTCTTTGCTGAAAACGGAGCTTTCACTGGACTCCGACTTAGACCTGCAGATACAGAGAGCACACAGATCTCTCGGTCCTAGACCTCAGAATAATAAAACTTCCAGATCGATTATAGTTAATTTCCTGCAGTACAGCACTAAAGATATGATCTTGCGAGCTGCCTGGGCGAAAGAACCGCAACACGATGGCAAGCCGATTTTCTTTGCGCACGATTTCCCCATGGAGATTAATGCAAAACTGAAGGAATATAAAGAAGTGAAAAAAGTCCTCAAGGAGAACAAAATACGATTTCAGACACCCTATCCAGCCAAGATGCGAATACACTGGGAGACAGGCCCACAACTTTATGAAAACGCGGCAGAAGCTACGAAAGACTTGAATAAGAGAGGATATGCGGTGGATCTGACGATGACGCAGCAGGTATCCGAAGACCCCCGGTGTCGATGGGAAGAAAGGCTGACACGCCGTACCCAGTGGCAAAGAGTTGGACGGATCGCTCCCGACCGTGTTCGGGAAAAGTTGAGGAGCTTTCAGAGACAAACACCGAATGAAGATTAGCAGCTGAGAAGCACCGCTAACTGGTAATGTTACTATGAAGAGGTATACGGAGGCACTGCTACGATACACAACCTACAAATAACGCTTTTTCAAACTACCTTAGGAAGTACTTACTGAAGTACTTGAACTCAAATCGTTCTACAATTTGTTTGAATACGTATTCCTCTCTTGAGGGTCATTTAAAGGTAAAAACTGTACGTCGTTTTGGACTGAATATGTTTCATTTTATATTTGAACAATCCTCGTTGGTTGGAATCTTCGAGTAGCTTTAGAAATCCTTTTGTTCAAAATAATATCTATTTAAGTTAATAATCTGAGTTCAAAAGAAAATAAAAAGAGACCGGGGACAAGTGATTGGATTGGAACGTTGGAAGAGAATTTTTCTCATCTGAATGAGGGGCCCCTGCAAGTGGCAGGAATAAATCCCTCTCCCCAGGACTGGAGCTGGGTTTTGCTGGGTCAAACGTGGCCTGCAACTATGGAAGCCAATGTTCATGGTTCTTTGTTTAGTTTTATTACCATTTTTGTTCATTTTAAAGGTTGCCAACTTAACTTTTCGAAATTACCATGCAGAGATATGTTAAAATCGCATCGTTAAATGTAAATGGGTTAAATAATCCAATTAAGAGGAGTAAGGTCATAGCCAAAATGAAACGTGAAAAAAATCAAATCATATTCTTGCAAGAAACACACCTTTCCCCATCTGAACATGATAAACTTAAAAAATTTGGATATACGCAAACTTTCTATAGTTCTTTTAGGAAAAGTAATAAAAGGGGTGTTTCGATATCAATACATAATTCTCTCAATTTTGAATTGCTAAAAGAGATATCAGATAAAGAAGGCAGATATATTTTGCTTCAGGGAAAACTAAATCAACAATTAATCACTTTAGTGAATATATATGCACCCCCTGGCAGTAAAATGTTGTTCAATACAATTATTAACCTTTTGGCTATGGAAACTAAGGGAATAATGATATGTGGAGGTGACTTCAATATAGTCCTTAACCAACAAAAGGATACTTCCAATAATAAAAGAATTAAAACGGTACAATTAAGAAGTTTTAAGAATTCATTAAAAGATCTTGGAGTATTAGATGTTTGGAGAGATCTTCACCCCTCAAAACGAGAATACTCCTATTATTCCTCACCCCATGCGGTTTACAGTAGGATTGATTATTTTTTTATGTTTAGCAGGGACAGACACAGGGTAAAAGACTGTGAAATGAAAGCTGCCGATATATCAGATCATGCAACATTGTACCTCACTTTAAATTTGAATGATAGAAAAACTGATAAAATATGGAGGCTAAATACAAGTATACTTGGGAAAATAGAAGTAGTGGCCCAAATTAAATCAGAAATTGAATTATACGTAGAGAATAATGATAATGGGGAAGTAAGTCCTATAATTTTATGGGATGCAGCTAAAGCTGTAATACGAGGCAAGATCATTTCCATTACAGCAACCCTTAAGAAGATAAAAGAACTTCGATTTAGGAATCTTGAATATGAATTAAAGCAATTAACAAAACAACATGTAATTAGTAAAGATACACAGATTCTGAAACAGATCAAAAATATAAAAAATAAAATAGATGAGATGTATAGAGAGGACATAGAGAAAAAATTAAAATTCTTAAGGCAGACCTATTATGAAACGGGACCAAAAGCAACAAAAAGGCTAGCATGGAAACTTAAAAAACATCAACAAAAGGTTTCAATTCATAAGATAAAAGACCCTAACACAGGGGAAATGTTGCATAGTCTGGATAAAATTAAAAAGGCATTTGAAACCTTTTATAAATCTTTATACTCACAACAGACACAGGTAAATAATACATCAATTAAAGCTTTTTTAGATTCTCTTGATCTTCCTTGTATTGGACAAGAACAAAATAGTCTCTTAACAAAAGAAATTACAGAGGAGGAATTAGATAAAGCAATAAACAATCTGAAAAATAATAAAACACCCGGTAATGATGGTCTGCCTTCTGAATGGTTCAAAACATTTAGAAAAGAGATCTCACCTCTTCTAATATCATCATTTAATTGGACACTTAAAGAGGCAGATACTCCCCCTTCTTGGAGGGAAGCAATTATCTCAGTTATACCTAAAGAAGGGAAGGATAAAACTCTTTGTAGTTCATTTAGACCTGTGTCTGTTTTAAATGTAGACTATAAATTATTTGCCTCTATTTTGGCCAAGAGACTTGAAACATTTTTACCTGATTTGATAGATATAGATCAAACAGGGTTTATTCGAGGACGACAGACTCAAGATAATATAAGAAGGACACTTCATGCAATACAACAAATTAAAAAAGATCACATTAAAGCAATTTTAGTTAGCCTAGATGCAGAGAAAGCTTTTGACTGTGTAAATTGGGAATATTTATTTCAAGTTTTATATAGATTTGGATTTACAGAAAATACAGTTAGAGGCTTTCAATGTTTATATTCTAACCCTGAGGCTAGGATCAAAATAAATGGGTGTCTTTCAGAAAAGATAAAACTGGAAAGAGGAACTAGGCAGGGTTGTCCCCTCTCCCCCCTGATGTTTGCCATGTACATTGAACCTCTTGCCCAGGCAATTAGAGAAGAAAAATTAATTAGTGGGATTAACATTAATAAGGTGGAACATAAAATTGCTCTATATGCGGATGATGTGCTTCTATATCTCTCTAATCCAGATGAATCACTTTCTAGTCTATTTCTTGTTCTTGAAAGGTTTGGACAGCTCTCTGGGTACAAATTAAATATACAAAAAACTCAAATTTTATCATTTGGCCACAACCCAAAAAATAAACTTCAACATAAATTAAATATTAATTGGAAACTAAATTCCCTTAAATACTTAGGAGTATGGTTAACACAAGATATAGCTGACCTATATAGTAAAAATTATGATATAATCAATGATAAAATTAAAGATGATCTTAGACGCTGGTCCTCTTTACCATACCTAGACTTCAGTTCTAGAATTGAAAGCATAAAAATGAATATACTCCCAAGACTGTTATATCTTTTCCAATCACTTCCTGTGGAAGTCCCAGTCAGACAGTTTCAGGACTGGGATAAACAGTTTTCTAAATTTATTTGGGGAGGAGAAAGACCAAGAATTAGGTATAAGACTTTGCAATTAGATAAAAGAAAAGGAGGAATGTCCCTCCCTAATTTCAAAGATTATTATTATGCCGCACAATTAAGACCATTGGTGTGTTGGTGTGATCTTGAAATAGAGACAAGATGGAAGGAAATAGAGAACAAAATTCAAGAAATACCAATTCAAGCATTGATAGGTAAAAAAACTAATTTTCAGATGAAGATCCAGTATCTTAACCCACTAACACAGTTTACTTTGAAAACTTGGTTTACAGTGGTGAAGGAACTTCATTTGGAAAAACAAATTAAAATCTTGAATTGGGTAGCACATGACCCAGATTTTAAACCTGGAACTATGGATAGTAGATTTAAACAATGGGTATACTTAGGAATCTCTTCATTTTGTACAATTATAAAAGATGGCAGAATGGAATGCTTCCAAACTTTAAAAGATAAATTTGGTCTTTTAAACCAAGATCTGTTTAGATATTTACAATTACGGGACTATTATATGAAGGAAATACAGGATGAAGATTGGAACAATCAGCTTGTTCTGATATTCAGTCAGACATACAAGAAAAGTATGACTAAAACAATTTCTAAATTATATAGAGCAATAAGTAATTCTAGAGGACTCTCAACAGACTATATAAGATTAAAATGGGAAAAGGAAGTAGGGATTATTCTGAATCAAGACCAATGGCTTAAAATGTGTGCTGTCCCACACACCTCAACAAGCTCAGGAATGTGGCGTGAATTCTGTTGGAAAAATTTTATTAGATTTTTTATCACACCAAAAATTAAATCATTACAATCAGGGACTACTCATCCTTGTTGGAGAAATTGTGGGGTAGGGGAGGCACATCATGCGCATATATTCTGGCAGTGCTCAAGAATTAACAGTTTTTGGGAAACCGTGCACTCCACCATCAATGATATTTTTGATCTTCATATTGCTAGATCATTCGAAGTACTTTATCTAGGAGATATTCCTATTAAACTTGTAAAGAATGATAGATATCTATTTAAGATATTTTTAGCAACAAGTAAAAAAGCTATAACCCGGAAATGGTATAAAGAAGACCCACCAACTAAAGATGAATGGTTCAAAATTATAACAGAAGTTGAGGAAATGGAAAAAATGACACATGCACTTCGATTACAATTAGAGACCTTTGAAAAAAAATGGAGTAAATGGCTGGCTTTCTCCACAAAGACAGTATAATTATCTAAAATTGAACATTTACATAATTCTACAGATTATGCATCATTGTGAGAATATGTTTGGCAACCTTTTATTATATTTTTATTTTATACTTATTTAATTTTTTTTTTTTTTTTTGTTTTGTTTGATTAGGTATTTTAATTTTTCTATGTGTATGCGTGTGTGTGCGTGTGTGTGTGTGTGTGTGTGTATGTATGTGTATGTATATGGGTATGTATGTATATATGTATATATATATATGTATGTGTATATGTGTATGTATATATAGGTGGGTGTGTGTGTGTGTGTATGTGTATACATATGTATGTGTGTATATGTATATATATGTGAATGTGTGTATATATAGATATACTTGTGTGAAATGGATATATTTGTGCATGTATGTATGTATGTATATTTGTGTATACATGTATTATTCTTTTTTATTTGTTTGGTTCCTACTGGTTATATGTTCCTCAAAAAATCAATAAAAACTAAGTTAAAAAAAAAAAAAAAAAAAAAAAAAAACCAAAATCAAGTGTGGTAGTGCAACAGGATTATGTTTGTTTGATTTTTTTTGTAAACCAACAATGCTGTGTGTGTAAACCATTATTTAAGAGTCATTCTTTAAATTACTTTAACAGACATTATTTAAAACTGTCAAAATATGGTCAAACATAAGGTATAGCGGGGGTATTTACGAATTTGTTTTTGTAAATGTGAACAAAGCTGTGCACGTATGAATTTTATTTTGTAAATGCATTATTATTGAGACTGATCTGGCTCCACAGTCCAAAGACAGGTGAATTAGATTAACTAAATTGGCCGTGAGTGTGTGTGGGTGTGTGTGTGTGTTTGTGAATGTAAGAGTGTATGGGTGTTTCCCAGTACTGGGTTGCAGTTGGAAAAGGCATCCGCTGCATAAAACTTGTCAGAATAATTGGCGGTTCATTGCGCTGTGGCGACCCCTGATGATTAAAGGGACGAAGCCAAAGGAAAATAAAAGATTTTTTCTCTCTTTGTGGTTATAATTTTAATTTAAGTAGACATTCTGCTTAATTGAATTCAAACATAATAAATTCCATAACAATTTAAATGTGCAAAATGTTAATAAAATGTTATTAAATGAGCTAAAACGCTTCATATATGTATGTATTTCTTTCATTTTCCTCATATTATGTGGCCTTGATGTAAAATATCAGTGTAAGAGAGGGATAAACAGTGAAATGTAAATGAAAACTCACAGAATTCACACTATAGCGCGTGGTTAATTGAATAGTTTATTTGACGCTGATGTTGTGCGTCTGCTGCTCGACCACAGACAGACACAGTGGGCTTAAATGGACAGTAGTGCAGATTTCAAAAGCGTCTTCAGATCCTCAGACGACTGTGCACCTGGAATGGTAAAAAAAGAAGAGCTGACAATATCTGAGAGTGTTGTGTCTGCTGGGATTCGCAGTGTTGGAGTTTTTGCAGTCAGATGAATGAAAGATCAAAGGCTGAGAGTGGACTCATTTCAGCAGATAAAGCCTACACTGAGCTCTTCAGCTGATGCTCTTTACTGTATCTCTGTGTGTTCAGATGGAGAAGCAGTGCAGCTCATTGATTTCTCCTTCACTCTCCGACTGGAGCTGAAAAAAAGAGACACACATGTTGGTCGACCTGAGACTGAACGGCTGATTAACAGGTCACCGCATGTCTTCAGGGCTAATTTACTAGAGTTAATTAACCCATTCGGACCCTTTGTAGATTCCAATGGCATCACATGTCAGTTTTTTGATCATCATCATCATCATCATCATCATCATCATTATTATTATTATTATTATTATTATTATTATTATTATTATTATTATTATTATTATTATCTAAAGCATCTGGACTATAGTCTGACTTGACATACACCAAGATCTGTTTGACCAGGCTACACTGGTCAATTCCATTCAATTCAATTAATCTTTATTTCTTTAGCGCTTTTTCAATGTAAATTGTGCCAAAGCAGCTTCATATAGAAGAATATAGTAAACTGAAACTGTGTCAGTCCAGTTATCAGAGTTGAAGTTTAGTTCAGTTCAGTGTGGTTTCATTTTCACTGCTTAAAGTCCAAACACTGAAGAGCAAATTCATCGATGCGCAGCTCCACAAGTCTCAAACCAAGCAAGCCAGTGGCGATAGCGTCAAGGAAAAAACTTCACCAATTGGCGAAAGTGAAGGATAAAAAACCTAGAGAGAAACCAGGCTCAGTTGGGCACGACCATTTCTCCTATGGCTAAACGTCTTGTGCAGAGCTGCAGTCTAGCTGCCGGACGTCCATCGTAGAGAAGCTGCTGGTGGGAAGGGCACCGGCTGGTGTAATGCGAGGACTCGTCTGTCACTGGGGTCTTACAGGGATCAGTCTCATGCTCTCCACTCCTCCATAACCACCACAGCACCTGCTCAGGATACGGCCTGGTCCAGGATTATGGAAACCTCGGGAATAATAATGAAAAAAGACTATCATAAGCGCAGATGCCGTTCAAATTATAATGTCTTTAGGGAAGTGTTCCCGGCTCCGGTTGCCCTAAATAATGCAGACTAACAATCCTTTAGAGGATTTGGATTTCAACAGCATTTGTGTTTTATGTGTATGCTAATGCAAAGAGATGTCTTTAATCTAGTTTCAAACTGACAGAGTGTGTCTGCTTCCCGAACTGTCCTAGCAAGGCTGTTCCAGAGTTTAGGTGTCAGATATGAGAAACATCTACCGCCTACAGTTGATTTTGATATTCTGGGAATAATCAATTGTCCAGAATTAATTGAGCGTAGTGGACGTGTGGGGCTATAATACACCAGGAGCTCCCTCAGATACTGGGGAGCTAAGCCGTTCAGGGCTTTGTAGGTAGTCAATAAAATTAAAAAATGTATACGATATTTAATAGAGAGCCAATGCAATGATGAAAGAACTGGAGTAATATGATCCTATTCTCTAGCAGCTGCATTTTAAACTAGCTGAAGTTTGTTAATTAGGCCAGCAGGGCAACTGCCTAGTAATGCATTACAATAATCTAATCGAGAGGTCATGAAAGCATGAATAAGCTTTTCCCCATCAGACATTGATAGCATGTGTTAGCTTATTTTGCACAGATAGACGAGTTACACAGAATTTAACTGTAAAATAAACTATTTTACTGTTATGGACAGTTATGCAGTATGTTACTACACTCACCGGCCACTTTATTAGATAAAGTCCAACTGCTTGTTAATGCAAATTTCTAATCAGCCAATCACATGGCAGCAACTCAACTGAGGCAACAATTCACACAGGCTCACCAAAATTGGACAATAGAAGATTGGAGAAACGTTGCCTGGTCTGATGAGTCTCGATTTCTGCTGCGTCATTCGGATGGTTGGGTCAGAATTTGGCTTCAAGAACATGAAAGCATGGATCCATCCTGCCTTGTATCAACGGTTCAGGCTGGTGGTGGTGTAATGGTGTGGGGGATATATTCTTGGCACACTTCAACGCCACAGCCCACCTGAATATTGTTGCTGACCATGTCCATCCCTTTATGACCACAGTGAACCCATCTTCTGATGGCGACTTCCAGCAGGATAACACACCATGTCATATACTGCGAATCATCTCAGACTGGTTTCTTGAACATGACAATGAGTTCACTGTACTCAAATGGCCTCCACAGTCACCAGAGCTCAATCCAATAGAGCACCTTTGGGATGTGGTGGAACGGGAGATTCACATCATGGATGTGCAGCCATCAAATCTGCAGCAACTGCGTGATACTTTCATGTCAATATGGAGCAAAATCCTTGAGGATTATTTCCAGTACCTTGTTGAATCTATGCCAAGAAGGATTAAGGCAGTTCTGAAGGCAAGAGGGGGTCCAACACTTACTAGTAAGGTGTACCTAATAAAGTGGCCGGTGAGTGTATAATTTAAAGGTGCATTTTGAAAATTACTGCATATTTTACAGTAACAATATACAATACTGTAAATACATATACAGTAGAGTGAGGTAAAATGTGCTGTAAATGTAAATACAGTATTTTTGCATGTTTTGTAATTGATTTACAGTAGGTTACTGGCGAACTGCTGCCGGTAAGCTACTCTAGATAATACAGGACATTTTTAACAGTGAATGGATTAACGCTGATAATATTGTAATTAATGTTCAATTGCGGCGACGCAGTGGTGCAGTAGGTAGTGCTGTCGCCTCACAGCAAGAAGGTCGCTGGTTCGAGCCTCGGCTGGGTCATTTGGCGTTTCTGTGTGGAGTTTGCATGTTCTCCCTGCGTTCATGTGGGTTTCCTCCGGGTGCTCCGGTTTCCCCCACAGTCCAAAGACATGTGGTACAGGTGAATTGGGTAGGCTAACTTGTCCTTAGTGTATGAGTGTTTGTGGATGTTTCCCAGAGATGGGTTGTGGCTGGAAGGGCATCTGCTGCATAAAAACGTGCTGGATAAGTTCATTTCGCTTTGGCGACCCTAGATTAATATCATGGACTTAAAGGACTAAGCCGAAAAGAAAATGAATGAATGAATGAATGTTCAATTGCTCAAATAACAGCAATTGATTTAGACTCATTTGTGTGTTTATTTTGAATCTTAAAAAACCTGTCACCATTCACTGCCATTATATGAATCACCAATGACCATGGATTCGGCTTAAATTTTTGACAAGAAGTCACCTACATCTTGGATGAATTTTTTTTTATTTTTGGGTGAACTATCACCTAAAGTTCAGTTTAAGCAAAATCGTATGAACAGCTAGTGCATCCCTACCCAGATGATGCAGTGCCTTGTAGATGCAGGTTTAAATCTGGCGGTAAAATCTAGAAGGGATACAGGTGCGGATACTCACATTAATATAACAATATTTTTTATGACACTGTACAAGGAGGGTTGACACTTGAGGGTTGTGCTTAGCATTGGGGTAGCGGCAGACATTAATAAAATATAATTTAATGGGTAATTGAATTAATAATATGAATAATAATTACTGTTTTTACATAAGTGTGATGGTTAGGTTTAGGGTTGGTGTGAGGGTAGGCGTTAATAAAATATAATTTAATGGGTAACTGAATAAATAATACTCTGTATAATTACTGTTTTACTTTACTGTGAGGGTTGTGTTTAGAGTTAGGGTATATGTTAATACAATAATAATAATAGGTAATTTAATATCCATAGCTGTATCCCTTCTAGCAACTGAATCTGAATCTGACCAGCATCATTTGTCTCTCTCTCTCTCTCTCTCTCTCTCTCTCTCTCTCTCTCTCTCTCTCTCTCTCTCTCTGTCCTCAAACCAGTAATAAATGACTAAATAATTTGCACCACCAGTTCAGAAACTCAATACCAGCGCAGGATGCGAGTCGGCTGATTTTTTTTTCCTCTGCCTGTGAGTTTTTTGAGCCGCCGCAGTGGTCAGACTCTCTGAGGACACACTTGTTGCAGAGACAACAGACAGAACACAGAGATACTTCCTGACACACATGCACACAGACACACGTGCTGGGTTTTCATGTTTTATGGGGACTTCTCATAGACATAAGATGCTTATATTGTACAAAATGTTTATTGTATATCTTTATATACTGTATATTCCTTTCCCAGCCTTCATATTAATCATTATTAAATACTTAAACATTAATAAATACTTAATTCTGGATGATTTATGAGACATTTTCCTCATGGGGACAAAAATTTCCACACGAGATCAAAAATGACTGGAACTACTATACTTCTGTAGACATTTTGGTCCCCACAACGGGATGAATATCACACATACACTCAATGACACACACACACATTGGGTTTTCATATTTTATGGGGACTTCTCATAGACGTAATAATGTTTATTCTGCACAGACTATATGATATATATTTTTATATACTGTACATTCTTTACCCAACCCTCACTCTAAACATTTTGCACTTGAGCATTTACAAAATATTCATTCTGTATGATTTATGTGCTGTTTTTCCTCATGGAAACCCCAACCTTTCTCCAAAGGTCAAACATGACTGATACGACTATACTTCCAGGTACATTTGGTCCCCGCAATGTGATGAATACCAGGACTACACACACACACACATGCATACATGGACTCACACAGATGTACAGTACACGCATGCACACGCACACACTCACATGCATAGACACTCATGTTGGGTTTTCATGTTTTACGGGGACTTCTCATAGGTGTATTGATGTTCATACCGTTCACACGGTATATTGTATATACTTTCCCCAACCCTCACACTTAACAATTTGCGCTTTCACATTTACCAAATACTTCATTCTGTATGAATTATGCTTTGTTTTTCTCATTGGGAGCCCTAAACATATCTTCACAAGGTCAAAATACTTCTAGGGTATTTGGTCCCCACAATGTGATGAATACCAGGACTACACACACACACACACACATGCATACACTGACTCACACACAGATGTACACACATGCACACGCACACACTCACACGTGTTGGGTTTTCATGTGTTATGGGGACTTCTCATAGATGCAATAATGTTTATACCGTACAGACTGTATATTGTATACTCTTTCCTCAAACCTACCCTCGAACTAACTAAACATTATCTACTTTTACATTTACCAAATACTTCATTCTGTATGATTTATGCACTGTTTTCTCATGGGAACCTAAACATTTCTCCACGAGGTCAAAAATCATTGATATTACCTGTAGAGTTATTTGGTCCCCACAGCGTCATGAATACCAGGACTACATACATACACGCACACACCGGTGACCTTCCATGTGCTGAAACACTGGAGTAATGTATCTTCAGGATGTGAATTCAGACCTGTGCTTGTGCTTCAGATATGATGCATTAAGGACAATACACTGATATTTATATTTATATCTCTTCAGCATCTATTGCTTTTTTGTATGGAATATGGATGAACGGCACACTGAAAATAGTATTTTCACATTGCATTTACACTTAAAACAATATTTATAACATATATCAGGATCATTCTACCAAATAATGCTTTCTTAAGCCTTCTGAAGTAAAAGCATTGGCACTGTGTTTTCTAAAAGTGAATATAAAATAATATATTTTATCATACATTATCATATATTTACTTTAAAAAAAAAAAAAAATATATATATATATATATATACAGTTGAAGTCAGAATTATTAGCCTGCCTTTAATTTTTTTTTTCTTTTTTAAATATTTCCCAAATTATGTTGAACAGAGCAAAGACATTTTCACAGTATGTCTGATAATATTTTTTCTTTTGGAGAAAGTCTTATTTGTTTTATTTCGGCTAGAATAAAAGCAGTTTTTAATTTTTTAAAAACAATTTTAAGGTCAAAATTATTAGCGCCTTTAAGCTATTTTTTTTTAATAGTCTACAGAACAAACCATCATTATACAATAACTTGCCTAATTACCCTAACCTGCCTAGTTAACCTAATTAACCTAGTTAAGCCTTTAAATGTCACTTTAAGCTGTATAGAAGTGTCTTGAAAAATATCTAGTCAAACATTATTTACTGTCATCATGGCAAAGATTAAATAAATCAGTTATTAGAGATGAGTTATTAAAACTATTATGATTAGAAATGTGTTGAAAAAATCTGCTCTCCGTTAAACAGAAATTGGGGAAAAAAATAAACAGGGGGCTAATAATTCTGACTTCAACTGTATATATATATATATATATATATATATATATATATATATATATATATATATATATATATATATATATATATATATATATATATATATATATATATATATATATATACATATACAGGGCTCGTAATCGCGACCGTTTTAAAATTTTATCTATGCGACCTCAACATATTTTTGGGAGCATTTGTGCGAGTGCATAAAATTGTTGTCGTGCGACCAGTTTTCACAGCAAAATGTTCACCACATGGCAGAATTAGGAGGCATTCACGCATTAGGCATCTTTGCACCTAAAAACACCAAACGCAGCGCTCAGGAATGGTTTAAAACAGTTGACATGTCAACTTGCTGCAGTAAACAAAGCCCGCAATGCTTGCGCCGCCTTCAAGCTTTTCTTGTTGGCCCACTGCGCTAGAACAGAACATGAATGGATTGGTTAATATCAGCTGTCAGTCACTCAGTTCCGATGACAGGGAGCTACAGCTGTGAAAATGTAAAGGACTGAATCCGAGACAATGAAGACAACACTGACAGATTCAGTTTAAGAAACCACCTAAAGTTACAAATAATGGCACATCTGATCAGTGATCATGTGATGAATGTCAATCCAGCATTTACACTTTTCGAAAAGTGGATAAAAGACATCCAGTGTTTAAAGTCTGCTATGAAAATGACTAAAGCCATTACCCATAAAGCCGGTGGGACCAAGTTTTCAGGTAACAGTGTTTGCCACTGAATGTACACATTATAAGCACGAGATGTTCTAACATTATTTAATCCTTCATTAATCGTCACGATGCTGTCAGTCGTGCGACTGACACCGCGTTCACCATCGCTAAAGAGCATGCATTCACTGAGATGAAACTAATATTGCAGCTCATGAAAATACCGTTATTGCTATTAAGATGACGTATGCAAATAATAAGTTATATGTCAATATCATCTGTGCAATATCAGACAGCACCCGTGAGAACAGCACAGTTATTATCGGTAATACAGTGCATGCAGGGCCGGTGAGCGCATGCAGATTTTTGTTTATTTGTTAGTTGTGATTACAGTGTTAATATATAATAAAATCTGTTAATATAAAACGTGTAGTAACGGTGCTCATAATTTTTGGTGGGTGTGACTAAATTTTGTCTGGTGCGCCTAAATTTTTGAAGTTAGAAGCACCGGTGCTACCAAGATAAAAGGTTAATTTCGAGCCCTGATATATATATAGGAGGCTGGCTTGTGTTGGCCTGTGCTTTAGTGTCCCACCAGTGATGATATAGAGCCGTATCACACTGTCAAGAGTGTGATATTGCATTTATCCAACAGTTTGATGACATAATCGTGTATATAAAAAAGAAAATCAAACACGGAGAGTCTCAAAAATCCTTTAGAGCTAGTATTTGAATGATTCTCTAGCGTAATGTCTAAAATGAGGACAAAACAGGTGATTTTGCTTACATTTTAAGATTATAAGGCTGAACGGCATGAAATGCCATCAGTCTACAGAGAATTCCCAATATTTCTCTGTTGTAATCAGGATTTTGCAATAATTAACCCCGAAAATGCCAAAGCAAGACAAACACTACCAGATTACTATAAAATTTACTACAAAATTACTATATAAATACAGCACTGCAACATACAAAAGAGTTTTTCTTCTTTAAGGGGTTATTATGTGGTCTCTGATGCCATCTTGTGGCGGAACGTCAACCATCTTTGCTCTGCTCAGTATGACAGGCTAATTGCCGCTGATGCGATGAATCTCTGAAATTATAAATATGCTTATCCACTATCCTTATAAATAAACTGCATAGATGCAATCTAAACAACTACATTCTTGCCTAAAAAAAACCTCAAAAGTACAATATGTTGTCCAACAGCTGCAATATTTGTCAAACTGTAGTGAGTTTATTGATCTGCTGTCACTCTACGTGGGCGGAGTAATACACAAGGGTGAAGAGGCTGTACGAGTGCAGAATATCGCACGGCTATCAGCCAATCAAATTTGAGAACCAGACAGAACTGTTGTTTAAATATATAGATATTAATTTATTTATTTATTTGACATTGTGACATTTGTGATTGGCAGTGTTGTGAAGTTCCCAGTCTTGTGTCTTTGTCTTGTTGTCAGATTTTAATATTCTTCTTTTCTAATGTTTTGATGCTTGTCTGTTTCTGGTTTTATGGCTCATAACACAACTTTAATGAAGACTTTTTTCTTTTAATTGCAAGGTTGTGATAACGTAGCATTATATTGTTTGCATTTATTATTAAATAATATTTCTTTAAATAGCTGGCGGTCTGATATTTACCTAACAATATTGCCATCATGTGATTGACAGCACAGCCTCATGTGACCTATAAGTAAACCTCATATTATGAAGTATTTTAATTCTATTTACTTTTTAAATTATATTATACACTGTAAAAAATATCCGTAAATTAGCAGTTTTTTTTTGTATTTTGGGATTCATGCCTTATGTTTTATTATTTTCTTTATTTATGCTTTTGAATTCCATTTAGAAAACTTGATATTCTTCCACCCACCTTCTTTTAACCTTAAAAAGTAAAAAAAGGGACATTTTTAATCATTTAAAGTGCTATAATGTCTGGGTTGGTGTTGTATATTACACTACAAAAATCTTGCAATACACTGCCAGTACATTATGTATTATTTTACAGACTTATTTCTCTATATATTATTTCTTATATATTATATTATTACATTAAACTACTAAAATGTCAATAAAAGTCACTTTGTTAACCTGTAGAGTTGAATTTTCAACATTAGAAGTTGACAGAGCAGAGATCAACATCCCATAATGCGAAACAAACATTTCATTAACAGATTTTTTGTTTACCGTGTATGATATTGAGCATTATTTCAGGGAGATCTGTATAAAACACCTTCACATACGCATTAAATACAAATGAAAAAAGAAAATGCATTAAAGATAAATAAAGTGTGAGAGGTGAAGTCTGTGATGCCCGCAGTGGTTTTAACATTGATAGTGACGTGACCCGGGAAAGTCAAAGCCTGGTCTAGAATGATCTGCAGGTTTATTCCAGCAGTGAGTCAGCGGTGAGAGATTCCCTCAGGCTGGAGGCTCACAGACAACCACAAACCCACAAACACTGCGCTTCACACATGCAGGAACACACATGCAGATCAGCTGGGGAAACAGCAGAGAACATACACAATTACTTCTATCTATCTATCTATCTATCTATCTATCTATCTATCTATCTATCTATCTATCTATCTATCTATCTATCTATCTATCTATCTATCTATCTATCTATCTATCTATCTATCTATCTATCTATCTGTCTGTCTGTCTGTCTGTCTGTCTGTCTGTCTGTCTGTCTGTCTGCCTGTCTGCCTGTCTGTCTGCCTGCCTGCCTGCCTGCCTGCCTGCCTGCCTGCCTGCCTGCCTGCCTGTCTGCCTGTCTGTCTGTCTGTCTGCTCGTCTGTCCATCTATGCATCTATCTTTCCGTCCGTCCGTCCTTCTGTCTGGCTGCCTGCCCGTCCATCCGTCCGTCCATCGATCCATCGATCCATCCATCCATCCATCCATCCATCCATCCATCCATCCATCCATCCATCCATCCATCCATCCATCCATCCATCCATCCATCCATCCATCCATCTATCTATCTATCTATCTATCTATCTATCTATCTATCTATCTATCTATCTATCTATCTATCTATCTATCTATCTATCTATCTATCTATCTATCTATCTATCTATCTATCTATCTATCTATCTATCTGCCTGCCTGTCTGTCTGTCTGTCTGTCTGTCTGTCTGTCTGTCTGCCCGCCCGTCTGTCCATCTATGCATCCATCTTTACGTCCATCCGTCCATCTGTCCGTGTTTCTGTCTGTCTGTCTGTCTGTCTGTCTGTCTGTCTGTCTGTCTGTCTGTCTGTCTGTCTGTCTGTCTGTCTGTCTGTCTGTCTATCTATCTATCTATCTATCTATCTGTCTATCTCTCTATCTATCAACACTAAAAAAATGCTGGGTTCCACACAGTTCCTTCATGTTGTCCCAACACAAATCGATTAAGTTAACTTAATAATTTTTACACATTTAAGTGGATTGAACATAAAACAGTTCAGTTGTCCCCCTAAAAAACTTAACTAATATTAACCAAGTAGTCTGAACAAGCAGCAAATGTATTTTTTTGGAGTAAATATAGTCAATTGTGAAATTATTCATACCCCAGGGGTATATAGTACACTCTCAGAAATACAGGAGAAGTACAGGATCTGTCACTGGGGCAGTACCTTTTCTAAAGATACATATTTGTCACTGAAGGGTCCATAATGGTACCTCAGAGATACTTTTTAGGTACATTTGGGGACTAAAATGCACCTTTGGGTTACCACAGTGCACTCTTTGGGCACAAATATGTATCTTTTGAAAAGGTACTGCCCCTGTGACAGCTCCTGTACCTTTATTTCGGAGAGTGTATAACTAACTAACTAACTAACTAACTAACTAACTAACTAACTAACTAACTTAAGTAGATAATTAATTAAATATTATTAAGTATAAGATTATAAGTGAAATAAAAACTAAAGTTAAAAAACAATAGAAGTACAAAAAGTAAAAATACAGGCATAATAAAAGTAAATGTAATTATTGATATTTCTCCACAAATAAAAAAAAAACGAAAAAAGCTATTACAATTTAAAGCTATTGAAATAAAGATTTTGTTTGCTATTACAATTTAAAGCTATTGAAATAAAGATTTTATTTGCTAAATTGTATACCTTTTATGTCTAAATATACTTCTTTTTTATTTTGATTAGCGTTTATTTTATTTAAAATAATACTAAGTCATATGGAAGATCATTTATTGTCGTCCCAGTCTAAAACACATTTCTCTCTTACAGTCTCCCTGGAATTGCATAAGAAAAGGGCGAAACGTGATGAATGGATTGATGACAGTTTGAAATTCCAGATCCAGCAGATCCCGAGGCAAAACTCCACCAGTGTTCATTAATCCAGTCCGGGTTTTCACTGTTCTGCTATTGGCCACTGGGCTGTGTGGTCTCTCTCTCTCTCTCTCTCTCTCTCTCTCTCTCTCTCTCTCTCTCTCTCTCTCTCTCTCTCTCTCTCTCTCTCTCTCTCTCTCTCTCTCTCTCTCTCTCTCTCTCTCTCTCTCTGTGTGTGTGTGTGGGAAACTGAGAGTGTTCGTTCTTTCTTTGTGTGTTGTGAAGTTATTATTTAATAAACTATATTATCTTTGCTGTTGAGTAACATGAGCAATATGCATTTGGAAAACCACAACAACAGAATGATAAGGACAAAACACGATTGTTTTACATAATTAAATTGACCAAATTTAAATTAATTACTGCCAATTAAAAAGGTGAATAAAAAATAAGTTATAAAAATATAAATGCTGATCAAATAACTAAAAAAAAAAGATTCTGAAAACAAAATAATTGTATTAATTCTTGTTAACATGCATAAATGTATATAAATATGCATGTCAAAAATATGATGCATATATGTGCATATGTATTTATAATATTATTTATAGAATAATATGCATAATAATGTATGTGCGTATATATATATATATATATATATATATATATATATATATATATATATATATATATATATATATATATATATATATATATATATATACAATATTCAATTATTCACACGCATACACATTTTAATAGTTTTAATAATTGGTATGATTTATTTATTTATACAGGGGTAAGTATTTATTTAAAAATGTAAAATTAAATATTTTTTACATGTGGAATTACACATAGATTCACATTTTACAGTGGCAGCAGACGCTTCAGCAGCTCTTGAGGCAAAACCCCGCTAGCCTTCAATAATCCAGTCCGTGTTTTTCCATTTTCTCACACTCACCACTGGGTTGTGCGGTTGTCTCTCTCTCTATGTGTATGTGTGTGTGTGAGTGAGTGAGAGGGAGAGAGGGAGGATTTGCTACTTTCTCTCTGCTGATAGAAACACAGAGCAGAAGTTGAGAGCGCGCCGCTCCGGATCTATTCTGTCGGTCTCTCCGTCCAAACCGCGCACGCGCTCGTTCCGCCGGTGAATCCTGCTATGAACCGGACGCCACAGCACGCCTGACTGACCATTAAAAACAGCGATTGAATGATTGAAACATTTGTCCACCTGCAGCTGGAGACGCCGGTGCGCTGAGCGCGTCTTGCGGGGTTTTGCGCTTTTACGCATCGGCTGGATTTGCGCGCAGGAGGGATGGTGAAGACACCTGTCGTGGTTTTTACTTCTTTATCGCTTCTGCTGTCGCTGTCATGTGCTGGAGATGTAAAATCGCGCAGCTGCAGCGACGTGCGCCAGGCGTTCACCACCAAAGGCTTCAGTCTCCATAATGTGCCACATCAGGAGATATCAGGTGAGGACGAGGTGCCAACATCACCAGCAACTCTGCCTGCTTTACATGCCGCTGTGCCTTAAAGTCGCATCGATCATTATTGGGGATGAATTTGCTGATGTTTTACATGCGTGGAGTAGCCTATGATGAATGAGGAAGTCTGAGGTCAATAATTCAGAAGGGAATTGATGGCTTGGTCCTTGCAAACTTTCCCCGCCACAGTTGCGTTGAGTGTTTGTGGATATATCGACAGCAGGAGGTCGTCTAGCTGGTGTATTCATAGACAGTCGCCTTTATTCATGGTACATTTATTGAAGTGTGTGTGTTTGTGTGTAAAATTTGAGAATTTGGTGAAGTCTCAGTCTTTTAGAACATTTAAACTATTTATATAAACTATACATGATGCTAATACACAACTGTATGCTAACATTTAGCTTAAAAGGGACATATTAATGCAGACAACATGGACTTTTGTGGCGTTGAGGAAAACTTTCTACACTAAAACAAACGTTTAATTGGATTTACTATATTTTTAAGGTGCTGCAAACAATTTATAAGACAAACTAATTTAATTTAATAATGTTTAACTTAATTAGTTTGTTAAATTCAGCCCATATAAATTGTTTGCAAACACTTACCTTAAACAATATCTAGTAAATGCAATGTACTATCATTTTTTAGCGTACATGTTCAGCAAATCCAACACTATGAAATCAATACACGTCTAAATTAGTAAAATATTTCTTCTTCTTCTTCTGGAAACAGCAATACAGATAACCTCATGCACAGAAAGACATAACGTTATGTCTTATGTAACACCTTCAAGCAACTTTCTGCACTTTTAATGTTCATAATTCACTTACGCACACATTTCATTGCATCATCACACACTTGTATAAACAAAACATGCATGAAAAACATCTCACAAACCTGTGACTTTTTATCCTGAGAGAGTTTCCCCCAACATTGTAAGAGTTTCTACAGCACTTTCTGCAATTAAAACCCACTCATGCAATATAAACAGCCCCAGTAGGTGGCCCTGCTCTCTCAGTAGCTCCAGTCCCTCTTTAGCATTGGATTTATGGAGTCCTTAAGGCCATAGTGTAGCTTTAATTCATGCTCCATGCTGTGCCATAGATAGGGGTTTTTCCCCTTTGTTATCTGTTGGAAAGTAATCACATTTGAGGGTTTCACCCAGTCAAAGCAGATTAGCGTGGCAGGGATATAATGCAGGAGAAGAGAGAGCGTTTGAAAGGATAAGATAATACAGTCGTAATGTGTGTGTGATCCCTTAATACTGTTGCATTTGCCTTAAAATGACATTTGTTGCTCGTTTTACTGGTATAGCGTAAACAATATCGGTAAATGAGCAGCTTTTCGATGTTTTGTGATTCATGTTTTTATTATTTCCGCCTTTATTTATACATTTACATTCCATTAAGCGAGCTTGATCCTTCTTCCAACAACTTTAAACCTTGACAAGTTTGAAAAAGTGACTTTTATGAACATTTTGAATAGTTTAAAGTGATGTATTGTCTGGGTTGGTGTTAGGGCAGCACAATATATTGTTTCAGCATTGATATAACAATGTGCGCATCTGCAATAATCAAATCGCAGGATTTACAATGTTGAGTCTGGATTATAGTTGAGCAAGTGCCAGAAAACACAGCATTTTTAGAGTAACTGCTAAGATTAACCATAATAAAAGTGAAGGTTTATCAATTGCATGTGTTTTTAAGGCCTGTGATGGAGCATTTCAAGAGAGTTTAAATCATTTGGGCACAGGTAATGATGACTTTTGGAGGCGTAACAAAGATTAATCGCGTTTAATTATTTATACAATGAAGATGATATAGTGTTAATTTACATTTACAACTTACATTTACAAAAAATGTGGGTTTTTTGTGATGTTTCATGTCCAAATATCTGCATTTTAAACCTAAAACAAGATTATTTTGCTTACCGCAGATTATTTAGCTTGTTTTAAGGAAAATCTTACTTTTTTTTGACTTATTATTTCTGAAAGTGAAAGAAAAAATTATATTTTTGATATTTGGACTAAAGACAAGGAAAGCAGCAGGACTGGGGGTGCACGAGCATCACTTTTTGTCCAGTCCATTTCAAAGAGAACCGATCACTCCAGTTGCGTTTCCAGAAAGTTTCTTCACGCAAGGAAACGGGAGAGTGCATGCTTTTTACAGTCGCACACATCACATCACCAGTGCTTGCACAAACACAATTATTTTAATCAGTCGTACTGTTTTTCAATTCTAAGATTGCATTTGCATGCATTTTGGGCCTCCTTATTGTTGAACCCTGCTTGTTGAAAACTACACTACTAAAGTGTGGGGTCAGTATGATTGTTAAATATTTTAAAATAAGCTTCTCCTGCTCGTCAAGGCTGCATTTATTTAATCAAAAATACAGTACAAATTGTAAAGTTGTGTAATGTTATTGCACTATAAAAGAACTGTTCAGAAGGAGTTTATAATTTAATTTAATAAATTATTCCAGTGATTTTAATGTTGAATTTTCAGCTTCATTACTCCAGTCTTCAGAGTTACATGATCCTATAGAAATCACTCTAATATTAATTATTATTATTTTTATTTTACAATACATACAATAAGTAATAAATAAATATTTAATAAATAAGTATTTAACAATTTAACATTTTTTTTATTTTAATAAACGCCGTCTTAATGAACAGAACTATTTCATTTAAATTATTAAATAAAATTAATAATAATAAAAAAAGAAATCTGACCACAAACTTTTGACCGGTAGTGTACATTTAGAAATTATTTTCAACCAGCCAAAGTGGCTAGTGGGAGCGGCTGTCTAACCCGCTACCCCTGAAATCTACCTGCATTTGGCGGGTTGGCGTGTGTTAATGTTAAGCCCTGGTGATTACTCAATTTCTGTACCTAAATACTTGTTAGACTCCCTAGAAAAAAGTCAAATAGAGAATTCCAATCATCTGGTAAAACTGTATATTTATCGCTAAAAACTTAAATATCGCAATGTCAGATTTTCTAATATTGTGCAGCCCTAGTTTGTGTTGTAAATTACGCTACAAAGGCCTTGTAATAAACTTCCACACCATTTTCTGTTATTTTACAGACTTATTTCTCTAGATATGATTTCTTATACATTATATTAATACATTAAACTACTGAAATGTCAATAAAAGTCACTTTGTTGAACTGTAGAGTTTAATTTTACTATTAAAATTCAACAGAGCAGAGATCAACATCCCATAATGCAATTCACAACCATAAATAAACTGAAAATATGGAAACAGTGTATGCATGGTTATTATTAGCATGATTCTTTGCATTTTGTGGCATTTTCCTAATCTTTTTTGTAATAAATTAAACATGTACATTGATTTTGGCAAAACCTTGATGGTCAATAATGTAGGAATGCTTGAATATTATGGTCTGGAAGTGAAACTAGTATGTGTAGGTGTGTGTGTGTGAGCAGTGTTTTTATGCATTTCTAAAATTAGACGGTTTTCTCTTTCCCCCGTGGTCTCACCTGTGAGCATGTTGTCCTCTGATCGCTCTCCGAGGGCTCGATTCCCATGAGCATCTGTGCTTTCATAGCAAGTGTCATCTATATCTGTTGTTTATGTTGGTTTTATATGTATGTATTCCTGCATGTGTTGCATCAGTGAACCAAGCTATAACAGCATACAGCAGGAATACTCAGGCATTCATTCAACTCAACTCAAAAATTGGCTTTGATTTTGATATAATATTTGTAAATAGTTGGAAGTTATAGCACTTTATTATATTAAATACACTGTAAAAAAAAAAAAAAAAAGATTTGTTGGATTTAGATAACTTGTTAGCAGAGGTTCGGCAGTGGGACCACGCCTCACTTTGCCTTCTTAACCAATCATCTACTTCCTAAAACGTATTTAAGGCAGACCAGCCCTCCAGCACCGTTCTCATTTTCTCGAACCCACCCTCCCCTTAACAATCCTTATAACCCTATCTTCCATCCTAGGTTGAATCAGGGGGTCCAATCACTCCACCAAAATATTACAGAGATGGTACCCCTACTCTGAGTCTCTGGGAATTATCGTAGGATCCCCGATCAACCTACCTACCGGTTCACTGTTTATCCTCTTCCGTTCCCCATCATCCCATTGTTCCCTTACCATCCCTTTCATTCCTACGTCCCTACATTAAAGTCTAGCTCAAAGTGTGGCGTGGCCATGCTGGTGAAGATATTTTTTAAAGTAAGTGGTTGCAAATAATTTAAATGAGCTGAATTTAATTAAACAAACCAATTAAATGTAGTCATGTTCAACTTAATTTGTTTGTTTAAATTCAGCTCATATAAATTGTTTGGGTCACACTTTATTTTGATGGTCCGTTTGTTGAATATAAGTTGCATCTACAGTACATGTCAACTGATTCTCATTAGATTATAAATAGACTGTTAGGTTGGGGTTAGGGTTAGTGTAAGTTGACATGTACTGTACTTGCAAGGTTTCTTACAGTCAGTTAAATGTCTGTTGAAGGAGCAGGATCAACAGATATTAAGCAGACAGTCTACTAATACTCAAATAGACCATCAAAATAAAGTGCTACTATTGTTTGCAACCAAGTATAACTTGTGGTTATAAATGTAGTAAATCTGATGAATCATTTTTTTTTTCTGTGTATTTGTGTCTGAAGGTTGATATGAAGCTGGAAGAAAGCATGTTGACCTTATGACTGATTGTCATTGCATTACAATCTTCACAGTGATTTTTATTGGAATTAAAATACTTCAAAATGAAAGTTCCATAAGGAGGTTATTTTGCAGAAATGTTCATAATTCTTTTTTTAAAAACATTTTTTATTTATTTTGTGCATTTGAGATTAGACAGTCTGTGCAAGTAACTTAGCATTAATTACAGCATTATGATCTTTAATTCACATCCTTGACAAACATCCTGGGTGCATTCATGACTGGAAATGGATGATATCACTTCACAAGATCCCAATGTATCACCAACAGGGCTGGGCATGTTCCTTTAAAAGAGTAATTAGTTATAGTTATATATTACTAGTTACTTCTCACACATAGTAACTGAGTTACATCATTATAAAAGTAAGTAATTACCAGGGAAAGTAACTATCACTGCACTATTTAACATTTGCACATTTAAAAATTGCACATATTCATTGCACTACATTGCACTGATTTATTTATTTGAACTGTACACACCCACTGCACATATACATTTGTAATTATTTGTATCTATCTGCACACTTCTGATTATGAATAGCAACCTGTACATATATCCATCTATTGTAAATCTCTGTTCATAGCTAAGACAACCTGTATATAATGTTCATATACATCCATTTGTAAATATCACCATAGTTGTTCTATAGCTGCACTTTATAGCTTATACCTGTATCCTGCACTTGCTGCTATTGCACTTCTGGTTAGACCTAAACTACATTTCATTTCCTTGTACTTGTACATGTGTAATGACAATAAAGTTGAATCTAATCTAATCTAATATGATACTTTACAAAAAATCTAATTTGTCAAATGACTATTAAATAAATATAAAACAGTGTACGCTGATGTAAACTATTTAAATGTTGTTGTGGGACAATGTGAGAGAAAACGGCAGCATGTCCTCAACTACTAGCAAAATATCTCTGGCCCTGCTTTGGCCCACATAATCAGCTTTTGCTTGGCCCACATGCCACAGTGAATTACGGGACATGACTGGACTAAGTCTAGCTTTTTTTTCAGGCAAGGGCCAAACATGGACCATATCTAGACCAAGTCTCAGCCAAGTTAATAACTCATAACTGAGCCTGAACTGGGCCAGATATGTTGGTGTGTCATGACTGCAATGAAATTGATAAACCCATGAATCATTGCGCTTTAGGCGTGCAATGGGCATGCTTTTCTCAAAGCGACCTGATTGGTAGAATTTGTTTTCTTTGTTTGAAATTAATAAAAATGTATTTTAAATGGGGGTCAAGAAAGGCCAAACTTACATGGCCCACATATGAATTAATAACATGTAGGGCAAATGCTACATTTTACATCTGGCCCAAGCATTGTGTGCCGCCTTAAAGACGGTGCCACCTCTGCCAAACCAGGGCCATGTTTGGCCCACATGCTGTATGCCAGTGCCGGATGAATGCCTGCTGTGCCAGCTTTATGCCAAATCTGGGGCAGAATTCTTTGCTACCTGAGTATATTTCTAGATATTATTTTGTTTAATTCTGTGTTTGCAGTGGAGAAAATCATTCATTCATTCATTTTCTTGTCGGCTTTGTCCCTTGCGGGGTCGCCACAGCGGAATGAACCGCCAACCTATCCAGCACGATTTTACGCAGCGGATGCCCTTCCAGCCGCAACCCATCTCTGGGAACTTCCACACACACATTCCACACACACACTATGGACAATTTAGCTTACCCAATTCACCTGTACTGCATGTGTTTGGACTGTGGGGGAAACCGGAGCACCCGGAGGAAACCCACGCAAACGCAGGGAGAACATGCAAACTCCACACAAAAACGCCAACTGACCCAGCCCAGCCGAGGTTCGAACCTGCGACCCAGCAACGTTCTTGCTGTGAGGCAACAGCACTACCTACTACGCCACTGCGTTGCCCCAGTGGAGAAAAATGAAGCTTTATTTTCTTTGACGTCGTGGCTTCATCTCCTCCTTTGGTAGCAGAGCTCATGTTATCACCTGTGTAGCCACTAATTTTGTGGCCTCTTGACTTGGCATGGGTCGGTATAAGATTCTGACGGTATGATAACCTTGGATAAAAATATCACGGTTTCACGGTATTATGATGACTGCTCTAAAATATATTCTTTTTAAATGTCTGGGTAAAAAACTAAAACTTTTTTACCTTTTGAACACAATATATTTTATTTTGAGAAACATTTAAAATATTTTGGAATAGTAAACATGTCAGGTTAGATGAATTATTGACCTGCTGTCTTTACAATTTAAAATGGCATCTTTGAATATCTTTTCTGCTGAAGATACCGCTGTCTTAAAAAACAAAACAAAAAAAAAGCCAATAAAAAATCGTACACATACCTTAGGAACGGTATAACAGAACATTTTTACCGTTTTAAAACCTTGACTTTTCCAAACCGCGGTATACCTTGAAAACGGTTATCGTCCCATGCCTACTCGTGACGCTGTGAGGTGCTCCATTAGATTAGAATTACTCGTCACTGACGCAGAGAGACTCTTTTTTTTTTCCTGGGCATAAGTTGCACGATACAGAAACATTCCTGCCATTCACTTCAATGAGGGAAAAGCAGTGCTTATATTTCCAGTCTGCAAATGCTACCTTTGAACTTTGCTATGGTGCTTAGCCAATAATCACGCTCTCAGACACACCAATCACCATCACCGTTTAATTAAGATTGTTTTTATTTTTAATAGTGAAAAATACAAGCAATTTTCATGCTAAACATCTCAGCATGTGTTTGACTTGAAATAAGCAAGTCGTGTTACAAGTGAAGAAAGTCAGTATGTTTGTGGTTGAACTTGACTTCACACATTCACTAAAATCAGCTGATTCAGAGACACACAAAGCAAAACCTACTCTTAACTGGGCAAAACTAGCTTAAACCAGTCGTGTGGTTGGTTTAGGCTGGCCACTAAGATGATTAAGATCGTCTTATTTGGCTGTTCTGTTGGCACTTGTGGAAAGGACTCGCTAAGCAGTTTTCAGATTGAAAAGATCACTCTGTTATAGTCACTAAATAGTACAGATAGCTAGTATTGGGCTTAATGTGTGTGTTTAATATCTGTGTCTTAAATCATGCATTTGAAGGTGCTGAATGTTCTCTGAGCTGAAGTCGTGAACAAACATTCTTCAAAACGTTAATAAATGTCTGTTGGAAGACATCTGGTCTATAATAATAACATTAGCATAATATCATTAGCACAAAAGCAATATTCAAATCATGCTAACAGAATGTTTCTCTTGACACATTTTGAACGTTTTCTTCATTACTACTTACTAGTATCAGATGTTCCTGAACGTAAAGTAATACATAAGTACTTTTTCCTTATAATGTTGTCTTTAATAGGCGGCACAGTGGCTTAGTGGTTGGCACTGTCGCCTCACAGCAAGAAGGTCGCTGGTTAGAGTCCCGGCTGGACCAGTTGGCATTTTCGTATAGAGTTTGCATGTTCTCCCCGTGTTGGCGTGGGTTTCCTCCGAGTGCTCCAGTTTCAACGAGGACAGTACAGTAGAAAAAATCTAAAAAAAAACAAACTAATTGAGTAGTTTTTCTCAGGAATTGTACTTACAAAGTAGCTTTAAAAATGTGTAATTTTACTTGGGTGCATTTTTAATGCTGTATTGGTATTTTACTGCACCATTTCCCCTTCCTTCAACCTGCAGGCACTATTTTGTGTTTATTTTTGTTAACACTTTATTTTGATGGTCCATTTGAGTATTAGTAGACTCCCAGTTTAATATCTGTTGATACTGACATTTAACAGTCCTTCAACAGACATTTAACTGACTATAAGAAACTTTGCAAGTACACGTCAACTTACACTAACCCTAACCCCAACCCCAACCCTAACCCCAACCTAACAGTCTACTTATAATCTACTGAGAATTAGTTGCAATGTATCTTAAATTCAACTAACGGACCATCAAAATAAAGTGTGACCTTATTTTTTCTTGTCTTCTGTGATTGACTGAGTAGAATAACCATTCCTATGACCAAGTCCAATCTAATCGCTCATAGAAAAATTGCAATATAAATGCAGCAAACAGTGTGGAAGCATTAAAAAATGTCCAAACATAGATGCAAAATCATTAAAGTAATAGTCGGAGACTGTTTAGATGATGAAGAAGATGAAGATGTCTACTGTATGATGACTGAAATCATCAATTGGCCTTAAACAGTCACTAAATTCAATTAATTGAATATCTAGTTAAATATTATTTACTGTCATCATGGCAAAGATAAAATAAATCAGTTATTAGAAATGAGTTATTAAAAATATCATGTTTAGAAAAGTGTTGAAAAAATCTTCTCTCCGTTAAACAGAAATTGGGGAAAAAAATAAACAGGGGGGCTAATAATTCAGGGGGGCTAATGATTCTGTCTTCAACTGTATATAACTATTATAACAAAACATATGTAACAGAGTTAACATATCATCACAGGTAGATCTTTGCCCCTCACACAGATTTCACTACATGTAAATGCATCAACCTGCTTTCTGTACTTTTATTTGAGTTTAATTGTTCAGTATTTTCCCCCCATCACTGATTTAGTCTAATTTAGTAGTCATTTTGCCAAGTTTGGAGGCTGTGTGGCCGATGAACTGATCCAGCTAAACAGCTTAGCTTGGCCCAAAGGCTGATTTAACCAGTTTCAGCTGGAAAAGATGAAACTATCTCTGAGAAAAGCTGTAGCATCCTGATCATGTCTCCAGATGACATTTGGTATAATTGTTTTATTATGCAATGCGATGACATTTAGACTTTTTCAAGTGTGGAGCAAGTGACTAAATGATCTAAATGTAAGTTTGCGAAGAGTTCATCTGAGCTCCACTTTATTCTGAGCTCTTGCTATCATTTATGCCATCCTGTCCTTACTAATATTAATTTGGTATTCACTTTGTGTCCATGACATAATCACTTTTTTTGAGCTGAAATTGTGTTTAATATTTCTTGTATATCTGAGTGAAATTGCTACACGAGCAAGAGCAAATGTAGGGCGGGGCTTGGTTTCATCCATGGGGTATTAATTAAATTGTTGTGGTTTGCTATTGGTGGATCACATGTGATTGACCCTGCCCACTTATCAGTAGACTCCAATCAGATAATACAGCATTAAAAGAGAAGGGCGTTATTGATTTTAAATAAAACCCCCAGTATTCCATTGAAAAAGTAAAAGCAAGCAAGCAAGCAGGTTCGAGTCCCGGCTGGGTCAGTAGGCATTTCTGTGTGTTTGCATGTTCTCCCCATGTTGGCGTGGGTTTCCTCTGGATGCTCTGGTTTCCCCCACAGTCCAAACACATGCTCTATAGGGGAATTGAATAAACTAAATTGATCGTAGTGTATGTGTGTGTGTGTGTGTGTGTGTGTGTGTGTGTGTGTGTGTGTGTGTGTGTGTGTGTGTGTGTGTGTGTGTGTGTGTGTGTGTGTGTGTGTGTGTGTGTGTGTGTGTGTGAATGAGTGTGTATGGGTGTTTCCCACTACTGGGTTGCGGCTGGAAGGGCATCCGCTGCTTAAAACATATGGTATAGTTGGTGGTTCATTCCACTGTGGGGACCCCTGATTAATAAGGGACTAAGCCGAAAGATAATGAATGAATAAATAAATAAAATCAGAAATAGTTTTGGGGCTGTAGTGTATGTAAATATTTATTAAATGGACAAAATAAAAAATCTAGTGTTTGTTATTTTTTATTGTTTATTTTGTGGCTTCACAAAATACTGCCGATGGTAATTCATTCATTCATTTTCTTTTCGGCTTAATCTCTTTATTAATCTGGGGTCGCCACAGCGGAATGAACCGCCAACTTATCCAGCACATGTTTTACGCAGTGGATGCCCTTCCAGCTAGCCGATGGTAATACTTTTCATTATTCATGTGAGTGCAATATTACATGAAATTGAGCAGATTCAGACAGAAACATGAATAACAGCATTGTGAGAAAGTTGCATTCTTGAAAGTACAATGTTTACATTTTGCATTTTATTTAGCAATTTATTTTTATGTTGGACCTGAAATCATTTTTTAAAAGTGTTTTTTTTATTTTATTATTATTTATTTTTATATTACTAATACATTTTTTTTTTTTTTTTACATATACTACATTTTTGATTGAACATTTGCACTGAAGTTCTAAATAAAGTAAGAAATATGATTACATAAGCACATTTATTTATACCTTATAAATATATATCTATATATACATATATATATATATATATATATATATATATATATATATATATATATATATATATACACAGTTGCAATCAGAATTATTAAACCCCCTGAATTAGTAGCCCCCCTGTTTATTTTTTTCCCCAATTTTTGTTTTCAAACACATTTCTAATCATAATAGTTTTAATAACTCATTTCTAATAACTGATTTATTTTATCTTTGCCATGATGACAGTAAATAATATTTGACTAGATATTTTTCAAGACACTTCTATACAGCTTAAAGTGACATTTAAAGGCTTAACTAGGTTAATTAGGTTAACTAGGCAGGTTAGGGTAATTAGGCAAGTCATTGTATAATGATGGTTTGTTCTGTAGACTATCGAAAAGAAATTTAGCTTAAAGGAGCTAAAAATTTTAACCTTAAAATGGTTTTTAAAAAATAAAAAACTGCTTTTATTCTAGCTGAAATTAAACAAATAAGACTTTCTCTAGAAGAAAAAATATTATCAACTACTAATTGATTGATTTGATTAAGTTAAGTAAATGTTTTTTTTTTTTTTTACAATTTCAAGTTGGTTGAGCATAAAATAATTAAATTGTCCCCCCCCCCAAAATGTAAGAATTGAGTTGTTTCAGCTCATTTTAAATAAGTAGTTTTGAACATGCATATTTTGAGTCCAGCCCTAAATTGTTAAAGGGCACCTATGATGAAAATTGTAAGCTGTTTGGACAGAACTGTGTGTACACTGTAAAAAATGCTCAGTTTCACACAATCAATTTGTGTTGGGGCAACATGAAGGAATTAAGTTAACTTATTAGTTTTAGCAAATTTAAGTGGATTGAACATAAAACAATTAAGTTGCCCCCCCCCCCACCCCCAAAAGAAAAACAGAAATTGTGTTGTTTCAGCTCATTTTAAGGGAGTAGTTTGAACAAACAGCAAACATAACTTTTTTGAGTGTAGGTATAGTGTGTCCACAGTCATATTGTAGCGATAGAAACACAACAAGTCTCTTTTTTTAAATTTCCTGACTTTAAAATAAGATCTGAATCCACATTTTGAGGCTCACCGCAACGTGACGTGTAGGAGTGCAGTTTTCCCCGCCCATTAAATTGATTGAAAGGCGACATATCTCCATAATAACATGTAAGCACATGTCCGCAGAACATTTTTTGCAAAGATACTAAGGCTGCGTCCGAAACCGCATACTTCCATACTATACAGTACGCTAAAATCAGTATGCGAGCCGAGTAGTATGTCCGAATTCATAGAATTCGAAAATCAGTATGCGAGAAGTACCCGGATGACTTACTACTTCCGGCGAGATTCTGAAGTGCGCATCCCATGCACGCTGCGCTATCCCATGATTCCCCGCGAGAGAATTCATGAATGGAAGTGAAGCGACGCAACTGACGCAGGTAGGTCACGTGACCATGACAAAATGGCGGATGTAGTACGTCCGAATTCCATTCATACTTCTTACATTCATACTGTATAGAACGTACTTTTCTAAAGGTCGAGTAGTACGTTTAAATTCAAATGCAGTACCTACTGAGTAGTAGGCGGTTTCGGACGCAGCCTAAGATTAAAACATGTTACAGCTCTCTGTGATCATCTGCACCTCAATAATTAATTTTATAAGTATGAAACATTTTTAAAACAGAGCATGTTTGTAAGAAAGAGAGTAAAATCGCTATGTAATTCTTAACCAATATAATCACGAGGGTCGCATGGTGACTTGTCATTTCAGAAAGGCTTGAATAAACTCCACCACAAATACATCAAATAAACTTACTTGGTATTTTTGACCAGTGACCTTATTTCAGCTTCCTCCGTGTCTGCCTCTATCACTGACGGCTCTGACGTAACGCATGATGAGAAGCAGCCAAGCACATGGGAGTGGTGGGCGGGGAGAAGCAGCTCATTTGCATTAAAGCCACAGGCTACAAAAACAGCTACACTGTACTCAGACAACAAAATGGGCAGATTCTGGAGGCTATTATAAATAATCCGATGGGTATTTTGAGCTGAAACTTTACAGATACATTCTGGAGACACCGAAGGCTTGTCTTACATCTAGTAAAAGGGGTAAAATAGGTGCTCTTTAAGTTGACAGTTAAAATCAGAATCATTTTTCTGAGTTTTCTGTGTTTTACATGACAAAAAAACAAAACATTTCGCAATGAGTCGTAGATCTCAGAAACAGCCTTAATCTGAAGCAGACACTTGTTGGAATATGATATCAAAGAGCGAATGAAACACAGACATTCAAACAAAATGATTTGAATCCCTCCCTCACTACAGTATATCATGGGTGTGTGCGCACATTCCTCTTAACACGGATCACACAATTCCCAAATCATGAGATTAGATCCAAACTCTGGCCAAAATCAAGCAGACAAGCCCAAATGAGACGCTGTTAGTCAAACACAAACACTAGAGCAACAAGCATTGGGAAATACTGCTGGAAAACACACACGCATTAGTAAAGTAAGGCTTTGTCCTCTGATAAATCATTGGGTTGATTAATCACACATGTCTTATTGTTGCTGGTCTCATGAGCTCATTGGAGATCTCGACGGACTGTTGTTTGTGTGGTGTGCATTCATCGGGTAAATCACCGCCTGACAACACTGAGCTCATGTGGGAAGAGTTACATAGCGTTACAGCACATTCAGGAGAATAGATATGTCAGATCAACAGGACTTTTTTAATGTTTTGTGTTTCTTTCTTTATGCATTCAATTCAATTCATCTTTATTTGTATAGCGCTTATACAATGTAGATTGTGTCAAAGCAGCTTCACATGGAAGGTTATAGTGAATTGAAACAGTGTCAGTTCAGTTTTCAGAGATTAAGTTCAGTTCAGTTTAGCTCAGTTCAGTGTGGGTTAATAATCACTACTGAGAGTCCAAACACTGAATAGCAAATCCATCGATGCGCAGCTCTACAGATCCCGAACCATGCAAGCCAGTGGCGACAGCGGCGAGGAAAAAACTTCACCAATTGGCGAAAGCGAAGATTTTAAAAAACCTCGAGAGAAACCTGGCTCATTTGGGCACGACTATTTCCCCATGGCCAAACGTCTTGTGCAGAGCTGCAGTCTAGGCGCAGGAAGCTGGACCTCAGCGAAGACTCGTCTGTCCTTGGAGCATCACAGGAGTCAGTCTCATGCTCTCACTCCATGATGACCACCACAGCAGCTGCTCAGGATACGGCCTGGTCCAGAAAACCTTGGGATCATCTCGTCGCTGGTCTCGGATCGCGTCAGTGGCACTGCATATTCTAAAGGCCTCGAGATGAGTACCCCCAGGTGGAAATACAGAATTAGGAGAATAAATAGCGTAGCTGCTGTTCATAGTGTATATAAACGAGAACCAAAATCATGTGTGGGGCACATCATGCGTCATAGCGCTATGTACTGCACTGAGTGTATGCTTTGCTAAAAAGATAGGTCTTTAATCTAGTTTTGAAGAGTGAGAGTGTGTCTGAGCCACGGACATTATCAGGAAGGCTATTCCAGAGTTTAGGGGCCATAAATGAGAAGGCTCGGCCTCCTTTACTCGACTTTGATATTCTAGGTACTACCAGAAGCCCTGAGTTTTGAGATCGTAAAGAGCGGGTTGGGTTGTAGCGAGACAGGAGGTTGGTTAGATAAACAGGAGCTAGATTATTTAAAGCTTTATAGGTAAGGAGTAATATTTTAAATTCAATACGAAACTTAACAGGCAGCCAGTGTAAGGAGGATAAAATTGGGGTGATATGATCAAATTTTCTAGATCTGGTAAGAACTCTGGCAGCTGCATTTTGCACTAGCTGGAGTTTGTTAATAGAGGATGCTGGGCAACCAGCAAACAGGGCATTACAGTAATCCAGCCTAGAAGTCATGAAAGCATGAAACAACGTCATGAAAGCATGAAAGCATGAATTCTGGTTTCAAAACATTTAAAGCGGTCCGATCATGCAAAGGTCACATGTATAAAGCATACCTGCCAACATTTGGTTAGTAAAATCCAGGAGACCCCCCGGGGTGTCATCACTGACATCATCGCGTTCTACCATTTCTGTTTGTTTAACAGCCTATCGGGTTGACTGTACAAGGGAAATACCTTCAAACTGCCACCTGTTCTAAATCATTTGCTGTCGGTACGCAGAGAGGTGCTCTGCTCTCAGGCTGCAGGGGAGGGGCCGGCGGCATCACCCGCAGCTCGTTAAGAAGAGAAGGGATGGTACAGTAATGGACAAACGACAGTCTATAAAAAATGCCAGTAACACACAAAAAAAGTCGCTAGATTTGTCGCTAGTCGCTTTTTTGAAATTTTGTCGCTAAGTTGGCAACACTGGCGCAAACTGAAGACCGGGGAGCGGGAGGGGTGAGAGGTTTGTGGAGATGGGGGCGCGCGAACTGTAGCGCGCGACCGGAAGAGCACAAGCACCAAGTTTCAGCCCGGACTGTACCAAAATGCTGAGGAGCGGGGGGCGGGGGAATTCCGGGAGTTTACCGGGAGTGTTGGCAGGTATGGTATAAAGGGGTTTAAACACAGTTGTGTGGTGACAGTGTGTGAATATAAGCAGCTTCTACTAGTAAAAATGTATTAATTGTATGTTTTATAATCAGACTTGATATAAACAGTCTGCAGAAACACTTTGGTTGACATTCTCACTTTGTACGTGTCATCAGAGAGGGAAAGCCCCGCCCACTAGTGACCATCTCTCCCTCATTAGCATAAACAGCCCTGAGTGAGAAGCAGTCGTCCGCCATTAGAGTTTTGAGCTGCTGAATATAATGTCAGTGACTAAGACGGTTATGAATGTGGAGTTGCATTTGTCATATTGTCTAGATAAATGCTTGTTCCACATTTAAAGCACTGTTTGCTATTCAGTGTTAGCTGTAACGTCTTGCAATTGGTTTCTTTCTTGAGTTGGAATTGGTCTATTTCTTCTACTTATTTGAATACTTATTTATTCAAATTAGTAGAAGATGTACTTGTTCTGATTTAAGGTCTTCTTAATTGTATTTATTCCCATACCAAGTTCTGATTAGACTTCTTTTTTGTATTTACTTACCTGCTGAATTTTGATTGGCCTTCTTTCTGGTATTTGTTCTCATACTAAATTGTGATTGGATTTCTTTCTTATTGCAATTCATTGAATGGCCACAGGTGTCACTATTATCTTGCTTTTTAAGTTGTTATTGGAACTTATATTATGGAAACATTATCATTTTTGTTGTTGGTGTAAACAGCACTGTAATGTGACACTCTTATTAACACAATGTTTATTTGTTTTCAATTCCACGCACTTTTACCACTCCTGCTACTTCTTTAAATATAAAATAAAAGTATCATAACTTAGGTTGCATTGACAGATACTACACAGATCACGTTCATCTTCTTAAAATGTTACACGTGCAAGTACAAGCAATATATTGCTGACTGCAGTTCACTGAATGGCCACCGATGTCGCTATAATGTAGCTTTTTAAAATTCTTATTGTAGCTTATATGGTGGAAACATTATCATTATTGTTATTGGTGTAAACAGACCTTTAATATGACATTGTTATCGACACAATGTGTGATTTTTGTCCGTTGCACACACTTCATTAAATATTAAAAGTGCAATTACAAGCAATAAATCACTGGCTGTAATTCACTGAATGGCCACCGGTGTCGCTAGTATCAAGCTCTTAAAAAATTCTCATTATAACTTATGTTGTGAAAACATTATCGTTATTGTTGTTGGTGTAAACAGACTTGTAATGTGACACTGTGCTAATTCTTTGCCGTTTTACACACCTTATCTACTCCTGCAACTTCTTTAAATGTTAAAATACAACAATTAGACCTCAGGAGGATTTGACAGATTATTTTAGATCACGTTCAGCTTCTTGAAATGTTATGTGTGCAAGTACAAGCAATAACGTACAAGCTGGCTACAATTCTCTGAATGGCCACCGGTGTCGCTATGATGTAGCCTATTGTATTCTTAATGGAACTTTAATTGTGGAAACATTATCGTTATTGTTGTTGGTGTAAACAGAACTTTAATGTGACACTTTTATCGACACAATGTGCTTTTTTGTCCGTCAATTTGACAGACACTAGGGAAACTTGACAGATACTAAACAGATCAAGTTCAGCTTCTTGAAATGTTACGTGTGGAAGTACAAGCAATACATTTCTGGCTGCAGCTCACTGAATGGCCACTGGTGTCACTATTAAATTATTAAATTGTGGAATTGTTATTGTTGTTAGTCTAAGCCAGGGGTGCTCAACCCTATTCCTGGAGATCGATCTTCCTGCAGTTTTTAGTTGCAGTCCATATCAAACACACCTGCCTGTAATTATCAAGTGGTTCAGGTGTGTTTGATCAGGGTAGGAGCTGAAATCTGCAGGAAGGTCGATCGCCAGGAACAGGGTTGGTCACCCATGGTCTTATCCGACCTGTAATGTGACACTGGTATCGACACAATATGCAATTTTTGTTTATTCCACACACCTCCACAACTGCTTCTTTATCCTTAAATATTACATATGCAATTACGAGCAATATATTGCTGGCTGCAATTCACTGAATGGCCAATGGTGTCACTATTATGTACTTTTTTTGATTCTTAATCAAACTAATATTTTGGAAAAAATATTGTTATTGTTGTTGGTGTTAACTGATTCTTAAGGCTTTTACACACTGGGACGCTTTTCGTTTGCATTTATTGTCAGCGTTTTTCAAGACGTTTTTTCCGGATTCAAACCCAAGCAATTTTCACAGGCGTCGAGCAGAAGAGTATGCAAAATCACTCCTTGACGTTAGATGGCACTACACAACTTTATGCTTCTGACACCCGCTTGTAACACAGAAGAAGATAAAGTTGACGTTTTTTTTTTAAATTATGCTTTTGCGCCTGCCATTTTGCACGTTGGTGTGCACGATCACATTGACGGCCTTTATTTAGTCACGAGGCAATAAACGTCGACGGAAAACGTGAGCAAAAAACGTCTCAGTGTGCACGGGCCTTTAATGTGACAATGTTATCGACACAATGTGCAAGTTTTGTTTTAAATGTATTCAAGTTTAGGATGATTTGACAGATTATAAACAGATCCCGTTCGGCTTATTAAAATGTTGCGTGTGCTAGTACAAGAAATAAACTGCTGGCTGCAATTCACTGAACGGCCACCGGTGTTGCTATTTTGTAGCCTACTGTATTCTTAATGGAACTTAAATTGTGGAAACATTATTATTATTGTTGTTGGTCTAAACAGACCTGTAATGAGACACTTATGGACACAATGTTCATTCCTCACACCTCTACCACTGCTGCTACTTCATTAAATATTAGACGTGCAATACATTTTTGGCTGCAGTTCACTAAATGATCACCGGTGTCGCTATTATGTAGCTATTAGTATTATGTATGTTTGATTCTTAGTAGAACTTGATCTACTATGATCGTTATTGTTGTTGGTGTAAACAGACTTTTAATGGGACACTGTTATCGACACAATGTGTAAGTTTTGTCTGTTCCACACATCTTTAACGCTAATGCTACTTCTTTAAATGTTAAAATAAAAATATTAGAGCTCAAGTCGATTTTTCAGATACTAAACAGATTTTGGGCTTTTTGAAATGTTAGGTTTGTTTGTACAAGAAATTATTTGCTGGCTGTAATTCACTGAATGGCCACCGGTGTTGCTATTATGTAGCTTTTTTGATTCTTATTAGAACTTATATTGTGGAAACATGATCGTTATTGTTGTTGGTGTAAACAGACTTTTAATGTGACACTGTTATCGACACAATGTGTAAGTTTTGTCTGTTCCACACATCTTTAACGCTTAAAATAAATACTTCTTTAAATACTTCTTCGTTAAAATAAAAATATTAGAGCTCAAGTCGATTTTTCAGATACTAAACAGATTACATTGTGCTTCTTTAAATGTTAGGTGTGTTAGTACAAGAAATGAAAATCGGTGTTGCTATTATGTAGCCTATTTTATTCTTATTAACTTATATTGTGGATTATCACCATTATTGTTGTTTATGTAAACTGACCTTTTATGTGACACTGCGATTGAGACAATTTGCGATTTTTGCCCACACCTCTACCAGTTCTGCTACTTCGTTAAATATAACATGTACAATTACGAGCAATAAATCCCTGACTGCAGTTCACTGAATGGCCACTAGTGTCGCTATTATCTAGCATTTTAAATTCTTAATGGAACATATACTGTGGAAACATTATTTTTATTGTGGTTGGTGTAAACAGACCTGTAATGTGACACTGTTTTTGACACAATGTGCTATATTTTTGCCCATTCTGTGAACCTTAGAGTTCAGTTTGACAGATACTAAATGGACTTATTTTGCCGTAGGAAGGTTCTTATGTCATATCATAGCATTCATCAGGCGTTTCTGGTGTGTTCAGCAAGATCTTGGACAAGTCTGTGTGTTTAATATCACATCCACCTGTGTGCTGGATCCCATCTGTCTGCTTCACTCCTCACTCCCGGCTCCGTCTCGCCTCTAATCACTCTGTTTAATGAAAATCTTGGCCTCTAAATGTCAGGAGCTCGCGCGAAAAGGCTTTGATCAGTGTCGCGTTCACGTTCGGCCTGTTTGTCCAGCGCCGGCGTATTGAGCGACATCCATTTGCATTCATTATAGAACACAGACCTGCACAAACAGAGCGCGCTTCTCCAACATCGTGCCAGTTAGCAGGTGAACAGAGGTACAAAGAGAGAACTTGAAGGGGAAAAAAATATGCAAATTTATGTGAGAAGAATGAATGAATTATGCTGCCGCTGTCATCAGTAGCAGGTGAGGAGACTTGAATACATCAGAGGGATATTTATATGATCGTATATTCAAAAGAACGCTGTTAAAGCGCGATCAGTTACAAAACACTTGTTGAAATGGAAGGATGCTGGGAAATAGAGAATAAGGGCCTTTTCTGTGATAAGATACAGAACAAAAGCCTTGTATTGCTAAGCCTTGTGTGTTGTTATTTCTTTTTCTTTTTCTTTTTTTGTGGGGTGGAACAAAAAAAGGGTTTTCTTTTCTAATTATCATATATTTTATGCAATTTTGGAAGCCTTGTTCCCTTTTATTACACATGTACCGATGTAGTTAACCAAAGGTAAGTAAATTTTTATTTAAAAAATATAAAAAATAGAATTCATTATTTTTGTTTTTGTTAAATGTTATTTTTTATTATGAAATAAATCTTTAAAAAAATTATGTGGCTATATGTTTTAATATGCTGTATAAAGTATTACATTTAGATGTGTAATAATATAATACACTCACCGGCCACTTTATTGGGTACACCTGTCCAACTGCTCGTTAATGCAAATTTCTAATTAGCCAATCACATGGCAGCAACTCAATGCATTTAGAAGAAAGAAAGGGGATTTAAGTGACTTTGAACGTGGCATGGTTGTTAGTGCCAGACGGGCTGGTCTGAGTATTTCAGAAACTGCTGATCTACTGGGATTTTCACACACAACCATCTCTAGGGTTTACAGAGAATGGTCTGAAAAAAAATATCCAGTGAGCGGGAGTTCTGTGGGCGTAAATGCCTTGTTGGTGCCAGAGGTCAGAGGAAAATGGCTAGACTGGTTCCAGCTGATAGAAAGGCAACAGTAACTCAAATAAGCACTCGTTACAACTGAGGTCTGCAGAAGAGCATCTCTGAATGCACAACACGTCCAACCTTGAGGCGGATGGGCTACAGCAGCAGAAGACCACACCGGGTGCCACTCCTGTCAGCTAAGAACAGGAAACTAAGGCTACAATTCACACAGGCTCACCAAAACTGGACGATAGAAGATTGGAGAAACGTTGCCTGGTCTGATGAGTCTCCATTTCTGCTGCGCCATTCGGATGTTAGGGTTAGAATTTGGCGTCAACAACATGAAAGCATGGATCCATCCTGCCTTGTATCATCGGTTCAGGCTGGTGGTGGTGGTGTAATGGTGTGGGGGATATTTTCTTGGTAAACTTTAGGCCCATTAGTACCAATTGAGCATCATGTCAACGTCACAGCCTACCTGAGTATTGTTACTGACCATGTCCATCCCTTTATGACCACAGTGTACCCATCTTCTTCCAGCAGGATAACATGCCATGTCATAAAGCGTGAATCATCTCAGACTGGTTTCTTGAACATGAACAATGAGTTCACTGTACTCAAATGGCCTCCACAGTCACCAGGTCTCAATCCAATAGAGCACCTTTGGGATGTGGTGGAACGGGAGATTCGCATCATAGATGTGCAGTCGACAAATCTGCAGCAACTGCGTGATGCTATCATGTCAATATGGACCTCTGAGGAATATTTCCAGTACCTTGTTGAATCTATGCCACAAAGGATTAAGGCAGTTTTGAAGGCAAAAGGGGGTCCACACTAGAAAGGTGTGCCTAATAAAGTGGCCGGTAAGTGTATAATATAATGTAATATAATATATTATATAATTAGAAGTTGGTGAAACTTTGTCAAATAAAAAATGAAATTATAATTAATCATATTAAGAAAAATATAGTATGAATATAATATTAAATGTAATACTGTTTTATGATAATAAAAAAACTTTTATACTGCATATGTTTGATTGAATATACAGTAAGAACAGCAGCATTATGAAATATTATTGCAATATAAAGTTCATCTGCATTATATTGTGCAATCCTGCATTGAAAAGCTGAATTACTCCACTCCTCAGTGTCCCTTGAGTCTACAGAAATCATTATTTATTTATTTATTCTTAAGTCACAGCGGTTTGGAAGGACAGGAATATGAGTAAATGTTGACGGATGCTCATTTGCGGTCGATGAACTGTCCCTTTAAGCCCTCTATAGATTATAATAGAAACAAACTACAGCAGATTTCAGTCCAAAAAGTATATGATATCATTTGATTTGATTTGATTTCTCCTTCTCATCAGTGGCGATGGAGAAATCTAATATTAGCTGAGGGCTTGTATATAGTGTGGCAGAAAACTCTCGTCTGCCAGTTGCTTGATGGAAAGACTTCTGGGAAATCCTCCTACAGATCCTGCAGTGATGTTCGCAGAAACACAACATTATTTATAGATTAATGTATTTATATCAAAAGACGGTTCCTGTTGTTCACGGAGTCACAGACGCAATTCTTATCTTCATCATCTTCATCATCCTCGGTCTAAAGGTCAAACATTTACTCTCATTACTGTAAGAGACTCTGATGTTGACAACAAAACAAATGTCTGTCTGACTGTCTGTCTGTCTGTCTGTCTATCTGTCTGTCTGTCTCTCTATCTGTCTGTCTCTATATCTGTCTATCCACCTGTCTATGTAACTATCTGTCTGTTTGTCTATCCATCTATCTATCTATCCATCTGTCTATATAACTGTCTATCCATCTTTCTGTCTGTCTGTCTTTCTGTCTATATATATATATATGTCTATCCGCATGTCTGTCTGCCTGCCTGCATGTCTGTCTGTCTATCCACCTTTCTATATAACTGTCTGTCTGTCTATTCATCGGTCTACTATATAACTGTTTAACTGTCTATCCATCTGTCTGTATAACTGTCTGTCTGTCTGTCTATCTTTCTGTCTATATATCTGTCTATCTGCATGTCTGTTTGTCTGTCTGTCTGTCTATTTGTCTGTCTATCCACCTGTCTATATAATTGTCTTACTGTCTATCTATCTATCCGTCTGTCTATATAACCGTCTATCCATCTGTCTGTCTGTCATTCTGTCTATAATCTGTCTATCTGCATGTCTGCCTGTCTGTCTGTTCATCTGCCTGTCTATATATCTGTCTATCCATCTGTCTATATACAGTAGCTGTATGTCTGTCTGTCTGTCTATCTGCCTGGCTAGCTATCTGTCTGTCTGTCGCTCTATCTGTCTATCCATCAGTCTATATAACTGTCTATCTGCATATCTGTCTGTCTGTTTGCCTGTCTGTCTATTTATCTATCTATTCATCTGTCTATGCGTCTGTCTATCAATATATCTATCGATCTGTCTGTCTGCTTGTCTGTCTGTCTATCCGCCTGTCCGTCTGTCTATCTCTCGGTATCTGTTTGTCTGTCTGTCTGTCTGTCTGTCTCTCTATCCATCCATCTATCTATCTATCTATCTATCTATCTATCTATCTATCTATCTATCTATCTATCTATCTATCTATCTGTCTATCTGTCTATCTGTCTGTCTGTCTGTCTGTCTGTCTGTCTGTCTGTCTGTCTGCCTGTCAATCCATCTATATATCTGTTTATTCGCCTGTCCATATGTCTACACAGTATCTCTGTCTGTCTGTATCTGTTTGTCTATTCGTATATATGTCTGTCTGTCTATCGATCCATCCATATATGTCTATCCAACTGCCCATCTGTCTGTCCATACATATATCTGTCTGTATGCTGTCTATTTATCTATATGTCTGTCTGTCTGTAATTGTTTGTCTATCCACCTGTCCATCTGTCTATTTATCTGTATCTATCTGTCTATACAAATATCTGTCTATTCATTATTTTGTCTGTCTATATCCATCTAAATATCTGTATATCTGCCTGTCTATCTATCTGTATCTGTCTGTCTTTCCATATATGTCTGTCTGTCTGTCTGTCTGTCTGCCTGTCTGTCTGTCTATCAAGTCATCCATCTCTATATCTTGTCTATCCGCCTGTATATCTATTTGTATCTGTCTGACTTTCCATATATATATATGTAGTTGAAGTCAGAATTATTAGCCCCCCTGAATTATTAGCCCTCCTTTTTATTTTTTCCCCAATTTCTGTTTAACGAAGAGAAGATTTTTTCAACACATTTCTAAACATAATAGTTTTAATAACTCATTTCTAATAACTGATTTATTTTATCTTTGTCATGATGACAGTAAATAATATTTGACTAGATATTTTTCAAGACACTTCTATACAGCTTAAAGTGACATTTAAAGGCTCAACTAGGTTAATTAGGCTAACTAGGCAGGTTAGGGTAATAAGGGAAGTTATTGTATAATGATGGTTTGTTCTGTAGACTATTGAAAAAATATATAGCTTAAAGAACTTATAATTTTGACCTTTAAAATGTTTATTAAAAAAATCAAAACTGCTTTTATTCTAGCCGAAATAAACAAACAAGACTTTCTCCAGAAGAAAAAATATTATCAGACATACTGTGAAAATTTCCTTGCTCTGTTAAACATCATTTGGGAAATATTTGAAAAACAAAAACAAAAACAAAAGGGGACTAATAATTCTGACTTCAACTATATATATATCTGACTGTCTGTTCGTCATCCATCCGCCTGTCCATCCTTCCATCTGTCTAGAGAAAAAACGAAATATAATATAATAAAAATCCTTGTGTCTTTTGATGAATTCAGTCAGTCTTTCCTGATAAAAAAATAAATCTTTAAACAAAATGCAGTGCGATGCTTAGTAAGAATTTTTTTATTCACTTGTAATTAGGTCTTGCATAATAAGGTTATTTTTACACTCCAAATATATGTTGTTGAGTTTACTTCTCTCTCATCCGTCCTGACAAACACCGTCATTTCCAGGAAAAAATAAATAAATAAAATTCACATGCAAACGTCTGACATTCGAGATGGCAATAAATTCAGATTCACTGTGAGCAGCAGCATGCGTAATTGCTTTTTCTTTACGTCTCCCAAATAATCCCACCATAAATACACCTCCAACTATCTGCGGCCCCTGAGGAGAGAGGCTGGAGCAGAAAAAAAAACACACTTAATTACTGCTAATTAGCAATACTAACAGCGGAGCATCAGGTGCCGAACACACCCACCTGGATTACATGAGCATTTATCCCTTCAGAGGACACCGCCGATAATAAATCCAACATTAATAATACTAATAAATAAATCAAACGGCCTGTGCTCACAAAAAAAAGACCATTTACATAAGTTAATTATTTGGACAGCCTTTTCAGCACTGAGGAACAGAATGTGATTAATATCTTTTGGTAAGTGAGCAGTGTTCAGAGGCAAACGCAGCCCCAGAGAGCGTTCAGATGTACAGGAAGTAATGAAGCCATTAATACTGTGGAAAAAGCGACTGCTACAGGAAGTTGTGTCTCAGGCGTAAGGTGTTTGGGAGCGTAGGCGAGGTGAAAACCCGGCGCTTTGTTTTCCCTGTCAGCCACGAGATGCTGATAGCGTTGCTTTTTCTCCCTCGGAGCTGCGAGAAAACCAACACTACATTATTGTAGCCGTGCTCGCAGCGCTCCCAGTCTCTGTCAGCATCATTTGGGATTGCCGTTGTCTTCTTGTTGTGGTTTTCAATATATATTTTTTTTCATTCTGCTTGTTTGTTTGTTTCACAGTCTGACTGTGATGCTCTTTAAAACACAGAGACTTCCAGATCAAGGTGAACATCACTGTTACTGTAGACGAGGGATGTGAACAAAGCTGAAAACTTTGGTTCTTGTGTTGCATTTCAAAGACATAAAGTGAGATATTTACTAGTGCTGGGCGAATATTAATCATGATTATTCACAACTAAAATATAAGTTAGCTTTGTCAATATTTACAGTTGAAATCAGAATTATTAGCGCCCTGAATATTATCCACAATTTCTGTTTAACAGAAATAATTACATTTCTAATCATGATAGTTTTAATAACTCATGTCTAATAACTGATTTATTTTATCTTTGCCATGATGACAGCACATAATATTTGACTAGATATTCTTCAAGACACTAGTATTGAGCTTAAAGTGACATTTAAAGACTTAACTAGGTTAATTAGGTTAAAGTTAGGGTAATTCGGCAAATCATAAACAGTATTGTAGCCATGCTCGCAGCGCTCCAGGTCTCTGTCAGCATCATTTGGGATTGCCGTTGTCTTCTTGTTGTGGTTTTCAATGTATATGTTTTTATTCTGCTTGTTTGTTTGTTTCGCAGTCTGACTGTGATGCTCTTTAAAACACAGAGACTTCCAGATCAAGGTGAACATCACTGTTACTGTAGACGAGGGATGTGAACAAAGCTGAAAACTTTGGTTTCTTGTGTTGCATTTCACAGACATAAAGTGAGATATTTACTAGTGCTGGGCGAATATTAATTATGATTAATCACATCTAAAATATAAGTCAGTTTTGTCAATATTTACAGTTGAAGTCAGAATTATTAGCGCCCTGAATATTATCCACAATTTCTGTTTAACGCAAATAATTACATTTCTAATCATGATAGTTTTAATAACTCATGTCTAATAACTAATTTATTTTATCTTTGCCATGATGAGAGTAAATAATATTTGACTAGTATTCAGCTTAAAGTGACATTTAAAGGCTTAACTAGGTTAATTAGGTTAAAGTTAGGGTAATTCGCAAATCATAAACAGTATTGTAGCCGTGCTCGCAGCGCTCCCGGTCTCTGTCAGCATCATTTGGGATTGCCTTTGTTTTCTTGTTGTGGTTTTCAATGTATATGTTTTTATTCTGCTTGTTTGTTTGTTTCGCAGTCTGACTGTGATGCTCTTTAAAACACAGAGACTTTCAGATCAAGGTGAACATCACTGTTACTGTAGACGAGGGATGTGAACAAAGCTGAAAACTTTGTTCTTGTGTTGCATTTCAAAGACATAAAGTGAGGTATTTACTAGCGCTGGGCGAATATTAATCATGATTAATCACATCTAAAGACTTTCAGATCGAGGTGAACATCACTGTTACTGTAGACAAGGGATGTGACATTGTATTATATTTTTTCTCAAATATATGCAACAGGCATGTGTGCATTTATATATACACAATAAATATATACAGTACACACACTTAAATTATGTCAAAGCAAACTGTTATTTTGGATACGATTAATCACGCTGAATTTACAAAATTCGGATGAATAGCACAAAATTATGTGATTTAACATGTTCTGGTATTAATATTTAATGCAATTAACACAGCATTTCCTAACATACGTTATATGCAACTCACTAAAGCCATACTTACAGTTTTCTCAGTCGCTTTGGTGCTTTTCTCACAACACTATTTACATTTGCACAACAGTTCATGCATTTCTCAAAACAATTAGTGCAAACTGCAAAACCTAGTGGATAACCTGCAAAAGTGTGTCACTTGCTCAAAATGGAAAGCTCATTCCTCAAAAGCAAGTATTGATGTCAATGAAAGTGTCAGTGTCATCAAGATGAAAAGTCCTAACACCATTGTTTATGAACAAGATAGTCAAATGGCTTTGTCATGTTTTCATTATGGCAGTTTGCTCTGTTAATTTTCTCCAATGCAAAAAAAAAAGTCAAATTTTGGTGACACAACCTGAAAATGCTCAAGACAGCACTATATACTATTTGCACAGCCATTTGAAAACTACAGTAAAGTTAGACATCACTGCATTTAGTGAGGTATCTGAGTACAAGACACTGAATATGTGTGTTTCACATGTTTACTGAAGATGCTCTTTACAATTCTAATTTATTCACAGCATTGTGCAAAAGAGTAAATACACCCTTATTTACAACAAACATAAACTTCCTTTGGGTAGAGCTGTGCACAACTGTAAACAATATTGCAGTACATATTGGAACTGAACCTACTACATACACAGGTCTGTAAATCCTTCATGAAATTGTACAATTTATAGACATTTTCAGGAACAATTTTGTTTTTACATTTTTTTTATATAAAATTAGACAGATTTTGACAACTAGTTCAACATTTGTGTATGTAAAGACTCAAGTAATGAAATGAGGACTATTAGTTTTATATGGAATGACTATTCAGCATCCACAAGTTTAGGTAATTTTGACTGACATGACATAAGCAAATGATAATGTTATAAACAGCAGAGAGTTGTATGAAAGCAAGTAATGCACGTCCAAAAGCATTTGCAATTTGTTGGAAGGAATGAGAAACTGCTACTATGATGTGCACAAATGACTAATAGTTTTGAGAAATGCATTAACTGTTGTGCAAATGTAAATAGTGTTGTGAGAAATGCACCAAAGACACTGAGAAAAACTGTAAGTTAAATCTGACATTTATTATAAAGGGTTTATGTGACATTGTTAAACTATATTTGAAGCTTATTACAGGTTACAAATGTAGGTTTCACTTAGGTTGTATTATCAGTTGTATTTATATTGTAAAGCTGAATGCCTATAATTACACCATATACCATCTTCATGTCAATTTGGCCATTCTGTCTAAAAGTACATTCCAAATATGAGTAATTACAGTTATTATACATGGTTATTATATTTAAAATCATAAAACCAAAACCCTGTTTGAAATAAAATGAATATTAATTGGTGGATAAAAATTCAGGCATTGCATATAGTATAACATTTTGAACTAAACAAATTGACACTATTAATAGTAATATATCAGTGATGATAAAAACATACTGTTACCAATCTGAGGTGGCTTTAATTATGGGGAAAAATCACTATTAACAACTCATCAACTATAACTTTTGCCTCAATAATGGATCTCAGACTAATTATGTTTAACCTTAACAGACTATGCATCAATGGAAAGATTATATATGCAGTTTTCAGATGAAGAATTGACTGGTTTTGATCATATACTGTGTTACTATATAGATTTAGCTTGACTTTGTTGGTATTTCTCTAAGGTGTCTGACATATGGCATTCACCTGGCAAGTGATAAAATAAAACTAGATAGTCTTTGGCATCCTTGCATTGACTTTTAAGATGGACAAACCTGTAAAATCCACTTGGCGGTTAGTGTGTAGCATGGTATAAATTGTATTTGTGCAGTGTTAAGATGATGTATTAAAAGTAAGTGGTCAGGATCAGAGAGATATTTGAGTCGTGTCCAGGCGATTGTGCTTTGATTTTCAGAACTCGCATTAATCTGATGTTTAAAGTGCAGATCTGACTTCTGAAGCTTTTACATGCAGATTTGTTCAAGCTACATTTTATAGCCGACCCGCCGCACCATCTTTGCCAGCTCGCGTTTATGGGGAATTTCTGGAAGTGTGACCTCAGTCGACCTGTAATAAAGCTGGCCTGATCTGAAGCTCGTATTGTGCTCATTTTTATGCAGCTTAGCCTCGTCTGCACTGGTGAACCTTCAGACTTTTTATTGTTTGTGGTACCTAAAGTATTTATTTGGCATCATTTGTTAATGTAGCAAACAAATTGCAGACAAAATACTTAATATGCATACAGTGTGTCTATCATGAGGAGAAATTATGACGATACAGTTCTTAGAGAAACATTCATATATTTTTTTTATTTTTCTTTATTATTCTTATTACTTTTAATAATTAATGGTCAAGTCATGTCAAGTCTAGCTTTATTGTCATTCTACTACATGTGTGGACATACAGAGGAACACAATGTCGTGTCTTGCAGCACAACGGTGCTACATAAATCAATCATAAATACAAACACAACACTGGACATAAGAGCTAATAAAAAGCCTATGCATAACTAACATGTACAGATAAGATACTTAACTATACACAGGCTATACAAGTACTTTAACTTTATTTATATATATATAATTTTATTTTACTTATTTATTTGGTTGGCTGTTTTTTTTTTCTTAATGTGGCACTTATTGATTTATAAGTGGTGTTATTATTTATATTATATTCAATAATTGCATTTTAAAGAAACAATTTTATTTTATTTTAGTTATGCTATATTTTATAAATATAATGTTATACATTACATAACTATAATAACCATACTTTACAGTGTATAAATGCTTTTTACATACAGTGCTCAGCATAATTGAGTACAGCCCATTTTGAAAATGAATATTTTTATTAATTTCTCAGTGAATATGGGCAGTGTATTTTGGTGCATTTAGACAGATTTATTAAACAGATATATTTATTTAAATAATAATTTAGTCACCAAACATATTTAGCAATTTAAAGATAATACAATTAAATTCAAGCTAAATATTGCAAAAAACATTACAAACTACAAAATTTGTATTTAATATTTTTCTATAACATATACAGTGAGGGAAATAAGTATTTAATCACACTGTGATTTTTCAAGATCTCCTACTTAGAAATCATGGAGGGGTCTAGAATTTTCAGCATAATTGCAATTCAACTGTGAGAGACAGAATCTAAAATAAAAAATCAGGAAATCACATTATATAATTTGTTAACAATTTATTTGTAAATTACTGTGTGAAATAAGTATTTGATCACTTGAGTCAAGCATTTTAAATATTTAGTACAGAAGCCTTTGTTAACAATTACAGAGGTCAAAGGGTTCCTGTAGTTCTTCACCAGGTTTGCACACACTGAAGGAGGGATTTTGCCCACTGATCTTCATTAGATCTGTCAGGTTTCAGGGCTGTCGCTGAGCAACATGGAGTTTCAGCTCCCTCCAAAGATTTTCTATTGGATTTAGATCTGGAGACTGGCTAGACCACTCCAAAACCTTGTTATGCTTCTTACGAAGCCACTCCTTGGTTTTCCTGGCTGTGTGCTTTGGGTCATTGTCATGTTGGAAGACCCAGCCACGACCCATCTTTAATGCTCTGACTGAGGGAAGGAGGTTTTTGCCCAATATCTCACTATACATTGCCACGTTCATCCTCTCCTTAATACAGTGCAGTCATTCTGTCCCCTGTGCAGAAAAACACCTCAGAGCATGATGCTTCCAGCCCCATGCTTCACTGTAGGTATGGTATTATTGGGATGATACACATCATTCTTCTTCCTCCAAATTGGGTGAATAGAGTTAAGACCAAAAAGTTTTACTTTGGTCTCATCTGACCACAGGACTTTCTCCCATGAATACTCTGGACCATCCAGATGGTCCCTGGCAAACTTCAGATGGGTCTTGATATGGGCTAACTTAAGCAGGGGAACCTTCCGTGCGATGCATGGTTTTAAAACACGACATCTTACTGTATTACTGATAGTACCCTTGACAACGGTGGTCCTAGCTCTCTTGATGGCATTGATCAGCTCCTCCCGCAGAATTCTGGACTGATTCTAGACCATTCTTGGCATCATTAATACCCCACGAGGAGAGATCTTCCGTGGGGCCCCAGTCTGAAGGACATTGACAGTCATCATTAGCCTCTTCCATTTTCTGACGATTGCTTCAACAGTTGCTCTTTCTTGGCAATTGGCCCATAGCAGTTTCAGCTTTATGAAAGTCTACAATTTCATCTCTTGTGTCTTTTGACAGCTCTTTGGTTTTGGCCATGTTGCTACTTAGACTTTTGACTGATTGTGGGGTGCACAGGTGTCTTGATGACAGCTAGTGACCTCAAACAAGTGCTACTAAATTAGAATCATGAGCAGAGTGTAGCTGGACTACTTTAAAGCAAAATAACAGGTCTTTGAGGGTCAGAAATTTGGCTGAAAAGCAAGTGATCAAATACTTATTTCACACAGTAATTTACAAATAAATAGTTAAAAAGTCATTCAATGTGATTTCTGCATCTTTATTTTTAGATTCTGTCTCTCACAGTGGAATTGCACCTATACTGAAAATTCTAGACCCCTCCATGATTTCTAAGTAGGAGATCTTGAAAAATCACAGTGCGATTAAATACTTATTTCCCTCACTGTATATTTGGTTGTACTAGTATTTGTACCGTTATCGTAAGTTATTTTGGTAGATAAGCTCCAGATTTGGCTTCAGTACTGACTAATCTAATGTATATGCACACATATAATATTGTATAGCTTCCAGTTAAAAATATGAAGATAAATTTGTGTGGGGTGTACTTACAGATGAAGTCAGAATTATTAGCCCCCCTTTGAATTTGTTTTTCTTTTTTAAATATTTCCCAAATGATGTTTAACAGAGCAAGGAAATTTTCACAGTATGTCTGATAATATTTTTTCTTCTGGAGAAAGTCTTATTTGTTTTATTTCGGCTAGAATAAAAGCAGTTTTAAATTTTTTAAAAACCATTTTAGGGGGAAAATTATTAGCCCCTTTAAGCTATATTTATTTTCGATAGTCTACAGAACAAACCATCATTATACAATAACTTGCCTAATTACCCTAACCTGCCTAGTTAACCTAATTAACCTAGTTAAGCCTTTAAATGTCACTTTAAGCTGTATAGAAGTGTCTTGAAAAATATCTAGTCAAATATTATTTACTGTCATCATGGCAAAGATAAAATAAATCAGTTATTAGAGATGAGTTATTAAAACTATTATGATTAGAAATGTGTTGAAAAAAATCTTCTCTCCGTTAAACAGAAATTGGGGAAAAAAATAAACGGGGGTGCTAATAATTCTGACTTCAACTGTATATATGCTGAGCACTGTAATTCTATTGTTGTATTGTATCTCATTTGGGTTGATTGCAGACATCATGATATAATCACATATATTACTGCTCATTTCTGTGAGCCCATAAGTGTTCAGTAAAAGCAGCGGACTCCTCTGGATCTATTTAAATTTTCATCTTCTTTATCAAAAGCAAAGTTGCAGTTAAAAATAATCCTGGTTCTCTTAAAGACTGCGGCTGACAGTTCAGTGTGTGTGAAGAAAGAGAGAAACCTGCGCGTGTGTTTCAGTCTGACAGCAACGACTCAAAGCCTCGGCGGAAACACAAGCGAGACGAGACGAGATGGACTCCAGCGCAAGAGTCCACACTCACAGTCTACAGCTCTTCTGCTCGGCCAGATCTGCTGTCAGACACTTCATTACACGGCAGTCAGGAGAGCGAACACACACACACACACACACACACAGACACACACACACACACTAATACTCACACACCAGACACTTTCTTACAATCACTCCATATCTCTTGAAAAACAACATTGTGCATTACTGAGTGTGTCTCACACAGGTGAGTGGGTTTTACAAACCACTCGTAGAAAGCACACTCTTTCTTCTCTCTGACACTTTAACCAACACCAATTTGCACATTTGCACTAGTCACTTTCTTACAATCACTCCATGGGTCCTATCATACACTCGGCGCAATGCGGTGCAAGGCGCGACGCAATTGTTTGCTAGTTTCAGCTGGACGCAAGAGTCGTTTTGACGTTTTGCGCCACGCTGTTTAAATAGCAAATGCATTTGCGCTCATATGTGCGCCCATAGGCGTTCTGGTCTAAAAAAGGAGGGGTGTTAAAACGCATTGCTGATACGTTGCTATTTTGAGGAACTAAAATAGACTGTTCAATAGATCAGCTAAGAGGAGGTCTAAAGTCCAGCACTGAGCGCATTAGATGTGCGCCTCACTTAAACATTGCTTAATACCATACCTGTCAACCCTCCCGTTTTTCCCGGGATTCTCCCGTATTTTACAGTTTTATCCCGCTGTCATCCCGTAAAGGTATTTCCCCATATTTCTCCCGTATTTTTTTATCTTTCTAAGAAGAGCCGATCCTCCCTATATGTAACCCATATCGTCGAACCACCAGGGGCCGCCCTTGCTCTTAAATGTGAACCGGTTCTGTGCTTTCATTTTATTTAGGCATGGAAACACTTTGGAATAAATATAAAAACGGCGCGATTCATTTCCTTTTCATTACAGGCGCCATTGCCCCTATGCAATCCTCAAAACAGTCAGTTCATATAAAGATGCATGACTGTCAGCTGATGCGCTCCATAGTGATAATAGACGCTGTTTCCCAAGCGGATTCTGTACGTACACGATTTGATGCTGAGCTCAAGTGGACACTGGGTTTTGGGTGCGTGTTTAAACAGACATATACACCTCATCATAATAATAATGATAATAATTATGGCGGTTCGTTCCGCTGTGGCGACCCCAGATTAATAAAGGGACTAAGCCGAAAATAAAATAAATGAATGAATGAATAATAATAATAATAACATCATGTAGACATGTCGATCTTGTTGGGTTTTCTTTGAAACGCAACAAATTTTGTCTTAAATGAGCATAAACAGTTAGGAAAACAGTCAAATGCTTTCATTATAGATCTGTGCAGTTTTAAAGTGACAGCGCTGTTATTTAATGTAATCAAACCAAAAAATATATAAATGAGAGATTCATTCGCTGCTCTTTAATCAGAATGTTTAAATTATACAGTGAAGAAAAGGTGAGATTTGATAACTTGATTCTATTTCTTTATAATAGATAATAGTTTTAATGAGCTGAACTGTTTGCTAATTTATTTGCAGCTTTTTCTAATGTGTACTAATTATTATATCCTTTGTAAATAATAATAAAAATGTATTACTGATCGTTTTAGAAGTTTATTTACATTGAAACAGCTCCAGATGAACATTATTTTTGGGGTTTTTTTATTTGGCGGGGTGGGGGTGGAGTATCCCTTATTGTCACATCCCAATGTTGACAGGTATGCTTAATACACACAGGATGTACAGCAATACGCAAATATCTTTACAGATGAAAAAGAATTTAAAGAATAAAATATTACAAAAAATATTATTTTCTAGCCTACATAAATATAAAAACCACTGCCTTCATGCCTTCTTCATCTCGGGGGGCTTTTTCAGTTTATTCATGACAATTTGCTTTTGTATAATGTTATTATTATTAGCAGTATTATTTATTATTAGAGCTGTCAAAATTAGCGCGTTAACGCACGTGATTAATTTGAACTATTTAACGCGTTAAAAAAAATTAACGCATTTAACGCAGTTGCAGGTTTTTTTTTATTTCCTGTTGTGGCCGATGTGTGTTCAGGGCCAGCGCTTCCAGAATAGTGAGGGAACCCCCCTGTCCTCACGTTCATCTCATTTCGACTCCCACCTGCTCCCTCCCGGTTCTCACTTTCATCCGCAAACCGGTAACTTTCTATTTCACTTTCGGGTTGAGGGCGCCAGTTCAGCTTGCTCCGGCCCTGCGTGTGTTTAATGTGTAAAGAAATATGGGTAAAGGATAATATGGATCCATGTAAATGTACTCAGTGAAAGTGGCAGATGATGTCGCAAGCTGTCAAAGACAGCCCATTCCTCTCTGTTGACTCCAAGCTCCCTCAAATGTTTCATTAAGTTTGACGTGTTTCCCCCCTACACGCAACTTTTGTAAAGCGTCTGCTTTGCTGTGTCAGAATCCTTGCTTGAGAAATACAGCCATACTTTAAGAACGCTTAGCTTAAGCAAAATTTGTTCAACGCGATCGTGCGTGTTGATGATCTGAAGGGAGTGCGCTGTGCTGCGCGTTCTCTCTCTCTCTCTGTGTGTGTGTG
>LR812519.1:4775534-4833034 GCA_903798195.1 Danio kyathit
CACTACAGCCAATTTAGTTCATTCAATTCCCCTAAAGCGCGTGTGTTTGGACTGTGGGGGAAATGGAGCACCCGGAGGAAACTCACGCCAACAAAGGGAGAACATGCAAACGCCACACAGAAATGCAAACTGGCCCATCCGGGACTTGAACCAGCGACCTTCTTGCTGTAAGGCCACAGTGCTAACCACTGAGCCACCGTGCCACCTTTATAAGCTATTACAAACAATAATTATTGTGAAAAGGACTATACAAATAAGCTTGAATTGAACTGAAGTATATTTGATAACCTTTGGTAATGTCCACCTGTCTTGAATGGTTCAATCCCGGAGTTCATTACAGAAACTTGCAGCCTAATAAGAATTCACAGCAGGCCCTCTGGACGTGTGTTACTTTAATTCAAGCTCTGTTTCAGACGGCTGTTGATGTAAAAGCTTATTCTGACAGACGCAATACCTCTTGAACTCACGACAAATTGGATAACAAGCCGCGCTGAAGCGTATCGAGGAAGTCACTGCGCTTTCAAAACAACGGACAACGCCTCACACACACACACACACACACTTCCATTTATTTTTTCATTCCTTCGTTCCTTTCCTTCTGTGTTTCTTTATTTCAGCAAAAAACACATTTGTCACGAAATGTCACAGGCATCAAAGTCTATTCATTGCACGGCGCATTTCATTTTCGGCTTTTCTGATGGGAAAAAGAATGTTGTTCTCTTGTTTTTGAAGGTAGCGTGCATTATTAAAGACAGAGCTACTGCTACTGCTGCAGGTTCAGATGCTGATAATCTATTGTTTGTTTTTTTGTGAATCTCATTTGTTTCCAGAATAAATAAATAGGTATATGAATGAACTAACAAACGAATTTAACTGCATAATTTGTGGTGAAATCTACATTACAAATTGCCTGCATTGCAATGCTAAACGATGAAATATTACAGGCAGTGCAGAATTATTAGGCAAATGAGTATTTTGACCACATCATCCTCTTTATGCATGTTGTCTTACTCCAAGCTGTATAGGCTCAAAAGCCTACTACCAATTAAGCATATTAGGTGATGTGCATCTCTGTAATGAGAAGGGGTGTGGTCTAATGACATCAACACCCTATATCAGGTGTGCATAATTATTAGGCAACTTCCTTTCCTTTGGCAAAATGGGTCAAAAGAAGGACTTGACAGGCTCCGAAAAGTTAAAAATAGTGAGATATCTTGCAGAGGGATGCAGCACTCTTAAAATTGCCAAGCTTCTGAAGCGTGATCATCGAACAATCAAGCGTTTCATTCAAAAAAGTCAACAGGGTCGCAAGAAGCATGTGGAAAAACCAAGGCGCAAAATAAACTGCCCATGAACTGAGAAAAGTCAAGCATGCAGCTGCCAAGATGCCACTTGCCACCAGTTTTGCCATATTTCAGAGCTGCAACATCACTGGAGTGCCCAAAAGCACAAGGTGTGCAATACTCAGAGACATGGCCAAGGTAAGAAAGACTGAAAAACGACCACCACTGAACAAGACACACAAGCTGAAAATGTCAAGACTGGGCCAAGAAATATCTCAAGACTGATTTTTCTAAGGCTTTATGGACTGATGAAATGAGAGTGAGTCTTGATGGGCCCGTGGCTGGATCGGTAAAGGGCAGAGAGCTCCAGTCCGACTCAGACGCCAGCAAGGTGGAGGTGGAGTACTGGTTTGGGCTGGTATCATCAAAGATGAGCTTGTGGGGCCTTTTCTGGTTGAGGATGAAGTCAAGCTTAACTCCCAGTCCTACTGCCAGTTTCTGGATGACACCTTCAAGCAGTGGTACAGGAAGAAGTCTGCATCCTTCAAGAAAAACGCGATTTTCATGCAAGACAATGCAAGAAAGGGTCTAAAAGAAGAAAAACTAATGACATGGCGTCCTTGTTCACCTGAACTGAACCCCCATAGAGAACCTGTGGTTCATCATCAAATGTGAGATTTACAAGGAGGGAAAACAGTACACCTCTCTGAACAGTGTCTGGGAGGCTGTGGTTGCTGCTGCACGCAATGTTGATGGTGAACAGATCAAAACACTGACAGAATCCATGGATGGCAGGCTTTTGAGTGTCCTTGCAAAGAAAGGTGGCTATATTGGTCACTGATTTGTTTTTGTTTTGTTTTGGAATGTCAGAAATGTATATTTGTGAATGTTGAGATGTTATATTGGTTTCACTGCTGAAAATAAATCATTGAAATGGGTATATATTTGTTTTTTGTTAAGTTGCCTAATAATTCTGCACAGTAATAGTCACCTGCACACACAGATATCCTCCTAAAATAGCTCAAACTAAAAACAAACTAAAAACTACTTCCAAAAATATTCAGCTTTGATATTAATTAGTTTTTTGGGTTCATTGAGAACGTGGTTGTTGTTCAAAAATAAAATTAATCCTCACAAATACAACTTGCCTAATAATTCTGCACTCCCTATATATTATACAGAGTCTATAATATGTGCAATAATTATCTGTGGATGTGTTTATTTTATTTATTTTTATTTATTTAAAGCTTAAACTTATTACTATTCTGTCATATTTATGCTATTGATTATGTCAGTGTCATATTTAGCCTCGCCCACTTCATTGAATACAATACAGAAAATTCCACATATCAGAGAATCACTGCAAGCAAGCTGTCAAAAAAAGCTTTCAGCTCCATCCACTCCATTAAAAAATATGTACAGAAAATGTCACCAATCAGAGAATCACGGTGAGGATATTGGGTCAAAATAGCATTTAGCCCCGCCTACTATTATTAAACATTTTACCTGAATGCATATTGCACCAGCATAACTAATTAGCTCCGCCCACTCATATAAACCATGTACAGACCATTCTACCAATCAAAGAATCACAGTGGCCAAATTGAGTCAAAATAACTCTTAGCCCCACCCATTGTCATGAAGTATTGTACCGGAATGCAAATTGCACCAGCATAACTCATTAACTCCACCCACTCATATAAACCATGTACAGACCATCAAGGAATTACACTGACCAAATTGTGTCAAAATAGGTCTTAGCCCCGCCCACTTTCATTAAGTATTCTACCAGAGTGCAAATTGCACCAGCATAAAGCCGTGGTCACACTGCACTTTACTCCCCATAGACTTCCATTCATTCGCACGCGAATGCGTCAGACCGGAAACGCAGGGTCATGCGTCAAGTTTCGCATTTCGCTGCGATGCAAAGTTCAAGCTTGGTGAACTCTGACCTGCGAAATTGCATCACTTGACTGTGTGAGACCAATCCAGGATCAAAACATGACCTCTCTGAACAGAAATTTAAAATGTGGAGCAATCGCTCGCTTTTTTTAATGTCTAATCATCTTGTTTAATCCCGCCCCTTTTCGCAGCGCCATACGACAGAATTTCGCAAGCTCAAACTCTAGTGTGACTCCAGCTTAACTCATTAACTCCGCCCACTCATATAAACCATGTAGAGACCATTCCACCAATCAAAAAATCACAGTGACTAAATTGAGTCAAAATAGCTCTCAGCCCCGCCCATTTTCATTAAGTATTTTACCAGAGTGCAAATTGCACCGACATATCTCATTAGCTCCGCCCACTAGTATAAACCATGTGCAGACCATTCCCCCAATCCAAGAATCACTGTGATCAGTCAAATTAGCTTTTAGCCCCGCCCACTTTTATTAAACTTTCTACTAGACTGGAAATTAAACCATCATAACTATTTAGCTCCACCCCCTCATATAAGCCACGTACAGATTATTTGACCAATCAAAGACTCACGGTGATCAAATTGGGTCAAAATTGCATTTAGCACCGCCCCTTTTTTATTAAGGATGCTATCAGACTGCAAATTGCACCAGCACTTTAGCTCCACCCACTTATAATAAACTATGTACAGACTTTTCCACCAATCAAACAAGTGATTAAATTGTCAAAATGGTGATTAGCCCCACCCGCTTTCATTAAGCATGTGCTGGAAACTCTACCAGACTACAAATAATGCAAAATAACTCTTTAGCTCCACCCACTTGCATAAACCATGTACAGACCATTATACTAATCTAAGAATCGCAGTGATCAATTAGTCAAAATTGCTTTTAGCCCCGCCCACTTTTATTAAGCATTTTACCAGACCTCATATTTACACCATCATAGCTATTTAGCTGCGCCCACTTGTATAAACCATGTGCAGACCATTCCACCGATCCAAGAATCACTGTGATCAGTCAAAATACCTTTTAGCTCCGCCCACTTTCATTAAGCATGTGCAGGAAACTCTAACAAACTACATCAAATTAACTCATTAGCTCCGCCCACTAGTATAAACTAAGTACAGACGATTTCACCAATCAAAAAATTGCTGTGATTAAATTGTCAAAATAGCTTTTAGCCCCGCCTACGTTAATTAAGCGTTCTACCAGATTGCAAATTGCACCAAAAAACTCTCACTCATATAAGCCATGTACAGACTATTTGACCAATCAAAAAACTTATGGTGATCAAATTGGGTCAAAATTGCTTTTAGCCATGCACCCTTTTTCATTAAGGACGCTATCAGCCTGCAAATTGCACCAACGAAGCTCTTTAGCTCCGCTCAATAATATAAATCATGTACAGACTTTTTCACCAATCAGAAAACTGCGGTGATCAAATTGTCAAAATAGCTTTTAGCCCCGCCCACTTTTATTAAGTATTCTACCAGAGTGCAAATTGCACCAGCATAACACTTTAGCTCCGCCCACTCATATAAACCATGAGCAGACCATTTCACCAATCAAAGTACTGCGGTGATCAAATTGTCAAAACAGATTAAAGCCCCACCCACTTTCATTAAGCATGTGCTGGAAACTCTACCAGACCACAAATTTCACCAAAATAACTCCACCCACTAGTATAAGCTATGTACAGACTATTCCACCAAAAAATTGCTGTGATCAAATTGTCAAATCAGCTTTTATCCCCGCATACTTTAATTAAGCATTCTACCAGACTGCAAAGTGCACCAACAATCTTTTAAGCTCCGTCCACTCATATAAACCATGTATTTGACCAATTAGAGTCACGGTGATCCAATTGTGAGAAAATAGTATTTAGCCCCACCCACTTTCATTGTGATAAATTCTACCAGACTAAAAATTACACCAAAAGAACTTAAATCTCAAGTTAAAATAACAAAACGGTGGAGGTTGTATAAACCATGTACAGAATATTTCATCAATCAGAGAGTCACAGTGAGGAAATTGTGTGACAATAGGTTTAAGCCCCGCCTTTCTTCATTAAGCATGTGCTTTAAATTCTACTAAAATACAAATAACTGATAAGCTCCACCCACTTTTATAAACATGTGCAGATCATTCCACTAATCAGAGAATCACAGTGATCAAATTGACTCAAATTGCTTTTAGCTCCGCCCCCTTTTTTATTACAGATGATTTCAGTCTGCTAATTCCACCAACACAGCTCTGTAGCTCCGCCCACTTATAAAAACCATGTACAGACTATTCCACCAATCAAATAACTGCGATGATCAACTTGTCAAAATTGCTTTTAGCCCCACCCACTTCCTTGAAACTGTACCAGACTGCAAATTTCACTAAAATAAGTCATTAGCTCCACCCACTAGTATGAACTAAGTACAGACCATTTCACTAACCCAAGAATCACAGGAATCAAATTAAATCTAAATAGCTTTTAGCCCTGCCTACTTAAAGCATTCTACCAGACTGCAAATTGCACCAACACACTGTTTAGCTCCCCCCACTTATATAAACCATGTACAGACTATTTGACCAATTAGAGTCACGATGATCCTATTGTGTGAAAATAGCTTTTAGCCCCGCCCATTTTCATTGTGATAAAATCTACCAGACTGGAAATTGCACCAAAATAACTGTTAGCTCCACCCACTTGTATAAACCATGTACAGACTATTCCATCAATTAGAGAGTCACAGTGAGCAAATTGTGTGAAAATAGGTTTAAGCCCCGCCTTTCTTCATTAAGCATGTGCTTTAAATTCTACTAGAATACAAATAACTCATAAGCTCCGCCCACTTTTATAAACCATGTGCAGATCATTCCACCAATCAAAGAATCACGGTAATCAAATTGACTCAAAATTGCTTTTAGCTCCGCCCCCTTTTATTACGGATGCTTTCAGGCTGCTAATTGCACCAACACAGCTCTGTAGCTCCGCCCACTTTTAAAAACCATGTACAGACTATTCCACCAATCAAATAACTGCGATGATCAACTTGTCAAAATTGCTTTTAGCCCCACCCACTTCCTTGAAACTGTACCAGACTGCAAATTTCACTAAAATAACTCATTAGCTCCACCCACTAGTATGAACTAAGTACAGACCATTTCACTAACCCAAGAATCACAGGAATCAAATCAAATCTAAATAGCTTTTAGCCCCGCCTACTTAAAGCATTCTACCAGACTGCAAATTGCACCAACACACTGTTTAGCTCCGCCCACTTATATAAACCATGTACAGACTATTTGACCAATTAGAGTCACGATGATCCTATTGTGTGAAAATAGCTTTTAGCCCCGCCCATTTTCATTGTGATAAAACCTACCAGACTGGAAATTGCACCAAAATAACTGTTAGCTCCACCCACTTGTATAAACCATGTACAGACTATTCCATCAATCAGAGAGTCACAGTGAGCAAATTGTGTGAAAATAGGTTTTAGCCCCGCCTTTCTTCATTAAGCATGTGCTTTAAATTCTACTAGAATACAAATAACTCATAAGCTCCGCCCACTTTTATAAACCATGTGCAGATCATTCCACTAATCAAAGAATCACAGTGATCAAATTGAGTCAAAATTGCTTTTAGCTCCGCCCTCTTTTTATTATGGATGCTTTCAGGCTGCAAATTGCAGCAACACAGCTCTGTAGCTCCGCCCACTTTTAAAAACCATGTACAGACTATTCCACCAATCAAATAACTGCGATGATCAACTTGTCAAAATTGCTTTTAGCCCCACCCACTTCCTTGAAACTGTACCAGACTGCAAATTTCACTAAAATAACTCATTCGCTCCACCCACTAGTATGAACTAAGTACAGACCATTTCACTAACCCAAGAATCACAGGAATCAAATAAAATCTAAATAGCTTTTAGCCCCGCCTACTTAAAGCATTCTACCAGACTAGAAATAGCACCAAACTAACTTGTTAGCTCCACCGACTTGTATAAACCATGTACAGACTATTCCATCAATCAGAGAGTCACCGTGAGGAAATTGTGTAAAAATAGATTGTAGCCCCGCCTTCTTTCATTAAGCGTGTGCTTTAAATTCTACTAGAAAACAAGTAACTCATAAGCTCCGCCCACATTTATAAACCATGTGCAGATCATTCCACCAATCAAAGAATAATCACGGTGATCAAATTGAGTCAAAATTGTTTTTAGCTCCGCCCCCTTTTTATTACAGATGCTATCAATCTGGAACCTGCACCAACACAGCTCTTAGCTCCGCCCACTTATAAAAAAAGTTGACTATTCCACCAATCAAATAACTGCACCCACTTATATTAAGCATTCTACCAGACTACAAATTGCACCAAAATAAAACTTTAGCTCCGCCCACATGCAGACCATTCATCCAATCATTGTCACAGCAAGCAGCTCTCCCTATTAAGCATGTAACTAGAGTCTCCACATATATTAAAACGCCTAAATATTTAAATAAATCCAAAACATAAAGTTTATATAGATATGAGCGTCACCTTCAATATTTCAGTCACATTTCTATTTAATTGTATCATTGGTAATGCTTCATGATATGTGTTAAGTTAAGTTTACAGTCCTTTACTCTGATTCTTTACTTCAAATCAAAGTTATGTTGTGATTCTTCTCCCAACTGCATGCTTTGATGCATGGCTAATAATGCTTTAACAAGGCCTCTTTTTTTAATCCCTATGGGCAAAATGAATGTGAAAATATGCTGAATGCTGTAAAAGTGGGTGACCACTGATGCACTCTATCGGGACGCTCTTACAAGATATTTAGAGCTGAAAATGCAGCTGGGTGTCCATGAAATGACGGCGTTCTGACAGACAGACAGTCTCTCAGATGGAGGAGTCACACACCATTACACCCGTGAAACCTGCGGGACGGAGGTGAGCCGCTGGGAAGAGTAATGCGGCTCGTTCCTCACGCTAATGCAGAGGGAATTAAAGTGATATTTAAACACAGACGAGCCCCACTCAAGCAGAAACCGATCCGTTTAGGAGATCACAGATGCACAAGCCCACATCTACATCAGGGAGGAGCTGGAGTCTGTGCTCTGGAAAACAGCTGAAGTTGAGCGTGAAGAGATTTTTCGACAGTGCTGAGTTTTGATACTTTTTTAAACTTTTGTACTCAATGTTTACTTAATGTGTAATGACAAGTCATGCTCAAAATAATTAAATTAAATTAAATTAAATTAAATTAAATTAAATTAAATTAAATTAAATTAAATTAAATTAAATTAAATTAAATTAAATTAAATTAAAATGACTTATTTTATTTATTTATTATATTTTATTTTGTTTATTATATTTTATTAATTAAATTTTTATTATATTTAATTTTATTTACATATTTAATTTAATGTATTTACATATTTTATTTTATTTATTATATTTATTTTATTACATTTATTTTATAATATTTATTTTATTTTATTTACATATTTAATTTATTTACATATTTTATTTTATTTATTAAATATTTATTTTATTACATTTATTTTATTATATTTATTTTATTTCATTTACATATTTTATTATATTTATTTTATTATATTTATTTTATTTTATTTGCATATTTTATTTATTTTATTTTGTTTACATATTTTATTATATGTATTTTAATATATTTATTTTGTTTTATTTACATAATTTATTTACACATTTAATTTTATTTTTTTATATTTTATTAATTTTATTTTATTATACTTAATTGCATTTACATATTTAATTTAATGTATTTACATATTATATTTTATTTTATTTATTATATTTATTTTATTACATTTATTTTATTATATTTATTTTATTTTATTTACATATTTTATTTTATTTATTATATTTATTTTATTACATTTATTTTATTATTTTTATTTTGTTTACATATTTTATTTTATTTACATATTTTATTATATTTATTTTATTATATTAATTTTATTTTATTTGCATATTTTATTTATTTTATTTTGTTTACATATTTATTATATGTATTTTAATATATTTATTTTATTTACATATTTTAATTTATTTACATATTTTATTTTATTTGCATATTTTATTTTATTTACATATTTGATTTTGGTGTATTTACATATTTAATTTGTTTTATTTTATTTATTTACATATTTAATTTAATTAATTTTATTTATTTACATATAAAAAAATATTTTATTTTATTTACATAATTTATTTTATTTATTTAATTTTTTATTTTGCTAAATGTACTGTTTTTCAGCCACTGATAAATTGAAACTAAATAAATTTCACAGACTTCTGGTAAAAGGTTGATGTGACTATTTTCAATTTCAATGTTCCTTTTACAGCATCGATAATGCAATTCATAAAATATAATCCTTTAAGCAGACTTTACAAGACGAAAGGACGTTTAAACACAAACAATCAGGAGCAGCAGGTGAGTGATGAAACTCCATGGACAATATTTTGGTAAAATAAATTTTCATATTTTAAAGACATGGCACAGAACAACAGACTTTAATGCAGTGCTTCTTGTCTGGTCTGAGACCCACTTAATATCGTATCTCAATCAGGCAGTGAAGATCGTTGATTTTTAAAGAAAACTAGGTCTTATCTCAGGTGGTAAGTTTATAATGGCATGACAGTTCAACTGAATCACCTCGACAATTGTGCCTGTGTGTACCGCAACGGGTCAGGTGTGAGTGTTCAGATGATGTGATGGTATTGAGTCTAGGGAATGGCGTGATATTGCAGCCCAAACCATCACCGATCCACTCACATGCTTCACACTGGGCAGGCAAGAGTATGGGTGATATGCTTCTTTGGGGCTTCTCCACACCATAACTCTCCTGGATTTTCGCTGCTGGCACTATTGAAACTGACGTTTGACATTGGCTCGAGTGGTTTGGCTATTTAATCTCATCTGACTTATACAAAATTAAAAGTCCCTGTGAAGGTAACCCATTGACAGAGAGAGAGAGAGAGAGAGAGAGAGAGAGAGAGCGCTTTGCTTCTGTATGCTTCATTTGAGCTCATGATTGTGTGAATGCGCTACGGTGTGTCAGGCGTTTAGCGTCCACTCGACAACTGTGCCTGCATGGCCCACACCGGGTCAGGTGTGTGTGTTCAGATGATTTGATGGGTCAGGTATGTGTGTGTTCAGATGATGTGATGGGTCAGGCGAACAGCGGACGCCTCAGGCCCTTCAGGAGCCGCTCAGGTCTCCAGCCGCTGCCTGTAAAACTGCGGCTCGCTCCAGTTAACAGCCGGACTGTGATTTGACTTCACAGCTCTCACACTGACCACATTTACTACTGAAATGAGTCTGAGGATAGGTGATTCATAACAGCTGCTGACTGTAAAGCAGATATAAGGACCACATGCTGCAAACGTGATGGATGTGTAGGTGAGAAATGCTCAGGAAGCAAATCGGTATTGATATTTATTACATGCGTATTTAATAGTGCTGTCAAACAACTGATTGAATCTAAAGTAAAACTATTAATATGGATGTTTTTACATACATTTAATAAATATAAAAACATTTGTAATGCAATTAATCACTATTAACCATCAGTGGTGTAAAGTAACTAATTACAAATACTCAAATTACTGTAATTGAGTAGTTTTTCTCAGGAATTTTAATTTACTGAGTAGTTTTAAAAATGTGTACTTTTATTTTCCCTTGAGTATATTTTTAGTGCAGTATCTGTACTTTTACTCCACTACTTTCCTTCAACATGCAGTCACTACTTTATTTTTCTTGTCTATGGGGATTAGAAAAATCAGTCCTGAGATTCCTGTCCAATCAAATCACACATACCGTAGAAGGTAAATCGCATCATAATGAACATCCTCAAGACGTGTGCACTTTATAATTGCAGCAAACTGTTTGGAAGTATTAAAAGTGTCCATGAAGATGTTCAAAATCTTTACACACATTGACCCAGAGACAGTTTAGATGCATGTCACTGATGAGAAGATGACGGATGTTTACTGTATGATGACTGAAATGGCCTTAAACACCCAGCAGGCACAGGACGTCAACTTGACGTCTGATTGACGTTGAACCCTGACGTCATGGGGACTTTGCATTTTGTTTGGAAATGAAAATCGGGTTGATGTCAGAACTTAACGTCAGGCCAACGTCAATATCCAATGTCCAACCTAAAACCAACCAAATATCAACGTCTAATGATGTTACAGCTTGACATTGTGTGAACGTTACCCCTATGACATCTATCAGACGTTGGATTTTGGTTGCCGTACCTGATGAATAAATGTCAGTATTTGACATTAATATGATGTTGGTTTAAGATGTTGGCTCGACGCTGGATTTTGGTCACTTTCTAACAACCTAAAATCAACCAAATATCAACGTCATTTGACGTCATTAATGGACATCAAAATAATGTTGTCCTTAGCTGTTTAATTTTGCTAACCTAAATCTAACCTAATATTATTGTCTCATGATGTTGTGTGCCTTCTGGGCAATAACTAAATGCACTACAGAATGTTACGTTTACACACACATGCACAAATTACATGTAAACATATCAGCTTTTGACAGCATAAGCATGCTCACTACTCTTGAGTACTTTTGAAAGGGCTACTTTTTACTCATACTTTGAGTAATATTTCCAACAGATACTTTTACTCTACTTACACTACATTGTTAGGCAAGTAATGGTACTTTTACTTGAGTATGATTTTTCAGTACTCTTTCCACCACTGATAGTGGTACATAATCGGTATGAGCCTGGGTTGAAATTATTGAGAGCAGAGAGAGGGGAAGGGTTGGCTAAGGACCTCGAGTCGGTAATCGAACTCAGGTCACCACGGTGCTATATGTCGGCTCACTTAACCACTAGGCTGTTGGCACCGACCCTTTTGCTTTTATGACAGCTCTGCCAGTGAGAGCGATTAAGCTCAAGCACATCAAATTAAATGCAAATGAAAAGGGGGCGTGGCATGTCAGACACTAGAGAGCATTTGATTGGTCAGAAGATAGGATGAAAAATTGAAGTATGAGGTGACCATTCATTCATTATTCTTCGGCTTAGTCCCTTTATTCATCAGGGGTCACCACAGCGGGATAAACTGCCAACTTAAACCGCCAGCATATGTTTTACGCAGCGGATGCCCTTTCAGCTGCAACCCAGTACTGGGAAACACCCATACACTCTCATTCACACATATACACTACGACCAGTTTAGTTCATCCAATTCCCCTATAGCGCATGTGTTTGGACTGTAGGGGAAGGAAACCCACGCCAACACGGGGAGAACATGCAAGCTCCACACAGAAATGCCAACTGACCCAGCCGAGACTCGAACCAGCGACCTTCTTGCTGTGATGTCACAGTGCTAACCACTGCGCCACCATGCCGCCCTTAGACGTTTATATCTTCTAAATGTGAATTTTGTCACTGTGTTAGAGCACACTCATATTGTATAGATATCCAACAGACTGATACTTACATCTGTAAAACTTGAATTTAGTTTCACAGGACCTTTAAGTTTAAGTTCTAGGTGCATGTTTGAATGCCACTCGATGATGATGATGATGATGTAATGTAGGCTTTCGTGTTCGTTTTTCATGATATCACCGCTGACATTCAGCAGTAAAAGCGCAGTAAAAGTGAGTTGTGTGTGTGTGGAGTCCTGCTTTGACATTTAGCAGAAGTGTTGGTGAAGTGTGACCCTCATTACAGACTCTTTAATGTACAGTAAATGGCTTTAAAGGAGCGCGGGGTCGAGTATGTATGGACAGGTTTTGGGAATGTGGGATGAATTGCTGCCGTCTGTGAGTTTTGTAAAAGCTCTGGATCAGTGGCTCATGCAATAGTTTGCCTGAGCGCGTATTTCCATTAAAGCTCAAGGCGAAAGCTGCTGATATCGTGGAGTTTGAGATTTAACGTTTCAGCATTACTGCCGAGGTTTATGACACTTTCTTAAAATAAATAAATAAATAAAACAAATAAATAAAAGCTCATTTAGGCAACACTAGCAAAAAAATAGAAATATAATTTATTCAAGCATTCATCATACATTTATATTTTTTATTAAATTTAAATATAAATAATAAATAATAAAAAAGCTAATTTATATATATATATATATATATATATATATATATATATATATATATATATATATATATATATATACATTTCAATTTATATATACTTGTGTAAACATCATGAGGATGTCAATGGATGTCAAGGATGTCAATTTAAATTCCAAAATATTTTATATTTCCATTTATATTGTGTAGCATATTTTATTTTATGACATTTTTATGTACATATACATGTATGTTTATTTTTATTTAATTTTATATTATTTCATTATTTATGTATGTTTAATTTAATTTAAATGTATTTTATTTAATTTTTGTATATTTTTTTGTATTTATATATATATATATATATATATATATATATATATAAAAATAAATATATATATATATATATATATATATATATATATATATATATATATATATATATATATATATATATATATATATATATATATATATATATATATATATATATATATATAAATTTAATTTAAATTTATTTTATTTTATTTTATTTTATTCATGTACATATGCATGTATTTTAAATTTAATTTAAATTTATTTTATTTTATTAAAGTTTTTTATTTAGGTACATGTACATTATTTTTAATTTGCACTGGACTGGATAATGATTTAACTTTACAACAATTAATTTTATTTTATTTTATTTTATTTTATTTTATTTTATTATTATTTATTTTATTTTAATTTATTTTATTATTCATGTGCATATGCATGTATGTTTAATTTAATTAAATTTAATTAAATTTAATTTAATTAATTAATTAATTTATTTATTTATTTATTTATTTATTTATTTATTTATTTATTTATTTATTTATTTATTTATTTATTTATTTAATTTTATTTTATTTTATTTTATTTTATTTTATTTTATTTTATTTTATTTTATTTTATTTCTTTTTGGCCCACACTCATCCTCTAAAATGAGCTCTCCTTTAGCACACATACAGTACAGTGTGTATGGTCCCTGCAGTGAGCAAATGGCGAGTGTCTGTTAATTGTGAAGTGAATTATTCCTGCAGGTTTGGCCTGAGCTCAGCTGGATCTGCTTCTTCTCTTGGCTTTAAGGCTTCATTCAGCAGCGTTTGTTTGCTCTGACTGTGATGTGTTCATCAGATGGACTGGTGTTGGGCTCTTTCAGCTGTTTCTCTGGCAGATTTTCAGGGATTTTTCTGTCTGAGACCTTTAATGTTTGCTTTATCCATCCCTTCTGAGGACCCTGTGTTTTGTGGCTCGCTCCTTCAGCATTTGGTAGTTAATGTTAAATATAATACCAACATGGTGGCTCAGTGGTTAGCATTGTCGCCTCACAGCAAGAAGGTCACTTGTTTGAGTCCTGGCTGGGTCAGTTGGCATTTCTGTGTGAAGTTTGCATGTTCTCCCCGTGTTGGTGTGGGTTTCCTCCGAGTGGGTTTCCCCCACAGTCCAAACACATGCACTGTAGGTGAATTGGGTAAATTGGCCGTAGTGTAGGAGTGTGTGTGTGTAAATGTGAGTGTGTATGGGTGTTTCCCAGTACTGGGTTGCAGCTGGAAGGGCATCTGTTGCGCAAAACATACGCTGGAATAATGGCGGTTCATTCCAATGTGGCGACCCTTGATAAATCAGGGACTAAGTGTGTGTGTGTGTGTGTTTGTGTCCTGATTATCAACAGATTGTCTTTATATGTTGCTGTGTTCTTATTTTGATTGCATCATCCTCGCCTCATTCATACTGGAATCTCATTTCCCCAAATGCCACTTCACAGAGCCGTGTTTTACCCATCAGTCTGTTCATACGAGCTGCTCTCGGGCTTGTTTGTGTTGCTTTTTTTCCTTTTCACTGAGGACACACTAATGATTTCATGTTCACATCTGTGTTTCGCTGCTTTGGTGGAGAGAAGTTTAGAGTTTCAGTCATTTTGGCCAAATCCTGTGAGATTCACCCTGATGCTCTGATCTGATGGAGGAGCTCTCGTGTTTTAATTTGATCTTATGTTTTGCATGTTCCAATTTATTATTTTTTGTTGCAAGTTTATTTATTTATTTTTTGTTATTCTGATGTAATGGAGAAGCTTTCATGTTTTGATTTAAATTTATGTTTTGCATGTTGAAAGTTTTTTTTTTTTTTTGCAAGTTTTTTTATTATTATTATTTTTAATGAGCATGTATTGTCATTCTGATGTAATAGAGCAACTCTCACATTGTAATTTGATGGTATATTTTGTATGTTGCATGTTTATTTATTTATTTGCTTCAAGTTTATTTATTCTTTGTTGCAAGTTTAATATTTTTGTTTGGATTATTATTATTTTTATTGAGCATTTATTGTTGTTCTGATATAATAGAGGAACTCTCACATTGTAGTTTAATGTTATATGTTGCATGTTGATTTATTTATTTGTTGCAAGTTAATATTTTTGCATTTATATTTTTAAATCAGCATTTATTTTTTATTCTGAGGTAATAGAGGAACTCACATTGTAATTTGATGTTATGTTTTGCAGGTTCCAATAAATTTGTTGCAAGTTTAATGTTTGTTGCAAGTTTATTTATTTATTTGGATTATTATTATTTTTTTTTAATGAGCATTTATTGCTGTTTTGATATAATAGAGGAACACTCACATTTTAATTCAGTGTTATATTTTACATGTTGCAAGTTTATTTATTTATTTATTTATTTATTTGTTGCAAGTACATTTTTTAATAAGCATTTATTTTTTTATTCTGACGTAATAGAGGAACTCTCACATTTTAATTTAATGTTACATTTTTCATGTTCTAATTTATTTATTTTTGTTGCATTTTTATTTATTTATTTATTTTTGGATTAATATTATTTTTATTGAGCATTTATTGTTGCTCTGATGTAGTAGAGGAACTCTCACTTTTTAATTCTGTGTTATATTTAGCATGTTTCATTTCATTTATTTTTTGTTGCAAGATAATTTTTATTGGTGGAATTATAATCTTATTGAGCATTTATTGCTGTTCTGATGTAATAGAGGAACTCTCACATTGTAATTGAATGTAATATTTTGCATGTTGCATGTTTATTTATTTATTTGTTTCAAGTTTATTTATTCTTTGTTGCAAGTTCATTATTTTTGTTTGGATTACTATTATTTTTATTGAGCATTTATTGTTGCTCTGATGTAGTAGAGGAACTCTCACTTTTTAATTCTGTGTTATATTTAGCATGTTTCATTTCATTTATTTTTTGTTGCAAGTTTATTTATTTTTTTATTTGTTGCAAGTAAATTTTTTATTAAGTATTTATTTTTTATTTTGGTGTAATAGCGGAACTCTCACAATTTTAATTTAATGTTACATTTTTCATGTTCTAATTTATTTATTTTTGTTGCATTTTTATTTATTTATTTATTTTTGGATTATTATTATTTTTAATGAGCATTTATTGTTGCTCTGATGTAGTAGAGGAACTCTCACTTTTTAATTCTGTGTTATATTTAGCATGTTTCATTTCATTTATTTTTTGTTGCAAGTTTATTTATTTTTTTATTGCAAGTTAATTTTCTTTTTGGTGGAATTATAATATTATTGAGCATTTATTGCTGTTCTGATGTAATAGAGGAACTCTCACATTGTAATTTAATGTTATATTTTGCATGTTCCATGTTTATTAATTTTTTTGTTTCAAGTTTACTTATTCTTTGTTGCAGGTTTATTATTTTTGTTTGGATTATTATTATTTTTAATGAGCATTTATTGTTGCTCTGATGTAGTAGAGGAACTCTCACTTTTTAATTCTGTGTTATATTTAGCATGTTTCATTTCATTAATTTTTTGTTGCAAGTTTATTTATTTTTTTATTGCAAGTTAATTTTTTTTGGTGGAATTATTGTTTTAATGAGCATTTATTGCTGTTCTGATGTAATAGAGGAACTCACAATTTAATTCGGTGTTATATTTTGCATATTGCAAGTTTATTTATTAATTTATTTGTTGCAAGTTAAATTTGTTTTGGATTATTATTATTTGTAATGAGCATTTAATGATGTTCTGATGTAATAGAGGAACTCTCACATTGTAGTTTGATGTTAGATTTTGCATTTTCCAATTTATTTATTTTTTGTTACAAGTTTATTTATTTATTTTTTTTTTTTTTTTTTATTAATATCATTTTTAAAGAGCATGTATTGTTATTTGCATGTATTGGAGGAACTCATGTTTGAATTTTTTGATGTTGTTTTGAATGTTAAAAGTTAACTTAATTTGGCCACTTATTATTTCAAAATCATCTTAAATTGAAGACAGCAAACCAAATATTATCTGATGTTTAACTGATTCAATCGGTTTGTTCATTCGTTCATTCGTTTGTTCGTTTGTAATGAGATATTTTACCATCATTTATTGTTTACATAATTTTGGTAAAAATGTGTGGCTTTTCCCCTTTCATTTTTTTTTTTTTTTTTTTTTGGTAAATTAAGTTTCTAAAAGATAAAATCAATTATTTTATATTAATTGTTATATTATTTATTTATTTATTTTTTTACCAGGGAATCAATCAATTTATTTAATGATTTATTTATTTATTTGTTCATTAATTTGTTCATTTGTTTGTTCATTCGTTCATTCATTTGTTTGTTCAGTAATTAATTGTTTTATTTATTGTATCACAATTAAATTATTAAAATTCATCATTTAAATTGGCTTAAATGCTAACAAATCAAATCAAAAGGTACGCATACATAAATATACATTTTTTAAATTTTTTTTTATTAATAAATCAATTATTTAATTTTTCATTTTTTAAATTGAAATTTTTTTTAATTTTTTTTATTTTATTTTATTTTATTTTATTTTATTTTATTTTATTTTATTTTATTTTATTTTATTTTATTTTATTTTATTTTTACATTGCATTAAATTTAAATGATTAAAAACCATAATATCAAGTGACTTATTTTCATTATTACTACATCTCTATTAATGATACAATAATGACAATGATAATTAAAAAAAACAGATTGGGTATAAATGCATTTTATTTTAATAGTCTAAATCTTAGACTTAATTTTAAACCCTGCCCCCAACCCCCTTATATACATTTTGTTTGTGTCATATATGTTTGGCTCTATCAGCAGTGCTGTTCCTCCATGGTGTGAAGTGGATCAATGCCTGTGTTTTCTCCAGTAGTGCAGTAATGGAGCACAGAGTGAGCTCTCTGCTATAGTCTAGTGTTTATTCTGGTGTTTCTGGAGTCCCGCTGAACAGCAGATGTGGAGCCGGTGTAGATGAGCACGTTCAGTATCTGATGGCCGATCGATGGTGTTCAGATCTCGCGGCTCCACCTGAGTGTTCGCTCTGACTTGATTAGTCATGGAATTAGCCGAGGGCTCGTGTTTCCTCACCGAAAACAAAAAAAAGCTTTCTGCGGTTGGTAAATGAGTGCGAGCGGCGTCCCATCATTCTCTCCAGCGCTGCGCTACATGATAAATGACTTATTGGGTGGCCGCTGACAAAAGTCTCCACACAGCAGCCAGGCAATAAACAACAATGATTATTGATTTTTTTTTTTTTCTGTGCTCCTCGCCGCAAAACAAAATGAGCTGAAATGACGTGTGGTTTACGCGACGGAGTGCTGAATCAGGCACATACCTGTCAACCATCCAATTTGTACAGTAATTCTTCCATATTTTACCATTCCTTTACCATATATTTACTATTGCATTTCACCGTTCTCATCCCATTTAAATATTTCTTTCATATTTAACCCGTATAAGGGCTGCACAATGTATCGTTTCAGCATTGATATCTCAGTGTTATCATCCGCAATAGTCACATTGCAAGATATGCAATGTTAAGTCTGAATTACAGGCAGTGCAAAATTATTAGGCAAATGAGTATTTTGAGCACATCTTCCTCTTTATGCATGTTGTCTTACTCCAAGCTGTATAGGCTCAAAAGCCTACTACCAATTAAGCATATTAGGTGATGTGCATCTCTGTAATGAGAAGGGGTGTGGTCTAATGACATCAACACCCTATATCAGGTGTGCATAATTATTAGGAAACTTCCTTTCTTTTGGCAAAATGGGTCAAAAGAAGGACTTGACAGGCTCCGAAAAGTCAAAAATAGTGAGATATCTTGCAGAGGGATGCAGCACTCTTAAAATTGCCAAGCTTCTGAAGCGTGATCATCGAACAATCAAGCGTTTCATTCAAAATAGTCAACAGGGTCGCAAGGAGCGTGTGGAAAAACCAAGGCGCAAAATAAACTGAGAACTGAACCATGAACTGAGAAAAGTCAAGCGTGTAGCTGCCAAGATGCCACTTGCCACCAGTTTTGCCATATTTCAGAGCTGCAACATCACCGGAGTGCCCAAAAGCACAAGGTGTGCAATACTCAGAGACATGGCCAAGGGAAGAAAGGCTGAAAAACAACCACCACTGAACAAGACACACAAGCTGAAACGTCAAGACTGGGCCAAGAAATATCTCAAGACTGATTTTTCTAAGGTTTTATGGACTGATGAAATGAGAGTGAGTCTTGATGGGCCCGTGGCTGGATCGGTAAAGGGCAGAGAGCTCCAGTCCGACTCAGACGCCAGCAAGGTGGAGGTGGAGTACTGGTTTGGGCTGGTATAATCAAAGATGAGCTTGTGGGGCCTTTTCAGGTTGAGGATGGAGTCAAGCTCAACTCCCAGTCCTACTGCCAGTTTCTGGAAGACACCTTCAAGCAGTGGTACCAGAAGAAGTCTGCATCCTTCAAGAAAAACATGATCACACGCGTCCAAGTACTCCACAGCGTGGCTGGCAAGAAAGGGTCTAAAAGAAGAAAAACTAATGACATGGCCTCCTTGTTCACCTGACTGAAACCCATAGAGAACCTGTGGTCCATCATCAAATGTGAGATGTACAAGGAGGGAAAACAGTACACCTCTCTGAACAGTGTCTGGGAGGCTGTGGTTGCTGCTGCACGCAATGTTGATGGTGAACAGATCAAAACACTGACAGAATCCATGGATGGCAGGCTTTGGAGTGTCCTTGCAAAGAAAGGTGGCTATATTGGTCACTGATTTGTTTTTGTTTTGTTTTTGAATGTCAGAAATGTATATTTGTGAATGTTGAGATGTTATATTGGTTTCACTGGTGAAAATAAAGCATTGAAATGGGTATATATTTGTTTTTTGTTAAGTTGCCTAATAATTCTGCACAGTAATAGTCACCTGCACACACAGATATCCTCCTAAAATAGCTCAAACTAAAAACAAACTAAACACTACTTCCAAAAATATTCAGCTTTGATGAGTTTTTTGGGTTCATTGAGAACATGGTTGTTGTTCAATAATAAAATTAATCCTCAAAAACACAACTTGCCTAATAATTCTGCACTCCCTTGTATAGTTGACCAGGATTTGTATGTAATTACAGTATTAAAGAGCCCCTATTATGGGTTTTTAAAAATTACCTTCTATGTAGTGTGTAACACAGCTCTAAGTGAACTGAAATATCCAGCTAAGACTTAAATCTGAAAGTGGACAGTGTTTAAAACTGTTGATTCATCTAAAAAAAAGAGTCAACTCCTAGTGGTTTAAATGAATCGTCTTGATAACGAGTCTTTAGCCGTTTCGGCAAGACGTGGATACGAAACATAATTGTTGCACGCACAACTTTAAACCTGGATATTATTGGAAGTGTGAGGGAAAGGAGTGGTTCAGAAATCTGCACGCTTACAATGGGCGATCTATCAGTACACAGCTCATGGATTAGTTTAGGGGTGCGGGCAAAATGAGGACAGTTTGTTAGGTACACCGTCAAACAAAGGCAGGCTGGGCTTCGGGCTGGTGCCCAGCACTGGAAAGGCTTAAGCCGCAGTCACACTAGAGTTTGAGCTTGCGAAATTCTGTCGTACGGCGCTGCGAAAAGGGGCGGGATTAAACAAGATGATTAGACATTAAAAAAGCGAGCGATTGCTCCATGTTTTAAATTCTGTTCAGAGTGGTCATGTTTTGATCCTGGATTGGTCTCACGCAGTCAAGTGATGCGATTTCGCAGGTCAGAGTTCACCAAGCTTGAACTTTGCACCGCATCGAAATGCGAAACTCGACGCATAACCCTGCGTTTCCGGTCTGACGCATTCGCATGTGTATGAATGGAAGTCTATGGGGAGTAAAGTCCAGTGTGACCACGGCTTTACAAAGACAGAGGAGGAGTGCTGGTGGGCGCTACAACAACCCCCCCCCCCCCCCCCCACCCCCCCCCGGCTGGGGAGGTGATCGTTGGGCAAACCTCCTCCGAGTGCTCCGGCATCCCCCACAGTCCAAACACATGCGCTATAGGGGAATTGGGTAAGCTTAATTGACCGTAGTGTTTGTGTGTGAATGCAAAAGTGTATGGGTGTTTCCCAGTACTAGGTTGCAGCTGGAAAGGCATCCGTTGCATAAAACATATGTTAGAATAGTTGTCGGTTAATTGACCTCTGACAAATTAGGGACTAAGCCAGGGGTGGGCAAACTCGGTCATGGAGGACCGGTGTCCTGAATAGTTTAGCTCCAACTCTAATCAAAAACACCTGAATATGCTAATCAGTGTCTTCAAGACCACTAGAAATCTATAAGCAGGTGTGTTTAATTAGAGTTGGAGCTAAACTGTGCAGGACACCGGCCCTCCAGGACTGAGTTTGCCCACCCCTGGACTAAGCTGAAGGAAAATTAGCATTTTACATCATAAGAATACAAATTTGTCTTTTAAAACAAGCAGTCAGATGCATAAACAGAAGCTTTAATTTTGCTCAAAGAAAACATGCTTCTGGAATAGTATTAATGATAAGCTAGTAGACAAAAGTAAATAAATAAAATAAAAGTGCATAATACAAGCAGGCCTACTGGAATTTTAAAAGCTGTATTAAGAAGTGATACTAACAAACAGTCACAGTGTGCTTTAATACCACTGAAAACCATGATGCTAATGTTTATATCCGTGACTAATCTCAGATGGTCAGACAGTGATTCATCCTTTATAAATCATTCAAGTATTGGTGTCTGGAATGCAGCAAGTCCAGAGACTGTAGTGACACCATGATCATGCAAAAGATTTGCTTTAATATTCATTCATTCATTCATTCATTTTCCTTCGGCTTAGTTCCTTATTTATCAGGGGTCACCGCAGCGGAATGAACCGCCAACTATTCCAGCATACGTTTTATGCAGCGGATGCCCTTCCAGGTGCAACCCAGCATTAGGAAACACCCATAGACTCTCACATTCACACACACACTCATACACTATGGTCAATTTACTTCATACAATTTCCCTATAGTTTCTGTGTGGAGTTTGCATGTTCTCCCTGCGTTCGCGTGGGTTTCCTCCGGGTGCTCCGGTTTCCCCCACAGTCCAAAGACATGCAGTACAGGTGAATTGGGTAAGCTAAATTGTCCGTAGTGTATGAGTGTGAATGTGTGTGTGTGTGTAAATTCCCAGAGATGGGTTGCGGCTGGAAGGGCATCCGCTGCGTAAAAATCGTGCTGGATAAGTTGGTGGTTCATTCCACTGTGGCGACCACGCAAGGGACAAAGCCGACAAGAAAATGAATGAATGAATGAATTTCCCTATAGCACATGTGTTTGGACTGTGGGGGAAACCGGAGCACCCGGGGGAAACCCACGCCAACACGGGGAGAACATGCAAACTCCACACAGAAATGCTAACTGACCCAGCTGGGACTCGAACCAGCGACCTTCTTGCTGTGAGGCCACAGTGTTAACCACTGAGCCACCCATTGCTTTAATATGTGACATGAATAATTGGTTATAAATGACTACTGAGATCCAGAAGTGCTATTCTTCACATCCTAAAGAAACAGTATTCGTCACATCTTATAGAGACAGTTCACCCAAAAATGAAAAAATATCTTCATTTACACACACAAGTGTTTTTTTTTTTTTGTCTTCTGTTGAACGCAAAGAAGATATTTTGAAGAATGTTGGAATGTTTTTTCCTTCTATACTTCAATGACTTGTTGCTTGTTCAAACTACTTACTTAAAATGAGCTGAAACAACACAATTCATTCATTCATTTTCTTTTTGGCTTAGTCCCTTTATTAGTCTGGGGTCGCCACAGCGGAATGAACCGCCAACTTATCCAGCATATGTTTTACGCAGTGGATGCCCTTCCAGCCGCAACCCATCACTGGGAAACATCCACACTCATTCACACACACACTCATACACTACGGTCAATTTTAGCATCCAATTCACCTGGCGACCACATGTCTTTGGACTTGGGTAGCACGTTCGCCTCACAGCAAGAAGGTCACTGGTTCGAGCCTCGGATGGGTCAGTTGGCGTTTCTGAGTTTGCATGTTCTCCTCGTGTTCGCGTAGGTTTCCTCCGGGTGCTCCGGTTTCCCCCACATGTCCAAAGACATGCGGTACAGGTGAATTGGGTAGGCAAAATTGTCCATAGTGTATGTGTGTGAATGGGTGAGTATGGATGTTTCCCAGTGATGGGTTGCAGCTGGAAGGGCATCCGCTGTGTAAAACATATGCTGTATAAGTTGGCGGTTCATTCCGCTGTGGCGACCCCAGATTAATAAAGGGACTAAGCTGAAAAATGAAAATGAATGAATGAGTTTCCAACATTCTTCTAAACATCTTATTTTGTGTTCAACAGAAAAAAAAAAACTCATAAATGATTATATCCACATGATAGTGAATAAACGCTGTATATTTTAATTTTGGGGTGAACTATCCCTTTTAGGGGGTGGCTCAGGGGTTAGCACAGTCATCTCACAGCAAGAAGGCTTTTGTGTGTGGAGTTTGCATGTTCTCCCCCTGTTGGCGTGGGTTTCCTCCGGGTGCTCCGGTTTTCCCTACAGTCCAAACACATGCGCTATAGGTGAATTGGATGAACTAAATTGGCTGTAGTGTAGGAGTGTGTGTGTGTGTGAATGAGTGTGTATGTGTGTTTTCCAGTACTGGGTTGCGGCTGGAAGGGCATTCACTTTATAAAACATATGCTGGATAGGTTGGCGGTTCATTCCGCTGTGGTGACCCCTGATAAATTAAGGGACTAAGCTGTAGGAAAATGACTAATGATGACTATCCCTTTTAAAAGTGGATAATTCACAGTAATGCACATCCCTTTTGCAGAATCTGAACCTGAACTGACTCCAGATCAGCGGACGCACCATATGGCAGCCGATCCCTGTGGCCCGGCACACTAATGAATACCGTGGAGAGTTTGCTCCCAGTTTTTTTTTTGGCATGACTTTGTTCGCTGGGCATAATCAGATCCCATGTCTGCTTCCACAGCAGCATGAAATCTCTATCCCGCTTTTCCCCAAACTTATACTTTTTTTAGGAGGGTGTCAAATACCTCCGTACTGTTCACAGATGCTTCACACACACTTCATGACCAATTAATTCCCATGAGCTTTTTGCAGTTGGCCGGGAGAAACATTCACACTCAGGGCTCCAAAATAAGAGATTTTTTGGGGGACGATAATTTTTCAGCATTTTTTAGTTTTTAAAAACGTTCTTATAAGTTAACTTGCATAAAGCAGATTACTATTATTATTATTATTATTATTATTATTATTATTATTATTATTATTATTATTATTATTATTATTATTATTATTATTATTATTATCTGTATTATTATTATTATTATTATTATCTGTATTATTATATGTATTATTATTATTATCTGTATTATTATTATTATTATTATTATTATTATTATTATTATCTGTATTATTATTATTATTATTATTATCTGTATTATTATATGTATTATTATTATTATCTGTATTATTATTATTATTATTATTATTATTATTATTATTATTATCTGTATTATTATTATTATTATTATTATTATTATTATCTGTATTATTATTATTATTATTATTATTATTATTATTATTATCATTATTATTATTATTATTATTATTATTATTATCATCATTATTATTATTATTATTATTATTATTATTATTTTCTGTATTATTGTTATTATTATTATCATTATTATTATTATTATTATTATTATTATTATTATTATTATTATTATTATTATTATTATTTTCTGTATTATTGTTATTATTATTATTATTATTATTAATATTATTAATATTATTATTATTATTATTATTATCTGTATTATTATTATTTTTATTATTATTATTATTATTATTATTATTATTATCTGTATTATTATTATTATTATTATTATTATTTTCTGTATTATTGTTATTATTATTATTGTTGTTGTTGTTGTTGTTGTTATTATTATCTGTATTATTATTATTATTATTATTATTATTATTAATATCTGTATTATTATTATTATTATCATTATTATTATTATTGTTGTTGTTGTTATTATTGTTATTGTTATATTATTATTGTTATCTGTATTATTATTATTATTATTATTATTATTATTTTCTGTATTATTGTTATTATTATTATCATTATTATTATTATTATTATTATTATTATTATTATTATTATTATTATTATTATTATTATTATTTTCTGTATTATTGTTATTATTATTATTATTATTATTAATATTATTAATATTATTATTATTATTATTATTATCTGTATTATTATTATTTTTATTATTATTATTATTATTATTATTATTATTATCTGTATTATTATTATTATTATTATTATTATTATTTTCTGTATTATTGTTATTATTATTATTGTTGTTGTTGTTGTTGTTGTTATTATTATCTGTATTATTATTATTATTATTATTATTATTATTAATATCTGTATTATTATTATTATTATCATTATTATTATTATTGTTGTTGTTGTTATTATTGTTATTGTTATATTATTATTGTTATCTGTATTATTATTATTATTATTATTATTATTATTATTGTTATATTATTATTATTATTAGTAGTAGTAGTAGTAGTAGTAGTTTTAATTAAAAAAAAACAAAAAATTTTACTACTACTTCTACTACTACTACTAATATTAATAATTTTAATATTTTATTATTATTGTTATTATTGTATATACATAATGTTTTTTTCCTTAAATCATATAACCTTATATCAATTATATTGACGTATTTTGTATGCAAGTTATTTAATATGTATATTTGATAAATAAACTATGTTAGCAAAAAAATATATATTTAATAGTAAATAATGTAATAATTTTTATATGATGTGTATTATAGTTCTATTATTTAATTCAGATTATATGATATTAATGTAATGTTTTACTGTCTGTTTACATTTATTTGTTGCACAATAAGTTTATATAAAATGTATTTAAAATAGTATCTATTATTATTAATATAATAATAATAAAAATAATAATAATAATACTAACAACAACAACAACAACAATAATAGTAATAATAATAACAAAAACAACAATAATAATAATAGCAATAATAATAATAATAATAATAATAGTAATAATAATAATAACAATAACAATAACAATAATAATAATAATCATAATAAAAAAAATTATTATTTAAATTTTACATGTAGTTTTATTATTTTTGTTTTGTTTTGAGTATTTTTTTTATTTGTTTATTTATTTTATTTTTGTTTTTATTTTATTTATTTTTGTTTTTATTTATTTTTTATTTTATTTTATTTTTATTTTATTTTATTGTTTTGATTATTTAATTTAACTATTTTATTTTAGTTTATTTATTTATTTTTTAAATGAAAGCAGCTGAATTGTGTAGTGTATTTTGCCAACATTTATTTATTAAGCTCTATTTTTGCTTTCTGCTTCATTTGCTAATCCAGTTGGCAGTGAAACAGGTTGACAAGAAAACCGCACAACTGTGCACCAAACAGAAAATACTAACAAGTAGTGAAAATCAGTGTAATCCCCCCATGATCACAGTTTCTCCAGCAACAGAGAGTTCCCGTACAGTTTCCAGAGCAGCGTATAAGTGTTGTTTTCAGCTCGACTGTGGTCATAATGCAATGAAATGTGAAAATCCGTTTGTTCAGATCAACTTCAGCTAAAACTGGATGGAGAGATGCAAAAACACAACAGTTTGTCTTGTGTTTAGCAATAAAATCCCACCATCAATTACTTCCATTTACTGGCTTTTAAGGAAAGCTAATTTGTCTTACACTACAATCAAACGCTCATTATGTGAAATGTAATTACTGCCAGCTTGAGTCTAGTTTCAGTCGTAACGATACAGATGCCTATTTCTCCCCTCCTAAAGTCCTTCCCAAAGCAAACAATAGACAAGTTTTTCTTTGCCTTTGTTTTAATGAACATATATTGAAGTAATTGGATTTATGGCGTTGCTGTTGATGAATTGTGTGGTTTATGAAATGAGGCAGTGTGTGAAAGTAAAGCTGAATACGCTGTGTTGAAATGAAGTAATAGTTGAAGTCAGATGGATTAGTTTAGTTTTAATTCTTTTATATTTTGTCCCAATTTCCTTTTAACGGAGAGATTTTTTTCAACACATTTCTGAACATAACAAATTTCTCATAACTGATTTCTTTTATCTTTGCCATGATGACAGTACATAAAATTTCACTAGATATTTTTCACAATATTAGTATTCAAATTAAAGTGACATTTAAAGGCTTAACTAGGTTAATTAGGTTAAAGTTAGGGTAATTAGGCAAGTCATCGTATAACAGTGGTTTGTGTATCGAAAAAGATGCTTTTATTCTGGCAGAAATTAAACAAATGAGACTTCATAAGACTGTAATATTATGTTGAAATATTTTGTATGCAACTGATTTACTATTTATAATTTTATTAGTCCTTCAGAAATAAAATATTTGAGCAAAAACACATATACCCTAATATTTAATAATAGTTATTGTATTTATGTAATGTTTATTATAGAAACAATATTTATTTTAGATTCTATTATGTTCAATGTAATGGTTTTTATTATTTGTTTTTTTATTTGTAGCAAAATACATTTTATTTATTTATTTATTTTTTTGTTTTGTTTTTAAAGTTGTCAGAAAAATCGTCAGTAATATTATTAATGTCATTTTTTTCCAACTTTTCCAAAACTATTGGTAGCACAATTTGTATAATTATGTATAAAAATCATCCTTTATGGTGCAATGTTTTTATTTTATTTTATTTTATTTTATTTTATTTTATTTTATTTTATTTTATTTTATTTTATTTTATTTTATTTTAAATAATTAATAAAAAAATATTTTATTTTTATTGATTAGGTTTTATTTTGTTTATTTTTATTTTTTAAATAATTAATTAATGTATATTTATTTCATTTTATTTTATTTTAAATTATTAATGAATTAATTATTTAAATAAATTTTATTTTAAATACTTAATTAATTTTATTTTATTTTAAATAATTCATTATTTTTATTTTATTTTAGTTTAAATAATAAATTAATTTAAATTGTATTATATTTCAAATAATAAATTAATTTTTATTTTATTTTAAATAATTAATTATTTTATTTTATTTTAAAATAATAATTTTACATTTTATTTTGTTTAAATACCTAATTAATTTTAATCTAATAAAATTTTATTTTAAATAATTAATTATTTTTATTTTATTTTAAATAATAAATAAATTTCAATTTTATTTTATTTTAAATAATTAATTAATGTTTATTTCGTTTTAAAATACGTGTTTTTTATTTTGTTTTATTTTAAGTAATTATTTAATTGATTTTTATTTAATTTTATTTAAATACCTTATTAACTTTAATTTAATTAATTTCTTTTTTGTAATAATAAAATTTTATTTTATTTTATTTTATTTTATTTTATTTTATTTTATTTTATTTTATTTTATTTTATTTTATTTTATTTTATTTTATTTTATTTTAATGAATGCAGCTGAATTGTGTAGACAAACAATAGAAATTTTCTGTGCCTTTGTTTTCATGAGCGTATATTTAAGTTTGTGCGTTCAGAGACTGACGTCCGTGTCTGTAATTGGATTCAATGGCTCTGCTGTTGATGAATTGTGCAGTTTATGAAATGAGGCAGTGTGTGAAAGTAAAGCTCAACGCATGTTAAAGTGAAGTGGAGAAGCTGACGTTTAATGGACAGCAGGCGCTCGCCAGCGTCTCCTCATATTATAAGCTTTGTGAACATGCGCTATATGCTGTATCCCACATTTAATGCAAATCAAACTGTATCAGACTTTTGTGTCGCAGAAAATAATTAGATTTCATCTCTCAGTACATGCATTATATTATATTATATTGTAATATATTATATTATATTATATTATATTATATTATATTATATTATATTATATTATATTATATTATATTATAGTATAGTATATTATATTATATTATAGTATATTATATTATATTATATTATATTATATTATATTATATTATATTATATTATAGTATAGTATATTATATTATATTATAGTATAGTATATTATATTATATTATAGTATATTATATTATATTATATTATATTATAGTATAGTATATTATATTATATTATATTATATTATATTATATTATATTATATTATAGTATAGTATATTATATTATATTATAGTATAGTATATTATATTATATTATAGTATATTATATTATATTATATTAATATACGTGCTGTCAAACAATTAATCACATTCAAATAAAAGTAATAAAATTAATGCATGAATATATCGTATAAAATATATTAGTTTATATTTATATATCTAAATATTTATATATACAACAAATTATATATACATAAAAACATATATGTAACTCAGGGTTATACAAAGAATGGCCAACACAAAATACATACATTCCTGATATGCGAGTCCCATCTCACACTCAATACACTACAATTATATGGTATAAATACAGCACTGCAACATACAAAAGAGAGAGATCGACTTAGAATATCACTCACCAATTTTATAATGTTTTGATCAGCTGTAGTTAGAATCTCTGAAATTATAAATATTTAAAATATTAAACTTATAAATAAACTGCATAGATGCAATCTAAACAACTACATTCTTGCCTAAAAAGCCTCAAAAGTACATGATGTTGTCCAACAGCAGCAATATTTGTCAAACTGTAGTGAGTTTATTAATCTGCTGTTACTCTATGTGGGCGGAGTAATACAGAAGGGTGAAGAGGCTGTACAAGTGTTGATGCTGCAGAATATCAAAGGGTTCCTGTAGTTCTTCACCAGGTTTGCACACACTGAAGGAGGGATTTTGCCCACTGATCTTCTCTAGATCTGTCAGGTTTCAGGGCTGTCGCTGAGCAACATGGAGTTTCAGCTCCCTCCAAAGATTTTCTATTGGATTTAGATCTGGAGACTGGCTAGACCTCTCCAAAACCTTGTTATGCTTCTTATGAAGCCACTCCTTGGTTTTCCTGGCTGTGTGCTTTGGGTCATTGTCATGTTGGAAGACCCAGCCACGACCCATCTTTAATGCTCTGACTGAGGGAAGGAGGTTTTTGCCCAATATCTCACAATACATGGCCACGTTCATCCTCTGCTTAATATAGTGCAGTCATTCTGTCCCCTGTGCAGAAAAACACCCCAGAGCATGATGCTTCCAGCCCCATGCTTCACTGTAGGTATGGTATTATTGGGATTATACACATCATTCTTCTTCCTCCAATTTCGGTGAATAGAGTTAAGACCAAAAAGTTTTACTTTTACTTAAAACATGACATCTTACTGTATTACTGATAGTACCCTTGAAAACGGTGGTCCTAGCTCTCTTCACGGCATTGATCAGCTCCTCCCGCATAATTCTGGATTGATTCTAGACCATTCTTGGCATCATTAATACCCCACGAGGAGAGATCTTCCGTGGGGCCCCAGTCTGAAGGACATTGACAGTCATCATTAGCCTCTTCCATTTCTGACAATTGCTCCAACAGTTGCTCCTCCTTGGCAATTGCCCCGTAGCAGTCTCAGCTTTATGAAAGTCTACAATTTCATCTCGTGTCTTTTGACAGCTCTTTGGTTTTGGCCATGTTGCTACTTAAGACTTTTGACTGATTGTGGGGTGCACAGGTGTCTTTATGACAGCTAGTGACCTCAAACAAGTGCTACTGAATTAGAATCATGAGCAGAGTGTAGCTGGACTATTTTAAAGCAAAATAACAGGTCTTTGAGGGTCAGAAATTTGGCTGAAAAGCAAGTGATCAAATACTTATTTCACACAGTAATTTACACATAAATTGTTTAAAAGTCATACAATGTGATTTCTGCATCTTTATTTTTAGATTCTGTCTCTCACAGTGGAATTGCACCTATACTGAAAATTCTAGACCCCTGCATGATTTCTAAGTAGGAGATCTTGAAAAATCACAGTGTGATTAAATACTTATTTCCCTCACTATATATATATATATATATATATATATATATATATATATATATATATATATATATATATATATATATATATGCATTATTTTATTCTTATGTATTATTATAGTACTATTTTGCACCATATGTTTTGTTTTGATTATATTATAGTATATTTTATTGTATTAACTCTTAATATTTAGATTATTTCTCTCTTTTAATGCATATTGTAGTAAACTTATAGGCAATATAATTTTATATACAGGGTGTCCGCGAGGTCTTAAAAAGTATTAAAAGTTGAAAAATCAATATTGAGAAATTTAAGGCCCTTAAAAAGTTTTAAAAGTCTTAAAATGCTATTCTGCAAGGTATTAAGTTTTATACCATTTTTGATTATGCAATGTATGGTTGTATGCTAAAGTTTGCCTGAATTAAATCTGCCAATATCAGGATGCTGTGTAGTTTACATCAGTAACCAAGGCAGCTCTATAGGCACCAACCTGCTGAATTAGCTAGATTTAATCGATTTGTATTCTGTATATGAATAATGTTTTAGTTTTGGATTAGTAGATTAATAGTTGGCTTCTTAGATTAATATTTAATAATTATACTGTAAGTTAAAATCTCACCAATGTTTCCGATTGCAACCTAAAGTGGTTTTAAGGTCTTAAAATGTATGGACAGAGTCTTGAAAAAGGTCTTTAAAGGTATTGAATTTCACTCTCTGATTCTTGTATATACTCTGTATATTCTGTTAACGTGATATGAACTAACTTTTTTTGCTCCTGTAAGTTTAACCAAAGCTGCTTCCCTAAAAAAAAAAAACACTTCACTGCAGAAAACTTTAGCAAAGAGTGTAAAAGTGGGAACTGAACTGATTAAAATCTTCCCGAAAACACTGAACACTTTGAACTAATGCAGTGTTTAATTTGAGCGTGAACCTCTGAGGATCTCAGCTGCTGTATTTACTTCTATATAAATGTAATCTTGCATTTAATATTTAGCAAAGTTTTACTGTATCACTTGTGCGTGTGGAAGAAGATGCTGTTATGAAGAGGAAATCAAACTTTCAGTAATATTTACTCGCCAGCGTGATTGGTCCAGAGAGATATTGGCCATCAAAGAGATGCAAATTTGCGAGGATGCCCCATGGAGGAAGAAACTTGCAATCGTTTTACGAAGCAAAAGCGGCGCTGTAGAAATGTCTATTAACTCGATCATTTCTATAATGATGCAATAGAGAGTAACCATCAAAAGCGCAGACTCCCGAGGAATAGGAAATAATGAGAAAAGAAATAAGCATGCGGTTTGAATATGATCATGTTTGTTGTTTTTTTAATTTGAAGTTATCCTCGGGGTGTGAAGAGAGTTTGTGGTAATATGAGTTCTGGATTATTGATCGCCTTTTGAAAATGTAATTAGTAAAAGCAAGTGCTGCAAAGTGATTCTGTGTTAGCGAGTTGCGTGTGGGTTTTAGAGTCAGAGTCTCTGGATATGACTCTGTCACAACTTTGAAATATATGTTTGTTTGTGGAGTTTTATATTTTATTGAATGCAAGTGTTCATGCAAGTGTAATGTTTTTTTCTTCTTCTAGATATTATCTTTCATGCGGAGTAATGTGAATGTCTGTGAATGTGAAATATCTGCTTAGGTTCAGAGATAAGAGTTCTGATAAATGAAGCCGTTCTGAGCTGTCTGACATTCCAGTCTAGACACATTCTTGTTTGGTTTCCAATATAACATGTAAGCTGATGATCAGTCAAAGCAGTATGGTTGATGTGACCAATTAAAGCAGAGTAGGGCCCTCAGACCAGTCACTGACTGTGTCATTCGACGAATCTGATTAAAGTAGGAACATATGACCAATGACAAACTGATTCATTTAACCAATTAGGTCACAGTAGGACCATCTGGCCAATCACTGACTGGGTCATCTGCCAATCAGATCACACTACGACCATCTGACCAATCCCTGACTGGGTCAACCAACTAAATAGATCACAGTAGGTACACTTGACCAATAAGTGACTGGGTCATCTGACCAGTCAGATCACATTAGGACCATCTGGCCAATCACTGACTGGTTCATCCAACTAATTAGATCACAGTAGGTGGTCCTGACCAATCAGTGACTGGGTCATCCGACCAATCAGATCACACTAGGACCATCTGGCCAATCACAAACTGGTTCATCCAACCAATTAGGCCACAGTAGGACCATCTGACCAATCACTGACTGGTTTATTTGACCAATCAGATCACAGTAAACCATCTGACCAATCAGGGACTAGTTAATCTGACTAATCAGATCACAGTAAACCATCTGACTAATCAGGGACTAGTTCATCTGACTAATCAGATCACAGTAAACCATCTGACCAATCAGGGACTAGTTCATCTGACTAATCAGATCACAGTAAACCATCTGACCAATCAGGGACTACTTCATCTGACCAATCAGATCACAACAGGATCATCTGTTCAATCACAGACCGGTCATCTGACCAAACATGTAACAGTAAGACCATCTGACCAATCAGGGACTAGTTCATCTGACTAATCAGATCACAGTAAACCATCTGACCAATCAGGAACTACTTCATCTGACCAATCAGATCACAATAGGATAATCTGTTCAATCACAGACTGGTCATTTGACCAAACATGTAACAGTATGACCATCTGACCAATCAGGGACTAGTTCATCTGACCAATCAGATCACAGTAAACCATCTGACCAATCAGGGACTAGTTCATCTGACCAATCAGATCACAGTAAACCATCTGACCAATCAGGGACTAGTTAATCTGACTAATCAGATCACAGTAAACCACCTGACCAATCAGGGACTACTTCATCTGACCAATCAGATCACAATAGGATCATCTGTTCAATCCCAGACTGGTCATCTGACAAAACATGTAACAGTAAGACCATCTGACCAATCAGGGACTAGTTCATCTGACTAATCAGATCACAGTAAACCATCTGACAATCAGGGACTAGTTCATCTGACTAATCAGATCACAGTAAACCATCTGACCAATCAGGGACTAGTTCATCTGACTAATCAGATCACAGTAAACCATCTGACCAATCAGGGACTAGTTCATCTGACTAATCAGATCACCGTAAACCATCTGACCAATCAGGGACTAGTTCATCTGACTAATCAGATCACAGTAAACCATCTGACCAATCAGGGACTAGTTCATCTGACTAATCAGATCACAATAGAATCATCTGTTCAATCACAGACAAGTCATCTGACCAAACATATAACAGTAAGACCATCTGACCAAAAGTCAACCTATGCTGAAATGAGGGATTGTTTATTCTCTGAACCCAAAATATGAGTGCTATTAATAATACTCCACATCTGTGCATCTCCAAACCATCATGATGCAGCACATGTCTTGCAGAAATACAAGTGAAACGTGCTAATGAATAAAAGATAGCATGATGTACTGTACCTGTGGTCATGTAGACCTTAATGTTCAACAAACTGTCTCTCAGATTCCAGCTGACGCTCATAGTCTAGGTGAATGGAGCTCTTTTGAGCTGTCTGCTTGGTTAATAATGTGAGCTGGAGCTGCAAAGATGAAAACATCCAGCAGATTCTCTTCATTAGTTAACATGACAGTACTGTACCGCAGCAGTTCATCTTACTGTCAGACTCGTCGTCAGACTCAATATTTGGATACAGACAGAAGCCAGCAGCGTTTGCACTGTACACTTTTTTTCCCCTTCAATATTGAAGATTATTTCAAAATCTTGAGTCACTGAATTAATTTTGGCTCTCAATAATAAGGATTCACCGCTTTTGTTGGTTTATTTATTAATTTTTGTCGGCAGCACAGATGGAGTTGGAGTTAATGCACGAGCAGAAGTCTTTTGTTTTAAAATAAATGTAATCCCTCTTGTAATCACCATATTTTAAATCTATCTTTAATCTGATTAGTGCTATTTTGATATGCTTACATGTGTCGCATCACTCCTCAAATCCAGAACGACTGATAGGAGGCTTTGCTGATTTAAAATGATACGTTGGATTTGACATTTACTTTTATCGGAACTAAATAAGAGTGGATTAAGCGTGAAGTCAGATAGGATGCGTACATATTTGTTAAAAATGTTAGTATATGTTAGGGATGCAACAATACAGTTAGCTTACGGTTCAATACATACCTCGGTTTTTTTAACACGGTTTTCGGTTCAGTTCGGTTCTGATGTTTTTTTTTTTATTGTTATTCTATGCTTAGGCAATAGGAACAGTAAGAAAGAGAAAAAACAAAAACGATTTATTGCAATACTCCTTTATTTTACTTCAAAGCCAAGAAAGGTACACTAGTTCCTGGTGTATTGTATAATAAACAAATTAACACTGAAATCTCACAGCTGCTGGTAGCCCATGTACAAACTGGGGAACACAAAAATTCCTACATTTTAAAAATAAACATGCATGTGAAGTTAATGAACATAAATTGACCATTTCAAATAAACACATTTGTACTTCAGTAAATATAAATAAACCATCTTAATTCAACTTAACACTGCCTTTGTTATTTTTATATGTCTTTCGGAACCAGTTGGATATGTTTGCTGGAAGGATTCAGCGAAACATCGTTGTTTTTTGGAGAACTTTATTACCTTCTCTGCTATTCTGCCTTCAGACAGTGATATTGCTGGGTGATGGCGCCGCAGATGTGCAGTCATGTTGGAAGTGTTTCCGTTCAATTAGTCTGTACGTGTAACCGAAATGTCCCAACACCGCGGATTTGAAAGACACCGGCGCTTCCTCGTATTGCTGCCTCACTTCACCGCCGCTCACCATGTTAAAGTGTGGAATGATGGTTGAGCGCCCCCTAACTTTAGAGCATAGTGATTGAATATTTACTCGCGGGGAGGAGTTTCCTCATCTCAGCTCGTAGACTTACAGGCACACACAAACAGTCAATTCGGAGAGAAATAAAACGCACATAAATTATTTAAACGTAAAACCGGAAAAAACGCAATTCACAAGCGCGTATTGAACCATGGATGTCGTACCAAACGGTTCAATATTGTATTGAGAATTGTGGCATCCCTAGTATATGTATTACAGAACAGATTAAAACTTTGCAGTATACAGTATTTTACGTCAGGGTTGTGATACCTATATAAAATGCAGGGTTCTGTATCATTCAAATACAAATATTCATTCATTCATTCATACATTTTCCTTTGGATTAGTCTCTATTTCAGAGGTCGCCACAGTGGAATGAACCACCAACTATTCCAGCATATGTTTTACACAGTGGATGCCCTTCCAGCTGCAACCCAGCACTGGGAAACACCCATACACACCCATTCACAAACACACTCGTATACTATGGCCAATTTAGCTTCAATTCCCCTATAGAGCATGTGTTTGGACTGTGGGGGAAACCCACGCCAGAAATGCCTACTGGCCCAGTCGGGACTCGAACCAGTGACCGTCTTGATGTAAGACGACAGTGCTACCCACTGAGCCACCGTGTCACCCTTTCTCCACTCATTCCTGTGCATTAGTGAAGGTCTTCTTTGTGTTGCTCCAGCAGGACTCTTCTTCTCGTCTGTTTGTCTGTAGTAAATGGACTTTATCTCTCCATCATCAGAACAGCAGCAGCAGCATCGGCTCATCGTCAGCATTTCCAGCTAATTACAATGCAGCGCTTCAGCTCCAGGTTCCGGAGATAACGATCCAGAACGATCCGCCACATCTGTGCAGAAACACACCAGAGAGAGAGAGAAAATGAGCGTAAATGAAGAACTTAACGCTTTGTGCAAACCTCACGCTCATCCTGACCTCACCCCCACACGCTTTAAAACACTTTGGGCCTAAGCCAGTGTGTGTGTGTGTGTGTGTGTGTGTACGTGTTTTTGTGACATATCAGGACACAAATCTGTATAATGACATGGGTATGACAAAGGTATTACAAAAAGCAGGTGAAATATGAGGACATTGGTGACGTCCTCACTTCTCAAAAAGCTTCTAAATCCCACAGGATGAGTTTCTTCAGGGAGTAAAGCTGTACACTGTCTCCTGTGATGGTTGGGTTTAGGGGTAGGGTGGGGTGAGGGCAATATAATATACGGTTTGATCTGTATAAAATGAATGGAAGCCTATGTTTTGTACCCACATTTCACAAAAACAAACGTGTGTGTGTGTGTGTCATACCTGTCAACATTGAGATGTGAAAATAAGGCATATGCCCACCATAATACCACCCCCCCCCCCCCCCCCCCCCCAAAAAAAAAAATAAAATAAAAAAGCAATCTCTATAAATTATGTTCATCTGGAGCTGTTTCATTGTAAATAAACAGTTAAACAGTCAGTAATATGTTTTATTATTATTTACAAGAGTGGCTGGGTCGCAGGTTCGAACCTCGGCTGGGTCAGTTGGCGTTTCTGTGTGGAGTTTGCATGTTCTCCCTGTGTTCGCGTGGGTTTCCTCCGGGTGCTCCGGTTTCCCCCACAGTCCAAAGACATGTGGTACAGGTGAATTGGGTAGGCTAAATTGTCCGCACTACTTTTTTCTTGCAACTGTACCTAGTATTCCTCATGTGGTGTGGATAGTATAGCAATAGCAGTAAATCTTGACCTTGGTGGGACATTTGTGTTTTGATTCCCATTAGAAAAACAACTCACAATTTACACAGAATGAAGTATTTTGAAAATGTATGGATGCAGATGGTTGGTTTAGGGGTAGGAGGAGATAATATAGTTAACTCATTCATTCATTCATTCATTCATTCATTTATTCATTCATTTTCCTTTGACTTAGTCTCTATTTCAGAGGTCGCCACAGCAGAATGAACTGCCAACTATTTAAGCACATGTTTTAGGCAGCGGTTTTACCCATATACACTTATTTGCACACACATACATACGGACAATTTAGTTTAGCTTTGAGTCATGACTGGAAGGACAAGATCTCCGAAATGAGTTTCCTTCGCAGGGTGGCAGGGCGCACCCTTATAGACAGGGTGAGGAGCTCAGTCATGCAGGAGGAGCTCGGAGTAGAGCTGCTGCTCCTCCACATCGAGAGAAGTCAGCTGAGGTGGCTCGGGCATCTGTTTCGGATGCCTCCTGGACGCCTACCTAGGGAGGTGTTCCAGGCATGTCCCACCGGGAGGAGGCCTCGGGGAAGACCCTGGACACGCTGGAGGGACTATGTCTCTTGGTTGGCCTGGGAACGCCTCGGGATCCCTCCGGAGGAGCTGGAGGAAGTGTCTGGGGAGAGGGAAGTCTGGGGTTCTCTCCTAAGACTGCCCTCGCAACCCGACCCCGGAAAAGCGGCAGAAAATGAATGAATGAATGAATAATTCCCCTATAGACCATGTGTTTGGACTGTGGGGGAAACAGGAGCACCTGGAGGAAACCCACGCTAACACAGGGAGAACATACAAACTCCACACAGAAATGCCAACTGACCCAGCCGGGACTCAAACCAGTGACTTTCTTGCTGTGACGTGGCAGTGCTAACCACTGAGACAACGTGTCACCCTTTCTCCACTCATTCCTGTGCATTAGTGAAGGTCTTCTTTGTGTTGCTCCAGCAGGACTCTTCTTCTCGTCTGTTTGTCTGTAGTAAATGGACTTTATCTCTCCATCATCTGAACAGCAGCAGCATCGGCTCATCTGAGCCACCGTGCCGCCCCTCAATATAGATAAAAATATATATATGAAATACAGTCTGTAAATTATTTTTAAAAGATATGTCTATAGGATGTCCCCATAAAGATAGCTGTACAAGTGTGTGTGTGTGTGTGTGTGTGTGTGTGTGTGTGTGTGTTTGAGAGATGACAGGCTTTTCTGCAGTTGATTCTCCCTCATGAATTACTTACATGTCTCTGAGATGAAATATGAGGGCCTGGTCTGTCATCATCCGTGACATCAGCCAGCTGTTGGTGTACAGTCGCTGGATTCTGCTGACCTGATGTAGATTTCAGAGCTCAGATGATGCTGCTTTGTTCTTATTTATGTTCGCCTTTCTTTAAAACTGAATCTTGTCACATTTCTTCTAAAATTCATTGGTGAAATAGGGACAAATTATTTAATCATTGTTGTAATGTACAGTTGAAGTCAGAATTATTCGCCCCCCTGTTTATTTTTTCCCCAATTTCTGTTGAACGGAGAGAAGATTTTTTCAACACATTTCTAATCATAATAGTTTTAATAACTCATTTCTAATAACTGATTTATTTGATCTTTGTCATGATGACTGTAAATAATATTTGACTAGATATTTTTTAAGACACTTCTATACAGCTTAAAGTGACATTTAAAGGCTTAACTAGGTTAATTAGGTTAACTAGGCAGGTTAGAGTAATTAGGCAAGTTATTGTATAATGATGGTTTGTTCTGTAGACTATCGAAATAAAATATAGCTTAAAGGGGCTAATAATTTTGTCCTTAAAATGGGTTTAAAAAAATTAAAAGCTGCTTTTATTTTAGCCGAAATAAAACAAACAAGACTTTCTCCAGAAGAAAAAATATTATCAGACCTACTGTGAAAATTTCCTTGATCTGTTAAACATTATTTGGGAAATATTAAAAAAAACAAAAAAAACAAAGGGGGCTAATAATTCTGACTTCAACTGTATAAGTACAGATCTTACAAATTAATAATAAAAAAATGATATGTTCATTTATTCATTTTCTTTTCGGTTGAGTCCCTTTATTAATTAGGGGTTTTATGCAGTGGATGCCCTTCAAGCCACAACACAACACTGGGAAACACCCATACACTTTTGCTTTCACACACATACTCTACGGCCAATTTAGTTTATTCAATTCCCCTATAAGCGCATGTGTTTGGACTGTGGGGGAAACCGGAGCACCCAGAGGAAACCCATACCAACACGGGGAGAACATGCAAACTCCACACAGAAACGCCAGCTGACCCAGCCAGGACTCGAACCAGTAAAATTATCTATATTAGATTTAATTTAATTTAAGATATTTGACTTCGTTCTTTCGTCTGTCCGTCCCTCCATCCATCCACCCATCCAGTCATTATTATTTATTTCTATTAACATTCTTTTAAATGCACAAAATTTACCAAAAAATCTACAATGAAGACGTCACGGTAAAAAAAACAACATGCTGTTCTTGACCTTTAATTACATAGAAGAATAAAAAAAATTCATTTGTCATTAAAAAATATATTTAAACAAAAGTTCATATTAATTAAACATTTTTGAGCACACTAGAGTGATTTCTGAAGGTTAATGTGACAGAAGACAGGAGTAATTGTGTCGAAAATTCCACGTTTAATCAAAGTAATAAATTACTTCTTGAAATATATTAAAACTGAACACATTTGTTTTGAATAGACTTATTATTTATCATTTTTTATTTAGTTTTTGTTGTACTTTTAATCTTAAAAATGATATTTGTTTTAATTTAATCATTATTTTGCACTTTTTAAATTAGTTTTTATTGCACTTTTAATCTAATAAATGACACTTGCTTTAATTGAATTCTTATTTTACAATTTCTATTTTACTTTTAATGTACTTTTTAATCTAATAAAGGACATTTGTTTTCATTTATTTATTATTTTACATTTATTAAATGTAGTTTTTATTATGCTTTTAATCTAATAAATGACATTTGTTTTCATTCATTCATTCATTTTCTGAATCTGGGGTCGCCACAGCGGAATGAACCGCCAACTTATCCAGCACATTTCTACGCAGCGGATGCCCTTCCAGCCACAACCCATCCCTGGAAAAACATCCACACACACTCATCCACACTCATACATTACGAACAATTTAGTCCACCCAATTCACCTGTACCGCATGTCTTTGGACTGTGGGGGAAACCGGAGTACCCGGAGGAAACCCACACGAACACAGGGAGAACATGCAAACTCCACACAGAAACGCCAACTGACCCAGCCGAGGTTCGAACCTGCGACCTTCTTGCTGTGAGGCGACATTTGTGTGTCGCCCACATTTGTTTTCATTTATTTATTATTTTACATTTATTTAATGTAGTTTTTGTTATGCTTTTACTCTAATAAATTACATTTGTTTTAATTAAATTTTTATTTAACTATTTTTTATTGATTTTTTTATTGTACTTTTAATCTAATAAATGACATTTGATTTAATTAAGTTATTATATAACACGTTTTATTTAATTTTGTATGTACTTTTAATGTAATGAATAAATTACATTTGCTTTAATTTAATTATTATTTAAGACTTTTTTATTTAGCTTGTATTGTAATTTTACTCTTAGAAATTACATTTGTTTTAATTAAATTATTATTTTACAAATTTTTATTTAGTTTTTATTGTACTTTTAATCTAATAAATGACATTTGCTTTGAATGTAGTTATTATTTAACATTTTTTATTTAATTTTGATTATACTTTTAATCTAATAAATGACATTGGTTTTGATTTAATTATGTTTTTACACTTTTTATTTAGTTTTTATTGTACGTTAAATCTAATACATGACCTTTGCTTTGAATTGAATTATTATTTAACAATTTTTATTTAATTTTATTGTACTTCGAATCTAATAAATGCAGCTTTGATGAGCAAAAACACCTTAAAGATGTTTAAAAACTCTATTGGATTAGTTTGGTATTAAAAAAACCAAACAAAGAATACAATATGTTACCATGCATTAACAGTAAAGCCATTTAAATGTATTTATTTATAGTCATTCCCGTCTTGGAGAAGCATTTGAGTTATTAACGAGATCTCATTTATGATGTTAATTTTCCATGCAGAAAACCCCCCCACACATCTCTAAGGCAAAGTAATATTCAGAAACACCCTTGACCAACCGATTCAAGATATTAAAAGCATGTGTAATAGAGTGACAAAACTCAAATATGATTGAACTTTAATATGAAAAACGTACAACAATGAACACAGAGCCTTATAGTGTCTATTTCCCTATTATTCACGCAGAGATACGGGCCTGTTCATAAATTGCACAATTTCTCGCTCATTACATTGACACGCACACAAGACGCAATCAGAAATTAAAATCACACAAAGGCCTGAAAATATTCTCAGAAGTCAATATATACTGGAAAATAAGCGTGTGCTCTGTATATAACAGTCTGATATGAGTTTCCACATTCAGTGCTGGTGAAAAGAAAGAAGTCTTGTTATCATCAGCATACTCCTGTTTATGGTTTTTGCTCACCGCGAGCGGCTAATGATTCCTCGCCAGAGTCAGAGTTGATTTTAAATGTGTCATTAGGCTGTAGTTTTGGCATTTTCTCCATGCATTTAGTTCAGAATCACTTTGGCGGTGGTTTTAGTAGGCGCTGCAGTGTTGACCCTGTGTGACAGTGGGTTTAATCTAGCAGGTGTTGGGGGATTTTTTTATTTTTTCCTGGTTAAGTTGCAATGGGAAGGCCGGTTTAATGCTGAGCTGGACAGATGGTGCGGATGGACAGGTGCAGAATGCAAACTGGACAGATTGACTGGAGCCATGCCATTTATACTGTAAAAATGTAATTCGTTTGCAGGTGGTTTGTTGAAGCAAGTTGGTGCTCTTGGGAATCTGGCGGAAAACGATAACAACAACCCACCAAAAAAGCAGTGATTTGGACGCTGCTGTTTCAAGTTTTTCTTTTTTAAATGTTGCTGTGCTGTTTTTTTCTGAATTGTGTTGGGCTATTAGAGAACCACAGATTCAGTATGTTTAAATCATTTATTTATTTATTAATTAATTAATTTATTTATTTATTTATTTATTTATTTATTTATTTATTTATTTATTTATTTATTTATATAGTACTGAAAAATTTAATTATTTAATAAAAAATGTATACAAATTAAATAAATACAAAAAAAGTATTATTATTATTATTATTATTATTATTATTATTATTATTATTATTATTATTATTATTGCTAATATTATACTATAAAGCTATTCAAATATTTAATATATGTATTATATGGAACTTATTATAAAATTGTAATACATTTTTACAAAAAAATAAAAATAAAATAAATAAGTTCTAATAAAATTATTATTGTTATTATTATTATTATTGTTTTTGTTGTTGTTGTTGTTGTTGTTGTTGCTATTATACTATAAAGCTATTTAAATATGAAATATATATGTAATATACAGTAATATATGGTAATAATTCTAAAACTAATCAATTTTACAAATAATTGTATCAAAATTATTAAATAATTAATAAATAATTTCAAAAAATATTATTATTATTATTATTATTATTATTATTATTATTATTATTATTATTATTATTATTATTATTATTAATCTATTCAAATATGTAATATATATGTAATACAATCTAGGAAAATAATTATACAATTAATATAGTCTTAAAATAGTAACAATGTAATTAATTTTACAAAAATGTATACCAATTAAATAAATAAATGCAAATAAAATTATTATTATTATTATTATTATTATTATTATTATTATTATTATTATTATTATTATTATTGCTATTATATTTTAAAGCTATTCAAATATGAAATATATGTAATAAATTATATGGTAATAATTCTAAAATTGTAATTAATTTTACAAATAATTTAATCAAAATAAAATAAATGATTTCTAAATAAACTAAAGTATTATTACTATTATCATCATCATCATCATCATCATCATCATCATCATTATTATTAATAATATTGTTACTTATCTATTCAAATATGTAATATATATGCAATATAATCTATGAAAAAATATATACAATTAATATAGTAGTAAAATAGTAAAAATTCCATTAATGTTACAAAAATGTATACAAATTAAATAAATAAATACAAATAAAATTGTAAAAATGTCATTTTAATTTCAAATAAAGCTATTATTATTATTATTATTATTATTATTATTATTATTATTATTATTATTATTATTATTATTATTATTATTATTATTATTATTATTATTATTATCACGATCACCAGCAATCTAATCTATGCATATTGCCACTTTAATGAACTACAGATCCCATCATGCACTTCACTCACACACCTGACTCAGATTCCCCCTGATTGCAAACACACAGTAAAGCTTTTCAGGACTAATCAAATTGACTATAAACACGGCATACAAATGCACATTGTTGATGAGTCTTGTTAAGAAGCAATTTTCCATGTCTTACCTTTTGTGGTTTTTGTACACTTGTTTGTTTTACTGTTGTGTTGTTTTGCTGTCTGTCCTGACCGTTCACCTGTATTGCATTAATCTTTTGGATTACCCATGTTGTGCCGTTTCCTCCTGTTGCATCTGGATCTTCACCTCTGTTGCAACCCTACACTCTTTAGTATTATTGATGCTATAATTATTATTGCTAATATTATACTATAAAGCTATTCAAATATGTGATATATGTAAAATATGGAACTTATTATAAAACTGTAATTCATTTTTACAAAAGATTGTATAAAAATAAAATAAAGTTCTAATAAAAATAAATTGTATTGTTATTATTATCATTATTATTATTATTATTATTATTATTATTATTATTATTATACTATAATGCTATTCAATTATGAAACATATATTCATTCATTTTCTTTTCGGCTTAGCCCCTTTATTTATTTGGGATCGCCACAGCGGAATGAACCGCCAACTTATCCATCACATGTTTTACGTAGCTGATGCCCTTCCAGCTGCAACCCATCTCTGGGAAACATCCACACACACTCATTCACACTCATACACTACAGACAATTTAGCTTACCCAATTCACCTGTACCGCATGTCTTTGGACTGTGGGGGAAACCGGAGCACCCGGAGGAAACCCACCAGAACGCAGGGAGAACATGCAAACTCCACACAGAAATGCCAACTGATATATATGTAATATAATATATGGTAATAATTCTAAAATTGTAATTAATTTTTCAAATAATTTTATCAAAATAAATTATTATTATTATTATTATTATTATTATTATTATTATTATTATTATTAATCTATTCAAATATGTAATATATACGAAATATAGTCTATAGAAATAATAATAAAATTAAAATAGTAGTAAAATCATAAAAATACTATAAATTATATAAATTAAAGAAATAAATACAAATAAAATTATTATTATTATTATTATTATTATTATTGTTATTATTATTATTATTATTATTATTATTATTATTATAATTATTGTTATTATTATTATTATTATTATTATTATTATTATTATTATTATTATTATTATTATTATTGTTGTTATTATTAATATTAATAATAGTAATAATAATATTGCTATTATCAAATATGAAATATATACATGTAATATAATACATGGTAATAAATCTAAAATTGTACTTAATTTTACAAATCGTTTTATTAAAAAAAATTATTTGTAAGCAAAATAAATTATTATTATTATTACTATTATTAGCCCTTATTAACAATGAAACAAGTGCAAATTTATGTTAGTTTTTTTTCAGTAAAAGTAAATAATATATGTAAGTTGTGCAAGGTGTGTGGTCAATGAATGAATGAATGAATGAAGGAATGAATGAATGAAGTACATACATTTATACTTAAATTAAATAAAATAAACCACTTAAAATGACTTTTTAGTAACTTACGCTGAAGATAAATTGACTTCATTTACATACAATAAGCACTCCAAACATACAGTAGAAGTATATTGGTAATCAACTCTATTTTACTTGAGCTCTTCCTGAAAATCCAGTTTCCCTCTCTAAAAAAAAAACCTTCACACTATGGAAGTAATATGCTTTTTCATGCTGAGCTGAACTTGGTTTCGACTTTTCTCCCCACAGGCAAACTATATAAAACATCACGTCGAACATATTATAATGTAATGTACCCTGTCAAGCACCAAGCCTCAAAAATACACGGCAAATCCGTTTTCACACTGACACTCTGACAACTTCCCTACATGTTCGCAGTCATTAAAAAAGCTCACCTGACTGCAAAAAAAAAAAAGAAAGAAAGAAAGAAAGAAAGAAAGAAAGAAAGAAAAGACAACACGAGCTATACACATACTCACATACTCAGAATTATTAGCCCCCCTTTGATTTTTTTTTCTTTTTTAAATATTTCACAAATGATGATTAACAGAGCAAGGAAATTTTCACAGTATGTCTGATAATATTTTTAAGCCTTTAAATGTCACTTTAAGCTGTATAGAAGTGTCTTGAAAAATATCTAGTCAAATATTATTTACTGTCATCATGGCAAAGATAAAATAAATCAGTTATTTGGGATGAGTTATTAAAACTATTATGATTAGAAAAGTGTTGAAAATATCTGCTCTCCGTTAAACAGAAATTGGGGAAAAAATAAACAGGGGGCTAATAATTCTGACTTCAACTGTATATACAGTTGAAGTCAGAATTATTAGCCCCCTTTGATTTTTTTTTTTTTTATATTTCCCAAATGATGATTAACAGAGCAAGGAAATTTACACAGTATGTCTGATAATATTTTTTCTTCTGGAGAAAGTCTTATTTGTTTTATTTCATCTAGAATAAAAGCAGTTTTTAATTTTTTTAAATCCATTTTAGGGTCAAAATTATTAGCCCCTTTAAGCTATTTCTTTCTTTGATAGTCTACAGAACAAACCATCATTATACAATAAATTGCCTAATTACCCTAACCTGCCTAGTTAACCTAATTAACCTAGTTAAGCCTTTAAATGTCACTTTAAGCTGTATAGAAGTGTCTTGAAAAATATCTAGTGTAATATTATTTACTGTCATCATGGCAAAGATAAAATAAATCAGTTATTAGAAATGAGTTATTAAAACTATAATGATTAGAAATGTGCTGAAGAAATCTTCTCTCCGTGAAACAGAAATTGGGGAAAAAATAAACAGGGGGGCTAATAATTCTGACGATTATCTTTATAATGATAAATTATGGTTATGTGTATATGAAATTACAAATAATATGTGTAGCAAGAGATTAAATTACTTACTGTTTATTTCTTTGTATTTTAATTATGTAAACTATAAAATCGTGCGTTTCCTCATGGTTTGTGTCTCATTTGTGAGCCAACTGACAACAGTTTCCCCTTGCTCTGCTGGCCACGCCCACTCCTCCCTTCACTCGCAGCGTTCCACACCCATCATGGAGCATTTTTTGAAAAATTTCTTGAACCGAAAGAGGGGGGTTTCATGGCCCTTTAACAGTCACAGTCCTCAAAAAACACTTGCTCAAACCCAGTGGCGGCTGGGGGGGGCGCAAACACCAGAAAAAAATCTAACTGTTGGTAAAGTAAGAGTGTAAAAGCCATTTTCAGGTGATGTATCAAAAAACAAAAATATGACTAAAGCATATAATAAATGCATCACAAATCAGTTCATTTTAGTTCAATTTGGGTTTATTATCAGTAATGGAGTAATCAAGATAATCAGTAAACACACACACACACACACACACACACACAAACAAACAAATGTTGCCTAATCACTGGCCAGTAGCACTACTTGAAAATAAATTTTGCTCTCCTTTTTTCTTCTGGCTTGCAAATTTCTCAATAACCGTTAAAGTCAGTCATCTCAGTCACCAGTCTCTTCTCTATTGACAGCATTGCCAATGCATTCAGCCTCTCTTGCGTCATGCTGTTTGAAACAAGCAAACACGGAAATAGTAAAGGGTATGACTCACATGAACCTGCCGGCCAACTCCGTTTGTCATAACAAGTGCTGGAAAAGCCCCGAATATTCGCGCGCTCGCCATCACTTGACTACTGGTGAATTTGCAAAGACGGCCGATCTGGTCCAAGCTTTTTGATTCTCTTTTCTTCATCCAAACGCCTTGTGAACGGATATCTTTGCAAAGATACAACGGAATTTTCCTTCATCTCGAGAAATTGCATTCTAAGCTCTTTGGTGAGAATGGTCCAATCACATAAGGCCAATCATATAAAAACAAATATGATTCGTTCTAACAACAAAAATGGGAGGGTTCGGGGCGCAGAGACAATTTAAATCAGGCCAATTAGAGCTTATCGTCATATCACGTGCATTGCAAATGTTCGTGTACCTACATAGACACTCATTAGTCCGGCGCCCCGCACACATATGAAAAATATTGTTCATACTTTTTTTATCAATAAATGTTAGTATGACTACAATAAATGTTAGAATGTTATAATTAAATCAATTTATTTTGTTAATATTTGTGATAATAAACATTAACATATTAAAGGGGTCTAACTTGAAGGGGGGGCGGCGCCCCAGCGCCCTCTATTGACCAGCCGCTACTGCTCAAACCATATATTGTGCAGCCCTAGTTTGTTCTGCAGACAATTAAAAACAAATGGGGGCTAATAATTTTGACCTTAAAATGTTTTTTCTTCAATTAAAAACTACTTTTATTCTAGCCGAAATAAAACAAATAAGACTTTCTCCAGAAGAAAAAATATTATAGGAAATACTGTGAAAAATGTCTTGCTCTGTTAAACATCATTTGGTAAATATATAAAAAAAATAAAAATAAATCACAGAAGGGCGATTAATACTTCATTTTTATTTTGTGGTTAGAATAATAGCAAATAACCTCTTTTAAATGAAAGTGTTGTTTTACTGATGACGATTTAATGAAGTAATGCTGTAAATCCTGTTTAAAGTCGGCTCTCAAACATCCATCCATCTGCTGCTTTGACGTAATTAAAGATGTCAGATCCAGTGGTGCAGCGCACCATTAATTCTGTCGGCGCTTTGGGAACGGAGCGGCGGCGTAATGAAGCGTGTTTGATTAGCGGTGTGTGAAAGATGTCCTTTTCTCGTCCCCCAGGTGAGCATCTGCGGGTCTGTGCTCAAGGATACACCTGCTGTACTTCAGACATGGAGGATCAGCTCGGACAGCAGAGCAAGCTGGACTTCGAGAGGCTGGTGGACGACAGCAGCAGGAACATACGCACAACATTCACCTCCAGACATAAAAAGTTTGACGGTGAGTGAAAAGCGGTTTGCTTTATTATCTGGGGCCAACTGTTGCCAACTCATTTTCAGAGGAAGCTGCTGAAGGTGGAACCTGAGGTGATTTTTGGCTTTCTGGGGCCTGGGAAAAGGTTAATCGAGTATTGTGTACAAAAGACGAATAGAGGGGGAGTCGGGGGGGGTGCAGGCCTGGTGTATAGGGCAGATCGGTACAGTTTGTTGCTAAAATGAAGCTGTGATGTGATTGCGTAAACCATCAACTGACATCTGCCATAATAAATTATACTTTTTGTTTATGTATTAATGATTTTGGCTCATATGAAGACTTTAAAGTGATCCAATTAAGTCAATATTTAAATTAAATATATTTTCTTAGGGTTTTTTTACAGCTGCGCATATTCTCCTGTCAAGTTAGTTTTTTATAGATCACGCAACTTTTGGATGTGAAGTGTCCATGTTTGCTCTCCTGTTTACCCCTGGGCTTTTTGCTAATAAACAGCTGTTGGAAAACAATAATGTGAAAAAAGTTTTTGGGTTTTAGTAATTGTGATATTTTGCAGTTTGTGAATGAATCGTTCATTTGATTTCACTGTTTTGAATGAGTTGTTTTTGATTCAGAACACTTGACCTCTTTGTTTAGTGAAAAAAAGTAGTTTATTTATCAAGTAGGGTTTTTTGATTAACAAATTTCTTTGTGCTTTTGAGTCATTTGTTTTAACTGTTTCTAAAAAAAAATCACGGGAGTTCGTTCTGTTGAATGATTTTGTTGCTCTAGTGGTTTTAAATCAATTGTTTGAACCAATTCTAAAGAAATGACTCATTGAGAGTGAATTATTTGGTACTTTGAACTGGTTTAGAAACTTACTGAATGAGTCAGTTCTGTTGACAGTGTTGAATCAATAGTTTGAACTGATTCTAAAAAAAATGAACCATTGAGAATGAATCTTTAAACTTTAAACTGGTTTCAAGAGTTCACACTTAGCCCATGATTTATCACATAGCTTGTTTGGCATGCTGTCCCGGGAGAGAGCCCTGAGCTCAAGGGATCCTTGGGCCCAGGGCTCCCCCCTTTCACATGGCGAGGGGAAATTGAGCTCAGGTCGATCTCAAACTCCCCCGCTGCTGGGGCCAAGGTGAACTTCTTGGGAGTAAGACATTAGAAAAAGATTTAGGCTTATTATAGAGCATATTTGGCCGTGGGAGGAAACCGGGGGAAACCCACGCGGACACGGGGAGAATATGCAAACTCCGCACAGAAATACCAAATGACCCAGCAAGGACCTGACGCCATTGGTATTCTTGCTGTGAGGCAACAGTGCTAGTCACTGGGCCACCGTGCCGCCCATTCTGGATAAAGGTGGAAGAAGGGGAGGAGGGGGGTTTCTTCCAAATGAAGATAGATGTAGAGAGGAAATAAGGATATATATATAGTGACTTGGGGTGCTTTGATTGGAAGATCATGATTAGCTAATGTGGGCCAGCTGGGTCAATCATGAGCACATGCTCCTCTCGAAATTAGTTTAAAATTAAACTTCACTTAGAAACTTACAGATTGTACTGAATGAGTCAGTTGTGTTGAATGATTTTGTTGTTCTAGTGGTTTTGAATACATATTTTGATCCAATTATTAAAGAAAGGAATCAGTGAGAGTGAATCTTTTGGTACTTTGATCAGGTTTATATACTTGCTGAATGAGTCAGTTCTGTTAAATGATTTTGTTGTTCTGTTGATTTTGAATCAATAGTTTGAATCAATTCTTTAAAAAATAATCATTGAGAGTGAATCTTTTGGTACTTTGATCTGGTTTATAAACTTGCAAGTTTTACTGAATGAGTCAGTTCTGTTGAATGATTGTGTTGTTCTAGTGGTTTTGAATCAATAGTTTGAACCAATTCTAAAACAAATTAATCCTAGAGAGTGAGTCTTTTGGTACTTTAATCTGGTATGTAAACTTGCTAAATGATTTTGTTGTTCTAGTGGTTTTGAATCAGTTGTTTGAACTGATTCAATAAAAAGCATTAAGAGTAATATACTCTTATTAAAGAGTAATAAGAGTGAATATTTTAATAGTTTGAACTGGTTTAGGAGCTTGCATGTTTTGCTGAAGAAGGAGTTATTTGGAGTCAGTTCTGTTGAAACATGTTGGTTTTGAATTAATAGTTTGAACAGATTCTAAAAATATGACTGAGAGTGAATCTTTTACTTTGAACTGATTTATAAACTTGCAAGTTTTACTGAATGAGTCACTTTTGTTCACAGATTTTGTTGTTCTAGGGGTTTTGAATCAATAGTTTGAACTGATTATAAAAAAAAAAGACTTATTAAGAGTGAATGATTGTGTTTAGTGGTTTTGAATCAGTTGTTTGAACTGATTCAATAAAAATCATTAAGAGTGAATATTTTAGTAGTTTGAACTGGTTTAGAAACTTACATGTTTTGCTGAAGAAATAGTTATTTGGAGTCAGTTCAGTTGAAACTCATTATTCTAGTGGTTTTGAATCAGTTGTTTGAACCAATTCTAAATAAAAGAATCATTGAAAATTAATCTTTTACTTTGAACTGGTTTATAAACTTGCAAGTTCTACTGAATGAGTCAGTTCTGTTGAATTACAGTTTTTCTCAGTCGCTTTGGTGCTTTTTCTCACAACACTATTTACATTTGCACAACAGTTAATGCATTTCTCAAAACAATTAGTTCAAACTGCAAAACCTAGTGGATAACCTGCAAAAGCGTGTCACTTGCTCAAAATGGAAAGCTCATTCCTCAAAAGCAAGTACTGATGTCAATGAAAGTGTCAGTGTCATCAAGATGAAAAGTCCTGACACCATTGTTTATGAACAAGATAGTCAAATGGCTTTGTCATGTTTTCATTATGACACTTTACTCTGTACATTTTTTCCAATGCAAAAAAGTCAGATTTTGGTGACACGTCCTGAAAATGCTCAAGACAGCACTATATACTATTTGCACAGCCATTTGAAAACTACAGTAAAGTTAGACATCACTGCATTTAGTGAGGTATCTGAGTACAAGACACTGAATATGTATGTTTCACATTTTACTGCGTTTCACATTTCACATTACTGCATTTGCTCTTTGCAATTCTAATTTATTCACAGCATTGTGCAAAAGAATAAACAAACCTTTATTTACAACAAACATAAACTTCCTTTGGGTAGAGCTGCGCACAACTGTAAACAATACTGCAGTACATATTAGAACTGAACCGACAACATACACAGGTCTGTAAATCATTCATCAAATTGTTCAATTTAGGAAACATTTTCGGAAAAAAAAGGTTTAACATTTTTAAAATAAAATTTGCTTGACAGATTTTGACAACTAGTTCAACATGTTTGTATGTAAAGACTCCAGTAATGAAATGAGGACTATTAGATTTATATGGAATGACTATTCAGCATTCACAAGTTTAGTTAATTTTGACTGACATGACATAAGCAAATGATAATGTTATAAACAGCAGAGAGTTGTATGAAAGCAATTGATGCATGTCCAAAAGCATTTGCAATTTGTTGAAAGGAATAAGAAACTGCTACTATGATGTGCACAAATGACTAATTGTTTTGAGAAATGCATGAACTGTTGTGCAAATGTAAATAGTGTTGTGAGAAATGCACCAAAGACACTGAGAAAAACAGTATTTGTTGTTCTAGTGGCTTTGAATCAATTGTTTTAACCGATTCTAAATAAAAGAATCATTGAGAATGAATCTTTTACTTTGAACAGTTTTATAAACTTGCAAGTTTTGCTAAATGAGTTGGTTATGTTGAATGATTGTGTTGTTCTAGGGGTTTTAAATCAATTATTTGAACCGATTCTAAAAAAATGACTTTTTGAGAGCGAATCCTTTGCTACTTTGAACTGGTTTATATACTTGCTGAAGGAGTTTTACTGGATGAGTCAGTTCTGTTGAATGATTTTGTTGTTTAAGTGGTTTTGAATCAATTGTTTAAACCTATCCTAACAAAATGACTCATTGAGAGCGAATCTTTCAGTACTTTGAACTGGTTTAGAAACTTGCACATTTACTGAATTGTAAATATTTATCATTAAGAGTGAATATTTTGGTTCGAACTCGTTCAGAAACTTTGTTGTTTTGTTGGTTTTGAATGAATGACTTGAATTTCAGGAAAAGGAATCGTTGAGAATGAATCTGAACAAGTAGATGAATATCTGTGCAACTAATACGTGTTACTAGTACGATGAATTGCAATGAATTATTTGTTGTTGTTTGAACTGGTTCAGAAAGTGAATCACTGAAAGCAAAATGTTATTTAAACTGGTTCATAAAGCTGAACTGCAAATGAATCTGAAGCTAAACGATTCTGAAAGTAGCAGACAACTCTTTTTAAAACTAATTGTTTATAGTTTGAAAGGAATTGAATAACTTTTCAGGTTTTTTAGGCTGTGAATGTTTGAAAATGAACATTGTAAAAGTCTGCTCCGTTTGAGGTTACTAAAGACAGAAATGATCACAGACTGTTGCATTTTGGAAAACCTGAAGATTTTAGATCAAAACTTTCTGAAATCACTTTGATCTGTGAACTTGCGATCTGCTTCTACGGCCTCTGAATTATTCCTTATGTAATCGTTTGCATTAGAGCTGTTTAGTATCTGCTTCTTAACCTTTTGTTATGGTTTGCTTCAGGGGGGTTCAGCTCTTAATTAGACGGGTCAGACTCTCCAAACCGCCACTGTAATGGGCTGGAAGAGCTGCTCCTTACAGCGCGCACTAATTATACAGTTTTTGAAATGTCATAATGAAGGCGTACAGTGCAGAGCAGGACTACATATTCACAGGTTATGTAAAGGTTAATTTCAGGGCTCTGGATTTGCATGTAGTGCGAACAGAAACTGTGAAACGATGACGTGTGGTGTAAATGAACTTTGCTGTGTCCTTAGAAAACCCAGGGTGGATTCTTTTACTTTTTTATTTCGTATAAAAATGTTACTTTATTAATGAATCAAGAGAGTGATTAATTAACTAATTAACCCAGCAGATACTCAGCGTCATAAGACATTAATATTAGGTTAGATTTAGGTCGGCAGCATCTAAGGACAACGTTATTTTGACGTCCAATAATAATGTGAAATGACGGTGATATTTGGTTGATTTTAGGTTGTGTTGGAAAGTGACCAAAATCCAACGTCGAGCCAACATCTAAAACCAACATCATATTGACGTCAAATACTGACATTTATTCGTCAGTTATGGCAACCGAAATCCAACTTCAGATAGACGTCATATTGGTAACGTCCACACAACATCAAGCTGTAACATCATTAGACTCTGATATTTTGTTCTTTTTAAGTTACGTTGAAAAGTAACCAAAATGCAACATCTGTCCGATGATGGGAAGACCCAGGGTGGATTCTTTTAATTTTTTTATTTCGTATAAAAATGTTACTTTATTAATGAATCAAGAGAGTGATTAATTAACTAATTAACCCAGTAGATACACAACGTCATAATACATTAATATTAGGTTAGTTTTAGGTCAGCAGCATCTAAGGACAACGTTATTTTGACGTCCAATAATAACGTGAAATGACGGTGATATTTTGTTGATTTTAGGTTGTGTTGGAAAGTGACCAAAATCCAACATCGAGCCAACATCTAAAACCAACATCATATTGATGTCAAATACTAACATTTATTCGTCAGGTATGGCAACCAAAATCCAACGTCTGATAGACATCATACGTCCACACAACGTCAAGCTGTAACATCATTAGACGTTAATATTTTGTTATTTTTAAGTTGCGTTGAAAAGTAACCAAAATGGAACATCTGTCCGATGTTGGACATTAGGGTTGGGCCGCTAGACGATGCCATCGTCCATCGCCGATGGCCAATAGACATCACGATGCTGATCTGGCATCGCCGATCCTCCGCCCCGCCCCCGTCGCAAACTCACTCGTGAAAAATATGCACTCAGGCCCCGTTTACACTAATACAGCTTAGTTTTAAAATGGCATTTTAGAGTGAAAATGACCCACGTCCACACTGGTGTTTCATCTAGCATTTCTGAACAGCCCTCCGTTTACTGACAATGCACATCATGTTACCACACACACACACACAGCAACAGACACGCACACACTGTCATGCGCTCGTCTGAGCTGCAGAGAACAGTGTACGTCGGACAGTTTATCAAGGATGTATCGCTGGATCGTGTCTCACTATAGGTGTTAAACGTGATATTTAATTAATCTTGTCCCTATCCAGGGCTTATTTGTGAACATGCCGGATCCGGATCTGGCACCGCTGAAACCTGATCCGGCACCTCATTTTACCGATCTCCCTCCTCAACTGCCCTCCTCCCCTGTCTGCTGTTCAATTCCACTTTCTTCTGCGACTCTCCAACCCTCTTCACTTTCGTCCGCGACACCTCAGCGCCGCTCACTTTCATCTGCGAGACCCCCGCATTGCTCATTTTTGTCTGCGACACCCCTCCCCCATCCACCGCACCAAACAAATGACTGGCACGGATCACTTTGCCTAGTACCTATTCATGCCAGAGTCCCGCGGAAAAAGTGATTGACAGGTGGTAATTTGTGTGTAACTTATCTTTATTTATGATTTGGTTATGAGTAGGCCCACACGGAATCTGCGCGCGCAGAATTCCGCAGATTTTCCGCAGATTTTTAGCCCATCATTAATTCTGTTTATTTACTTGATTAAATGTGTGTAAATCTGAATTTATTCAGTTTTTAAATTACACATATTTCACATACTAAGGTTTTAGTTATGATACTCCCAAAATAATTCCGTAGAAATCCGCAGAATTTTACCAAAATTCTCAGCAGAAATAGCAAAAAATGTCCGCAGATTCCGTCTGGCCCTAGTTATGAGTAAAACAAAGACCAGGTTGTTGAAACGGTAGGCTACAAATAATTAATTCGTTATGAATTAATGAATTATTTATAAATAATTAAATCACCTCCATTATGAAGACGATGCCATCGTCCATCGCGATGTTTCACATTAGACATCGTACGATGCTAAATTGGTCAACATCGCCCAACCCGATTGGACATTGACGTTGCCCTGATGCTAGGTTCTGATGTCAACCCGATTTTCATTTCCTAACAAAATGCAATGCCCGACGACATCGAGGTACAACGTCAATCTGCACTGAAACAAATATTTGCGCTGCTTGTTCAAACCACTTATTTAACATGAGCTGAAAAAACACAATTAGATTTTTTTTGGACAACTTAATAGTTTTATGTTCAATCCACTTAAATTTGTTAAGTTAACTTAATCAATTTGTGTTGGGACAACATGAATGAATTGTGTGGAAGCCTGCATTCTTTACAGTATGATGTCATGTTGACATTCTGTCCCTGCTGGGAACTAACTACACTGTGAAAAATGCAGGGTTCTACACAATTCATTCAGGCTGTCCTAACACAAATTGATAAAGTTAACAATTGTGTTTCAGCTCATTTTACATAAGCAGTTTGAACATCCTCTCCTTGTAAGTTCAGATATGGAAAACAAACCCCTGAGGACACGTCGGGTAAATCTTCAAATGGATCTGGGTACTTTATAACCTCGTTTACATCACCCAGGCTGCGTTGTTTCACTATCTTAACAAAAAACTGAAAACATGATATAAGGAACTGCCTATTTTCATTTCGATATTAGCAGCTTAACAGACACCAAAAATGTTGAGGCCTCGTGTAGCTACATATGAGCGTCATCTTCACTGTACGCATAATTATAACAAAACGAAGCCTATAACATCACTGCCTCCTTTCATTTTCATTGAAAATACGAAACATGCCTTCTCTTTTGCTTTTAATAATCAATACTGGCCATCATAAAAATATAACGTACAATAAGTTTATACAATATAGGATGCGAGAAATGCAAGCAATCAGTGTATGTGGTTACATTAATTAATATCTTTGCGCTCAGCCAAAATA
>LR812519.1:4838034-4840534 GCA_903798195.1 Danio kyathit
AAAAATATGGTTTAGTTTTCACCGTCAGAAGAAATAAGTGAAAATTAAGAGGTTTTTTTTGCTTGTTTTAAGGAAATTATCTTGTATTGGCTTTGAAATGTAGATATTTGGACTAGAAACAAGACAAAAATTATTACTATTATTATTATTATTATTATTATATATTTTTTTGCATAAATCATATAAAGTCCATATAAATTTAGTGATTAAATACAATTCTGTGGCTTGTTTTTAACTATAGTTGAGTCTAAACATTGCATATGTTTGCGATGTGACACATTGTGATCAGTGCTGAAACGATATATTTGATTAGTTTTCTAAGAAGTCTAACAGTATTCAGGTAGGGAAATTAATTAATCACAATGCAAAAAAGCTTTTCTTACGTTGTTTTGTCCTGTTTCTAGTCCAAATATTAAAAAAAATCTAAAAATATTGTTTAGTTTTTACCGTCAGAAGAAATAAGTGAAAATGAAGATTTTATTTAGCTTGTTTTATAGAAATGATCTTGTTTTGGCTTTGAAATGTGGATATTTGCACTAAAAACAAGACAAACAATTAAGTAAGAAATTATTTTTTTGCATAAATCATATAAAGTCTGTATAAATTTAGTGATTAAATACAATTCTTTGGCTTGTTTTTAACTATAATTCCGACTGGACGTTGCATATGTTTGCAAAGTGACTATTGAGGATGCACACATTGCGATATCAGTGCTGAAACTGTATATTTGATTAGTTTTCTAATAAGTCAGGTGTTCAGGTACAGAAATTTAATTATCAGAATGTAAAAAAAAGCTTTTCTAACTTTGTTTGTCCTGTTTCTAGTCCAAAAAATTGAAAAAATCTTAAAAATATGGTTTAGTTTTTACCGTCAGAAGAAATAAGTGAAAATTAAGAGGTTTTTTTGCTTGTTTTAAGGAAATTATCTTGTTTTGGCTTTGAAATGTAGATACTTGGACTAGAAACAAGACAAAAATTATTACTATTATTATTATTATTATTAAATTTTTTTTTTGCATAAATCATATAAAGTCCATATAAATTTAGTGATTAAATACAATTCTGTGGCTTGTTTTCAACTACAGATCAGTCTGGGCATTGCATATGTTTGCGATGTGACACGTTGTGATCAGTGCTGAAACGATATATTTGATTAGTTTTCTAAGAAGTCTAACAGTATTCAGGTAGGGAAATTAATTAATCACAATGCAAAACAGCTTTTCTTACGTTGTTTTGTCCTGTTTCTAGTCCAAATATTAAAAAAAATCTAAAAATATTGTTTAGTTTTTACCGTCAGAAGAAATAAGTGAAAATGAAGATTTTATTTAGCTTGTTTTATAGAAATGATCTTGTTTTGGCTTTGAAATGTGGATATTTGCACTAGAAACAAGACAAACAATTAAGTAAGAAATTATTTTTTGCATAAATCATATAAAGTCTGTATAAATTTAGTGATTAAATACAATTCTGTGGCTTGTTTTCAACTATAATTCCGACTGGACATTGCATATGTTTGCGATGTGACTATTGAGGATGCACACATTGCGATATCAGTGCTGAAACTATATATTGTGCAGCCCTACAGTAAATACTACTATCTTAAAACATATCTAGTCAAATATTATGTGCTGTCATCATGGCAAAGATAAAAGAAATCAGTTATTAGAAATGAGTTATTACAACTATTATGTTTAGAAATGTGTTGAAAAAATATTCTCTCCGTTAAACAGAAATTGGGGAAAATATAAATACAGTGGGGCTAATAATTCAGGAGGGGTAATAATTCTGACTTTAGCTATGTTGTAATAGTTGCACTGGTCGAAGTGGCTCATAAATCCGCAGTTTTGGATTTTGGTTTTGTGAAGCAACACTCGTCCTTTATCTGCCTCCTCTGAGGGATTTGATCCTTCATCCTTTCTCCATGCCCTCATTTTTTTTTCATTCCTCTGCTATTTATAGGAGTCTATTTAGAAATTCTTCAACTCCCACTTTTTGATTACGCCTCTGCTTCCTATGGGGCCTTGTGTTTTTAATGCATTATTGAGAAATCCTGATGCTGTTAAGGCCTTTGAAAGCATGCAGGATTAAGTCTGAACTGGAACGCTGGTTTATTTGTTGCCTATATGTCTTTTAAACATGTTATGCATAACATTGGCACTTTAAGGGAAGAGCTAAACAAATTAGCAATGCCATAAACATAGCTGCATTTTTCAGCAGTGGCTGTTTTCTGAAGGATCACCAGTCAACTGAAAAATAATGTAGTTGGGTTTGAGACAATTTTGAATGTTTCTGAATGTGTTTTATTGTTATATTATATTATATTGTATTGTATTGTATTGTATTGTATTGTATTGTATTGTATTGTATTGTATTGTATTATATTATGTTATATTATATTATATTATATTATATTATATTATATTATATTATATTATATTATATTATATTATATTATATTATATTATATTATATTATATTATATTATATTACTGCATATTATA
>LR812519.1:4845534-4878034 GCA_903798195.1 Danio kyathit
AACACTTGTGAATCACAAAATACGCAAACAGATTAACAGATTTTTTACAGTGTCCAAATAAAACAAATGCATGCAGCGCTTGTCTTCTAGCATGTGGAAGTCAAACACCTTGGCTAAGATCTCAGGAAATGTAGTTTAGCATTTCCTGACCCTGTAAAAGCAGCTCTTGAATGCGGTGTGATGTGCTGGTGTGTTTGATTGTGAGTGTTTGTCTCCAGCACCTGACCTGAAAGAGAGCATGTAAGGTTTCTCTTCACAGCTGAAGCTGAAGATGAAGGGTTTTGAAGCTCAGATGTTTCCTGACCGTTGAAGCTGCTCTCGGGTCACTGTAAAGGCCAACTTACACCCGGAGCGCTGGATTCCCATTACTCTCTCAGACACACATTCCACATATATACACACACATGAATGCACGCATGTATGCACTCTCTCTCACACACACACACACACACATATGCATGCATGCACATAACCACATAGACATGCACACAGAGATGCTCTTCTGCAGAGCACGGTTGTAACGAGTGCTTATTTGAGTTACTGTTGCCTTTCTATCAGCTCGAACCAGTCTGGCCATTCTCCTCTGACCTCTGGCATCAACAAGGCATTTGCGCCCACAGAACTGACGCTCACTGGATATTATCTCTTTTTCAGACCATTCTCTGTAAACCCTAGAGATGGTTGTGCGTGAAAATCCCAGTAGATCAGCAGTTTCTGAAATACTCAGAACAGCCCGTCTGGCACCAACAACCATGCCACGTTCAAAGTCACTTAAATCCCCTTTCTTCCCCATTCTGATGCTCAGTTTAAACTGCAGGAGATTATCTTGACCATGTCTACATGCCTAAATGCATTGCGTTGCTTCCATGTGATTGGCTGATTAGAAATTTGCGTTAACAAGCAGTTTGCCAGGTGTACCTAATAAAGTGGCCGGTGAGTGTATATACAGAAAATGTCTTCTGATCTTCTTCTAGGGCACACCAATAGAACAACACAGTCTGCTTAAACTAATTCCACACAAACATTATATGTTTTCATGTTTTTATTGAATACAACATGTAAACATTCACAGTATAGGATGGAAAACGCAAGTCAACCTTTTGGTCTAATAACTGGTTGACCCTCCTTTGGCAGCAATAACCACAACCAAACATTTCATGTATTGTAGATGCAGATCAGACCTGCACAACAATGGGATTTCAGACAATTCCTCGTTACTAAATCGTTTCAGTTCAGCAATATTATTGGGATGTCTGGTGTGAATCGCTCTCTGGATGTCATGCCACAGTATCTTAATCTGGGGTGCGTTTCCGAAAACCATCTAAGGTCGCAAGTTGTGTCGTTACAAACATAGTTTGTTAATTTGGCATTTCCCAAATCCGTCGTTCCAATGAACATTCGCAAACTGCATCGCAAACTTCTATGCTTACAACTACACCTCTGGAGCTGTAGTTAGAAACATAGTTCCTGGGTGTGTTCTATTCCCAATTAACAAACCCCCCCCCCCCCCCTATGCCCTATTCATTTAGAACATTCTAACATTTGAACTTGGAATTATATAAAAAAAAGCATTAAATTCAGTATTAGTTCAGTATTATTAAGTATTCAATTTTAGCGATCCTCATGTTTACAATTGCGCTCCCTTCGCAGTGCACTTTGAACACATTGATGTCATTTTGAACACAGTCGTGGCTCTTGTCGAAATCTATAGGTGACCTATTATTTACATAGAATTTATGCTACGTCTCCAAAGCTTGTGAAAACAAAAAAAACATAGCATACGTTAATGCTTTTATTTTATAGTCAGTTATTTATTAAGTATCTGTTCTGTATATGACATGGGCCTGCTGGTTAGAACATTTCTGCAGTGGTTTACATGTGTCAAATTGTAAAAGTAGACTTTTCAAAAAATAAAAATAAATAAACAATATCCTACTTAATAATAATAATAATAATAATATAATAATAATAATATTAATATTATTAGTAAAGTAGGATTTTTTTTCATTTCCTAATAAATAATAAATATTAACTTTCATTTCTTAATAAATAGCCTCATTATTTATTTATTTATATGATTTATATATGATATTAGAATAGGTGTTAGCTTTTGTAAGTGATTTTATGTTAATTTAGAATAGAATATGTAATGTTCTCAATAATATAAGTAAATGAAACACAGGCTCTATATGTGCTGTTTACATACATTTCAATTAATTATATTTCATTAGAGAGTGCATGTTTTTACCAAAACTAATATTGGATTTTTTTTTAAATTCGTGTGCGTGTAACAATATAATTTGCACAAAGAAATGATGGGGTTCATCTCTAAAGAAGTTGTTACTCCACCCTGTTTAGAGCATCATTATGAGCGTTTTACGTCATATTTAACGTGGTTCAAATGATGGATCTGTGACCGAGAAACTACAATTTTTGGGAAACACTCATCACTACATCGCTCTTTTCCCAAACGATGCACAGGTTGAGTTCAGGACTCTGACTGGGCCACTCCAGAAGGCGTATTTTCTTCTGTTGAAACCATTCTTTTGCTGATTTATTCTATGCTTTGGCTCATTGTCTTGTTGCATCATCCATTCTCTGTTGAGCTTCAGTCGGTGGTCAGATGGTCTTAAACTGATAAACTTTGGAATTCATTTGTCTGTCAATAACAACAATCCATCCAGGCCCTGAGACAGCAAAGCTGCCCCAAACCATGATGGCCCCTCAACCATATTTTAGAGTAGGGATGAGGTTTTGAGGGTGGCACAGTGGCTCAGTGGTTAGCACTGTCGCCACACAGCAAGAAGGTCGCTGGTTCGAGTCCCGACTGGGCCAGTTGGCATTTCTGTGTGGAGTTTGCACGTTCTCCCTGTGTTGGTGTGGGTTTCCTCCGGGTGCTCCGGTTTCCCCCACAGTCCAAACACATGCGCTATAAATGAATTGAATAAACTAAATTGGCTGTTGTGTATGAGTGTGAATGAATGTATATGGGTGTTTCCCAGTACTGAGTTGCAGCTGGAAGGGCATCAGCTGTGTAAAATGTATGCTGGATAAATTGGCGGTTCATTCCGCTGTGGTGACCCCAGATTAATAAAGGGACTAAGCCGAAAATAAATAAATGAATGAACGAAATTGGCCATGGTGTATGAGTGTGACTGAAAGTATATGGGTGTTTCCCAGTACTGGGTTGCAGCTGGAAGGGGATCAGCTGTGTAAAACATATGCTGGATAAGTTGGCGGTTCATTCCACTGTGGTGACTCCTGATGAATAAAGTGATTAAACCGAATGAGTGAATGATGTTTTGATGTTGGTGTGCTGTACCTTTTCCTCCAAACATAGCGCTGTGTGTTCTTTTCAAAACAACTCAGTTTTGGTTTCATCTGTCCACAGAATACTTTGCCAATAGAAACATCCAAACTTCAAACAAGCTTGGCGTTAATCAGAGCATTCACAATAGCGCTGATCATCTTATACATCCTCTAGAAATCAGTAGATAGCATGAGAAATGCAATTACGTATGCATACTTTGCTGAAAGCCCTCGTCTTCCTGTGCGTCTGAGGCCGGAGGAGATATTATGGTCATTTCTAAGTAATCTTGGATCATATTGTGTCTGAAGCAGATGATTTACAGAGAAATCAATTTACAGATTGAGACATACAGGAAGAGGCAGAAAATAGCAGAGTGAAAGCGAGAGATACAGATGCTCTCTGGCAAACACTGTCAAACGCCCATTATGGCTGTGGTGTAGGAGCGCTTACAGTACACAGGCAACCTTGAGCCTCTGTTTCTTTAACTAAGCCTATAAACATTTCATTTCACAGACGACATGTATGAAAAGACATGACATTTTCTGAAGAACATGCAGCTTTTACTGTGAAACGCTCCACTAAGTTGGTCTGACAGTTTCGCTTTTAATGTGAATGTGGCAAGTTCTGCATTTTTTTTTGGGCTGCTATGCTGTTTTTGTGTGGTTGCTAGGGTGTTCAGGTTGGTTGCTAGGGAACTGTGGTTGCTAAAGTCTTTTTGGTCATTAACGTGATGGTATTTGGATTTTATGATACTGGTAGAGGGCGTCAGGATAGCGCAGTGGGTAGTACGATTGCCCCAGCTGGGACAGTTGGCATTTCTGTGTGGAGTTTGCATGTTCTCCCCGTGTTTGCGTAGGTTTCCTCCGGGTGCTCCGGTTTCCCGCACAGTCAAAACACATGTGGTATATGTGAATTAAGCTAAATTGTGTATGTGTGTGAATGAGAGTGTATGGGTGTTTTCCAGTGTTGGGTTGTGGCTGGAAGGGCATCCACTGTGTAAAACATATGCTGGATAAGTTGGCGGTTCATTCCACTGTGGCGACCCCTGATGAATAAAGGGACTAAGCTGAATGAAAAAAACAATGTTAATGGTAATGAAAACTAAAGAACATGTGGCATTAACTGTGAAATGCTCCACTAGATAGTCTAATTTGTTCTGACAGGTTACCTTTTAATGTGAATGTTGGAATGTTTTCCAGATTCTTTAGTTGCTATGCTTTTTTTGTGGTTGCTAATGTGGCTAGGGATCCGTGGTTGCCAAAGTGTTTTATTGTTTACTATCATGGTGTTTTTTTTTTTTTGTTTTTTTTTTTTACATTGGTAGATGGTTGCTAAGATGTTTAGTCGTTGCTAATGTGTTTTGGGTGGTTGTTAAGGTATTTAGATTTATGCCTTTACTAAAATCACCAGGCTGCTTTTGCACTCAAACAAACTATCAATATAAATTATTTTAATTGTTTTAAATTGTGGCGACCCCAGATTAATAAAGGGATTGAGCTGAAAAGAAAATAAATGAATGAATGTTTTAAATTGGGTTAAATTATCCCGGACGAGCCCCCAAAAATATTCCAAACCCCTGATGTTGGTTTAGGGGAAAATGAGGTTTGACATTTAATTAAAATTAATTTATACAAAAGACAACCGATGTAGATACCACAATTGTGACTTTTATACCCAAAGTGAACAAAAACAACAAATTAATCAAACATAAAGAAAGAGAAAGTAAGGCAAAAATATACTATTTACATTATACAACACTGGGACAAACACAAAGTAGCGAAAAGCAAGAGAGATGGCAGAAGGGACATAGGCGGCGCTAAAGAAATGTAAAGAGCAAAACCCAAACAATATCTAACTCCCCAGAAACATCTAACTAACTAAATATATGAAACAAAATAACAAACAGGCGAAGAGTCTTCCGAGTCCTAACTATCTATTTATCTATCTATCCAAAAGTACAAGGGGTGACGCTCGCCCCTAACCTGATGTACTATACACAAGAGTAGTCCTACGTGTTGCAAGATGTACAGTTGAAGTCAGAATTATTAGCCCCCCTTTGAATTTTTTTTCTTTTTTTTATATATTTTCCAAATGATGATTAACAGAGCAAGGAAATTTTCACAGTATGTCTGATAATATTTTTTCTTCTGGAGAAAGTCTTATTTGTTTTATTTCGGCTAGAATAAAAGCAGTTTTAAATTTTTTTTAACACAAATTTAAGGTCAAAATTATTAGCCCCAATTTTTTTTTATTTGTCTACATAACAAACCAGGATTATACAATAACTTGCCTAATTACCCTAACCTGCCTAGTTAACCTAATTAACCTAGTTAAGCCTTTAAATGTCACTTTAAGCTGTATAGAAGTGTCTTGAGGAATATCTAGTATAATATTATTTACTGTCATCATGGCAAAGATAAAATAAATCAGTTATTAGAGATGAGTTATTAAAACTATTATGATTAGAAAAGTGTTGAAAAAATATTATCTCCGTTAAACAGAAATTGGGAAAAAAAATAAACAGGGGGGCTAATAATTTAAGGGGGCTAATAATTCTGACTTCAACTGTATGTTACGTGACCTGCTTACCTGTCCGCTTCATCCAAGCCTCGTAAACAACGTAAATGAAAAATGGGATGGTATCATACCTGTCAACCCTCCTGTTTTTTTTGGGATTCTCCCGTATTTTACAGTTCTATCCCGCTATCATCTCGTAAAGGTATTTTCCTGCATTTCTCCTGTAATTTCAATCTTTCTCTGAAGGGTGGCAATAAACATTAAAGAGCCGATCCTCCCTATACGCAACCCATACCGTCGAACCACCAGGGGCTGCCCCTGGCTCTTAAATGTGTTCTGCTCTGTTCTGATTCTGCTCTGTGCTTTCGTTTTATTTAGGCATGAAACACTTTGAATTAAACATAAAAACGGCGCCATTCCCTTCCTTTTCATTACAGGTGCCATCGCCCCTCCTATGCAGTCTTCAAAACAGTCATATAGCGGTGCGTGACTGTCAGCTGACGCGCTCCATAGTGATAAATAGACACTGTTTTCCAAATGGATTCTGTACACGCGACTTGAAGCGGATCGAAACTCTGGGTTTTGGGTGCGTGTTTGAACAGACAGACTGTATACCTATAATTAATAATAATAACAACATCTAAAGATGTTGAACTTGGTGGGGGGTTTTCAAACACAACTTATTTTGTCCTAAATGAGCATAAACATTTAGGAAAGCAATCAAATTCCTTATTATGGTGGGCGTATCCCTTATTTTCAGTGTTGACAGGTATGGATGGTATATATATGGCGGACGGATAACGTGTACACACAGAAACGGGCAACAACAGAATACACAGGGTTTTTTCTTTCTTAACGGAACGCAAACATATGCTGGGTGGTCTTTGGCTATTGAATATGACGTCGCAGTGACGTCACCGGAGAGGAAATGATTGACGGATAAATCTATCAATAGACGGAACCTGAGATTATGAAAGCAGATACGAGAGAACAGAGCGAAAGGGAAAGAGGGAAAAACAAGCCCAGACAACACAAATACATAACAGAAACAAAAACTTCTACATTTATTTTCTCAATTGAAATAAAAATGTAACTATGGACAAAAAGTAGGCTAAAATTGCTGACTGGAAAGTAATAAAATTAATAAAACAAAGTAATAAACAATTAATGAACTTAAAATTAAAGCCCTATCCCAAGTCTCCCCCTTAGCTCTTTCCCTTCCCCCTTCCCCGCTAGATACTAGCTAGATATCCCTTGATATTGAGATTTTTTATTTTTATTTGTCTACCTATAGTCCATAATAATAACTCCTGTATAGCAGTCCCACAACATACTTTCCCATCTGACACTCGACAACACTCAAATCTCCTGTCAGAAAAGTCTAGTGGCTGGGAATGACGGTTTTACAGTGTCTGCTATAATGTTCATGTTGTTTTCGTGTGTTTACATAGATGAATATGGCCACGGTGTAAATACACAGTACAGTTACGATCTTATTGCCAGATTATATGGTTATGATAACATGATATCATTACCTTCAGTGATTTCCTGAAGATAAATACCAAACAATAACGCAACTGGAACAACTACAGCAGTCGTAATCATCGATCTCATATGAATCAAGAGATCACGATGATATATTATGACGTGTGCAGGTGTTGTAGTGGTGTCCTATTTCTTAGGGGTATATTTAGGGGCAAGGGGAGGGGGTAGGGGTACAAAAATATAATTGGGATTGGACCTAAAATTAAATGTTAATGTTAATAAAAACTGCAATAGTATATACAAATAATATTTCAATAACATTTGCTAGAACTCTTAGTGCAAACATTTATAACTGGACTTTTCTGGAACTTTTACATTTATCTCAAACTCTATGCTTAATATTAAAAGGTAAAATGTAGCCTGTGATGTAACTACAGTTCCATCTGTCCGCCGCCACATTTCAGCACATAATGTTTCAGTGTTCATGGGTTTTTTATGTTGTAACTTGTCCAATTACTGCGGTCTGAAGCAGCAGCAGCAGCGGTGCTTCACTGAACATTAAACTCATACAGTCCTCACACACAGCTGAAACCCCACACAACTGCACAACACTCAGACTTCTTTTATGATTATTATGTGTCTGTATTATTGTGTCTCTGAATGCTGTAGTGATTTTCTGTACTGTTTGTTTATTGGTGTATTTATATTTCTAATAATATAAGAAAGTGCAATACTGTGTACTCAACAGCTTTATTGGGGGGATAAAATTGCATTGAGCACTTGAATTAAACTTTAAATTAAAAAAAAAAACATTTAAAACTGTTGATTGGATGCAAAATAATGTATACAGTTGAAACTAGAAGTTTACATACACTCTAAATAAAGGAACATAACCATTTTTTACAAATGTCTGATGGTAAATCATACTAAACGTTTACTATTTTAGGTCTGTTAGGATTACCTAAATCATTTACATTTGCTAAATGCCAGAATAATGAGAGAATTATTTTTTGAGAATTTATTTTTAATTTCTAGACAGTCAAAAGTTTACACACATTTCCTTGGTATTTTTTTAGATTTGGTTTTTAACTGTATTACTTTGGTCAAATGTTTTGGGTCTCCTTCCACAAGCTGCTCACAATAGTTTGAAGGAATTTTTGGTCCATTCCTCCTGACTGAATTGGTGTAACTGAGTCAGATTTGTAGGCTGTCTTGCTCGCACAAGCGTTTTTATAACTGTGCCCACAAATTTTCTATAGGATTAAGCACAGGGCTTTGTGATGGCCACTCCAAAACATTCACTCTGTTGTACTTAAAGCACATGTTAACTAATTTGGCAGTATGCTTAGGGTCATGGTTTGTTTAGAAGACCCATTTGTGGCCAAGTTTTAATTTCCTGGCTGATGTCTTGAGATGTTGTTTCAGTATTTCTACATGATGTTCTTTCTTCATGATGCCATCTATGCTGTGAAGTGGACCAGTCCCTCCTCCAGCAAAACAGCCCCACAACATGATGCTGCCGCCCCCATACTTCAAAGTTGGCATGGTGTTCCTAGGCTTGTAAGCTTTCCTCTTTGACCTCCAAATGTAACACTGGTCATTATGGCCAAACAGTTCAATCTTAGTTCCATCAGACCACAGGACATGTCTCCAAACATTAGTCTTTTTCCCAGTGTAATTTAGCAAATTGTAATCTGGCTTTTTTGTTGATTGTGGCTTGTTGATTTTCCCATGTTGTCACACAAGGAAGCAGTGTGTTTGAGGTTTTCCTTAAATACTATTCAGTTGTGCCTCCAATTAACTCAAATGTTGTCAATTAGCCAATCAGAAACTTCCAAAACCCTGACACCATCATCTGAGCTTTTTCAGAGTCTTAATAATCTTATTGTATGTAAACTTGACTTTCAAGAAAAGTTATAACAATTTCTCAAAAAATATCTCTCATTATTCTGCTATTAAGCAGAACAGAAACACATTTGATAATCCTAACTTACCTAAAAGAGAAAAAGTTTAGTCACATCAACATCTGACCTTTTTTTTAATGGTTATGGGCCTTTTTATACAGTGTATGTAAACTTCTGGTTTCAACTGTATGTGGGGTTTTGAATTGCATTATGGGACCTTGCTCTTTCTTACAACAACTTTTAAGCTTGAAATGTTTAAAAAAAAGTGACTTTTATGAACATTTTTAATAGTTCAATTGATATATTGTCTGAGTTGGTGCTGTACACTCACCGACCACTTTTTTAGGTACACCTTACTAATAACTGGTTGGACCCCTTTTGCCTTCAGAACTGCCTTAATCCTTCATGGCACAAATTCAACAAGGTACTGGAAATATTCCTCAGAGATTTTGCTCCATATTGACATGATAGCATCACGCAGTTGCTGCAGATTTGTCGGCTGCACATCCATGATGTGAATCTCCCGTTCCACCACATTCCAAAGGTGCTCTTCTGGATTGAGACCTGGTGACTGTGGAGGCCATTTGAGTACAGTGAACTCATTGTCATGTTGAAGAAACCAGTCTGAGATGATTCACACTCTATGATATGGTGCGTTATCCTGCTGGAAGTAGCCATCAGAAGATGGGTACACTGTGGTCATAAAGGGATGGACGGGGTCAGCAACAATACTCAGGTAGGCTGTGGCGTTGACACGATGCTCAATTGGTACTAATGGACCCAAAGTGTGTCAAGAAAATATCCCCCACACCATTACACCACCACCACCAGCCTGAACTGTTGATACAAGGCAGGATGGATCCATGCTTTCATGTTGTTGATGCCAAATTCTGACCCTACTATCCGATTGTTGCAGCAGAAATGGAGACTCGTCAGACCAGGCAACGTTTCTCCAATCTTCTATTGTCCAATTTTGGTGAGCCTGTGTGAATTGTAGCCTCAGTTTCCTGTTCTTAGCTGACAGGAGTGGCACCCGGTGTGGTCTTCTGCTGCTGTAGGCAATCTGCCTCAAGGTTGGACGTGTTGTGTGTTCAGAGATGCTCTTCTGCAGAGCTCGGTTGTAACGAGTGCTTATTTAAGTTACTGTTGCCTTTCCATCAGCTGGAACCAGTCTGGCCATTCTCCTCTGACCTCTGGCATCAACAAGGCATTTGCGCCCACAGAACTGCCGCTCACTGGATATTTTCTCTTTTTCAGACCGTTCTCTGTAAACCCTAGAGATGGTTGTGCATGAAAATCCCAGTAGATCAGCAGTTTGTGAAATACTCACACCAGCCCTTCTGGCACCAACAACCATGCCACGTTCAAAGTCACTTAAATCCCCTTTCTTCCCCATTCTGATGCTCGGTTTGAACTGCAGCAGATCGTCTTGACCATGTCTACATGCCTATATGCATTGAGTTGCTGCCATGTGATTGACTGATTAGAAATTTGAGTTAACAAACAGTTTGACAGGTGTACCTAATAAAGTGGCCGTTGATTGTATATTACACTACAAACTCTAAGAATAAACTGCCAGCACATTTTCTGTTATTTTACAGACTTCTTTCTCTGTATATTATGTCTTATATAATATATTATTTACTAAAATGTCAGTAAAAGGCACTTTGTTAAACTGTAGAGTTAAATTTTCAACATCAAATGTGGACAGAGCAGAGATCAACATCCCATAATGCAATTCACAATCGTAAATAAACCAAAAGCACTTTTTTAACCGTTGAAATGACAGTTATGTTTTACAGTCAGGTGAATATATACTGCAAGACACACATGCTTGTTCTTCAGCATTTAAATAATTCATGCATATCCTTCAGCGTGGCATTTTACAGCACAGAGTCATGATTATATGTCAATGCATCGATTTATCAGAAGGTAATATAAAAAAAGCGCATGTTTGACAGAGTATTGCGTCTCGGTGACTGCAAGATTTCCTCTTCGGTCCTGCAATGCGAAACCACACGTGTAGTTCCTGGAAGCCAGCATGAATAAGTAAGCATTGTTGTGATGGGCCGGTGTCAGCTGAAGTGACTGTCAGATTCTCAAAGCGACCAGCGATCATCAAGGGAAAATAACATTTCCAGTATGGGTAATTTCATCACGCCACCGCAGATGACCAGGCCCAGACAGAACCTACCGACATATTTTTTCGGAATTCAATTTTTTTTACAACATCAGCTTAAATTACCACACAATTAAGGCTTTATAACTCTCTAAAACTGACTCTTTTAGACTTTGTTCCTAATTGTGCCATTTTGGTGACTGTCACTTTAAATTAAAATGAGCTTGTGCTCTTTTCAAAAGAGGGCAGGGCTACAAATACCTGTGTGTCAGCATAGTGGCAGATTCAAAAACAACACTAACATCCTATGCTAATGAGAGAGAGATGGTCTGTAGTGGGCGGGGCTTTAGCCATCTGATGACACATACAAAGGGAGAATGTCAATCAAAGTGTTTCTGCAGACTTTATCAAGTCTGATTATAAAATATAGAATTAACACATTTTTAGCATTTAAATTCTGGTTATATTCACACACTGTCACCACACAACTGTGTTTAAAACATTTATAAAAGTGATTTTTGCATAATATGTCCCCTTTAAGAGACGAAATAAAAAATAATAACATTTTAACTTGTATTTTTCAAATTTACCATGCAAATGCATTTAGATCCGAGTGTTTGGCAAACAAAGCAGGTCCTTTATTTAATATATTACTTTCTAAACTGTATTCTAAACAAGTTATATAAACATATTCATTCATTCATAAATATTAATTCATTCATACACACTCATTCACACACACGCATACACTACGGCCAATTTAGTTTATTCAATTCCCCTATAGCGCATGTTTTTGGACTGTGGGGGAAACCGGAGCACCCGGAGGAAACCCACGTCAACACGGGGAGAACATGCAAACTCCACACAGAAATGCCAACTGACCCAGCCGGGACTCTAGCAACCTTCTTGCTGTGAGGCGACAGTGCTAGCCACTGAGCCACCGTGTCGCCCTTATATACTGTAAGCATATTTGTCAATAACGGTACTGAAATTTTATATAAATACTGAATATATATATATATATATATATATATATATATATATATATATATATATATGTATATATATATATATATATATATATATATATATATATATATATATATATATATATATATATATATATATATATATATATATTCACACATTCTGTAAGTAAATAATAAGTAAGTAATATTGCTGCCCTAATTTTTTTAATTTTTAATTTAAATTTTTTTGTAAATGTTAAGTCATTTGAACTTTCATCAATCAAGCGGACTAAAAATATTAAATTAAACTTTGTATATCTTAAATTTAGTTGAAACATGATTTACTTGTTAAACAAATAAAAATTCTTCTTAACATAACATAAACAATTTAGTTGTCTTGATTTTTTTATTATTACATTTTTTTTGTGTAAATAAACTCTTAAAAATATGTGGATTATTGTGCGCAAACTTTCTGGAAATCTAGTTTTTTTTTCTTTCTTTTCTTTTCTTTTCTTTTCTTTTTTTTCTTTTCCTTTTTTTCTTTTATTTTTTTATTATTAGAATATGCAAAAGGTTATTTTTTATTTTTTAAAAGGCATAGTTCACCCAAAAAATTTAAAAAATCACTCACTATTTATTCCCCCTCAAAAATGATTTATACTCTTGAGTTTCTTACTTCTGTTAAAAAAAAAACAAAAAAAAAAAAAAAAAAAAACAGTTACCATCGACTTCCATAGTAGGGAAAAAAATACTATGGAAGTCAATGGTTACCGGTTTCCAACATTTTTCAAAATATCTTCTTTTGTGTTTAGCAGAAGAAAAGAAACTCATAAAGGTTTTAAACAAAATATTTTGAATAAAGCTGAAAACCAGTAACCATTGACTTCCACAGTAGGAAAAAACAAATACTCTGTAAGTCAATGGTTATTAGTTTCCAACATTTTTCAAAATATCTTCTTTTGTGTTTAATAGAAGAAACGCATACAGGTTTTAAACAAGATATTTTGAAGAAAGCTGAAAACCTGTAACCATTAACCCCTCTAGTAGGGAAAACAAATACTATGGAAGTCAGTGGTTACCAGTTTCCAACATTTTTCAAAATATCTTCTTTTGTGTTTAATAAAAGAAAGAAACTCATAAATGTTTTAAACGAGATATTTTGAAGAAAGCTGAAAACCTGTAACCATTGACTTCCACAGTATGAAAAAACAAATACTCTGTAAGTCAATGGTTATTAGTTTCCAACATTTTTCAAAATATCTTATTTTGTGTTTAACGGAAGAAAGAAACTTATAAAGGTTTAAAACAAGATATTTTGAAGAAAGCTGAAAACCAGTAACCATTGACTTACATAGTAGCTAAAAATACCATAGATGTCAATGGTCACCGCTTTCTAACATTTTTCAAAATATCTTCTTTTGCGTTTAATAGAAGAAAGAAACTCATAAAGGTTTGAAACAAGAAATTTTGAAGAAAGCTGAAAACCAGTAACCATTGTCTTCCATAGTTGCTAAAAGCAACTACTATGGAAGTCAATGGTTACCGGATTTCAGCTTTCCTCAAAATATCTTCCTTTTTGTTTTACATAATAAAAACAAATGATTATTGTAATAAATGAAGGGAGAATAAACGATGACAGAATTTTCATTTTATTTTTGTTTGAACTGTCCCTTTAAGGTGAACAGTGGAAAAAGGTGGCTGGACGTCCCCGTGGACTCTCCTGGAAAGACTATATATGAGATCCCCGGCAATTTTATTTCATCTCTTTTCATTTATTTATTTCCTGGCGTCGGCGTGTCAAGGATGCCGAGATAGCCTCACTCCCATAATTCACTTTGTTCCCAGTGCCTCTTCTGTTGGATATTGAGTTTGCTCGGACCAAATCCTCCCCGCTCACTTACTCAGGATGAAAAAGTGCTGGATGTGATGGGTTTTCTTTTTTTTCTTTTGCTTTTATTTCAGTATGTATGTTTTGTTTTTGTGTTTAGGTGTGGGTCCTTCTAAACACATGCAGATTAACCATGCTGTAGTTTTGTGGCAATATTCACTTTTTATTCAGCAGTGAGCATTGTGTGGTTATTAGCGTATATAAGATGTTATTGACAGTCATTGTAGAACAATCTGGGTTATTATTAGAGCCAGACAGAATCTGCGGACACTTTTTGGTATTTCTGCAGAGAATTTTGTAAAAAATCTGCGGATTTATGTGGAATGATTTTAGGAGTATCATAACTAAAAACTTAATATATGAAATTAAAAAATAATACATTTTTAACATGCATTTAATGTTTAAAATGCAAATCCAGTTACATCCACTTATTTAGTAAACAAAGCAAGTCTCTCATATAATATATCTACTAAAAGACAGAACATATTACTTTACACACTGTATTGTATTTAAATCATATGAACATTTTAATATTACTATTATTATATCACAATAATATTAGTGAAATTAGTTTAAAAACTGAATAAATATAAATGTACACACATTTACACAAGCAAATACATAGACTTGATGGGCTAAAAATGTGCGGAACTCTGCGGATATTTGACCGCGCAGATTCCGTGTCGGCCTAGTTATTATATATTTCCTCATTTAATAAATCATAGCATGTACAATGTTTAAAAGTGATGTTGTTTGCGCATTTTTGATATGCTTGTCAATACAAAATCTAATGATGATTGTATGATAATAAAAATAATAAAAAATATAATAATAATATTTTCCCAGTGATGGGTTGCAGCTGGAAGGGCATCCGCTGCGTAAAAACATATACTGGATAAGTTGGCGTTTCATTACGCTGTGGCGATAATAATAATAATTATAATAATAATATAGGCGACGCAGTGGCGCAGTAGGTAGTGCTGTCGTCTCACAGCAAGAAGGTCGCTGGTTCGAGCCTTGGCTGGGTCAGTTGGCATTTCTGTGTGGAGTTTGCATGTTCTCCCTACGTTCGCGTGGGTTTCCTCTGGGTGCTCCGGTTTCCCACACAGTCCAAAGACATGCAGTATAGGTGAATTGGATAGGCTAAATTGTCCGTAGTGTATGAGTGTGCATGGATGTTTCCCCAGAGATGGGTTGCAGCTGGAAGGGCATCTGCTGCGTAAAACATGTGCTGGATAAGTTGGCAGTTCATTTCGCTGTGGCAACCCCGGATTAATAAAGGGACTAAGCCGAAAAGAAAATGAATAAATAATAATTTTAAAAACATGAATAATAATTATTTATTTTATTTTATTTTATTTTATTTTAATAATAATAAATATTATTATTTTAGTTTATTTATTTTATTTTAATAATAATAATTATTATTATTTTAGTTTATTTATTTTATTTTAATAATAATAATTATTATTATTTTAGTTTATTTATTTTATTTTAATAATAATAATTATTATTATTTTAGTTTATTTATTTTATTTTATTTTAATAATAATTATTATTATTATTTTAGTTTATTTATTTTATTTTATTTTAATAATAATTATTATTATTATTTTAGTTTATTTATTTTATTTTATTTTAATAATAATAATAATTATTATTATTTTAGTTTATTTATTTTATTTCATATTATTTTAATAATAATAATAATAATAATTATTATTATTATTATTATTTATTTTTCTTAATTTTTCTTTATTTTCTTTTATTTATTTCATTTCCTTCAATTTCATTTTATTTTAATAATAATAATAATAATAATAATAATAACTACAATTAAATACAATTACATTAAATAAAATTAAATACTACTACTATTAATAAAATAATAATAATAATAATAATAATAATAATAATAATAATAATAATAACAATAATAATACTAATAATAATAATAATAATAATACTAATAATAATAATAATAATAATAATAATAATAATAATACTAATAGTAGTAGTAGTAGTAGTAGTAATAATAATAATAATAATAATAATAATAATAATAATAATAGTAGTAGTAGTAGTAGTAGTAGTAGTAGTAGTAGTAGTAGTAATAATAATAATAATAATAATAATAATAATAATAATAATAATAATAATAATAATAATAATAATAATAATGCATACACAACCTGTCAAAAATCATGTAGAATCAATACATAAAATACATTGTTAAAATGTTTTTTTAAGACACTTATAAGACTTACAAAACATGCATTTATCTGATCAGATGAAAACTGTATATTTAATTATTCCAATTAATCTAATTTAAATATTCTGAATATTTTGAAATGTGTATACACACAAACACACACACACACACACACACACACACACACACACACACACACACACACACACACACACACACACACACACACACACACACACACGCAAAAGAAACCTAAAAAATATTTATTAAATACCATAATCTTTTGTTAATATGTCTTGCATGATAAAAAAACTACAATCCAGATGCCTGAATAGCTGAAAAATCAACAGAAATCATGCTTGTTTAGCAATGTGCAAATTATGCTTAACATTTATTTATGTTTTTGCCGTGTTTAAGCCATTATACCTGATAATTCCTTTAGTGAATCGGGCAAATTAATTATCCTATAAGTACTTGCCATATATTATTAATGAATCCCCCTTCCAACTTGTTCACATTATATTAAATGCATTTCTCCCCGAGTAATTCAAGAGCGTGATCACATTAGCATTAAAGAGTGTGTTGTTTGTTTGTTTATTTATATATTTTGGACAGACACCAATATTTATATTCCTATTCTTGATATTATATTAATTGCCTGAGCAGCATGCAGATCATTTGCTTTTGTTCATATTGAATTCTAATGTTGGTTTTATTGCAGTACTAATAAATGAGAGTGATTAAATAAACATTTAATGCATTTACATAAATAATGCAGTTGTTGGACTTATATTTCATAATCATCAAGCTTGTATGCTAATTAACTTGAGCCACATAAAGAGCGCAAACCAGCAATAAAATCAGGATTTTATTCAGAAATAATTTGCTTTTAATGTGTTTCTCTAGGAAAGTTTCTCCATTGGTTTCCCAGTGATGGGTTGCAGCTAGAAGGGCATCCACTGTGTAAAACATGTGCTGGATAAGTTGGCGGTTCATTCTGCTGTGGCGACCCCAGATTAATAAACAGACTAAGCCGAAACGAAAATGAATGAATGAATGAGTTTCTCCATTGTTTATTTGCCAGCATTGTTTATGAGAATTGTAAAGATTTGAGTATTTCTAAAGCTTAAATTATATTAAAGTGTTACAGTGGGTAAATTTATATTAAAAGCGAAGTGGTTAGCACTGTTGCCTCACAGCAAGAAAGTTGTTGGTTTGAGCCCCGGCTGGGTCAGTTGGCATTTCTGTGTGGAGTTTGCATGTTCTCCCCGTGTTGGTGTTGGTTTCCTCCGAGTGCTTCAGTTTCCCCCACAGTCCAAACACATGCGCTATAGGGGAATTGAATAAGCTAAATTGGCTGTAGTGTATGTGCTTGAATGAGTGTGTATGGGTGTTTCCCCGTGATGGGTTGCGGCTGGAAGGGGATCTGCTGCGTAAAACATATGCTGGATAAGTTGGTGGTTCATTCCGCTGTGGCGACCCCTGATTAATAAAGGGACTAAGCCAAAAAGAAAATCAATCAATGAATGAGTGAGTAGATTTGACTATGTTAATATTGTGCACTTTAAGCATACCAACTGCAAAAATACAATTCACATGCACACAAAATCATAAAGAAAATATTGAATTTAACTATAAAAAAATGTATATATATATATATATATATATATATATACATTCACCGACCACTTTATTAGGTACACCTGTCCAACTGCTTGTTATGCAAATTTCTAATCAGCCAATCTCATGGCAGCAACTCAATGCATATAGGCATGTAGACATGATCAAGATGATCTGCTGCAGTTCAAACAGAGCATCAGAATAGGGAAGAAAGGGGATTTAAGTGACTTTGAACGTGGCATGGTTGTTGGTGCCAGACGGGCTGGTCTGAGTATTTCAGAAACTGCTGATCTACTTAGATTTTCACACACAACCATCTCTAGATTTACAGCGAATGATCTGATAAAGATAAAATATCCAGTGAGCGGCAGTTCTGTGGGAGCAAATGCCTTGTTGATGCCAGAGGTCAGAGGAGAATGGCCAGACTGGTTCCAGCTGATGGAAAGGCAACAGTAACTTAAATAACCACTCGTTACAACCAGTGGTGGAAAGAGTACTGAAAAATCACATTTAAGTAAAAGTACCATTACTTGAATAAAAGTGTAGTGCAAGTAGAGTAAAAGTATCTGTTGTAAATATTACTCAAAGTAGGAGTAAAGAGTAGCCCTTTCAAAAGTACTCAAGAGTAGTGAGTAGTGAGTATTACGCTGTCAAAAGCTGATATGTTTACATGTAATTTGTGGATGTGTGTGTAAACGTAACATTCTGTAGTGCATTTAGTTATTGCCCAGAAGGCACACAACATCATGAGACGTTAATATTAGGTTAGATTTAGGTTGTAATTTCAGCTGACGAAAATTAATTGTCAAGCCAGCAGCTAAGGACAACGTTATTTTGATGTCCAATAATGACGTCAAATGACGTTGATATTTGGTTGATTTTAGGTTGTGTTAGAAAGTGACCAAAATCCAACATCGAGCCAACATCTTAAATCAACATCATACTGACGTCAAATACTGACATTTATTCATCAGGTACGGCAACCAAAACCCAACGTCTGATAGATGTCATAGGGGTAACGTCCACACAATGTCAAGCTGTAACATCATTAGACGTTGATATTTGGTTGGTTTTAGGTTGGACATTGGATATTAATGTTGGCCTGACGTTGAGTTCTGATGTCAACCCAATTTTCATTCCTAAACAAAATGCAAAGTCCCCATAACGTTAGGGTTCAACGTCAATCAGACGTCATGTTGACGTCCTGTGCCTGCTGGGTGTTTAACGCCATTTTGGTTATCATACAGTAAACATCCGTCATCTTCTCATCAGTGGCATGCATCTAAAGTCTCTGGGTCAATGCGCGTAAAGATTTTGAACATCTTCATGGACACTTTTAAATGGTCACGAAACCCCAAAACACATTTTTGAGCTGTTGACAGTCATATATGTGTCCCACACTGCTATAAACACTATTAGGATGCATATATCTCACTAAAAGGTGAAAATGAGTTGTTTTTGCGTTATTTTGAACAAATTCTTTCTTCCGGTTTTAAAATAATTTTTGAAGCTGCGTCACGGTCATGAGATACTTGCGTGTAAATCCAGTGTGGAGAGTGGCTGTCTGTACCTGCGAGTACATTGTGACATCTCTGAGTGTGCAGCAGTGATTCATGAGAAAGACTTGGTTCAAACCAATCAGCGCGCTCTATTGTGAATGAGGTGCAACTTCATTAATATGCATGATAGCTTCGAAGACGCTGTTCAGATGACAGAGAGACGCCATGTTGTGTTGCCAAAACAAGTGAAAGAACAAGAATTTGGAGACATGGGTCATCAGTGTTGCGTTTATTATTGTGCTGCGTTTATTAATGTGCTGCAACGAAGGATTTGTTTTCATTTCCCCGCTATGAGAGCGCAGCTGGACTCACGTGTGGAATACAGTGCACGCGACAGAAATGCGTTTGTAAGGAACATTTTTTACCCGAGAGCTTTTCAATTCAATTCATCTTTATTTGTATGGCGCTTATACAATGTAGATTGTGTCAAAGCAGCTTCACATGGAAGATTATAGTGAATTGAAACAGAGTCAGTTCAGTTATCAGAGATTAAGTTCAGTTCAGTTTAGCTCAGTTCAGTGTGGGTTAATAATCACTACTGAGAGTCCAAACACTGAAGAGCAAATCCATCGATGCGCAGCTCTACAGATCCCGAACCATGCAAGCTAGTGGCGACAGCGGCGAGGAAAAAACTTTACCAATTGGCGAAAGCGAAGATTTTAAAAAACCTCGAGAGAAACCAGGCTCAGTTGGGCACGACTATTTCCCCTATGGCCAAACGTCTTGTGCAGAGCTGCAGTCTAGGCGCAGGAAGCTGGACCTCAGCGAAGACTCGTCTGTCCTTGGAGCATCACAGGAGTCAGTCTCATGTTCTCACTCCACGATGACCACCACAGCAGCTGCTCAGGATACGGCCTGGTCCAGAAAACCTTGGGATCATCTCGTCGCTGGTCTCGGATCGCGTCAGTGGCACTGCATAGTTTGAGGGCCTCGAGATGAGTACCCCCAGGTGGAAATACAGAATAATTTTCGCATCTGGAAATGATGAAATCCGGATTTGCTGCTTGTCTCCTTTTAAAAAAGACACATTTCCAGTTTGATTGTCCTGTCTCTACAGATTTGGTAAGTGTTTGAGAGCAGTGGTCTTTGTTTGTTCATTCAGATGGCAAAGTTAGTTTGTATCGTCAGCAGTGCTCCTTCAGTTTTTAAAGACATACCATAGTCAAAATGATTTAATTACTAAGTCTACAGTATGTTAATATCACTGCAATATTATAGTACAATATTATAGACTGAAAGATCCGCTGTAAATGCTGCTCTCCGAATGTAAACATGTAAACACCACAATCAAACTATTCCCGTCGTGCAGGATTTTCGCCGCATTTTGTGACAGGATACACACACGGCTTTCTAACGCTACCTACCGAGTGCATCTAAGTTACCAAGATTTTTACCGGATTTATTTCTCCCATTCGGCGTGCAGTATCAAACATACCATTAAAACTGCACTTCTCCAGCAGTTCCTCGCTTTCAATATCTCGTTTGTCACAGGCGACATGCAGGAAATGTTCCTGAATAAAAAGTGAAAGTGCCAAACTGCAGTTAAGTTCGCCAAATAAATTTTTGGCAAGTTTAATTTTTGGCAAATTTGGCAAGTAATTCTATTACTGATGTCCATGTAAACACAGTCACTGTCTTTCTGTCCTGCGTCTGCGTGCCCAAACGGAAACTCCCATATTTACAAATCCTTCCCTCTTTCCCTCCCATGACCCTCCCACCTAAGCAGAGCTGGACACGCCCACTTTCCTGACTTTTTCCAAACTAGAGGTGTGAAAACACCCTGCTGAGATAGGGGGGTTTCGTGGCCCTTTAATAATTATCTTAAGATTTTTTCAACACATTTTTAATCATAATAGTTTTAATAGCTACAGTAATTTCTAATAATTGATTTCTTTTATCTTTGCCATGATGACAGTTGTTACGAGTTTAAGATGTATAAGTGGGATGCTGTAACATTTAAGTGAGACAGGTGTAATGTGTGCGGCAGATCAAGGATGAGGCAAGAATCAACTTTCCATTTAAACTTTTTAGTTCATGGTTCAAGCAATATATAACAATGATAAGATGAAAAAAAAGAAATAAACAAACATTTACAATCATTTACTTTCAACAAAAACAGAGTGTAAGCCAAAGCAAAGAAATTAACAAAACAAACAATCCTTAAATCTAAAGTCTAAACTAAGCGACAAAAAGAAAACACAAATAGAAACCGAGATCTTCAGTGTACACGACACCCGAACTAAACTAATTAAACTACAAACTCAAAAGTACACAAGCAGCAAAACACTCAAACTAATCTAACAAAGATTAGTCTAAACTACAACAAACCTAACCAGACGGTCAAATGCGCAGTTTAGAATCACACAACAATCATCACTTTATTTTACTTAAAGCCAACAAAGAGCAACAAGCAAACTCGAATTATCACAGTAAACTGAGATAATAACTCACTACACCGCCTAAGCATGTCAAACACAAGCTGTATGGAGCATAACACAAATTGCGTGGAGCACAAAAGGTACGCCGAGGCAGAGCGCACACCAGACACTGATCAGCTGGAGCTTTAAATCCCCACGGCTCGTCCAGGGATTGGTGGAACTGGCACAGTCATAACGATGATTGACAGATAACTTAACCAATAGGAAACCTAAGAATAAGAAGAGGAGAGTAGGGTGAGAAAAATAAATACACAAGAAAAGAAAACTAATATCAATCATAACACAGTACATAACATTTGTCTAGATATTTTTCAAGGAGGTTTGTTCTGTAGACAATCAAAAAATATTATTGCTTAAGGGCGCTAATAATAATAACCTTAAAATGGTTTTAAAAACTTAAAAGCTGCTTTTATTCCAGCTAAAATAAAACAAAAAAAGACATTCTCCAGAAGAAAAAATATTATTGGAAATACTGTAAAAAAAATGTCTTGCTCTGTTAAACATAATTTGGGAAATATTTAAAAAAGAAAAAAAGTGCTAATCATTTTAACTTCAACTGTACAGTATATATGCACCAACTGCACAAAATATGATTTTCAAAATCACACAAAATCATGAAGAAACTGAAATGCACCACATACAGTCCAAACATGCTGTATACTGCTTCAGATGAGTCAGGCACCAATGAATTTGAGCCGCTGATGAAATTTTAAGTCTCCGTTCCACACGTCGCCAAAGCAGCTGGAGCTTTAGTGCTTCGCAGGCATTAATGTTTCACAATACCAGCTCTGTTGGAACGAGCTGTCCATGTTTTTTCTGCTTTACAAGGCCAGGCAGTATATTTCTCCGCTTTCCACCGATTTGTGAAGTACTTTGGAGACCGGGAGCATTATATGCTGTCAGGATAGGAACTAATTATAAAGGGCTTCCCGAAACGATTCCTCAAGCCCCATTAGGTCTGTGCAATTGAAAAACCCACCACACTGATATATCACCAGGACATAACTGTATTTCATATCCCTTTTTCTTAGAGTTTGCATAGTTAAATGGACCATTAGAACTTAGTCATTTAAAGAGGCCAATGATGCGGTCATTATTTTATTTATTGGGTGTACTAGAACAGGTAAACATGCTTTACTGTTCAACAAAAACACATCATTTTTTTATGCTGCACATTATTGCAGCAAATCAGATTCGAGTGTGTTTGTGGGCCCTACCATATACACCTGGCACAATGCCCGTATCATGTGCATGGCATTTTTATGTTTTGTACCACGTTGTTTAAATAGCAAATGCATTTGTACACCATTGAGAATGCTAGTCTGAAAAGGAGGTTTGTAAAGGCACATTGTTGTCGCCTTGCTAATTTGAGACAACTAAAAACACTTTTAGGATAACTTTTAGTGTTTTTATTTGTTATTTAAAGAAGGTTTTAGTGTTATGTGCCTAGTTGTGTCCAAAATGCATGTACATGATGCTTAGTACACACACAGGGATGTGCAGCAGTACACAAATATATTTTTGAGGCAACTGCATATAGTCAGCACAATTGACTAACTAAAAGCTTTTCTAAAGTCAATGGCGAAGTGTTTTTATTTGTTATTTTAAGAAGACATTAGTTTTATGTGCCTATTTGAGTCCAAAACAAGTTTACATATTGCTTAAAACACACACAGGTATGTGCAGCAGTACACAAATATATTTTTGAGCAACTAGATATAGACAGCACGATTGACCAACTAAAAGATGCTCTAAAGTTAATGGTGCAGTGTTTTTATTTGTTATTTAAAGAAGACATTCGTGTTATGTGCCTATTTGTGTCCAAAACGTATGTACATATGGCTTAATATACACACAGGGATGTGCAGCAGTACACAAATATATTTTTGAGGCAACTAAATATAGTCAGCACAATTGACCAACTAAAAGCTGCTCTAAAGTCAATGGCGCAGTGTTTTTATTTGTTACTTAAAGAAGGCTATAGTTTTATGTGCCTATTTGTGTCCAAAATGTGTGTACATATTGCTTAATACACACACAGGGATGCGCAGCAGTACACAAATATATTTATGAGGCAACTAAATACGAACGTCATGATTTTTCCAATATGATGCGATCCTGGATTAACATCTATGTTGATCCTGAACATCTTTTTTGTTGGAAAATGTAATCCATACCAATTCCCTACCTCTAAACCCAACCATAACTGTAAATTATTCCCAAAATCAGAGGGGAATAGTAGTTGAATAACAGTCATGTAGTGATTATATGTATTATGTAGTGCATAAACCTAACCGTAAGCCTAAACTTAACATAAACATAAACATATCTCCTAATTCTGATTGGCTGATTGGAATGTTGTTCCTGGATCAACATAGATGTTAATCCAGGAACAAGTCCTATTTGGTGAAATCAGGTTGGCGACTATATATAGACAGCACAAGTGACCAACTAAGAGCTTTTCTAAAGTCAATGGCGCAGTGTTTTTATTTGTTATTTTAAGAAGGCATTAGTTTTATGTGCCTATTTGAGTCCAAAACAAGTTTACATATTGCTTAATACACACACAGGGATCTGCAGCAGCACACAAATATATATTTTTGAGGCGACTTAATATAGACAGCACAATTGACCAACTAAAAGCTGCTCCAAAGTCAATGGCGCAGTGTTTTTATTTGTTATTTTAAGAAGGCTATAGTTTTATGTGCCTATTTGAGTCCAAAACAAGTTTACATATTGCTTAATACACACACAGGGATGCGCAGCAGTACACAAATATATTTATGAGGCAACTAAATACGCACGTCATGATTTTTCCAATATGATGCGATCCTGGATTAACATCTACTGTATGTTGATCCTGGAACATCTTTTTTGTTGGAAAATGTAATCTATACCAATTCCCTACCTCTAAACCCAACCATAACTGTAAATTATTCCCAAAATCAGAGGGGAATAGTAGTTGAATAACAGTCATGTAGTGATTATATGTATTATGTAGTGCATAAACCTAACCGTAAGCCTAAACTTAACATAAACATAAACATATCTCCTAAATCTGATTGGCTGATTGGAATGTTGTTCCTGGATCAACATAGATGTTAATCCAGGAACATGTCCTATTTGGTGAAATCAGGTTGGCGACTATATATAGACAGCACAAGTGACCAACTAAGAGCTTTTCTAAAGTCAATGGCGCAGTGTTTTTATTTGTTATTTTAAGAAGGCGTTAGTTTTATGTGCCTATTTGAGTCCAAAACAAGTTTACATATTGCTTAATACACACACAGGGATGTGCAGCAGCACACAAATATATTTTTGAGGCAACTAGATATAGACAGCACGAATGACCAACTAAAAGCTGCTCTAAAGTCAATGGCGCAGTGTTTTTATTTGTTATTTTAAGAAGGCATTAGTTTTATGTGCCTATTTGAGTCCAAAACAAGTTTACATATTGCTTAATACACACACAGGGATGTGCAGCAGCACACAAATATATATTTTTGAGGCGACTTAATATAGACAGCACAACTAAATTTACATTTTGAGGCAACTAAATATAGACAGCACGATTGACCAACTAAAAGCTGCTCTAAAGTCAATGGCGCAGTATTTTATGTGTTATTTTCAGAAGGCATTCGTTTTATGTGGCTATTTGAGTCCAAAACAAGTTTACATATTGCTTAAAACACACACAGGGATGTGCAACTGAATATGCACGTCATGATTTTTCCAATATGATGCGATCCTGGATTAACATCTATGTTGATCCTGGAACATCATTTTTGTTGGAAAATGTAATCCATACCAATTCCCTACCTCTAAACCCAACCATAACTGTAAATTATTCCCAAAATCAGAGGGGAATAGTAATTGAATAACAATTATGTAGTGATTATATGTATTATGTAGTGCATAAACCTAACCGTAAGCCTAAACTTAACATAAACATAAACATATGTCTTAATTCTGATTGGCTGATTGGAATGTTGTTCCTGGCTCAACATAGATGTTAATCCAGGAACATGTCCTATTTGGTGAAATCAGGTTGGCGACTATATATAGACAGTACCATTTGACCAACTAAAACAGTGGTTCTCAACTCCAGTCCTCGGGCCCCCCTGCCCTGCACATTTTGTGTCTTTCTTATTTGACACACAAGGATCAGTTCATGGATCTCGCTGTTAATGAGCTGATGATCTGAATCAGGTGTGTTAGGTAAGGAAGACATACAAAATGTGCGGGGCAGGGGGGCCTGAGGACTGGAGTTGAGAACCACTGAACTAAAAGCTGCTCTAAAGTCAATAGCGCAGTGTTTTTATTTGTTATTTTAAGAAGGCATTAGTTTTATGTGCCTATTTGAGTACAAAACAAGTTTACATATTGCTTAATACACACACAGGGATCTGCAGCAGTACACAAATATATATTTTTGAGGCAACTAGATATAGACAGCACAATTGACCAACTAAAAGCTGCTCTAAAGTCAATGGCGCAGTGTTTTTATTTGTTATTTTAAGAAGGCGTTAGTTTTATGTGCCTATTTGAGTCCAAAACAAGTTTACATATTGCTTAATACACACACAGGGATGTGCAGCAGCACACAAATATATATTTTTGAGGCGACTTAATATAGACAGCACAACTAAATTTACATTTTGAGGCAACTAAATATAGACAGCACGATTGACCAACTAAAAGCTGCTCTAAAGTCAATGGCGCAGTATTTTATGTGTTATTTTCAGAAGGCATTCGTTTTATGTGGCTATTTGAGTCCAAAACAAGTTTACATATTGCTTAATACACACACAGGGATGTGCAACTGAATATGCACGTCATGATTTTTCCAATACGATGCAATCCTGGATTAACATCTATGTTGATCCTGGAACATCATTTTTGTTGGAAAATGTAATCCATACCAATTCCCTACCTCTAAACCCAACCATAACTGTAAATTATTACCAAAATCAGATAGTCAAAATCAAAATAGTAGTTGAATAACAATAATGTAGTGATTATATGTATTATGTAGTGCGTAAACCTAACCGTAAGCCTAAACTTAACATGAACGTAAACATATCTCTTAATTTTGTTAAAATGTAACAAAAAAAGAAATTGTCTAAATAAATATAAAAACCCCAACCTCCTCTCATGCCTTGTTCACCTTGGGAAGCTTAGGTGGAATACTGCTCTGTTGTACTCAGGACAATTTACATTTGTTTAGGGTTATATTTGTAATTTATAATCATATTTATATTTATAATTTATTATCCTTTTTTGTTTCGATTTTTCCACTTTTAGAGATGTGTGCATCACTATATAGGTGAATAGAAAGTGTGTTTGGAAATAACTCTGGATATAGAAAATATGTTCTTTGACCACACTTCATTGTTATTGTTCAAATATCTGTTCACTTTTACTTGGTATTTGACCAGTAATGTGTGTAAATGCACTAAAAATCACTAGAAATCACCAAACATCTGCATTCACATTGGAAATGCATGCTTCTTGAACCACTAATGTTAATCAGTTAAGCGATTTTCAGTTTTCCGTCTGCAGTTTGATTTGTATTAACATCGCAGTCAGCAGTGGCTACTGTATAATACGCTGCTGACAAACTTTCAGATCTAACATTGCTTTCCATTTGCTGTGTTTATGTGAACTGTGTGTGTGTGTGTTTTCTGACACTACCTTGCGTTTGGATCTGACAGTTTAGACACAGTAAAGACGCTAAAAGAACTTTAAAGAGAGGTTTAATACTCAGAGGACATGCAGCGGCTGACAGGTGGATTTCTCTTTGTTTAACTGTGTGCACTTAGAAAATAGTTTATAACGAGTAAAGCTGACAAGAACTGCAATGTTTTGCGAACAAGGTAGACAGGATAAAACTAAACAGATCTTGAGAGAGTAGGGCTGCACAATATATATCGCAAAATTATTGTGTTAATCGTGATATGCAATATACAGTTGAAGTCAAAATGATTAGCCCGTCTGTGATTTATTTTTATTTTTCAAATATTTCCCAACTTATGTTTAACAGAGGATGGAATTTTTCACAGTATTTCTGATAATATTTTTTCTTCTGGAGAAAGTCTTATTTGTTTTATTTCGGCTAGAATAAAAGCAGTTTTTAATTTTTTAAAAGCCATTTTAAGGTCAATATTATTATCCTCCTTAAGCTATGTTTTTTTTTTTGGATTGTCTACAGAACAAATCACTGTTATACAATGACCTGCCTAGTTAACCTAATTAACCCAATTAAGCCTTTAAATATCACTTTAAGCTGAATACTAGTATCTTGAAAAATATCTAGTAAAATATTATGTGCTGCCATCATGGCAAAGATAAAAGAAATGAGGTATTAAAGCTATGATGTTTAGAAATGTTGAAAAAATCACTCCTTTAAACAAAAATTGGGGAAAAGTATACAGGAGGGCTGATAAATCTGACTTCTACTGTACGTATCACAGACATGTGTGATAAATTACACTTATTTTATGCAATAGTTTAAGCTAGACGGAGGATATCCAGGCTAAATCCAGTGGTCATATGAAAACTTCAGCAATCATCAGACGGTAAACCCGAGGGAAAGAGCACTCGTGTGGAGAGATGCATCTCCGATAATGCTGCCAGGAATCACTGCCAGGATTCCCAAGGTTTCTGGATGGCATTTTTATTTATTTATTATGTTTTTGCGAAAGCACTTAAGAATGCATCCGAGACCTCAAAAACCTAATTGTATTCATTCTTCTTCATAAGTACAATGGAGACATGAGTTGCTTTAAGCTTGCGACAAGATCCTATATGTTGGTTGGTTGGTAGGTTGGTTTGTTCGCTCGCTTGTTTGCTTGTTTGCTCGTTTGTTCGCTCGTTTGTTCGCTCGTTTGTTCGCTCATTTGTTTGCTCGTTTGTTCGCTCGTTTCTTCGCTCGCATGTTCGCTCGCATGTTCGCTTGTTCATTCGTTTGTTCGTTCATTCATTCGTTCGCTTGCTCGTTTGCTCATTCGTTAGTTAATTAGTTTATTTGTTTGTTAATTCGTTCATTTGTTCGTTCGTTATTTCGTTCGTTAGTTCGTTCATTCGTTTATGCTTGCATTTATTTATTTATTTGTTTGTTTGTGCATTTGTTTATGCATATATTTATTTTATGCATTTGTTTATTAATTAATTAATCGATTAATTCATTCATTATTTTGTGCATTTATTTATTTATGAATGTTTGTTTATTTAATTATTTATTTGTGCATGCATTTATTTATTTAGATAGTTCATGCATTTGTTTATTTATCAATTTATTTATTTTATGCATTTATGAATGTGTTTATTTATTTGTTATTTATTTATTTGATTATATATGCATGTATTTTTTGTTTATTGTATGCATTTGTTCATTCATTAATTCATGATTCGTTGATTCATTCTTTCATGCAAATATTTATGCAAGTATGGATGTATTTGTTTATTTAATTATTCATTTATTTGTGCATGCATTTATTTATTTAATGTATTTGTTTATTTATTCATTCATTCATTTATTAATTAATTCATTCATTCATTCATTCATTCATTCATTCATTCATTCAATTATTCATACATTCATTTATTTATGTGATTATTTATGCATGTATTTATTTATTTAATGTATTTGTTTATTTATTCATTCATTCATTCATTCATTCATTCATACATTCATTTATTTATGTCATTATTTATGCATGTATTTATTTATTTATTTATTTTTTGTATGCATTAATTAAATAATTTATTTATTCATTCATTCATTCATCTATTTATGCAATTACTGATGGATTCTTTTCTTTATTTTCACTCAAATGATGTTTGAAATCGCAACAGGGGCTCGTCTGCACACAGTTTAATATCTGGGATGTTTATCAGCGTTTTGTCAGTCGAGCAAACATGAAGTCTGCGCTCAATTGAACATGCTCTCATTTCCCGTCGCTCCGGGCGTTCATTTCTTCCGCATCTCTGTTTGAGGCCCTTATAAGGTGCTGGAATTTCTTTAAATATCCTAGGAGCTTTATGGTTAGGCATGCAGAATAATCCACCGGATATGTTTAGTTTGTGGGAACCGCATGTACAATTGAAGTTGAAATGATTAGCCCTCTTTTGACGTTTGTATTCTTCTACCAAATATCTCTCACAATGCTAACATTTATCTTCTTACTTTGAGTTTTTGTCTTGTTTTTAGGCCAAATATCTAAAAATGTTTAAATCAAGAAGCATTTTTTTGTAGGCAAGCAAAAAAATATGGTTTACTTTATAGTCAAAATATTTAAAATAATATGTCAAAATTAAATTTTCGCTTTGAAGATAAGATTATTTTGCTTGTTAAGGAAAAAACTCACATCAATTTGTATTATTTCTGAAACCAAAACAATATTTTTTACTCGTCTTGAAAATTCTTCTAGATTTCTAAGTAAGAAAAGCATTTTATTTAGCAGTTTAAGTGATGTTAGACTAAGGAAAAGTTCACAGTAAATCTTATATATTTTTTTTTTATCTTGGAGAATGACGTTTTATTTATTTATTTATTTATTTATTTATTTATTTATTTATTTATTTATTTATTTATTTAAAAAGGTCAGTATTATTAGCAATTTATTTTTAACAATATTTTCGATTGTCTAAAGAACAAACCACTGTAATACAGTGACTTCCCTAATTAACCTGATTAAGCTAGTTAAGCCTTTAAATGTCAATTTAAGCTGAATACTAGTATCTTACATATCTAGTAAAATATTATTTACTGTAATCAGGGCAAAGATAAAATAAATCAGTTCTTAGAAATGAGTTATTAAAACTATTATATTTAAAAAATGTGTTGAAAAAATCTTCTCTCCCTTAAACACAACTTTGGAAATATGTTTAAAATAATAATGAAAATGTCTAATAATCTTGACTTAATCTGTATCATGTTGTTTTTCAGTGGTTCAGTCACCTAAAGTGTGCTCTTTTGAAGGACTGCAGTTTTTTTTTCACATGTCCAGACATTAAGTTCAGAGCTGAGCTAAATTTAGTCTCATGTCTGGCTCTGGATTCCCATCATTCATTCATCAGTGGATCTTATTCATCTGTTTTTGAAGCTTAAATGCTAGAAATAATCGTCTAGACAAAATGTAGGTGAAAAGCAGGGCTTGTTTTATTTGTTTATTTTTAATAAAGTCACTTAAAGAGTAAGCCGTTTCTGTATAATTCACAATTGTTTTCACTTTATTTACAGTTGTCAATTGTATTATTGGATGTTGATCTCTGCTCTTTCCACTTTTGATGTTGAAAATTTGACTCTACAGTTTAATAAAGTGACTTTTATTGACATTTTAGTAGTTTAAAATAATGTAATGTATAAGAAATGATATGTAGAGAAATAAGTCTGTTAAATAACAGAAAATGTACTGCCAGTTTATTACAAAGTTTTTATACGTAATATACAACACCAACCCAGTTGATGCAGCACTTCAAAGTATTAAAAAAAATCAGAAATGTCACTTTTCTCAACTTTTCAAGGTTAAAAGTTGTTGGAAGAAAGATAAAGATTCCATAATTTTGTCCTAACTTATCTGACTTAACTTGACTTAACTTACTTGACTTGACTTGACATGACATGACATGACATGACATGACTTAACTTGAGTTAACTTAACTGACTTGACTTGACTTGACTTGAATCAACTTAACTTAACTTAACTTAACTTAACTTAACTTAACTTAACTTAACTTAACTTAACTTAACTGACTTGACTTGACTTGAATTAACTTAACTTAACTTAACTTAACTTAACTTAACTTAACTTACTTAACTGACTTGACTTGACTTAACTTAACTAAAGGGGCAGCACGGTGGCGCAGTGAGTGGCATGATCGCCTCACATAAAGAAGGTCGCTGGTTCGAGCCAGTTCAGTGTATGAGTGTTTCCCAGTGTTGGTTTGCAGCTGTTAGGGGATCCGCTGCGTAAAACATATGGTGGATAAGTTGGAGGTTCATTCCACTGTGGCGACCCCAGATTAAAAAGGGACTAAGCCAAAAAGAAAATGAACGAATGAACTTAACTTAACTTAACTTAACTGACTTGACTTGACTTGAATTAACTTAACTTTAACTTAACTAAATTTAACTTAACTTGACTTGACTTGACTTAACTAAAGGGGCAGCACGGTGGCGCAGTGATTGGCATGATCGCCTCACATAAAGAATGTTGCTGGTTCGAGCCAGTTCAGTGTATGAGTGTTTCCTAGTGTTGGGTTGCAGCTGTAAGGGCATCCGCTGCATAAAACATATGCTGGATAAGTTGGCGGTTCATTCCGCTGTGGTGACCCCAGATTAATAAGGGACTAAGCCAAAAAGAAAATGAACGAATGAACTTAACCTGACTTGACTTGACTTGACTTGACTTGACTTGACTTGACTTAACTTGACTTAAGTGACTTGACTTAACTTGACTTAACTGACTTGACCAGT
>LR812519.1:4880534-4898034 GCA_903798195.1 Danio kyathit
CTTCATTGTGATCAGTGTGTGTGTGTGTGTGTGTGTAAGTGAATGACAGTGAGCGGCTAATTGAAGTCAGTGTGCTGGATCTGACAGGCTCTCGCTCCACACTGTCAGATGCTTCTCTACGGACCAGGAAAAAGCCTCTCGTAAAAGCTGACAGGAATTATTATGAAGATAAAATTACAAGATCGGCCTTGTAACTTTTAGTGACGTGGGTTGTTCTTGGTGCCATAAGAGTTTTGTTGGTGCAGTTTAAGTCCAGAAGCAGGAGACTTTGACCTTTTTTTAGCTGTCAAACCGTCTTGACAGACTCTTCGTAAGCTTAAAGGAACGCTACACTCATTTTCATTCATTCATTTTTCTTCAACTTAGTCTCTTATTTATCAGGGGTCGCCACAGCAGAATGATCCACCAACTATTCCAGCATATGTTTTACACAGCGGATGCCCTTCCAGGAGCAACCCAGTGCTGGAAAACAGCCATACACTCTCACACTCACACACACACTCATATACAGCCAATTTAGTACATTCAATTTTCCTATAGCACATGTGTTTGGACTGTGGGGGAAACCGGAGCACCCGGAGGTAACCCACGCCAACACAAGGAGAACATGCAAACTCCACACAGAAATGCCAACTGACTCAAACTAGCGACCTTCTTGCTGTGAGGCCGCAGTGCTAACCACTGAGCCATCGTCACTTTAATACTGTTGGACTAGATTTGTTTCTGACTGTCCTGATGAAAACCCTCTTTGAAAACTGCGCAACCCTTTAACTTTCCGCCTTTGGAAACGTCCTGTTAATATAGTAATGTACTCAGGTTTGCCTTAAAGTTAACAAAGAGCTCAGTCCATTTTTCTCTCCCTCCACACAGTGTTTTGACTGTAATTAGTTGATGAAGAAAAAGCTCTCTGCTTTCATGCTTTAATTTAAGAGCAGTGTTGATGAATTAAGCGTGTTTGAGAATTACCATACTAACTGGACGCTGGCGATTCTTCCCCTTGGGGTTGCTGTTCGCTACACTCGCCGCTAATGAATTTGGGAGAGTTTTAATGAGCTGAAATTGCCTTTGACTCTTAGGGGCTGAAACCGTTCGTTCCTTCGTTCGCTTTTCAGTAGGAAGTGTGTAAGTAAAGCGTGGGCTGGTATTAATAAAGGCAAACGAGACGAGGTCGCGAGGACGCCCGAAATCAAGCTTGTACTTCCAACATTTCCTCAAGGGGTTGTTTGACGACGTGACCTTTGCTGTGCAATTACGTTATCATCTTATGAGCGAGGAAACTGATTATTTATAGTGTACTTTAGCATACTCTGCACATATGCTATGCAGAGCTCAGGTTATAAGTCTAAGGAAAATGTACAGTTGTTTAATTAGAATTATTTGATATATTTTTTCCGATTTCTGTTTAACTGAGAGAGGATTTTTTTTCAATGCACTTGCACTAAACATAATAGTTGTAATGTAATTTATATAGCGCATTTAATGTGTATGGTCATACACCCAAAGCGCTTCACAATCATGAGGGGGGTCTCTCCACACCACCACCAGTGTGTAGCATCCACTTGGATGATGCGACGGCAGCCACAGGACAACGGCGCCAGTGCGCTCACCACACACCAGCTATTGGTGGAGTGAAGAGACAGTGATAGAGCCAATTCGGTGGATGGGGATGATTAGGAGGCCATGATGGGTAAGTGCCAATTGAGGGACTTTTTGGCCAGGACACCGGGGTTACACCCCTACTCTTTACGAGAAGTGCCATGGGATATTATTATTATTATTATTATTATTATTATTATTATTATTATTATTATTGTTATATTTATTTTTATATAGACCTTTTTCTTGGCTGCTGCATGGAGGCCGCCATAGCGACCAGCGTCTTCCGGTGAATGGTTAGAACTTCCGTTTACAGTGTTTACAACTGGTAATTTGCGCTCCGAAAATGAGTTTCAATAGCGTTTTGAGTGGATTACGGAGTGATTTGGTGACACACAACTTTGAAAGGTGTGTGTTAAAGCCGTTTTAATCTGTCAGATGTGGTTCAAGCGCGAGAGAAAAACGTTCTCCTAGTTCACAAAGGCAAACGAGACGAGGTCACGAGGACGCCCGAAATCAAGCTTGTACTTCCAACATTTCCTCAAGGGGTTGTTTGACGACGTGACCTTTGCTGTGCAATTACGTTATCATCTTATGAGCGAGGAAACGGCTTATTTATAGTGTACTTTAGCATACTCCGCACATATGCTATGCAGAGCTCAGGTTATAAGTCTAAGGAAAATGTACAGTTGTTTAATTAGAATTATTTGATATATTTTTTCCGATTTCTGTTTAACTGAGAGAGGATTTTTTTTTCAATGCACTTCTAAACATAATAGTTGTAATGTAATGTAATGTGTATTTATATAGCGCATTTATTGTGTATGGTCATACACCCAAAGCGCTTCACAATCATGAGGGGGGTCTCTCCACACCACCACCAGTGTGTAGCATCCACTTGGATGATGCGACGGCAGCCACAGGACAACGGCGCCAGTGCGCTCACCACACACCAGCTATTGGTGGAGTGAAGAGACAGTGATAGAGCCAATTCGGTGGATGGGGATGATTAGGGGGCCATGATGGGTAAGTGCCAATTGAGGGACTTTTTGGCCAGGACACCGGGGTTACACCCCTACTCTTTACGAGAAGTGCCATGGGATATTATTATTATTATTATTATTATTATTATTATTATATTTATTTTTATATAGACCTTTTTCTTGGCTGCTGCATGGAGGCCGCCATAGCGACCAGCGTCTTCCGGTGAATGGTTAGAACTTCCGTTTACAGTGTTTACAACTGGTAATTTGCGCTCCGAAAATGGGTTTCAATAGCGTTTTGAGTGGATTACGGAGTGATTTGGTGACACACAACTTTGAAAGGTGTGTGTTAAAGCCGTTTTAATCTGTCAGATGTGGTTCAAGCGCGAGAGAAAAACGTTCTCCTAGTTCACAAAGGCAAACGAGACGAGGTCACGAGGACGCCCGAAATCAAGCTTGTACTTCCAACATTTCCTCAAGGGGTTGTTTGACGACGTGACCTTTGCTGTGCAATTACGTTATCATCTTATGAGCGAGGAAACGGCTTATTTATAGTGTACTTTAGCATACTCTGCACATATGCTATGCAGAGCTCAGGTTATAAGTCTAAGGAAAATGTACAGTTGTTTAATTAGAATTATTTGATATATTTTTTCCGATTTCTGTTTAACTGAGAGAGGATTTTTTTTTCAATGCACTTGCACTAAACATAATAGTTGTAATTGTAATGTAATGTGTATTTCTATAGCGCATTTATTGTGTATGGTCATACACCCAAAGCGCTTCACAATCATGAGGGGGGGGGGTCTCTCCACACCACCACCAGTGTGTAGCATCCACTTGGATGATGCGACGGCAGCCACAGGACAACGGCGCCAGTGCGCTCACCACACACCAGCTATTGGTGGAGTGAAGAGACAGTGATAGAGCCAATTCGGTGGATGGGGATGATTAGGAGGCCATGATGGGTAAGTGCCAATTGAGGGACTTTTTGGCCAGGACACCGGGGTTACACCCCTACTCTTTACGAGAAGTGCCATGGGATATTATTATTATTATTATTATTATTATTATTATTATTATTATTATTATTATTATATTTATTATATTTATTTTTATATAGACCTTTTTCTTGGCTGCTGCATGGAGGCCGCCATAGCGACCCGTTTCTTCCGGTGAATGGTTAGAACTTCCGTTTACAGTGTTTACAACTGGTAATTTGCGCTCCGAAAATAAGTTTCAATAGCGTTTTGAGTGGATTACGGAGTGATTTGGTGACACACAACTTTGAAAGGTGTGTGTTAAAGCCGTTTTAATCTGTCAGATGTGGTTCAAGCGCGAGAGAAAAACGTTCTCCTAGTTCACAAAGGCAAACGAGACGAGGTCACGAGGACGCCCGAAATCAAGCTTGTACTTCCAACATTTCCTCAAGGGGTTGTTTGACGACGTGACCTTTGCTGTGCAATTACGTTATCATCTTATGAGCGAGGAAACGGCTTATTTATAGTGTACTTTAGCATACTCTGCACATATGCTATGCAGAGCTCAGGTTATAAGTCTAAGGAAAATGTACAGTTGTTTAATTAGAATTATTTGATATATTTTTTCCGATTTCTGTTTAACTGAGAGAGGATTTTTTTTTCAATGCACTTGCACTAAACATAATAGTTGTAATTGTAATGTAATGTGTATTTCTATAGCGCATTTATTGTGTATGGTCATACACCCAAAGCGCTTCACAATCATGAGGGGGGGGGGGTCTCTCCACACCACCACCAGTGTGTAGCATCCACTTGGATGATGCGACGGCAGCCACAGGACAACGGCGCCAGTGCGCTCACCACACACCAGCTATTGGTGGAGTGAAGAGACAGTGATAGAGCCAATTCGGTGGATGGGGATGATTAGGAGGCCATGATGGGTAAGTGCCAATTGAGGGACTTTTTGGCCAGGACACCGGGGTTACACCCCTACTCTTTACGAGAAGTGCCATGGGATATTATTATTATTATTATTATTATTATTATTATTATTATTATTATTATTATATTTATTATATTTATTTTTATATAGACCTTTTTCTTGGCTGCTGCATGGAGGCCGCCATAGCGACCCGTTTCTTCCGGTGAATGGTTAGAACTTCCGTTTACAGTGTTTACAACTGGTAATTTGCGCTCCGAAAATAAGTTTCAATAGCGTTTTGAGTGGATTACGGAGTGATTTGGTGACACACAACTTTGAAAGGTGTGTGTTAAAGCCGTTATAATCTGTCAGATGTGGTTCAAGCGCGAGAGAAAAACGTTCTCCTAGTTCACGTGTCTGCCGTCAGAAATACAGTGTGTGCGCGTTTCCCCTGCCTGTCAGCTGTTAGCACAGCGGCTCTTCAGCACACACACGCACGCAATACTTCACTGCATCATAGAGCAAACCCAGATTACTGGCATGAAACATAACAGGTGTGTAAGTCATGCAATTTATAAAAATGACCAATAAAAGTCTGTTACTGATACTCTGCTGGTTGATTTGCTGTACATGCCGTTTATGTTTCATTTAGTGTGTTGTGTTTACCACGGTTTGTGTTTTTCTGTCATTTCAAAACGTCACTTTATTTTCACTTTGTCACAGTTATTAAATCAGTGTGTTAGTGGGACAGTACAGTAGGCTACGTGTGTGTTAAACATTTTGGTGAACTATATTTGTTTGGGCTAGACTAGTTATATATCTGAAAGAAAGAGAAACTGTTGACTTTAGCGATGACGAGGCTTCATTTAAACGGCAGAAGATGCCGTCTGTCAACGAGAGAAAAATGCCTCAGCCATCGTATTAGATCACATTTTTTTTAAATGATCAGTCCAGGAGGTGGCGCTGATCGACAACAGTATTAGTTCAAAGATGATAAAAGCAGGTAAAATAGATTAAAACTATCATTTCAAAGCTGTCCAAATGTGACCGTTTACACGCATCAGCTGCCGACCGGAAGTTCATAGCATTCTCCTTGCGCATACACGCAAAGCATAATGGGTAATTTGGCGTTCCATGAAAAAGGTCTATACTACAAATAAAATTTTTATATTGGAAAAAAAGTTTATATAAAATAATATTTAAGTTCATGCAGCTCTATGATGTTTATTTTCTCCAGAATGTGAAAGCACATGTTTGACACCTTTCAGGAGTGTATATCAGATGTTTGGCTGTGTCTGCGTGTCTACATTTTTCCAGAAGCTGGTAATCTGGTCAGTATCTGCTGTAAAGCGGATCAGTGATGGATTAAACCCGCCGTCCATCGGCTTATACTGACTGACTGACTGACATTTGTATTATGAGGGCTGATTAGTCCTGGATTTGTTTAATTCTGTTTATTTCTTCAAAATGAACCTGTGGAAATCCCGTTGTCAAGTTTCTGTCTTTAAAATGAAGATCTGCAGCAGTCTCTGTAGTTTTTCACAATAATCCACAGTACTTCAGCAGGGAATTAATAAAGGTTACAATCTGCTCAGGTTTAGGATCCATATTGGAGGGTTGCAAAAAAGTTGCATTTGTTTTCTGTATTGAAATCAGTTAAGTTGGCTTTGCTCTGTGATTCAGTGTTTTATCATTTGTAGCACACAAGTTTCAGCCAAAAGAAAAGCCAAAATCTTTATCCTTAAAATTAATCTTATAAAATACACATTTTGTATTATGTAGTTGCATTGTTTTTGAAAAATGCAATGTTATTTTACAGTTCATTCATTCATTCATTCATTCATTCATTCATTCATTCATTCATTCATTCATTCATTTATTTGTTTATTTGTTTGGTGGTTTGTTCATCTGTTCATTAATTAATTCATTGATTGATTGATTGCTTGATTGATTCATTGATTGATTCATTTATTCATTCATGTATTGATTGTCATTAATTTGTTTATTTGTTTATTAATTCACGTATTGATTGATTGATTGATTCCTTCATTAATTCATGCATGTATTGATTTGTTTGTTCATTTGTTTGCTGGTTTGTTCATTGATTGATTGATTGATTGATTGATTGATTGATTGATTGATTGATTGATTGATTGATTGATTGATTCATTCATTCATTCATTCATTCATTCATTCATTTATTCATGTATTTATTGTTGTCCGTTCATTTGTTCGTTTGTTTGTTGTTCGTTTATTAATTCATGTATTGATCGATTGATTGATTCTTTGATTGATTGACTCATTCATTCATTCATTAATTCATTCATTCATTCATTCATTCGTTCCTATATTGAATTGTTCATTCAATATTTCTGTAATTCGTTTGGGCGTTCATTCGTTCATGTATTTATTGATTGATTGGTTGATTGATTGATTGATTGATTGATTGATTGATTCATTCATTCATTCATTCATTCATTCATTCATTCATTCATTCATTCATTCATTCATTCATTCATTCATGTATTGAATTGTTCATTCAATTGTTCTGTAATTTGTTTGGCCATTCATTCGTTCATGTATTTATTGATGGATTGATTGATTGATTGATTCATTCATTCATTGATTCATTGATTCATTCATGCATTCATTCATTCATTCATTTATTCATTCATTCATTCATTCGTTCATTCCTGTATTGAATTGTTCATTCAATTTTTCTGTAATTCATTTGGGCGTTCATTCGTTCATGTATTGATTGATTGATTGATTGATTGATTGATTGATTGATTGATTGATTGATTAATTCATTCATTGATTCATTCATTCATTCATTCATACATTTATTCATTCATGCACTGATTGTCGTTCATTCGTTCGTTTGATATTTGTTCATTCATTCATGTATTGATTGATTGATTGATTGATTGATTGATTGATTGATTCATTCATTCATTCATTCATTCATTCATTCATTCATTCATTCATTCATTCATTCATTCATTCATTCATTCATTCATTCATTCATTCATTCATTCATTCATTCATTCATTCATTTATTCATTCATTCATTTTTGTATTGAATTGTTCGTCTGGCTATTCATTGATTGATTGATTGTTTGATTGATTGATTGATTGATTATTTCATTAATTGATTCATTGATTGATTCATTGATTCATTTATTCATTCATATATTCATTCATTCATTCATTCATTGATTGATTAATTGATTGATTGATTGATTGATTGATTGATTGATTGATTCATTCATTCATTCATTCATTCATTCATTCATTCATTCATGTTTTTATGCTTCTTAGCCATACAAATTAATATTTGGACACTTTACTTATTTGTATTTTACATATCACACACGCACGCACGCACGCACGCACGCACACACACACACACACACACACACACACACACACACACACACACACACACACACACACACACCATTTAATGACTGTAATTGTGAATCTGTTTAGTCTAAAATCTGACACCAGTGTTGATTATATTGAGCATACAGTGTGCGTTTCTGCAGTGTATTATTAACATCAGAGCATCAGATCTCAGAAGTGTGAAACTGAGCTCATATTTCAAGGCATTTAAGGCATTTTTTCCTGCAATGATGTTTTAAAGTCTCGTTCAGCATCTCTTGAATACAGTGCTTTTGATGGACATTAATGGACTGTGTTTTGATTGACAGAGGAACAGATTTGTGTCCAAACGGCTTGGCATTTAGTTCACGTGGAAGTCCTTGACATTTGGTCCCGAATGAGTCTTCAGGTACAGTAAGATGTTTTTTCACTGCTCCGGTTCATCATAGATTTTAAACTAGTGGTGGAATTAATTAAATAATTAGAAATGATTGTAACAGACTGGATTTGATCAAGCCTTTTGATCAAGAAACATTTCTGATTACTATCTGTGTTGAAAACAGTTGAACACTTTTGTGAAAACCAGGGTGCATTTTTCATTATTTTTCTCTAGGATTTTGATGAATAGAAAGTTCAAAAGAACAGCATTTATTTGAAACTGAAGACTTTGTAGCAATAATAATGTGTCTTGAAAGGTTTAGGCATGTACGAGGATTTTTCAGTGGAAATGCTGGATATTGAATGCCGTGCGTGATAAAAGAAATGTCTCCAGAATGACTTTTAGCAAAGTGCATTTTCATAACCACGGCTTTGAAGAATCTGACAGAAATTGTTGGGCATCACGTATGATCACTGCTGATTTGTGCTCTGAATAGATGACAAAACACTTTCAGCAGCTGAAAATCTCAAACAAACTCTCTATTAACTTCATTAATTTAGTCAACTACACTGACAAAGGGGCAGGGTTTACCTAAGAACTGTTTTTACTGTTATATATATATACAGTTGAAGTCAGAATTATTAATATTTAATTTTTCCCAAATGATGTTTAACAGAGCAAGGACATTTTCACAGTATGTCTGATAATATTTTTTCTTCTGGAGAAAGTCTTATTTGTTTTATTTCGGCTAGAATAAAAGCAGATTTTAATTTTTAAAAAACATTTTTAATGGCAAAATTATTAGCCCCTTTAAAGGTGCTGTATGTAAGTTTTTGATTCTTCTAAAGCATAAAAATACCATAATATGTTTGCAGATATTTAAGAAACAAGTGAACATACTTGTTTAACTGAAAAACAATGCTGAAGTCAGATATTCTGCTTTGAAAATGGTTTTTCCGTGCCGGAATGCTGTCTTTGTTTAGGTCAAGTTAACCTGCAGAATGTCAGTTTAGCCAATTATAATTCAGCACTCCGGGTTGCCTTGTTGGAAAACAGCGTATTTCATTCATTCATTCAGAAAGGCTCTGAAAGCATGCGCCCGTGACCGAAATGGACAGTATCAGACGTCGAAATGACACAGATTCAGTTCCACATGAGGTTATTAATTAGCAAATGATATAAATATTACGAACGTAAACATTAGGTGAGCAGGTTACATTGTAATCTCGTGTCCTAACAACACGCAAACAGCAGTTTGACTCTTTGCACCAGACGAAACACGACAAAAATGTAAATACAGCCTTTCAGAAGCACAGCGTATGCACTCACTCACGAAACGGTAAGGTTTAGAATCCATTCAAACTCACATTGTTAGCATTTAGCACTGAATAAAACACACGAGGCTTACCTGAGGTGCACTGTCATAGGTTTCACATGTTGAGCTGTGAGAAATAGAAACCGTTTCTAATATCTCAATTCGAGGTGTTGGTTAGAACTAAAACTCCTTTTAATATAGAACATAATTCCTTCTATCGCGTGTCGTTGATTTTATTTAGAACACAGTTTAAATCACTCGCTCCTGTACTCAATCTGGCATCCCACGCGTGTGTTTATTTTGATCTAGGAGTGCAATACCCAGTTCAACCACTGGGTGTCAAACTTACATACTGCACCTTTAAGCTATATTTTTTTTCAATAGTCTACAGAACAAATCATCGTTATACAATAACTTGCCTAATTACCCTAACCTGCCTAGTTAACCTAATTAACCTAGTTAAGCCTTTAAATGTCACTTTAAGCTGTATAGAAGTGTCTTGAAAAATATCTAGTCAAATATTATTTACTGTCATCATGGCAAAGATAAAATAAATCAGTTATTAGAGATGAGTTATAAAACTATTATGTTTAGAAATGTGTTGAAAAAAATCTTCTCTCTGTTAAACAGAAATTGGGGAAAAAAATAAACAGGGGGCTAATAATTCTGACTTCAACTGTATATATATATATATATATGTGTGTGTGTGTGTGTGTGTGTGTGTGTGTGTGTGTGTGTGTGTGTGTGTGTGTGTGTGTATTTACACACACAGTTTATTTATTATAAAATACACAACCAATATAAAATAAAAAATAAAGCAATTGTAAAACAAAAAAGACTAAAACTTTAAATAAAATTTAAATTATACTAAAACTTGTAAATACATTTTAAAAGTCACTATTTTTCTAAAACCTATATAATTTAGGTTCATTAGCTAAACAAATATTGTAATACATAGATTTTAATTAATGTTTTTTTTTAATATGTTTTCCATCATATATAGACTTTTTTTGTCTTTATACAAACACAACCAACAACAAATAAAAAAAAAACTAAAACTTTAAATAAAATTAAAATGCAACTAAAACTTGTAAATAAATTTTAAAACCTACAAAATTTTTTAACTTATATTCAACAATGTAATCATCAAAAATATATGTAATACGCTGCTTTTAATTATTTTTTCATTATGTTTTCCATTATATATAGACTTTTTATTATAAAAACCAAATAAAATAAAAAAAAGCAAAAAACTCTAAATGCAGTTAAATGCAAACTTGTAAATAACATTAAAAACTTACTCCAATATTTTTAATATATAGTTAACAATTTAGGTTCATTAGCTAAAAGAAATGATTGTAGTACATTAATTTGAATTCATAAAAAAAAAATTGTTTCCATGTGTTTGCTATTTGTTGCTTATTGAAATGCATTTCCACTATACATTATAGCTTCTTCTTGTTGGATCGCTGAATGCCTTCTCAATGGGGTATGTGCACAGCTAGTGTTTTTCAGCCAATGATAAACTTCTGGTAAAAGCTTAAAGAGACTATTTTCAATTTTGTAAGATTCCTTTTCCAGCATCGATGTTGTAATGTAATTACGATATATTCAGTTAAATAAACGTAAGCATTTATTTAGTTGTTCAAGCGTAAAACAAGATGAAGACCATGTAGCGCCATTAAGATAAGCAGGCAAGTGCAGAAACTCCATTGAAAACACTGGAGTAAAATAAAATGTCATATTTTACAGACATGGCTGGGGGAAATGGAATTTAATGCAACACTTCTTGTCTGGTCTGAGACCCACTTTATATCGTATATCTAGGCAGTGAAGATCACTGATTTTTTAAGGTATCAGTCCTTAAATGTTGTTATTTTATAATGGAAAGACAGTTCATCGGAAGAGCTGAGGCTGGTTGGCTGAAATTAAAAGTCTGTGTTCTTATTAGTGGTGGGCCGTTAACGTGCTGTGTTAACGCGAGACTCTTATCATGCGATAAAAAGAATATCGCCGTTAATCTATTCTCAAAGTTGGGTTGGAATCTGGGTCTATTCTACGCAAGCTATGATGACTTTCACCTTTGCCTTAATAGACAATAATATAATGAAGGTGTTTACGTAAAGTGCTTTCATGTAAGAGCTTCCTGTAATTTTGGGTGACTCTAACTGCAGTTCGGCAGTTTCACTTTCACTCATGAACATTTCATCCATGCCCCCGTGACAAACTGGGGTATTAGACGCAAATAAGGAGTAAGGACTGGTGAAAGTGTTATGGAATTTAATAACGCACGCCGAATGGAAAGAAAAAAACGTCTGCATTTTGCCATGTGTGTGTGTGTGTGTGTGTGTGTGCACGGTCCTTTACTGACAGCCGCGTGTGTGGATCTTGTCGGAGAATATGGTGAAAAGTCCTACATGATGGTAATAGTTTGATCACAGTGTTTACTTCAATAATGCCACTAATATCTGCATACTCCACGTCTTAATTCCATTGCTGTTTAGTTCAGTTATGACTTTAGTCGCATTAAGGTCATCAAAAATCACTGATTCGAGTTTATGTAGGCCTACAGTTCACAATTCATGTTTAACTGAATAAACAGTTAGTAAACACAAGCACATCTTATTGCACATCATTTATTTTCATCACCAGTTATCACAGTAGAACAGTTTCTTAAGCAGTTTGTGATGCATTTTGGAAACAGGAGATGAGCCCCTGGTCTAATTCGCACCTGGCGTGAGAAACCCGTTCTCAAAGACTTACTTTCAGTCATTATTTGGGTAGCACACATATTCTGAATGCCTTCGGCAGAATTTAAATGAGACATTTTAATCTAGATTAATTTAAAGATTACAGTAAGATTAATCTAGATTAAAACATTTAATCTATGCCCACGTATAGTTCATATACTCTATTGTAAGCTACTTTGGACAGAAACGTGTCTGCTTAATGACTGAATGTAATTGTAAACTATACGATGTTTCATAAATAAGAATTTGAAAGCTCCACCAAACAATAGTTTTAATCCAAAGTTAAGTCAATGATTCCCATTCAGTTTCTTATCGTCCGTTCAGATCCTTCATGTTTGAAGAGATATCCTATTGAATCATCAATAGCTTCAACAAAACTGAAATACACCCCATAATCACAGTGAATTATGGCACTTTTACATGGTCTTATAGCATTTTACCACAATCGCTGCTGTCTTGAGTGAAAAGCTGAACATTCATCTTGCATTCCCAATTTAGCCTTGAATATTAAAGAAAGGCAAATTCAGAGGAAACCCTCAGAGGGAACCACACGACGCTGCCGTTAAATAATGATGAAATAAAATGACCGTCTGTGGTGATTAGATATAATTTCATTCTCATTATGTGAAAAGTGAAATCTCGGGCTTCATTCATACTAAGTGCCGTGCCACATACGGCGGCACATCTACCTGAAAAATGAAGCCTGATAAAGAATGAAAAATGCCACTGCCTCCATTAATTCTCCTCAGTCCGGACTGGGAAACCAGCAGTGCACACAAGTAATTAATTTCTCAAGGTCAATTATTTTAAGCTTTTAAAATGAGCTAAGAAAATCACCGCAGGTGTGGGAGAGAGAGAAGAGAGAGAGTTTGAAAAGCTGTGCACACTTTAATGTACGTGAAAGTCTTGATTAATAAAGCAATAAGCCGCTTGAGGCCATCATTTTTTCTGACTTCCTTTTTTTTCTGACTAGTGGAAAGAAAAAATCCTCACCCAAAAAAGTGTTATTTTATTTTATTTTATTTTATTTTATTTTATTTTATTTTATTTTATTTTATTTATTTACTTTTTATTTGTATTTTTTATTTATGTATTTTCTATTTTATTTTTTAAATTTTATTTTATTTTTATTTTATTTTTTTGTATTTTTTATTTATGTATTTTTTATTTTATTTTTTTTAATTTATTATATTTTTGTTTATTTTATTTTATTTTATTTATTTTTATTTATGTATTTTTTATTTTTTTATGTTACTTTATTTTATTTTTTAATTTATTTTAATTTATGTATTTTAATTAAAATTTTTTAATTTAATTTAATTTAATTTAATTTAATTTAATTTATTTTAATTTAATTTAATTTAATTTAATTTAATTTAATTTAATTTATTTTATTTTATTTTATTTTATTTATTTTAATTTAATTTAATTTAATTTAATTTAATTTAATTTAATTTAATTTAATTTAATTTAATTTATTTTATTTAAGTCAATAATTTCCATTCAGTTTGCCAGGTCTGTCATGTTTAAAGAGATATCAAATAATACCTCAATAAAACCGAAATACACTATTCTGAAAACATGCACTATATACATTTCTGGAGATTGCGATATATAGCCAGAATATGTGTAAGGTGTTTCAAGTTGTCCTGACATTCATTTTGTATTTAGCTACATCCGGTCCTGTATTTGGTTCTGTTTTCCTGTCCTGCTTCCTGCCATGTGATCCCTAGTGTTTGTGTGTCATGTTCCTATTGGTCAACCTTGTCATGTGTCTAGTCAGGTGTCTCCTAGTGTATGTATGTGTCATGCTCTCATTGGTTTGTTCTGTTTTGTCTCCTGTGTTTCATTGGTTTACCATGTCATGTGCTCCCTTGTGTTTGGTATATATTTACCCTCTTGTTTCACTGTGCTTTGTCTAGTTTTATATGTATTTACGTTGTTCTTCTGTCGGTGAGTCTCTTGTGTTTTCATGCCATGTGTTTGTTTCTAGTTTGTTACGTTCATGTTTTGTTTATTCAGTTCACTGTAGATAAACTGCACTTGGGTTCATTTAAAATCGCCGTCAGTGGTCATCCATTACAGAATGGCTGCATTTCATCTTTAAAACCAAGACTACGGGGTGGTATAATGCCGTTCCTTTTTGCGCTACAGCTGACCGCTTACCCTCCGCATGGACGGCTTGTTCTCTGTTACCAGTTTGCTCAGTGGCTCACCACGTACGTCGGTGGATTTGGGACACAGAAAGGAGTTGACCATGACAACGGGGTTTGAGTCCAGCAAAAAATGGTTCCAGAAAGCAGATAAAACAAAAGACAAAAAAATAAAATAAGTAAATAACAGGATGAGAATGTGGTAAAATCTGAAACCATGGTAAAAATCTGGCGGCTTTGCTTTTTCTGGATTGCTTTTGAAAACACTGTCAGTTGGGTTTAGGAAAAGGGGTGGGCGCTGGTCAATCCGTGCTTTTGAAAACACTATTGGTTGAGTTTAGGAAAGGAGGAGGGTGGGTCAGTCGATCGATCGGTCAGTCGACAGCAGCCTCTGGATGATTTACAAGAGAACAGCAGGCACAAATGGCACTCGCAAGAGAAATTTGAGATCTCAAAAAGTGTACACAGCAGGTTCTAGTGGATTCATAAAAACAAAAACTGCAAAAAAACTGGGACAGATTTGGTGCTCTCCAGAAATGTATATAGCGTTACGTTTTCAGGATGAGCCTGGGTTGCCACAATCACAGTGAAATATGGCACTTTTACATAGTCTGAAATGGTCTCATCTTGAAAAACAATCATCTTGATTCTGTCTTTATTAATAAAGCAAATGGCTGCTTGAGGCCATCGTTTTCCTGACTTTTTTTCTGACTAGTGGAAAGAAAAAAAGTGTTAAGATTTTATTTTATTTTAATCTGTAGATTTTGAGTATATGACTATATCAGTAGCTTCAGTAGCTTTTTAAATAAATTAATATTCACAGTTTCATTAAAGTCTGTAATAAATCTGTACTTGATATGCATGTATATTAAACTTTTCATTTTTATTCATATCTATATTCTGATTGTGTACACCAAATTTACAATTTAATTTGCATATAGTAAACCTTTTAGTTTTCTTTATAAAAGCAAGTTATTTATAAAATATAGTTGGTAGTTGGTATTTTGTAGTTTTTTTTTATATTTAAATGTATTAAATGTATATTATTTATAAATAAATAAATAAATAGATAAATTCCTAAAGAAGTTTGGTGACCAAAAATGGTATTTTGAAAACTGTTTAATAAAACTGTTTTTTTTTTAAATGCATAAAAAAATATTGGCTATATTCATGGACAAATATATAAAAATATACATTTTTAAAAAGGCTATGTACTCATTTATGCTGTGCACTGTATATACATAATAATAATATTTTTATTGTTATTGTTGTTGTTGTTGTTGTTGTTATTATTATTATTATTATTATTATTATTATTATTATTATTATATTCTAATGTAAATCTCCCTCAGTAGAACCTGTTTGTGTAAAAAAATGATTAAACTAAGCAACTTTTTTGTGTAATTAACATTTATTCATAATATTTCATTTTTATTCATATCTGTATTCTGATTCTGTACACCAAATATTAAAATTCCACAATATTCCTGGCTGTTAATTGTATATTCTTATTTATAAATTGCTTTAGGAAATAAACACTAATGTAAATCTATTGTTCTGGAGATTTAATATTTAAATAATGATTAAATGGGATAAAAAGAATGCCTCGTTCATATATTTACAGTTGAACTCAGATTTATTAGCCCCCCTTTAAATTTTTTTTTATTTTTTAAATATTTCTCAAATGATGTTTAACAGAGCAAGGACATTTTCACAGTATGTCTGATAATATTTTTTTTTTCTGGACAAATCTTATTTGTTTTATTTCGGCTAGAATAAAAGCAATTTTTACTTTTTTAAAAGCCATTTAAGGTCAACATTATTAGCTCTTTTAAGCTATTTTATTTCCCGATATTCTACAGAACAAACCATCGTTATACAATAACTTGCCTAATTACCCTAACCTGCCTAGTTAACCTAATTAACCTAGTTAAGCCTTTAAATGTCACTTTAAGCTGTATAGAAGTGTCTTGAAAAATATCTAATCAAATATTATTTACTGTCATCATGGTAAAGATAAAATAAATCAGTTATTAGAGATGAGTTATTAAAACTATTATGTTTAGAAATGTGTTGAAAAAATCTTCTCTCCGTTAAACAGAAATTGGGGGAAAAATAAACAAGGGGGCTAATAATTCAGGGGCCTAATAATTCTGACTTGAACTGTATATTTGTCTTTTGGGAAATTGTATTGACTATGCAATAAATAAATCAATTACTAATTCATAGTTGTTGAATACCCAAATCCCTGTTGACCATAGTAAAATCACAGTAATATAGAGTTCTCGATTGCTTTTATTCAATGGAAACAATCGCAGTATGAAAAAGACACCATTGTGCATTGAATATATTTATGTTAGGCCAATGCAGAACTCTCCACCACAATGTTGACATTTTAACAAAGCCCAAATGTGGGCGCGCTCTTAATATGCAGTCCCGAAATCAATGCAATATCTTCTTTCTTCACCCCCATGTGCTGCGCTGTTCATAAAGAGAGCGAACATTATACTCTGTGTCCTCGAATTACCAGTGAGCCTATCGATTCTGTAATTCTCAGTAGGAATATATGCAGAGAGTCATAATTCATGATCAATTAGCCTCATTCTGAAGGTTTGGTGACTCGGAGCGAGTGATAACTGGTGTGAAGGACATTCATCAAGAGTTTTGGGAAGGCTTCTGTTTCAGTTGGACGCAAACTTTTTTGTTGATTTTGATGCATGGCAGCGCTCTGCGGCTCCCAGAAGAAAAGTCTGGGAATGCGGACTGTTCTGGATTCATGTACACGTCTCTTCGCGGCCCAGAAGACGACTCCTGCCAGAGCCGCGAGCGATGTGTTTGTCGTCCCACTCTGCACTTCAGCCAGTCTGTAGAAAAGTGCTTTGAAATGCTAGTTTTGGCTTGCTGCATGTAGCTCTTTTGACACGCACAAATGCACGATATATAAAGTTCTGTAAGCATCAATGTGCATGATGCTATTTTAAGGGATGCGTCAAATCAGAGGATTTCATTGATGTTTGCAATCAGATCAGTGTTTGTGT
>LR812519.1:4903034-4958936 GCA_903798195.1 Danio kyathit
AATGGACAAAGCAGCAGGCTGAGCACACTGTAAACCATCTGAAATGTTGTTTTGGTCTTTCTAAAACAGCATACCCATTTCAGTATTACTGTTATTATATTATTAATGACCTCCAGAACTAAGAGCATCTGTGCTCCACGTCTCACGCCTTCATACGCCATCCACACGTTCACTGCACGTCAGAAGCGCCATCTGAGGCGCAAGTCATTTATTAAATGAAGAAAAGATTGACGCAGCTTCTCCTACCATGGCAAATTCTTTGACTCGATGGATGGAAACGCTGTTTTATTCGCACGTCTTTTATGCGATATTCCAGTTTTGCGCACAAAGTTAATTTGCATTTTTGGATGGAAACATAGCTAATGTCTCTGTTGATTTCATCTCGACATGCTGAAGTCATAAACTGTCAAATGACACCAAACATGACAAAAGTTATATGAAAGAAGATTATGAGCAGATGAATTGTGTGTGGTGAAAGGCACACAGTTACTGTAATGCTGCGTTCACACCAGACGCAGAACGCGGGGCTAAATCACGCTATTCGCGCGTAAATAGACGCGTGAACATTTGAGTTTACTCGCGCGTCACACTCCGCTTCATTCGCGAGTCAAATTCACTTCAGAACAGACGCGGATTCACGTCAGGGGCAGGGCTTCTGTCTGCCCGGTGACTGTAGCTTCGTTGCTAAATGGCTAACATGGATTTTATTGATAAAATAACTGTGTTCATGTGCTTTATAAAGGCTGAAAAACAGCGTCGATACATTTGGACCAGTGTCTGAGTCCACTCGATACTTTCTGAGGTGCACCCAGCTCTGTGAGCTCATAAACTCCTCCAGAAACTTAACCTGGATGACAGAGGCTTTCAGCGGTGCTTCTGACTGAGCCGAGCCCAGTTTGATGAACTGTTGTCGGTGTCGGCTGAAGGATTTACCCCGGGACACCAACAAAAGGTGCTACGTCACAATCATGCCCCCACAAGAGCAAGCTCCTGATTGGTTAACGCGAACTCGAGTGATTCGCACGAAATTTTTAAGAGTTAAGCGCGTCAAACGCTCAATTCACGCGGCGCCATCCCCGCTGCGCCATTCGTGCAATGCGCGTCATTCACGCCGTGCCATTCGCATGTATCGCACCGCAGGATGCCTATTCGGCGTTTGCATTGACTTAACATGTAAATCACTCGCGCTTGATGCTTCTTCCGCGTCTGGTGTGAACGCAGCATCAGTAGTCCTTCATTAGCATAGAAGTAATAGCAGTCCTTATTTTGTGAATTGCGAGGTCCCGGAACAGATCGGGGTAACGGATCCGGCATGTTACCCGAGGATGGAGAGGTGTCGCGCACGAAAGTGGGGAGCTGGGAGGGTTGAGGAGAGGCGGTGGATGGCGGAGGGGTGTCGCGGACGAAAGTGAAGAGGGTTGGGGAGTCGCGGAAAGAAAGTGAAAGTGAACAGCGGATGGGGGAGGAGGGCGGTTGAGGAGGGGGATCGGTAAAATCAGGTGCCGGATCAGATTTCACAGCTGCCAGATCTGAAGCCCTGAGTAATAGTATATACATTTTTCTCAGCTTGAACAAGAAAATATCCCCCACACATTACACCACCACCACCAGCCTGAACCATTGATACAAGGCAGGATGGATCCATGCTTTCATGTTGTTGACGCCAAATTCTGACCCGACCATCCGAATGTTGCAGCAGAAATCAAGACTCATTAGACCAGTCAATGTTTCTCCAATCTTCAATTGTCCAATTTTGAAAGGCCTGTGCGAATTGTAGCCGAATTGTAATGTGTTGTGCATTCAGAGATGCTCTTCTGCAGACCTCAGTTGTAACGAGTGGTCATTTGAGTTACTGTTGCCGTTCTATCAGATGAAACCAGTCTGGCCATTCTCCTCTGACCTCTGGCATCAACAAGGCATTTGCGCCCACAGAACTGCCGCTCACTGGATATTTTCAGACCATTCTCTGTATACCCTAGAGATGGTTGTCATGAAAATCCCAGTAGATCCGCAGTTTCTGAAATACTCAGACCAGCTCGTCTTGCACCAACAACCATGCCACGTTCAAAGTCACTTAAATCACATTTCTTCCCCATTCTGATGCTCACTTTGAACTGCGGCACATCGTCTTGACCATGTCTACATGCCTAAATGCATTAACAAGCAGTTAGACAGGTATACCTAATAAAGTCGCCAGTAAAATGAAACTTTAACAGGCAAATATTCAACAAATATTTGAATATTGAATATTGTGTGGAACATTTTAATATTCCACATGAACACGCGGAGAACATGCAAACTCCACACAGAAACGCCAACTGACCTAGTCGCGGCACGAACCAGCGACCTTCTTGCTGTGAGACGAATGTGCTACTCACTGCGCCACCGCGTCACCCTATTTTAATTTATTTGTTTATTTATTTGGTAAAACTGCACATACATTTTTACAATTAATAATAATTAATATTTACAGTTTTAAAAAATATTTATAAAATTAACAGTACTGATATGATAAAAGCTAGCACAACAGATGTTACCATAAATACACTTCACATGCCTGGGAATCCAGAGTCGTGGTCGAATATCAGGCGAATGGTCAAAACAGGCAGGCAACCATTCGCCTTGTTATTCGACCACGACTCTGGATTCCCTGTATACAACCGTTTGCTCCTGATTGTGATCATTGCCCGTCTGACCATTCTCTGTTTATTAAACCTGCATTTGGATCTACACATCCCTTGTCAGCGTCTCCCATGTGACAGAAGACTCAGCTATGAGAGTCTCAAAGTGACCCGTATATATATGTGTGGTAGGGTTGCACGGTTTACCAGTACTATGGTAGTATCGCGATACTATGGCTCCAAAATACTGGCGGTGCCACTGTAGTTTGTAAACAGTAGTATTGTCATTTATGCTTTATCTACAATAGATAATGTTGCATGTGGAACATTCACTAAAATGCGCACACGTTTGTGCAACAATAAACCATTTTAATTGAATAGTCTGTGGAGCACATTAAAGTTGCAAAACTGTAGAATTCGCGCCTTTTATTGTAGCCTATTGAACGTTTTCTGATGCTTCAGTTCGATCACACAGTTCGAATCTTCGATTGTCCACTTTTGATGAGCCTGTGCGAATTATAGCCGCATTGTAATGTGTTGTGCGTTCAGAGATGCTCTTCTGCAGACCTCGGTTGTAACGAGTGGTCATTTGAGTTACTGTTGCCTTTCTATCAGCTGGAACCAGTCTGGCCATTCTCCTCTGACCTCTGGCATCAACAAGGCATTTGCTCCCACAAAACTGCCGCTCACTGGATATTTTTAGACCATTCTCTGTAAACCCTAGAGATGGTTGTGCATGACAATCCCAGTAGGTCAGCAGTTTCTGAAATACTCAGACCAGCCCGTCTGGCACCAACAACCATGCCACGTTCAAAGTCACTTAAATCCCCTTTCTGATGCTCGGTTTGAACTGCAGCAGATCGTCTTGACCATGTCTACATGCCTAAATGCATTAACAAGCAGTTAGACAGGTATACCTAATAAAGTGGCCAGTAAAACGAATGTGAGCCGATCATCAAAAATAAAGACACAAACATCGGCCGAAGCTCTCATGCCTCCAGGTCAGAAGGATCTGCAAGAAACACACAGTGAGCAAGCGTCTCTGTGGATCTGCAGAGAAGTCATTGAGATGTTTCCAGCTGTTCAGACGCATTTTAATTAGCAGCACTCGTGTTTTTATCGCCGTGTTCCTGCGTGGGGTTACGACAAACGCTCAAGCCCTCTAGACAAATACAGATTAACATTTCGCCATGTTTGTAATATCTTGTTTTCAGTTCTGCGTGTGTGTGTGTTTGTGTGGGGAAAGCTTGAAAAATTCATGATGCTGTGCTGTCAGGCTTGTCGGGGGGGAAAAAAAGCCTGCCGGAGGAACAGAGCGAAAACCTGTTCGCTTTTCATGCTAAAACACTGGTTTAATGCACGAGGAACATCCCGAACGCTGAGAGTAATTAGTTGTGTAATAGAGACCGTGTGTTTTAACGCTGGATTTTGCTCTTGTCAAATGAAAGAATAAGTGGTTTAATCCTGCTCAGCACTAAGCGGCTTGGAATTACTGCAAATTATGTCCTCAATAAATGTAGTTTTTAATAAGGTAATCCTTGTTGCTGTATTAAAAAAAAAAAAAAAGGAAATTACTAATTTGCTAGAAATGCTAATGGAATTCAGGGGCGTAATTGCACTAAGATTATTTTAAAGAACAGCAGCTGTGGGGGATTTTGGGGACTACAATGAACTGTTTCACATTGTAAGAAAGAAATGTACAGGTAAAAAAGTGGTCCCACTTTATATTGTCGCTTATACCTGTGAACTTACATGGTAATTAGATGTGTAAGTAGTATGTAACTACAGTGTATGTACACACTGGTACAGAGTATTTACTTTTGTATTACTGGTGTAACTACACTCATGTAACAACCCACTGAATAGTATGTGTAAGTACAAATGTGTAACAGGACATTGGTAACAACACTAGGAAAGTACACATCTGTAACAAGAATTATGTAAGTGCATTGTGTAACAACAATATGTACTTGCAGATGTTTTCCCACGTCCACACCTGTTTGCAGATCATGTACTTGTGAACACTGTATGGCAGAACTAATGCTGCATTAGAAGGTTTCACCTTGTGATACCAGTGTACTTACATGGTAACTCCACAGGAACTGTCCACTTAATATAAAGTGTAAAATGGTCACAAATTACTGTGTAACTTGTAGAAATATCTTCTATGCAACACTTTAATAACAGTGTAGTTACATGGTAACTCCGCAGGAACGGTCCACAATATAAAGTTTAAAATAAAATTCATTTTCGTTTCGGCCTAGTCCCTTTATTAATCGGGGGTTGCCACAGCGGAATGAACCGCCAACTTATCCAGCATATGTTTTACACAGTGAATGCCCTTCCAGCTGCAACCCATCTAAGCCGAAAAGAAAATGAATGAATGTATGAACAGTAATTTGTGACCATTTTACACTTTATATTGAGTGGATCCTGTGGATTTACCATGCAAGTACACTTGTATCACAAGGTGAAACCTTCTAATGCAGCATTAGTTCTGCCATACAGTGTTCACAAGTGCATGATCTGCAAACAGGTGTGGAAGTGGGAAAACATCTGCAAGTACATATTGTTGTTACACAATGCACTTACATAATTCTTGTTACAGATGTATACTTTCCTACTGTTGTTACCAATGTCCTGTTACACATTTGTACTTACACATACTATTCAGTTGGTTGTTACATGAGTGTAGTTACACCAGTATACACAAGTAAATACTCTGTACCAGTGTGTACATACACTCTAGTTCTATACTACTTACACATCTAATTACCATGTAAGTCCACAGGTATAAGCGACAATATAGAGTGGGACCAAAAAATTGAACTATTTCTTAAAGATGAATGATTTTTTTTTTAACTAGAAGGTGGCGTCATGGTGGCGCAGTGGATAGCACGATCGCCTCACAGCAAGAAGGTCGCTAGTTCGAGCCTCAGCTGGGTCAGTTGGCGTTTCTATGTGGAGTTTGCATGTTGTCCCCGTGTTCGTGTGGGTTTTCTCCGCGTGCTTTGGTTTCCCCCACATTGTCCATGGTGTGTGTGTGTGAATGAGTGTGTATGGATGTTTCCCAGTGATGGGTTGCAGCTGGAAGGCATCCGCTGCGTTAAACATATGCTGGATAAGTTGGCGGTTCCTTCCGCTGTGCCGACCCCAAATTAATAAAGCCGAAAAGAAAATTAATGAATTAATAACTAGAAGGTCACTGGTTCGAGTCCTGACTGGGTCTGTTGGCATTTCTGTGTGGTTTGCATGTTCTCCCAGTGTTGGCGTGGATTTTATCCGGGTGCTTCCTTCATAGTGTATGAGTGTGAATGTGAGAGTGTATAGGTGTTTTCCAGTACTGGGTTGCAGCCAGAAGGGCATCCATTGTGCAAAAAATATGCTGGAATAGTTGGTGGTTCATTCTGCTGTGGCGACCTCTGATAAATAAGGAACTAAGCTGAAGGAAAATAAATGAATGCATGCATAATTCTACAGATGTTTTATCTGTATATGTAAATGTTCACTCACTCATTCACTCATTTGTTTATTCATTGATTGAAAATGCATAATTGTCAACAAAAGATGTAAATAAGTGATAATTTACTAATATATTCTAATTACTTATTAAATGTATTAGTAATGCATTTTGTTTTAATGTAACATTTATTGTTTATTTATTTTTTATGAAATAAACTATATATAATACATGTGTTTATTTGTTTATTTTCATTCATTCATTCATTTATTCATTCATTCATTTTCTTTTTCGGCTTAGTCCCTTTATTAATGTAGTTCCTTCCAGCCGTAACCCATCACTGGGAAACATCCATACACACTCATTCACACACATACACTACTGACAATTTTAGCTTACCCAATTCACCTATACTAGATGTCTTTGGACTTGGAGCACCCAGAGGAAACCCACACGAACACGCGGAGAACATGCAAACTCCACAAAGAAACACCAACTGACCCAGTCGGGGCTCGAACCAGCGACCTTCTTGCTGTGAGGCGAACGTGCTACCCACTGCGCCACCGCGCCACCCTATTTTCATTTATTTGTTTATTTATTTGGTAAAACTGCACATACATTTTTAAAATTAATAATAATTATTTGAAAAATTATTTATAAACATTACAGTACTGATATGATAAAAGCTAGCACAACAGATATTACCATAAATACACTTAACATGCCTGGGAATCCAGAGTCGTGGTCGAATATCAGGCGAATGGTCAAAACAGGCAGGCAACCATTCGCCTTGTTATTCGACCACGACTCTGCATTCCCTGTATACAACCGTTTGCTCCTGATTGTGATCATTGCCCGTCTGACCATTCTCTGTTTAATAAACCTGCATTTGGATCTACACTCCCTATGTGACAGAAGACTCAGCCATGAGAGTCTCAAAGTGAGCTGTATATATGTGTGGTAGGGTTGCACGGTTTACCAGTACTATGGTAGTATCACGATACTATGGCTCCAAAATACTGGCGGTGCCACTGTAGTTTGTAAATGGTAGTATTGTCATTAATGCTTTATCTACAATAGATAATGTTGCATGTGGAACAGTCACTAAAATGCGCACACGTTTGTGCAACAATAAACCATTTTAATTGAATAGTCTGTGGAGCACATTAAAGTTGCAAAACTGTAGAATTTGCGCCTTTTATTGTAGCCTATTGCACATTTTCTGATGCTTCCGTTCGAACGCACATCTGAATCGGTTCATTTCTGTTCCTGTCAATATGATTTAGTAGCTACAACAACCGCAACAATCTCTTTAAAAGAACGACTCACAAGTGAAAATTTTGAATTACTTTGGACTGTTACCTGATAAGACTGAAAAAAATCAATAAATAAATGAAAAACCCAAAATAGGAAACATTGAAACAATTTCTGACCACTTTATATAGCCTAATTTTGTTGGACAAATGCTCTTTCATAGCAAATTTCATTTGTATAATTTGTATCTTTATTTTAATGTATTTTTGTTGGTCAGTTATCTACAAAATAAACAAAAATAAAAAATACATTTTAGTTGAAGTGGGGTGCAAATAATACTTTTGGCCTTAAGGGAATCACATTCAAGTAGGCCTATTATAACATAAAATATAGTGTATCTGACAATTTTCTTTATAATTTGAGTTATGAATTACAGTTTCGCAATACTACTTGGTATCGTGATACTTCAGCTGGTATAGTATCGTAAGATTAAATAATGGTATCGCGACCACCCTAATGTGTGGTGTAATCAGTCCATGAGTAGCATCAGCTGTGTGTTTTTAATCAATGGAGACTTGGAGCAGGTGTGTGTGTGTGTGTTGCATGACTGGATCTTATAGACCATATATCGTCAGATTTGTAGTCCTTATAGTGATATGCATGTTTATCTGCACAGGCTGGATCGCTGGTGATCGTGACAATGCCACTGTACAACCTCATTTTTAAAAAATAAAATGTTTATTTTATATATTATTTATATATAAAATATGTAATATTTATATTATTTTTAATGTATTTATTTTATATTTTATATTAGATTTTTTAAATGTATTTTTGCAATAATTATAAAAAAAATAAATAACATCTACTTGGTTTTATTTATTTATTCATTTATTTATTTATTTAATCATTTTCCTTCGGCTTAGCCTCTATTTCAGAGGTCGCCACAGCAGAATGAACCACCAACTATTCCAGCATATGTTTTACACAACGTATGCCTTTCCAGCCGCAACCCAGTACTGAGAAACACCCATACACTCTCACATTCACACACTCTCATACACTACGGCCAATTTAGCTTATTCAATTCCCCTATAGCACATGTGTTTGGACTGTGGAGGAAACCGGAGGAAACCCACGTCAACATGGGGAGAACATGCTAACTCCACACAGAAATGCCTATTGACCCAGCTGGGACTCAAACCAGCGACCTTCTTGCTGTGAGGGGATCATGCTAGCCACCGTGCCACACATTAAAAAAAATCTATTTAGATAAAACCTAGCTTGTTGTTATATAAAACAACTTCAAACTCTTTGAACTCCTTGACCTTTTAAACTTGGACACCCGCTCTAAATAATGAACACAAGCAGTGAAGAGTTGGCGATGGAGTGCTGAAGCTGGCAGCTTCTGTTCCCATATTTCCACAGTCCTCTCGTCTGAATAACAGGGCAGCATCTGAAAGCGTGGCTGCGTCTCTGGAGAGGCGTCCGTCTGCGCTCTGGTCCACTTTCTGTGTTCATCTGATAACCAAGACAGAAGCGTGGCCAGACTCTGTCACGAGTGGAGCCGGGCCGAGCTCCCGAAAACCAAAGCCGGACCAAAGCCAGTCCACTTCAGTCCAGCAGAAGCTTATCAGCGCAGCCGGATTCAGAGTTTCAGCCTCTGAAGTCCCACAGACAGCATGAAAAACACGGCCTGTCAGTCAAGAAGCTCTTCATCCAGAGCCAGACGCTGGAAACTGGAGAAACAGAGGCACGAGGGAGCAAAGATGTGCTTTAGACGTGGCTGACCTGCACTGTAAAACACACCTGGAAATAAGCAGCTTTTTGTTATTCATGTGTTTATATTATATTTCTATTGGTTTATTTATACATTTGAATTTTATTATAATTAAATTATAGCATTCATTCATTCAGCCATCCATACATACATTAATTCATTCCTTCATATTTCTAAATATCTATGATCCATTCATTCATCTACTGTATATGTCTTTGATCCATCCATCCATCTATCTACTGTACATCCATCTATATATCTATGGTCCATCCATCTCCATCCATCCATCCATCCATACATCTATAAATCTATGATCCATCTATCCATTTATATATCTATGGTCCATCCATCATCCATACATTCATACATCCATCCGTCCATCTATCCATCCATATATCTATGATCCATCCATCCATTCATACACCTATAAATCTATGATCCATCTGTCCATCTATATATCTTTAATCCATCCATCCATGCATCCATCTATATGTCTGTGATCCATCCATCCATCAATATATTTATAGATATATGATCCATCTATCCATCCATCCAGATATCTATGATCCATTCTTCCATCCAGATGTTCAATCCATCCGTTCATACATCTATAAATTAATGATCCATTTATCCATCTATATATAGATATATGATCCATTAATCCATCTATATATCTATGTTCAATCCATCCATTCATACATCTACAAATCTATGATCTATCTATCCATCTGTATATCTATGGTCCATCCATCCATCCATCCATCCATCCATCCATCCATCCATCCATCCATCCATCCATCCATCCATCCATCCATCCATCCATATATATATGATCCATCCATCCATTCATACATTTATAAATCTATGATCCATCTATCCATCTATATATCTATGATCCATCTGTCCATCTATATATCTCTGATCCATCCATCCATGCATCCATCTATATGTCTGTGATCCATCCATCCATCTATATATTTATAAATATATGATCCACCTATCCATCCATTCAGATATCTATGATCCATTCTTCCATCCAGATGTTCAATCCATCCATTCATACATCTATAAATCTATGATTCATCTATCCATCTATATATCTATGAGCCATCCATCAATCCATGCATCCATCCATCCATCCAAACATGCATACATGCATACGCACATACTGTATACATAGTTTCATCCATCCATCTACCTACATGTCTAGGATTAATCCATACATCCATCCATCTATATATTTATGGTTCATCCATCCATCTATATATTTATATATCTATGATCCATCCATCTACCCATCCATACAGATATCTATGATCCATTTTTCCATCCCGATAGCTATGATCCATCCATCTATCCATCCATCCATATATAATTTTATCCATTGATCTACCTATATGTCTATGATCCATCCATCCATCGATACATCCATCCGTCCATTCATCCATCCATCCATCCATCCATCCATCCATCCATCATTCCATCCATCCATCCATATATCTATAATCAATTCATTCATCCATCTATATATCTAATGCATTCAATCCTTCCTTCCATCCATCCATCTATATATGATCCATCCATCTATAAATGACCCATCCATCCATCTATAAATGATCCATCTATATATGATCCATCCATCCATCTATATATGACCCATCCATCCATCTATAAATGATCCATCTATATATGATCCATCCATCCATCTATATATGATCCATCCATCCATCTACAAATGACCCATCCATCAATCTAAAAATAATTCATCTATATATGATCCATCCATCCATCTATATATGATCCATCCATCCATCTATATATGATCCATCCATCCATCTATATATGATCCATCCATCCATCTATATATGATCCATCCATCCATCTATAAATGATCCATCCATCCATCTATAAATGATCCATCCATCCATCTATATATGATCCATCCATCCATCTATATATGATCCATCCATCCATCTATATATGATCCATCCATCTATAAATGATCCATCCATCCATCTATATATGATCCATCCATCCATCTATATATGATCCATCCATCCATCTATATATGATCCATCCATCCATCTATATATGATCCATCCATCCATCTATATATGATCCATCCATCCATCTATATATGATCCATCCATCCATCTATATATGATCCATCCATCCATCTATATATGATCCATCCATCCATCTATAAATGATCCATCCATCCATCTATATATGATCCATCCATCCATCTATATATGATCCATCCATCCATCTATATATGATCCATCCATCCATCTATATATGATCCATCCATCTATATATGATCCATCCATCCATCCATCTATATATGATCCATCCATCCATCTGTAAATGATCCATCCATCCATCTATATATGATCCATCCATCCATCTATATATGATCCATCCATCTATAAATGATCCATCCATCCATCTATATATGATCCATCCATCCATCTATATATGATCCATCCATCCACCTATAAATGATCCATCCATCCATCTATATATGATCCATCCATCCATCTATATATGATCCATCCATCCATCTATATATGATCCATCCATCTATAAATGATCCATCCATCCATCTATATATGATCCATCCATCCATCTATATATGATCCATCCATCCATCTATATATGATCCATCCATCCATCTATATATGATCCATCCATCTATAAATGATCCATCAATCCATCTATATATGATCCATCCATCCATCTATAAATGATCCATCCATCCATCTATATATGATCCATCCATCCATCTATATATGATCCATCCATCCATCCATCTATAAATGATCCATCCATCCATCTATATATGATCCATCCATCCATCCATCTATATATGATCCATCCATCCATCTATATATGATCCATCCATCTATAAATGATCCATCCATCCATCTATATATGATCCATCCATCCATCTATATATGATCCATCCATCCATCTATATATGATCCATCCATCCATCTATATATGATCCATCCATCCATCTATATATGATCCATCCATCCATCTATAAATGATCCATCCATCCATCTATATATGATCCATCCATCCATCTATATATGATCCATCCATCCGTCTATAAATGATCCATCCATCCATCTATATATGATCCATCCATCCATCTATATATGATCCATCCATCCATCTATATATGATCCATCCATCTATATATGTTCCATCCATCTATCTATATATGATCCATCCATCCGTCTATAAATGATCCATCCATCCATCTATATATGATCCATCCATCCATCTATAAATGATCCATCCATCCATCTATATATGATCCATCCATCCATCTATATATGATCCATTTATCCATCTATATATGATCCATCCATCCATCCATCTATATATGATCCATCCATCCATCTATATATGATCCATCCATCCATCTATATATGATCCATCCATCCATCTATATATGATCCATCCATCCATCTATAAATGATCCATCCATCCATCCATCTATATATGATCCATCCATCCATATATATATGATCCATCCATCTATAAATGATCCATCCATCCATCTATATATGATCCATCCATCCATCTATATATGATCCATCCATCCATCTATATATGATCCATCCATCCATCTATATATGATCCATCCATCCATCTATATATCATCCATCCATCTATATATGATCCATCCATCCATCTATATATGATCCATCCATCCATCTATAGATGATCCATCCATCCATATATATATATGATCCATCCATCCATCTATATATGATCCATCCATCCATCCATCTATAAATGATCCATCCATCCATCCATCTATAAATGATCCATCCATCCATCTATATATGATTTATCCATCTATAAATGATCCATCCATCCATCTATATATGATCCATCCATCCATCTATATATGATCCATCCATCCATCTATATATGATCCATCCATCCATCTATATATGATCCATCCATCTATATATGATCCATCCATCCATCTATATATGATCCATCCATCCATCTATATATGATCCATCCATCCATCTATAAATGATCCATCCATCCATCTATATATGATCCATCCATCCATCTATATATGATCCATCCATCCATCCATCTATATATGATCCATCCATCTATATATGATCCATCCATCCATCTATATATGATCCATCCATCTATAAATGATCCATCCATCCATCTATATATGATCCATCCATCCATCTATATATGATCCATCCATCCATCTATATATGATCCATCCATCCATCTATAAATGATCCATCCATCCATCTATATATGATCCGTCCATCCATCTATATATGATCCATCCATCCATCTATATATGATCCATCCATCCATCTATATATGATCCATCCATCCATCTATATATGATCCATCCATCCATCTATATATGATCCATCCATCCATCTATAAATGTAGGATCCACCCATTCATCCATCCACCCATCCATCAATCGTTGTATATTTTTGTGTTTATGAAATAGTTTAAACACATTAACTAAAGGCATTTTATTTAAATACAAAACATTATTCTCAAAATTAAGTGACTAATTTATTGTCAAATGTGTTAATTATAATTATTTTATTATACTGAATTTAGCTACAGATGGCAAAAAAATCCATCTTATTATACATATACATACATTAATTAAAGGGTTATATAAATATTTGAAAAACATTTACAATAGCATGCAATAGCACAGTGTGATTTAAAAAAAAAAAAAAAATTCTAACATTGTATTATTAATTATAACTATTTATACTTTTTTTTTTATTATTGTAATACTCAGTTTAGCTTGAGACTGTACAATGCATTCTATTTATAGACATTTATAATAGCCTTCAATAGCGCAGTGCAATTTAAAACCACTTTCTCGTAATATTTCCAAGTCCTCACAATCATGCTTTTTCCCGCACAGACAGATTTGGTGGAACGGACTCAAACCAGAGTGTTCCTTTGTGATAATGGTTTGCTCAAGAGCACTTAAAGTGGTCAAGTGAGCATCTTCTAAATGATTTGACCTGTAAGCGTGGGCTCTCAGAAGCACTGCAGGATGAAAATGCAAGAATTGCGGATCTGCAATCTGGATATGACAGAGAGGTCCAGACTCATGGCGGGACGCTCAGGTCTAGATTTGGCTGTCCGGAAGCGCACAGACTGCCTGGCAAAGCTCCCTATCCCAAGTCAGCGGCCCAGATGCACTAATTAAAAGCCTCCTCGCTGATACGCAGCCATTCTGCTTTATGGACACTGCCAACTTGGATGATGCTCCAATGCCCAATGGAGCACATAAGGCGGGAATGGAATCCCATGAGCTGATGGCTGATGAGCTGTACATCATCACTGGCGGAGGAGACGCGCACAAACATATGGGGAATATGGAGGAGAAGTTTAATTAGGGAGTAAAGACTTCTCGAGTTTTTAATCGCTCTCGTTTCATTTGTTTTCCAGTAAAAGTATCTAAAAATCGTTCAAACAAAAATCAATTTCCCCCCAGAAGCAGCGCTGCATGTAATATAGAGTAGTTTGCATAAGAGATGTTTTGATTGATTGTGCGCATTTGCAATGAATTTGAGTGTGCTCTGTGTTTATGTTTGAAAGTTTGGTGTTTAATGGTTTAATTAATGGTTTTATTTGAAAACTATGAAAAAAAGTGCACAATTGCACACTAAAACAGGTTAAGTGTGTAAAATGTGCAGTGTGACCCCTTTAAAGAGGCCTTGTTCCTCAAGTGCAAATTGAATCTAGTCGTGGAAACGTTTGAGATTACCAAGAAAGATGCTTTTGGAAGCTTGTGTTTTTCCTTGCGTGACCTGTTTGTGTTATGAATGTATTTGCGCTGGTTACCCACCAGTCTCTTGAACAGACTTCCATGTAATTCGGTTTGTCAGCTGTATGCATAAAACATTGCAATATTCAAACTCAGAAGCTCAGCTGAGATTCACACTGCTGTTATTGTGGGAACACCCATATATATATATATATATATATATATATATATATATATATATATATATATATATATATATATATATATATATATATATATATATATATATATATACAGTTGAAGTCAGAATTATTAGCCCCCCTGTTTATTTTTTCCCCAATTTCTGTTTAACAGAGAGAAGATTTTTTTCAACACATTTCTAATCATAATAGTTTTAATAACTCATCTCTAATAACTGATTTATTGTATCTTTGCCATGATGACAGTAAATAATATTTTACTAGATATTTTACAAGACACTTCTATACAGCTTAAAGGGACATTTAAATGCTTAACTTGGTTAATTAGGTTAACTAGGCAGGTTAGGGTAATTAGGCAAGTTATTGTATAATGATGGCTTTTTCTGTTGACCTTAAAATTGTTCTTAAAATATTAAAAACCGCTTTTATTCTTGCCAAAATAAAACAAATAAGACTTTCTCCAGAGGAAAAAATATTATCAGACATACTGTGAAAATTTCCTTGCTCTGTCAAACATCATTTGGGAAATATTTAAAAAAAGAAAAAAAATTCAAAGGGGGGCTAATAATTCTGACTTCAACGTTATACATACAATATATATGCATATATATATATATATACACACAGTTGCAATCCGAATTATTGAACCCCCTTTGAATTTATTATTATTTTTTTTTATTTCCCAAATGATGTTTAACAGAGCAAGGAAATTTTCACAGTATGTCTGATAATATTTTTTTCTTCTGGAGAAAGTCTTATTTGTTTTATTTCGGCTAGAATAAAAGCAGTTTTTAATTTTTTTAAACCCATTTTAGGGACAAAATTATGAGCCCCTTTAAGCTATATATTTTTCTACAGATAGTTTTCTATAGTCTACAGAACAAACCATCGTTATGCAGTAACTTGCCTAATTAACCTAACCTGCCTAGTTAACCTAATTAACCTAGTTAAGCCTTTAAATGTCACTTTAAGCTGTATAGAAGTGTCAGAGCAGGAGATAAATTGTTGTGTGTAGGCTCAGAAATTTTACTTTATAGTAATGAATTAGTTCTTTTTATTCCCTTTAAAGTGAAATACTTGAACAAAAACATAGGAGGCTGAGAAAAATGCTTACTTTAAGAGAAAATTTCTGATGGCATTTAGAGGTTTTTGCATCTGAACTCTTCATATACTGTATATATGTGGGAACACCCATATATAAATATATACAGTTGAAACCAGAAGTTTACATTTACACTGTATAAAAAGGCCCATAATTGATTTGTGGGAAAAAATATGGGGAAGACAAACATTGACTGATGCAGATTCATTGAGATCTGGTTCAGGTTTGACGTCATGATGTCACTGAAGAGAGTTATATTTAGATATTTGTAAAAGATCTGGACAATTTTCACCATTCATTTAGTAAGAGACATGTCTGGTATAAAAAGTGTGCTTCTGAACAGGAACTAATCACTGGGTTTGACAAAATCATTCATTCATTCATTCATTCATTCATTCATTCATTCATTCATTCATTTTCCTTTGAATTCATTTACTCATGTCATTCCAGCTGCAACCAGTTTTGGGAAACTCCCATACACACTTGCATTCACACACATACACTATGGCCGATTAAGCTTATTCAATTCACCCATAGCGCATACGTTTGGACTGTGAGGGAAACCGGAGCACCCAGAGGAAACCCATGCCAACACGGGGAGAACATGCAAACTCCACACAGAAATGCCAACTAGCCCAGTCAGGGCTCGAACGAGCGACCTTCTTGCTGTGAGGTGACAGTGCTAACCACTGAGCCACCATGCCGCTCCTAAAACGGTGTTACTAAAATCAAAATTAATACTTTTGTTATTTTTATTTTTTCATTTTAATACGTAGTTTGAACAAGCAGCACAAATATGTTTTTGGAGTGTCTAATGTCTAACTACAGGGATCTATCATCCAAAAAAATGAAATTGCAATTTGTTTCTTGTTAATAACGCCTAAAAAAATCAGCATCTTGTGAAGGCCTGAACATAATCAAAGCCAGCAACATGTCATTCATAACAATATTTACGGATGTGCGGACATCAGAATAAGCTGTAGGAGATGCAGCGCCGCTCGGCTGATGATAACAAATGAACGGCCGTTTCGGTGTCAGTGAATGACCGATGGCCGGCTCAGGCTCTTGGCTTGCCTTTTTTTTTTTGGTGAGCGATGATTGATGAGTTTCTGAATTGTAATCAGCCGGCAGCGTCTGCACCGTCCCAAACCCAAAACGCAAGCATGTGCAGATGTGACGCATTACCGCAGCACTTAATGGAGATTTATGGGCCAAAACGGACAAAACTGACAGAACACACTGGAAAGGGATGCGCAGGGATACATTTTGATTAAATGACATCAGAACAACACTTATATATCAGAAATAATTAAATGATTGCAGACAGCTAAGAGCACAATTTTAGTGATTTAACTATTGTTACAATTGGAAAACTATGTGGTCAATATGTGTCTGTGCATCCAATATAAGTATAATAGATACATAAATCAGAATCGAAAAGATTACTAGAAAAAAACACTATGTATATGGTTTTCCAGAGTTAGTATAATTATCTAAATCTAACAATAAGTCACTGTTCAGATGTTGTGTTTCAGACATTTGTCAGGTCTGCATCTGTGTGTTGCACTAGTTTCTTCCACTTCTCCTCCAAAGCCTTCTGTTGTGTTTTGGTGTGATTTTCGTAGCTGTGAAATTTAAATGATTTGGAGCTCCAATGTGCTCAGAACCTACCGGAACTACTTTAGGTGTGCGTTCATCTGGAAAATAACTCAGCTAATCAGAACCAAGCATTCAACATGCCTGTTGGATGAGATTGACGGACGGACGGACGGATGGACGGATGGAATGATGGATGGATGGAACGATGGATGGACGGATAGACGGATGGATGGACGAATGGATGGATGGATGGATTGATAGATGGATGGATCGGTGCATGGATGGAAGAAAGGAGTGGTGGGTGGAAGGGAGTATGGATAGATGATGTTTAGATTAATGGAAGGTTGGATAAATAATGAATGAATTGGATGGCTGGATGGGTGGGTGGATGGATGGATGGATGGATGGATGGATGGATGGATGGATGGATGGATGGGTGGGTGGATAAAATGACGGGTGGAAGGAAGGATGGATAGATGTTGAATAATTAATGGAAGGAAGAAGGAATGATGAATGGAGAGAAGCATGGATACATGGATGGATGGATGGATGGATGGATGGATGGATGGATGGATGGATGGAAGAAATGGATGAAATGACGGGTGGAAGTATGGATGGGTAGATGTTGAATAGATTAATGAAAGGAAGGATGAATGATGGATGGATGAATGGATAGATGGATGGATGATGGATGGATATATGGATAGAAGGATGGATGCATAGATGGATAGATGGTGGATGGATGCATAGATGGATAAATGGTGGATGGATGGATGGATGGATGGATGGATGGATGGATGGATGGATGGGTGGATGGATGGATGGATGGATGGATGGATGGATGAGTGGGTGCCACTGGGTGGTTAAAATGACGGGTGGAAGGATGGATGGATAGATGTTGAATAGATTAATGGAAGGAAGAAGGAATGATGAATGGAGAGAAGCATGGATATATGGATGGATGGATGGATGGATGGATGGATGGATGGAAGGAATGGATGAAATGACGGGTGGAAGTATGGATGGGTAGATGTTGAATAGATTAATGAAAGGAAGGATGAATGGATAGATGGATTGACAGATGGATGGATGGATGGATGGATAGATGGTGGATGGATGCATGGATGGATGGATGGATGGATGGATGGATGGATGGACAAAATGGTGGATGCATGGATGGATGGATGGATAGGTGGTTAAAATGACGGGTGGAAGGATGGATGGATGGATGGATAGATGTTAGATTAATGGATGGATAGATTAATGGAGGGAAGAAGGAATGATGAATGGATGAAAGCATGGATATATGGATGGATGGATGGATGGATGGATGGATGGATGGATGGATGGATGGATGGATGGATGGAAGGAAGGAAGAAATGGATGAAATGACGGGTGGAATCATGGATGGGTAGATTTTGAATAGATTTCTGAAAGGAAGGATGACGATGGATGGATATATGTATGGATGGATAGATGGATTGACACACGAATGGACCAATGGATATATGGATAGAAGGATGGATGCTTAGATGGAAGGATGGATGGATGGACAAAATGATGGATAGATAGATGGATGAGTGGATAGATGGATGGATGGATGAATGGACAGAAAACACTATACAGTCACTGGTTGTGAATAGATGCAGCAGATGTAGTTTGACTGATGTTTGACAGTAGCTGAACTGAATCTGCATGTGTGCGTCAGACAGACAGTGCCGCTTTTCTCTTCTTCTCCATATTCATTAGACAGAAGCAGTGAATCTCTGAAAGCCGACACACATACCGGCCACGGCTTTGATCCATCTGGAACAGCTCTCAGACGACAGCACAATTAAAGGCCGCTGACGTCCACAACGCATCCACACACACACACACACACACACACACACACACACACACACACACACACACACACATGCACACACAATCGATCCCTGTTTCTCTCCTCATAAAACAAACGCACACTGTAGCCGACAGGGACAATATGAGGTCACCAAATTAAACCACTCCCTCTTAATATAGTAAAACAGTAATATAGGAGACAATTTAGCAGAGGTCAATCCACCACACCTCTATAACTCATTCACATGATGCTAGAATATATAGTTGGAGTCAGAATTAATCGCATTAATAATTCAAATATTTTCCAAATGATGTTTAACAGATCCTGGAATTTTACACAGTATTTCCTATAATATTTTTTTCTTCTGGAGAAAGTCTAATTTGTTATATTTCGGCTAGAATAAAAGCGTTTTTTAATTTTTTAAAAAGCATTTTAGGGTCAATGTTATTAGCCACTTTAAGCAATATTTGTTTTCAGTAACCATTGTTATGCAGTGACTTGCCTAGTTAACCTAGTTAAGCCGTTAAATGTGTCACAATCACCAGCAATCTAGCAGTTGCAGATCATTGGAGAACTACAAATCTGCCACTGAACTACAAATCCCATCACACACCAGTTCCAATTCTATCCCTAATTGCACACACAGCTGGAAGCTCAACATAGACTGATTACATGGACTATATACTACTGTCATTCTCAAACACATTGCTGAGTCTTGTTCACGGTTAGCATTACGAAGCATTTTCCTTGTCTTGCCTTCCCATGTTTTTGACCTTTGTTTTGTCTTATTGTTTATGCTGTTTTGTAGTGGCGGGCAGAGTGAGGCTTTATGAAACACTGAAACAGTCGAAGCAAATTTGTCGTAGCTTCAAAACGTTTTGAAATCCTTCACTACAGTGACACCTAGTGGTCATTTTTTATGTATTGCTCTGGAACAGCTTCTGCAACAGTTGAAATTAAGGTAATAAATCCCACGTTGTAGAGTTGAGGCTTCAAGTGATTTAGTTAAGCGGTGAGAGTTCCTGACTAGCATGCAGAGATAATGGGTAAAGTCTAGATCAGATACACGGACGGATAATGGTTTCAATTCAAGGGTGATGCAGTATAGATGTTAGTTTTTAAATGCTCTGTTCTTGTAAAGTGTTTTGTTTTAAAGGGCCACGAAACGCCCCTGTCTCAGCAGAGCATTTTCACACCTCTAGTTTGGAAAAAGTCAGGAAAGTGGGTGTGTCTAGCTTTGTTTAGGTGGGAGTGTCGGGGGAGGGAAAGAGGGAAGGATTTGCATAAAAATTAGAGTTTTCGTTTGGGCACGCGCTGAGTTTCACAGAGGCAAAACAAACACATGGACGGAGGGGAGACAGTGACAGCTGGAAAGACAGTGACTGTGTTTACATGGACGTCAGTAATCAAACTATTAGCCAAATTATTCATTTGTCGACTTTAACTGCAGTTTGGCACTTTCACTTTCATTCAGGAACATTTCATGCATGCCCCTTTGACAAATGAGATATTGGATGCAAGGAACTGCTAGAAGAGTGTAGTTTTAATGGAATGTTTGATACCGCATGGTGAATGGGAGAAAAAAAAACTGCATTTCTCGGTAACTTAGATGCACTCGGTAGGTATTGTAGCGTCAGAAAGCCGTGTGTGTATTCACCTTATTCTCCGCGTACGAGCGGGCGCAGCCATTTGAATCATTTTGGCTTGAGACTTCCGGTCTCATTCACTTCCATTCATTTTTAGACGTTAAAAACAGCTCGTTTTGCTGCTTGGTGTTGCAAACTGATATTTTACTATTATATTATTCTATTCTGTCTATATAACCATGCAAACACTTGTTTGTAGAGCAAATAATTTGACCGTTTTTTGCCGTTTATTATTCCTTGTCATTTCTCCCATAGGTGACTGAATCGGAAGTTCTAAAACAATCGCCAAAATGAGCGCACTTCCGCATTTAGAATAAGGTCAATAGACTATCTAGTCACAAATTGCGGCGAAAATCCTACACGATGGTAATAGTTTGATTAATGTGTTTATATGCTTACATTCGGAGAGCAGCATTTACAGCAGATCTTTCAGTCTGTAATATTGTAGTGATATTTACGTACTGTAAACTAAGTAACTAAATATTTTTGACTAAGGTATGTCTTTAAACACTGAAAGAGTACTGCTGACGATACAAACTAACTTTGCCTCTGAATAATCAAACAAAGACCACTGATTGCTCACTTAACAAATCTGTAGAGACAGGACAATCAACACCAACTGGAGCAGCGTCTTTTTTAAAAGAATACGAGCGGCAAATCTGGATTTCACCATTTCCAGATGCGAAAAGCTCTCAGGTAAAACATGTTCCTTAATAACGCATTTCTGTCGCATGCACTGTAATCCACACGTGAGTCCAGCTGCGCTCTCATAGCGGGAAAATGAAACCAAAACCTTCGTTGCAGCACATTTATAAACAAAACACTGACGACCCATGTCTCCAAACAATTCTTGTTCTTTCACTTGTTTTGGCAACACAACGTGGCGTCTCTCAGCCGTCTGAACACTGTAACAGTCTTCGAAGCTATCATGCATATTAATGAAGTTGCACCGCATACACAATAGAGCGCGCTGATTGGTCTGAACCAAGTCTTTCCCATGATTTAATGCTGCACACTCAAAGACGTCACAATGTACTGGCCGGTACAGACATCCACTCTCCACGCTGGATTACACACAAGGATCTAATCGCCGTGACGCATCTTTAAAAATTAGTTTCAAACCGGAAGAACAAATTTGCTCGAAATAATGCAAAAACATCCAATTTTCACTTTTTAGTGAAATATATGTGTCCTAATAGTGTTTATAGCAGCGTAGGACACATTTATGACTGTCAACAGCTCAAAAAATGTGTTTTGGTGTTTCGCGACCCTTTAGCATTGGTCTAACATCTGAATGAAAACTTTGTGATTATATATGTATTGTTTTGGTTTTAAGTCATAATTTCTGAGTATTTGTACAAGTCGGGATTCGAACTTAGGACATTTGCAGCACAATAACTCTGTGCACATGCACGGTCCCCTAGACTCCATGAGTTGGTGTTATTTTTCCAGACCCTGGCAGTCAAACGCAGATTCACCAATGCTATGAATCGCTTAAGTCACGTGACCTGGTGTTTCGAATCACCTTAGTCACATGACCTGGGTGTTTCAAATCACCTTAGTCATGTGACTTGGGTGTTTTGGATCATGCTTTGGTGCAGTGTTTCGAAAAACTTGCGCATTGGGATCTCGACACTGTGTCGAAATGTCAGTTTCACGTCAGCCATCGCTACTGTTTTGCCGCCTGTCCTGACCATTCACTTGGTTCTGACTACGCTCTTTGGATTTGGATTACCCTCATGCTCCAGTTTGTACATGTTTGACCATTGCCTGCCTGACTACTATCCAAGACCTGTGAAGAAATAATACCAAGGTATCCATAATCCTGGACCAGGCCGTATCCTGAGTAAATGCTGTAGCGGTCATGGAGGAGAAGAGAACAGACGAGTCTCAGCATTGATTCCATGGGCCAATTTAAACACCCGCTGGTGACCTACTCACACCTGTAGATTCTCCACGATGGACGTTCAGCATTCTCCAGTCACCTAGGCTGCAGCTCTGCACAAGAAGTTTGGCCAGAGGAGAAATGGTCGTGCCCAATTAAGCCTGGTTTCTCTCAAGGTTTTTTCCTTCACTTTTCGCCACTGGCTTGCTTGGTTTGAGACTTGTGGAGCTGCTCATCGATGGATTTGCTCTACAGTGTTTGGACTTTCAGCAGTGAAAATTAAACTTGAACTGAACTAAACTGATAAAACTGATAATAGTTTTAACTTATTAAAACTATTATGTTTGAAAATGTTTTGAAAAAATAAAGGGAAATACAGGAAGGCTAATAATTCAGGAGGGCTAATAATTCTGACTTCAACTGTATGTCTGCACTCTTGGCATCTGCAAGCAGTGGAACTGAATCTGCATAATTGGCAAGCGTTGAAAACACACACTTGTCGTCTCTTCTTCAGGTAATGAATCACTGGTTGCACACAAACAACAACAACATAAACAACAAAAAGCCGGTCCGGACAGCCTGGTCTTTACTCTTAATGAGTCTGTAAGGGAAATCACAGCAATCTAGTGAGCAATTAGTGTTTAGAGAGAGTCAAAACTACACTGATGCTTGTGTTATAGAGGATGATGATTTTAGATTTCTGCATGACATTTTTGTGTGTGTGTGTGTGTGTGTGTGTGTGTGTGTGTGTGTGTGTGTGTGTGTGTGTGTGGTCTTACATTTATTTACAAAAAAAAAGAGAAAAAAAACACTTTTTTTGCAGACTTTTGCATATTATTTGATTAAAATTTGATTCAGGTACAGTGTGTTAAATTCTATTTTAATTTCACTGATATATGCAGTATTTTATTTAGAGTTTTTGTTTTATGATTTTTTCATTGAAAACATTGATTGATTTGTTTTGAGAGAGATTTTTTGTTTGTTTGCTTGTTTGTTTTCTGTTTTGTGAAATATTTTAGGAAATATTTTCGTGGATTTATATTATTTATTATTAAATATTGTTGTAAAAAGGAATATATTTTTTATTATTTTTGTCTTTTTTTATTGAACAATTGTATTTGTATTGCTTAAAGGTGATATATTAACCAAACTTCTTCTCGAGTGTGATATGTTTTGCATACTACTCAAGCATTTTTGCAGAAGTAGATAAAGCTTGTTTAAAATTAACTTGAGCTCTGCAGCAAAACTTCCTGCGAGGACAGAATTTGCAGTTGAGAAGTCTTGTGCTTTTTGACGTTGTGCTAAGAATTAGTAGAAAAAGAGGACGTATGTATGGGTGAGGCCAATGGAGGACTGGAGAATGATTGACAAGTGACGAATTCCACTAAACTCCACCTGTTAATGTCAGCTACGTATAAAAGCGCAAATCAGGTAATGAAATTTGTGCGCACCTCCTGAATCTAACTTTTGAGTTACATTGAGGATAACAGAATTGTGTGAATGGAAATATTCATTTGTATACAATAGATTGATAATATGTTAAACCTTGAAGAAAAACCTCTCCTCACCTTTTTTATTGAACACGCATGGAATTGATTGAATATTGCAACAATATTTAATGTATTTTATTTTGAGTTTTGTACTTTGCTTCAACCATTAAAATCAAGAATGAAAATTAGAAATTTAATTTAATTTAATTTAATTTAATTTAATTTAATTTAATTTAATTTAATTTAATTTAATTTAATTTAATTTAATTTAATTTAACTATTTTGTTCTTTATTTTTGTATTACTTTCTTTTAAAATGTATTTTAATATTTTATATTATTTTTAACCATTTTTGTTTTGTTTTATTTTTATTTTAAAGCTTTTATTCTTTCTGTTTTAAATTTGTATTTTATACTATATATTTTTATTTTATTAGCTTATTATTGATTTTTATTTATTTAATAATTTTTTTATTTTATTTCTTTCTTTTTGCATTTTTTAAATATTTTATATTATATTTATATTATATTTCAGTATTTTTATTCTATTCTATTTTATTTATTTTCAGTGTATTACTTTCATTCTTTCTTTCTTAAAAAGGATTTAATATTTATTGTTTTGTTTTGTTTTGTTCTTTATTTCTTTCTTGCCCTTTATTTATTTTAATATTTTATATTATATTTAAGTATTTTTATTTTATTGTTAATGTATTGCTTTCATTGTTTCTTATAGATTTTTTTAATATTACATATTTTTATTTTATTAGCTTATTATTATTTTTATTTATTGTTTTATTTCTTTTTTATATTTTTAAAAAATTATTTATATTATATTTATATTATATTTCAGTATTTTCAATGTATTACTTTCATTTTTTCTTTCTCAAAAGTGATTTTATTTTATTTTGTTTTATTTTTTTGTTTTATTTCGTTGTGTTTTTGATTTTTTTTTATTATTAATTTTTTATTTATTTCTTTTTTTTTGCTTTCTTTTTAAATGGATTTTAATATCTTATCTATATTTAAGTATTTTTTATTTGATTTTATTCTTAATGTATTACTTTCATTCTTTCTTTTTAAAATTTGTATTTACTATTATATATTTTATTTTATTAGCTTATTATTATCTTTTATTTATTATTTTCTTTCTTTCCTTTTTATTTTTACATTTTGTTAAACATTTTATATTATATTTTATATTATATTTATTATTAGAATTTTTATTCAACTCTATTATATTTATTTTCAATGCATGTCTTTCTTTCTTTCTAAAATGTTTATTTTATTTTATTTTATTTTTATTGTAGACACCACTGCTATACGTTTTTTTTTTTTTTTTTTTTTTTTGAGTTACAAAAAAAATAAAGTTCAAAAGAGTCAATTGTGGACTTGACTTAAAAATTAGTGCAACAGTATATTTCATTATATAAGTTAATCATTAGTAAATATCTGTATGTTCTCCTCCAGTCATGATCTCTCAATGAGCACAATAAACACCATCAGAAACACACACAGATCAGCAGCAGCAGACGCTGCCGTTCAGCCGTCTCCAATATATCTCACTTCTAGATGCTTTGGGAGCGAGTCTCATCATTTCAAGCCCACACACACACACTGACGCCCACGAGGAAAAACACCACATAATGAGGCACATATCGGGTGTCGCACTAATTTAATTAGAGGCAATTGAGGCTGTTTGCGGGAGGCCTAAATCCAGCCGGCAACTGTCAGCATCTCTGCTGATTACAACACAATCTGCTGCTTTCTTTCTGTCTTTCTTTCTTTTCCGCAGTCTGTTTATTACACTTTGGACTGCTATTTTGAGGCCTGTGATTTTGCTGTGCATCTTTCATGTATTGGCTCCTCGTGCTGTCAGCGCTCTTCATTTGAAGTGCAATTTTTTTTTGCCTTGCAGATTTTTGTTATTCAGACTGTGATGATGCTTTAAAAAACTGTATTCTTGACATCCTGTGGAAGAGATGAGATTTAGTCTCATTCTCACGTTGTTGGGCCTTGATAATTAAATCTAATTGAAGCATTTAGATCTGCTTTGAGTGCAGATGAGATGTGTGGTTTGTGCTTTGAAATCCAGACAGGGTTGAATTGAGATTCATTTATTTAATAGTAATTTAAAAGAGATGTGCATTGCTGAACTACATAGTATTTTTAGTTAAAGGTAGTTTTTTTTCTGTCATGGTTATTTTTGCTTGTCTGTTTGTTTGTGTATTCATTCATTAATTCATTCCTTTATTTTTTTATTTTCTTGATGCATTTATTCAGGATTTTTTGCACTTATTTAATTATATATTTATGTTTGCACTAATTTATACATTTATTTATTGTATTATTTTCTTAATGATGCATTTATTTAGGAATTGGTTATTTATTTTTGCACTAATTTATGCATTTATTTGTTTCTATTATTTTCTTAATGATGCATTTATTTAGGATTTATTAATTTATTTACTTCTGCAGTAATTTCGGAATTTATTTGTTTTTATTTTTTTCTTAATGATGCATTTGTTTAGGAATTATTTATTTATTTTACTTTTGCACTAAATTATGCATTTATTTATTTCAATTTTTTTCTTAATGATGCATTTATTTAGGAATTATTTATTTATTTTATTTTTTTTGCACTAATTTATGCATTTATTTGTTTTTATTATTTTCTTAATGATGCATTTATTTAGGAATTATTTATTTATTTATTTATTTTTTTTGCACTAATTTATGCATTTATTTGTTTTTATTATTTTCTTAATGATGCATTTATTTAGGAATTATTAATTTATTTTTGAGCTAATTTATGCATTTATTTGTTTCTATTATTTTCTTAATGATGCATTTATTTAGGAATTATAATTTATTTAATTCTGCACTAATTTTTTGCATTTATTTGTTTTTATTATTTTCTTAATGATGCATTTGTTTAGGAATTATTTATTTATTTACTTTTGCACTAAATTATGCATTTATTTATTTCAATTTTTTTTCTTAATGATGCATTTATTTAGGAATTATTTATTTATTTATTTTATTTTTTTGCACTAATTTATGCATTTATTTGTTTTTATTATTTTCTTAATGATGCATTTATTTAGGAATTATTTATTTATTTATTTTTTGAGCTAATTTATGCATTTATTTGCTTTTATTATTTTCTAAATGATGCTTTTATTATGGAGTTATTTATTTTGTGTTTATTTATTTGGTATTTATTTATGTTTTGTACTAATTTATGCATTTATTAGTTTATATTATTTTAAAATATTTTATTTATTTATTTGAATATGCATTTATTTTGAATGCATTTAATTATATACTTATACTACATTTATTTATTTATTTTTATTTTTTATTCATTTATGCATTTGCAAAAGTGTTTTTAGTTTTTTTGTTTGTTGTTTTAGCATTTATTTAGATGTTTATTTAGGCATATATTTAGTTATGCAGTTATGCGTTTACATATTTTAATTAATTAAAAAAAAAAAGTTGCAGAAACTTAAAATATTTTAATAAGATAGTTTATTGCTATTTTTGCAGTGATTTCATTAATTTCAGAAACATATTAAATATTTTATTATATTATTTTATTTGCTTATACATACCTTTATTTATCTACGCCTTTTATTTATACTTTTTTATTTTTTTTATTTATTTATTTTTATTTTATTTTTTTTTTTTTTTTATTTTCTTTTAATATTTATATTATATTATATTATATTATATTATATTATATTATATTATATTATATTATATTATATTATATTACTTTCATACTTTCTTTTCATAAATTTATTTTGCATTTATCTTGCATGCATGTTCAAAAGCCTTAAGCAGGTCAAGTATAGTGTCTATGAAACACTCCTTGTTTTAATCAAATGTGATGAAAATTATTTGTCTGTGGGTTTCAGATATCTAAAAACTAGCAATATTTTTTGTCAGTAAGTTGAACTGGATTCTCCATATCATCTCCACAGAAAGTGTCAGTGGCTTCAACACTTGCTGTAGTGACACTGAGAGGTTATGAGTGCTTTCCAGTCTCAGTCTCTGTGATTTTCATGTCTTTACGAATATCTCAAATCCTCAGAGTCAAGCTGATGAGAGCGTTCTGTCCTTTCTGACAGCTCAGGAATATAATAACAGACTTCTTCTCAACAAAGCAAATGATTTGAGGTGCCACTCCATCTTTCAGCACTGAGTCTGAGCAGAATATGCTGATTAGCACCTCGTTATTAGTATGTGAAGACATTAGTGGCATTTAATGAACACTCATATTCAATTTAGCATGCAGAAACAGAGTCCTCTGAAGTCTAGACTCTTTCCAGAATTCACAGACCCACAAAATGTCTTCAAGTTAGCAAAGATGCCAGACTTGCTCCTTTTTAAGCTAATTATTTCTCTATAAATTGAAATCTCAAGTGAAATATGTTTATTATATTATATTGATACCAAAGGCATTAGTAAATGCATAAAGAAATGCCTAATTTGAAAGCTTACATGCATGACTATTTAAATGATAAAATAAATGCATGCATAAAAAGACAAATAAATACATTAAACATGAACTTAAGTGTAAATAAATATGCAGAATTAAATGTGTAAATGCATAATAAATAAACAAATAAATGTGATACATACATATATATATATTAATAATGCATAAATAAGTACATAATAAAAAACTAATTAATTAATTAATAAATAATAATAATAGTAATAATAATATAATATATATTATAATATAATTAAAGCCTATTTAAATAAATGCTTGATTAATGAATCAATAAATGCATGTTGTAACTGGCCTTTTTTTAAATTATATTAAATTTTCTTTCCTATAAATTAAATTAAATTAAAGTCTATATGCATGAATTAATAAATACATTAATAAATACATTTATTCTTAATAAAGATATAATGACATAATGCATAGATATGCATGGATATGGGTATGGTTAAATCCACAAATAATAGCAAATAAATGTATGATTTGAAAGACGGTAAAAATTTAAAAACAAAAAAGCATTAATAAATGTATAAATAAGTAAATAAATATATGAAATTAAATGTGTGCATGCATAATAAATAGATACAAATTAATGCAATAAAAATTTGTAAGAATGTGCGTGCAGAATTAAATAAATAATTTAATAAATAAATTATATATATATAAATAAAATGTAAAAAATAATAACAAATAAACACAATAAAAAATTAATAATAAATAAATAAACAACCAAACAAACAAATAAATAAAAATAAATAAATAAATGCAATACAAATGTGTAAGAATGTGAGCACATAACTAAAGAAATGCATAAAATAAGTAAATAAATGTATTTAAAAAAAATATCATAATAAATAAATAAATAAATAAATAAATAAATAAATAAATAAATAAATAAATAAATAAATAAATAAATTATACAAATAAATAAATAAAATGTAAAACAAATAAATGCATTATAAATATGTAAGAATGTAAAAAAAAATGCCTTAATTAAGTAAATCAAGATAATAAATAAATAAACAAATAAATTAACAAATAAATACAAAAATACATAAACAAATAAATAAACAAATAAATAATAGGTGACGCAGTGGCGCAGTAGGTAGTGCTGTCGCCTCACAGCAAGAAGGTCTCTGGTTCGAGCCTCGGCTGGGTCAGTTGGTGTTTCTGTGTGGAGTTTGCATGTTCTCCCTGCGTTCGCGTGGGTTTCCTCCGGGTGCTCCGGTTTCCCCCACAGTCCAAAAACATGCGATACAGGTGAATTGGGTAAGCTAGATTGTCTGTAGTGTATGAGTGTGAATTAGAGTGTATGGATGTTGCCCAGAGATGGGTTGCAGCTGGAAGGGCATCTGCTGCGTAAAACATATGCTGGATAAGTTGGCGGTTCATTTCGCTGTGGCGACCCCAGATTAATAAAGGGACTAAGCCAAAAAGAAAATGAATAAATAAATAAATAAATAAATAAATAAATAAATAAATAAATAAACGCAATATAAATGTGTAAGAATGTGAGCGCATAACGTGCATACAAAATGCATTAAATAAATATAATAAAAACAAATATATTATTTAAATGAATAAATAAATAAATAAATAAAATGAAAAACAAATAAATGCAATAAAACTCGTAAGATCGTAAGTCCATAATTACAGAAAATTGTTAAATAAGTATTTTTTTTATTAAATAAAAGCATAATTAAATAAATGCATGAATCAATCCATTAATAAATCCCAGACTCTCTCAGTTTCCTCTTAATTGAATATTCCTCTGGAAATGTGAATCTCTTATAAAGGATGATCACTATACGCTTGCTTGGCACTGATTATTACCAGACGAGGTGAAAAAGGCAGTCTTTAGTGTTGAAATGAAATTTTTCATGTTGCAATATTACTGGCGGAACCGTAGAAAGGTCACCCTGAACATTGATATTAATTATTCATCCTAATTATGCCTGAATGGACTCGGGCCTAATTTCACCGTATCTCGCAATGATAGGTGTAATGGGGAAAAGTCATTGGAAATGGTCTAAATGGGCTTAAAAAGGCGAGTAAATCCAGCGAAGAGAAGCAATAAAGGAGGAGAAGGTGACGCAAACTATTGAAATAAATCTGTTCTTTCTCGCATAATCAAATTTGCGGAAATAAACATCGTTTCAGCTCTGCCGGATTATGTTTTCTGGCAGAATAAAGCTTATTGGACTTCTTGAAGGAGCGAATGTATGAAAAAAGTAATTTAGCTGGCTCTGATGTGGTGTAAGGTGAGGAATCATGATTTCATATTCCTAGTCAGATGATAAAGACAGTGGAGTTATTACTCTATTGATAATTAATTATTACAAGACTACAAGATGTAGATCAGACGTCTTCACGTTCTTCACACATATATTAACATTTTATTTTCTTGGTGACGCATTTAATTACTGTAGGTCATTATTAGCATTTCAATAGATGTTTTTGTAGAATGCGAAAACATGATTGATTAGTCTGTTTTTATTCTTTATTTACTTATGTGTTTACTTGTTAATATTTTGGTATATTTATTGTGGAATCATTTTTGTGGTGAATAAAATAAACGAAAATATTAAGAAAAAGACAAAAATATACACTGATAAAACACACTAGCCAATCAAAGAAGACCACTATTAGGCCCGCCCACATGAGAGGTATGAGCCAGAATGGTGAACGTAAATTTGTGAAGCGCAAATAAAATCTTGGAAAGCGAAACCAAAAATACTGGCAGCCCATTTGAAACTGTGTTTGTCGAACGTTAAACTGAAAGTGAAGTAAAGATAAAGTAACGTTTATTTGAAGACAATGTTTTTTTTTGCCATATAGTCGATTGTTTAGTATTTTTAAGTGTTTTTTTTTTTTTTTTTTCATTTATCAATGTATATTTTTGTTTGTTTTTACGAAAGTTTCCTTCGTTTTATCAGCACAAATGAAATTATTTTTGTACCAAATAAAACCAACAAAACTTTTGTGAAACATATAAAAATAAACATTGATAAAACTCACTAGCCAATCAGACAGGGCCCCTGTTAAGCCCGCCCACATGAGAGGTTTGAGCCAGAACGTAAATTTTCGAAGAGCAAACAAAATCTTGGAAAATGCAAACAAAAACAATAAAATCCATCCATCCATCCTTATCTAAATATATCATCCATCCATCCATTTGACTTTTCCATCCATCCATCCATCCATCCATCCATCCATCCATCCATCCATCCATCCATCCATCCATATCTAAATATATTATCCATCCATCCATTTCCCTTTTCCATCCATCCATTCATTCATCCATTTATCTATCCATCCATCCATATCTAAATATATCATATACCCATTCATGTGACTTTTCCATTCATCCATCCATCCATCCATCAATCCATCCATATTTAAATATATTATCCATCCATCTATTTGACTTTTCCATCCATCCATCCATCCATCCATTCATCCATTTTTCTATCCATCCATCCATATCTAAATATATCATATATCCATTCATTTGACTTTTCCATTCATTCATCCATCCATTCATCCATCCATCTATATCTAAATATACCATCTATCCATCCATTTGACTTTTCCATTTATCCATCCATTCATCCATCCAACCATATCTAAATATAGCATCCGCCCATCGATTTGACTTTTCCATCCATTCGTCCGTCCGTCCGTCCGTCCGTCCATCTATCCATCCATCCATCCATCCATTTCTAAATATACCATCCATCCATTTGACTTTTCCATCCATCCATCAATAAGTCCATCCATCCATCCATCCATCCATCCATCCATCCATATCTAAATATATCATCCATCCATTTGACTTTTCCATCCATCCATCCATCCATCCATCCATCCATATCTAAATATATCATCCATCCATCAATTTTAACTTTTCCATCCATCCATCCATCCATCCATCCATCCATCCATCCATATCTAAATATATCATCCATCCATCAATTTTAACTTTTCCATCCATCCATCCATCCATCCATCAATCCATCCATCCATCCATCCATCCATTCATCCATTTTTTATCCATCCATCCATATCTAAATATATCATATATCCATTCATTTGACTTTTCCATTCATTCATCCATCCATTCATCCATCCATCTATATCTAAATATACCATCTATCCATCCATTTGACTTTTCCATTTATCCATCCATTCATCCATCCAACCATATCTAAATATAGCATCCGTCCATCGATTTGACTTTTCCATCCATTCGTCCGTCCGTCCGTCCATCTATCCATCCATCCATCCATTTCTAAATATACCATCCATCCATTTGACTTTTCCATCCATCCATCAATAAGTCCATCCATCCATCCATCCATCCATCCATCCATATCTAAATATATCATCCATCCATTTGACTTTTCCATCCATCCATCCATCCATCCATCCATCCATCCATCCATATCTAAATATATCATCCATCCATCAATTTTAACTTTTCCATCCATCCATCCATCCATCCATCCATCCATCCATCCATCCATCCATCCATCCATCCATCCATCCATCCATCCATATCTAAATATATCGTCCATCCATCCATTTGACTTTTCCATCCATCCATCCATCCATATCTAAATATATCATCCATCCATCCATTTGACTTTTCCATCCATCCATCCATCTGTCCATCCATCCATCCGTCCATCCGTCCGTCCGTCCGTCCATCCGTTCGTCCGTCCGTCCATCCGTCCGTTCGTCCATCCATCCATGCATATATCCATGCTTCCATCCATTCATCATTCCTTCTTCCTTCCATTAATCTATTCAACATCTATCCATCCATCCATCCATCCATCCATCCATCCATCCATCCATCCATCCATCCATCCATCAAATTGTCTGTCTGTCTTTCTGTCTGTTCATAAAGTTTATATTTATCATAGAACATATGTATAATTTTTCTGTAAAATATTATTTTATTTTCTTATTCACTGACTTATTGCTGACTGTTGAATGCCACCACTGAATAAATACAATGGTTGTTTTCATTGTTTTATATAATTTTTAAGAGATCGCACATGAGTTTGGCAGTGAAATTAGCCAGTTAGTCATTAGTGCTGTCAAGATGTTTTGCAAAAAAAAAAAAAAAAAAAAAAATAGAGTCTGATCTGAAACATCTGTTCTTTGTATATTTTTGGCACATGTCATCTCTGAAACATATTTCTGGCCCATTTCATGATGGCCGGAGGTAGAAAGCGTTAAATGGGCCAAACCTGTAGAGACGTTCACTTCATGATCTCTCAGTTCTCTTCGGGTTCAGGTGGACGGGTTCATTCCAAGCCAAATATTGAAATATAGACTGACACGGAGAGAATGAACTAAAACAAGAGTCATTTCAGCAAGAAAGAAAGACAGAAATAATATTACAATAATACTAGAAGTCACCTTTTGTCACAGTCAGGCCAGGTTCTCTGTCATTACAATCACGCTGATCACATCACCTGCATTCTGATTGCGTTAGGACTGCACACTCCTCATGAGCAGTTAATCAAATACTAGTTGCATTACTCACCTCGCTGTCTCCTGTGATCTCTAGTGTCTGCGTTGCTTCTCCCTAGTGTGGTTTCTCCTGGTCCCATGTCTGGTTATCGTGGTTCCCTCTGTGTATGGTCTCCTCTGTTCCTGCTGCCTTATCCACTGCCATCTCCATCCAGTATCCACCGTTTCTGTTATCATTCACTGGTTATCTGTCTTATACTGCTATCCATTTCAATAAACCGTTCATACTCACCATTGTTGTCAGGTCCCTTCAGTGACATCTTTAGCAGATGCATCCATGTTGATGTGTTTATGCCTGATTCCAGTTGTTTTTAAAAGCTAATTTATGTATGTATTTATTTATTTGTTTACTTATTTACTTATTTGCCCTGGCTAATATCAGATTTTTTATTTAATTATTTATTTTATTTTATTTTTATTTTATTTTATTTTATTTTATTTTATTTTATTTTATTTTATTTTATTTTATTTTATTTTATTTTATTTTATTTTATTTTATTTTATTTTATTTTATTTTATTTTATTTTATTTTATTTTATTTTATTTTATTTTGCAGGAAATCATCTTTGGTGCATCTAAACTTGAAATGTGCGCCTCATGTTTGTTTTCAGGACAGCTACACTGGAATATAAAATACAATAAAAAATAAAACAAAAAAAATTCAATTAAATAAATAAACAAAAGAAAATAATAAAAAAGCAGCACGTAGATTATTATTTTGCAGGAAATAGTCTAAATTAAAGCAAAATATCATTTTAAATCGGTCGATTGGTAAAATAAAGTAAAATAAAATGAAATAAAATTTAAAAAATTTAATAAAATAAATATAATAAAGTAAAGTAAAGTAAAGTAAAACAAAACAAAACAAAACAAAACAAAACAAAACAAAACATCTAACTTGAAATTCATGCTTCGTGTTTGTTTTCAGGACAGCTAAGCTGGAAAAAATAAAATTAAATAAATAAAAAAACAAAAAATAAAGTAAAATAAGTAATAAAAAAAAATTCAAATATAAAAAATAAAAATAAAAATAAAAAACAAAATAAAAAAAAATAAAAAAATAAATAAAACAAAATAAAATAATAAAAAAGCAGCATGTAGATTAATATTTGGCAGGATATCGTCTAAATTAAAGCAAAATCTCATTTTAAACCGGTTGATTGGTGCATCTAAACTTGAATTTCATGCCTCGTGTTTGTTTTCAGGACAGCTACGCTACACTGGAAAATAAAATAAAATAAAATAAAACAAAAAATAAATAAAAATAAAATAAAATAATGTAAAACAAAACAAAACAAAACAAAACAAAATGAACAATTATATAAAAAAAACTAAATAAAACAAACAAAATATATATAAAAATAAAACAAAATAAACAAAATAAAATAAAATAAAACAACAAAATAATAAAAAAGAAATTTGTAGATTGTAAACTGTAAAAAAAAAAAAAAACCCTCTCATGACATGCCCTCTGTACTTTTATTTTTGCTTTTATGGACCAGCATGCATCTACAGAGCAGGAAATCTTCAAAATTAAAGCAAAATCCTGTTTTTTTATGTGCATCTGAACTTGAAATCCACGACTCGTGTGCGTGCTTTCAGGATTTTCCCATTAGGATCAGCAAGGCCGTTGACCGTCAGTCAGTCTAATAGGTGAATGTTTGTGATGTTTGGATCAATAAACCACAGTCTGCTCGTCCTTCAGCAACCGCAGTCCGAAAACAAAGACATTTTATGAGCTTATTACGGCGCAGGGTTGGTGGTGGTTTAAAGAGGAGCGTGAATCGCAGGGCATCCCGCTGATGAATTATACATGGACAGCTTGTGTGAGAGGAATTTTCCGTGGCAGGGTTATAATAGATGCAGCTATGGTGCAGAATTAGACTTACTGGGTGATTAAAAGATGGTGGTAATGCTGTGAGGATTTTTGATGGTCTGATAATGCTGTACAGGGGTATAGAAACTAAAGGCATATTGTTTAAATGGAACTTCAAAGGATACCATGCAATTTGTTTTGTTTTGTTTTGTTTTGTTTTGTTTTGTTTTGTGTTTTGTGTTTTTTTTGTTTTTATTTATTTATTTTTGTTTTGTACTGTATTTGTTTAGTGTTTTAATTAATTTTTAGCTTATTTATTTATTTTACTTTCGTTTTGTTTATGATTTAATTTAATTTAATTTAATTTAATTTAATTTAATTTAATTTAATTTAATTTAATTTAATTTAATTTAATTTAATTTAATTTAATTTTTTGTTTTGTTTTCCTTTTGTTTTTCTTTTATTCATTTTAACTTATTTATTTAACTTTTGTTTAATTTGTTTATATTTAATTTTATTTATATATTTATTTATTTGTTTTGTTTTGTTTTTTATTGATTTTGTTTTTATTTTATTAATTTTAATGTATTTATTAATTTTGCTTTTGTTTTGTTTATATTTAATTTTGTTTTAATTAATTAATAAATTAATTAATTTGTTTTGTTTTTGTTTTGTTTTTATTTGATTAATTTTAATTAATTAATTTATTCTTATTTTATTTCATTTAGTTTATATTTTATTTTGTTTTAATTAATTAATTAATTAATTTATTTATTTATTAATTTATTTTATTTATTATTCATTTATTTTGTTTTGTTTGCGTTTTATTTTGTTGCAATTTAATTATTGACTAATTTTGTTTCAATTTGTTTTTTAATTTAATTTAATTAAATTTATTTGTTTTATTTATTATTTATTTTTTTATTTTGTCTATTTTATTTGTTGTAATTTATTTAGTGTTTTTTTATTTTAATTTTAGAAGTAGACCATTATATTTTAATTTTATTAATTGTTTTTTTTTTTGTTTTTTGTTTTTTACAAATGTTTATTACTTTTTTTGTTTTTATGTTTTTTTTTTTTTTATTTACTGCTATGTTAATTATTTAGGTGTTTAATTTTTTTAATCATCTTTTGTTAAGTAAATAAAATGTATACATTTATTTTCTTGGCAAACAATCGAATGCTCATTTTTTTTATATTAATTAATTAATTTATTTATTTATTCTGTTATTATATTAATGAAATGAATATTCAATGTAATTTTTTAATTAATTAATTTATTATCTTGTTCCAGTTTACTATCCACTGAAAATGTAAGAAAAACTGCAACTTTACTTTGCTATTATGCTTTATTAAGCCTTTTGCATGCTGGTAATACTAGTTTATTCCTCCATCACTATCAACATAAACCTGTTGAATGTGATTGGCCAAAAAAGAATTACTTAAGCAGGCTGAAATAAAAAAGCATGTATATATTTCAAGAGAAATATTTGTAAGATATCAGTGTTTAAGCATTAAAATGTAAAGTTATCATCAGTGGTAAAGCAAGCATGGTTTTTCACACATTATAACCTGTCGGAATATTTTACTCTAATAATCGCTGCTAATACAGATTGCAGCAGGTTTTAGTTATGGTGTCGTTTCCAGCGATGGATTATAATGTTGGCGAAGCTTAAACAACAGAGGGCTGATGTGATTGCATGTGACATGAAGGTAATGGCCTTTCAAATTATTTTCCCCACTCTCAATTAGCCTGTGTGAGGCTCAATTAATTATGCTCTTACCTTCGTCTACAGTTTCAGTCAATTGTGTGACCCTTTTCATGGGTTCACACTACTCTGTGCTGCTTAAACAGCCCAGAAAAAGCCTTTATGCACTCAAATCACTCTTTTCTGACACAATTCACTGACCCACGGTGGCAAACGCAGTGGAGTTTTGTGGCCTGTTTAATTGAAGTTTAAACTGCATTTCATTCAACTCAGAAAATCGGCATTTACAGCCTGTGCTGTTATAGGAACATTAATGTATGTTCAATATAAAAAAGCTTGAATTTTCAGGTTTTCTATTTGCCTTTATTTAAAAAAAAACAAAAAAAAAAAACTCAATTTTAGTGATTTGCTATTGTACTAATTATTATTTTGTTATTTTAACTGCTTCAGTTTTAATGCAAAAGAAAATGTACTGAGTTTTGTTTTCTTACTCTAATTGTAGTTGACTATATATTTGGAAACTTATTGAAATTCACAGATTTAGCTGTAAAAATATTTATACAAAATAATTATATACTTTTTAATTTTATTTTATTTAAAATTTGTAAATATTAAATTTTAACATTTCTTATGAATGTATTTTATTTATTTATATTATTTATTTTATAGCAATTTTATATTTATAGTATTTATTCATAATATAATATAATATAATATAATATAATATAATATAATATAATATAATATAATATAATACAATACAATACAATACAATACAATATAATATAATATAATATAATATAATATAATATAGCATAATATAACGGGTGACGCAGTGGCGTAGTAGGTAGTGCTGTTGCCTCACGGCAAGAAAGTCACTGTTTCGAGCCTCGGCTGGGTCAGTTGGCGTTTCTGTGTGGAGTTTGCATGTTCTCCCTGCATTCACGTGGGTTTCCTCCGGGTGCTCCGGTTCCCCCCACAAGTCCAAAGACATGCGGTACAGGTGAATTGGGTAGGTTAATATGTCCGTAGTGTATGAATGTGTATGGATGTTTCCCAGAGATGGGTTGCAGCTGGAAGGGCATCCGCTGCGTAAAACATATGCTGGATAAGTTAGCGGTTCATTCCACTGTGGCGGCCCTGGATTAATAAAAAGCCGAAAAGAAAATGAATGAGTAATATAATATAATATAATATAATATAATATAATATAATATAATATAATATAATATAATATAATATAATAAAGTTTTTATGATGATACAGATGGTTTATTTAATTTAATTTATTGACACACTCATTAATATATTTATATTATTTATTTATTCATTATATATATATATATATATATATATATATATATATATATATATATATATATATATATATATATATATATATATAATATTATATATATATATATATATATAAAAAAGGCAATATTATTAGCCCCCCTTTGATTTTTTTTTCTTTTTTAAATATTTCCCAAATTATGTTTAACAGAGCAAAGAAATTTTCACAGTATGGCTGATAATATTTTTTCTCTTGGAAAAAGTCTTGTTTGTTTTATTTTGGCTAGAATAAAAGTACATTTTAATTAAAAAAAAAATCATTTTAAGTTCAAAATTATTAGCCCCTTTAAGCTATATATTTTTTCGATAGTCTACAGAACAAACCATCATTATACAATAACTTGCCTAATTACTCTAACCTGCCTAGTTAACCTAATTAACCCAGTTAAGCCTTTAAATGTCACTTTAAGCTGTATAGAAGTGTCTTGAAAAATATCTAGTCAAATATTATTTACTGTCATCATGGCAAAGATAAAATAAATCAGTTATTAGAAATGAGTTATTAAAACTATAATGATTAAAAATGTGTTGAAAAAAAACTTCACTCCGTTAAACAGAAATTATGGAAAAAAATAATCAGGAGGGCTAATAATTCAGGGGGGCTAGTAAATCTGACATCAACTGTATATATATATATATATATATATATATATATATAACCATATTAGGTAGTCTACTATGTTAGGTGTGCAATCTGACACAATGACACAAATCATAAAAGTAAAGCTTCTAAAGCAGATCTAAAACGTTAGGAATTATGCCAAAGTAAGATTGTATAACTCTTATTTTTATTCACAATATTATTTTCTCTCAGATTCACTGCCAGGAGCATCTGACATCATGTATCTCACTCAGGACATGCGCTAGGGCTTCCCCTACATGTAAAACACGGATTGCCGTATGAAACTCGTCAATGGCAGGGAAGCATTTTCTTTCTTTAACTGCAGGAAAAAGAGTTAAACAAAATCAATTGTTTATCAATTTTACACACATCATAATACCAGAGAAACATGTAAAGCACAAATAATGCCTTTCGATTCGGTCACGTCCAGCGGCCGTCATCCTTGAACCAATCTCCATCAATGTAAGCTGCTTGCTGTTCTGTCTGTTCCTTTGCTCTGTTTGTTAGATGTTTGCTCCAACTTTCTTTTGCAGTCTGACGTGCATCAAAAGCACAAAACGGCCAATTCGAGCCACAAGATCATAATGTTTGCATTGACTTCACATAAATCACTCGCGCTTTATAAGCGTCTGCTTAACGTTACTGCACAGACTGCAAAACAATCCCCCCCCCCCTTCCATGTAATGTAAGGATTGCGAGGGCGCAGGTGAGACGTCGTTTTTCGAGAGACACTCAAATACATCACGTGCTCTGCGCATGCAATGTCTATAAGTCATGTAAAACAATTCATTGCAACCTGAAATAAATATAATTTGATTATATGGTTTGGAATTGTATTTTTTATGAGATTATAAAAAAAATTTGCGATTATTTTACCTTTCAAGAGTTCACACTTAGCTGATGATTAATTATAAAGCTTATTTGGCATGCTGTCCCGGGAGAGAGCCCTGAGCTCATGAGATCCTCGAGCCCGGGGCTCCCTCCCATTGCAAGGCGAGAGGGGAGATCGAGCTCAGGTAGATCTCGAGAACTCCCCCTTCGTAGTGTTGAAGAGCAGATAGTAGTTCTCTTTAACGAGATAGGTACTACATAGGGAGCAAGTCTATAAAGTTGATCAATCAATAATTTAGGTTGCGTGTTTTTAATCGGTGGGAGGAAACCGGAGGACCCGGAAAAAACCCACGTGAGCTCGGGGAGAACATGCAAACTCCGCACAGAAAATGCCCGCTGGTTAGGTACAGCCTAGAACCATTGACATTCTTGCTGTGAGGCAACAGCGCTAAGCGCTGGGCCACCGTGTCACCCATCTAGAAAAGGGAAGGAGTAGGGGTGGAAGGGGGGATTCTTCAAAGCGAAGATAGCGGTGATATGGAACCCGGGGTATTTATAGTAGCTTAGGGATCATCTGATTGGTGCATGGTGATTTGGATAATGTGGGTCCAGCTGCTAGCAATCATAAGCACGTAATCCTCTCGAAATTTTGGATTGCAAAAATTTTCGACTTTTTGTTGATTTTGCGTTGGATTCAGCGATCGCGGAATCGTTAAAAAAAAGGGGGTCTGATTAATAACACATTGAGCAGAGTGTATTTAATTTGACTAAAAACCTATTTTATAAACATTTATAAATATATGAATATAATATAATATAATATAATATAATATAATATAATATAATATAATATAATATAATATAATATAATATAATATAATATAATAGTTTTATAAAAGTTTTTATGATGGTACACATGGTTTATTTTATTTTGGTTTATTTTATTTTATTTTATTTATTGACACTCTCATGATCCTAAAACTACAGTACAGGCAAGTACATTATTGGTAATATTATTAATCTGTTTTATTTTTAATCAAAATCTCAGTCCTCTCCCATGGATTTTGCTGCTGTCGATAAGAAATAAAAGACACACTGAAGTCATCTTGAAGTTTATTGTTTACAACTGTGAGCAGATTTTTTTCTCACTGGTTCTATTCAATGTGTTGTAAGCAAATAATGGCGGCACCAACAGTGATGTTGTGTTGGAGATGGAGATCATAAGACAGGTGTGTAAATGATCCTCTCTGTTGATAATTGTTCACCTGGCAGCATGGCATTGCATTGCTTATCATCTGCATTTTAGCAGATATTGTAGCACCTGCTAAGTTGGCAGTAGCAGTTTCAAATTTACTCTAATTTTCTGAACCTCATGAACAGCCTGCGTGTGTTTCAATGGAGTGCAGTGTGTTTTTATTTCACTCAATGTTCCTCGCTGGTGGAGTGATAATATCATTTAAAAACGATAACTAAAAACCCATCTCTCTTCTCTCCCGCACCACACCACGTGACAACCTTTAAAACACTGTACAATTCTTAGTGTGCCTCACACAGGTGAGTGGGTTTGACAAACCACATGTAGAAAACACACTCTTTCATCTCTCTGACACTTTATCTGACAATTGCCCCAGTTTTTGAACATTTGCACCAGACACTTTCCTACAATCACTCTATATCTCTTTAACAACATTGTGCAATTCTAAGTGTGCCTCACACAGGTGAGTGGGCTTGACAAACCACCTGTTTAAAACACACTCTTTCTTCTCTCTGATACTTTAACCAACACTAGTTTTCCACATTCGCACCAGACACCTTTCTGCAATCACTCCATATCTGTATAAAAACATTGTCCATTTCTCAGTGTGCCTCACACAGGTGAGTGGGGTTGACAAACCACCTGTAGAAAGCGCACTTTTTTTCTCTCTGACACTTTAACCAACACTTGCCCTAGTTTGTGCACATTTGCACCAGACACTTTCTTACAATCACTCCATATCTCTTGAAAAAAAAATTGTTCCTCACACAGGTGAGTGGGTTTCACAAACCACCTGTGGAAAACCCACTAGTTCATCTCTGACACTTTATCCGACGCTTGCCCCAGTTTTTGAACATTTGCACCAGACACTTTCCTTCAATCACTCTATATCTCTTTAACAACATTGTGCAATTCTAAGTGTGCCTCACACAGGTGAGTGGGCTTGACAAACCACCTGCTTAAAACACACTCTTTCTTCTCTCTGATACTTTAACCAACACTAGTTTTGCACATTTGCACCAGACACTTTTCTACAATCACTCCATATCTGTATAAAAACATTGTCCATTTCTCAGTGTGCCTCACACAGGTGAGTGGGTTTGACAAACCACCTGTAGAAAGCGCACTTTTTTTTCTCTCTGACACTTTAACCAACACGTGCCCTAGTTTGTGCACATTTGCACCCAACACTTTTTGACAATCACTCCATATCTCTTGAAAAAAAATGTTCAGTTTAGAGTGTTCCTCACACAGGTGAGTGGGTTTCACAAACCACCTGTGGAAAACCCACTAGTTCATCTCTGACACTTTATCTGACGCTTGCCCCAGTTTTTGAACATTTGCACCAGACACTTTCCTTCAATCACTCTATATCTCTTTATCAACATTGTGCAATTCTAAGTGTGCCTCACACAGATGAGTGGGCTTGACAAACCACCTGCTTAAAACACACTCTTTCTTCTCTCTGATACTTTAACCAACACTAGTTTTGCACATTTGCACCAGACACTTTTCTACAATCACTCCATATCTGTATAAAAACATTGTCCATTTCTCAGTGTGCCTCACACAGGTGAGTGGGTTTGACAAACCACCTGTAGAAAGCGCACTTTTTTTTTCTCTCTGACACTTTAACCAACACTTGCCCTAGTTTCTGCACATTTGCACCAGACACTTTCTTACAATCACTCCATATCTCTTGAAAAAAAATTGTTCCTCACACAGGTGAGTGGGTTTCACAAACCACCTGTGGAAAACCCACTAGTTCATCTCTGACACTTTATCCGACGCTTGCCCCAGTTTTGACACATTTGCACCAGACACTTTCTTACAATCACTCCATATTGCTATAAACATTATGCAATTCTGAGGCCCCGTTTATACTAATACACTTAAGTTTTAAAACGAATCAGTTTGCTACAGTTTCGCCTTCCGTCCACACTACCCCGGAGTTTTCGAGCCCCGGAAATGGAGCGTTTTGGAAACGCTGAATAGGTTGCTGCTCCGTGTCAGTGTGGATGGGGGAAAACGGAGACATCTAAAGTAATACAGGAGTGCCACACGGGTGTGTTTCATTGCCTGTGCTTTTTGCTTTGTACAGGAACGATTGCAGGAGCACACATTTTAATAATTATATTGTGAAATATGCTGATGATACTGCCATTTTAAGTCTTTTACACAAAGACATGGACTTATCGTCTTACCACAGTGAAGTCGATAAATTCATTCAGTGGTGTGATAAGAACTGTCTTTTGCTAAATGTAAAATAAATAAAAGAAATGGTCCTTGACCCAAGAAGTGTATTTGAACATTGGCCTATGATCATTAAAGACACAGTGATACAGCAAGTTACATCTTACAGATACCTGGGGTTCTATATAGACAGAGTTTTTTTGTTGGAGAACACACATTGACAACTTGTGCACACAACTACAACAGAGGCTTTATTTTTTAATTAGGCTGAGATTGTATCATGCTTGTTTTTTACCGAGCTATGTTTGAAAGTCTTGTTCGCTATGGAATCACAGTCTGGTTTGGAAATCTGTCTGTTCAATTGAAAAATAAGTTGGTTCATATTCAAAAAACAGCTATGAAAATCATAGGAGTAAAACAATACGAGCCCATACAGCAGGGCTATTCAATTGGCGGCCCGCGGGCCAAACCCGGCCCCCGAGGCAATTTGTTCTGGCCCTCCAAATAGTGTGACCAAGACATCAAGAATAAATTTAGTTCAGTCAAAAAACGGCCGCTATATGAAGTGACGTGCGTCTGTTCAATACAGCATGAGCTGCGCAGAGCGTGAGTCACCTGACAGTGGCGAGAGCAGCCGAATACATTTGAATATGTTTGTAGAAAAGGTCTTTTGTACAATGCACTGATATCGTTATTAGGGATGCAACGATTAACCGATTTCACTATTAACTGCGCTTTAATTCGCCACGGTTAATTAATCGTAAAGGCTTCTCAAAGCCGCATTTCTGCATTTCTGTTCTGCCGCACGAAACGAAACTGCTGAACAAAGTTGTCAACTGTGCACTAGTTTAAAGTTCCGAGCTTGTCCACCGAAGCTAATACGCTCGCACACTGTAATAACTATAGCCGCGGCCCGTTCCCATATCACGTCTTTCCCGCGTGCAAGTTTGTTATGTCGTAAGAATATATGCCAATATGCGGGCGCAAGCAGAGCAACGCGCTCGCGGCTGTCTGGGCGCACGCAGTATAGAAAACATCTCATGCTGTAGCGGTGAAAGTTGTGCTTGGCTTTCAGTGCAATGTAAACAAAAGACATGTTAGACGAACTATTATTAAAATGATTATGTATGTATGAACGCAGATGATAACAACAGTTAATCTAAATATTGGCGCCGACCTTCATAACAATTATTATTATATTATTTCCTCCCGTTCCTCTCTATAAACACACACATAATTAAATTGTGTATAAGCACAGAAAAACCTACAGCATAAAAACTATTACTAATGAAAATGCCTTTTAAAGGTTTTTTAATATTAGTTAGAGATGTCCAGATCTAAATCTAGCTAATATAAAGCTTAAATTTACATTACATGATAACTGTGAAACAGTGATTATTCTTCACACTATATAATCGTACAACCAAAATCTATAATTGTTGCATCCATAATTATGCAGTTCAAAACATCACATATGAACGTATCTGAATGTAGAAGAAGCCTACTTAAGCAATACACTGATTTTGTTGTGCTGTGAAATACAACATTTGAATGTTTGTTAAAAAAAACTTATTGTACAATGCAGTGATATTCTATAGTTTCAAAATACAATATATTAACATTTTAATGTAGACAAATACAACGTGGGTGTCTAAAGGAGCAAAAATACATAAATGGCTCTTAAATGCAGTTGTGTCATCATTTATATTGCAAGTCATGTCTCTCCGGCCCTTCGTTTGGGATGCTTTTCATGAACTGGCCCCCGTGACAAACTAATTGAATAGCCCTGCCATACAGACTCTATATGAACAGGCAGTCATGGGAAGAGCAATAAATACTAGTGCTGACCCCAAACATCCTCTTTCTAGTGAATATCAGATGTTACCACCAGGAAAAAGACTGCGAATGCCAATGTGTAAGACCAATAGACTGAAGCTTTCATTTGTTCCTACCTTGATAAAACTGTTGAACTCTACCAAGAACAATGCACCTGTAGTACATTAGCATTTGATTGTGTACTGTGTTTTATATATTTTATATTTATATACGGTCTTTATTTTGTAAACAATGTATGTTTTTTTTGTTGTTTGTTTGTTCTTAACTGTTCTGTTTGTTTTATTTTATTGTGTGTTTAGAGCAACATTGTAGTACCTTCTCGCCCAGGACAAATTTCCTCTCGGGGACAAATAAAGTTTACCCTTACCCTTACCTTACCCTTAAAACTGATTGGGGCTTTTTCTCAAAATTAAATGCACAAATTTTAGTCTTGCATTCTTTCCTTGTAAGTTCAGGCTTCGCAGGTTTGATATGGAAAACAAACTCCCGAGGACGCATCATGTGAATCTTTAAAGAAAACAGTGTAGGCTACTTTCTAATGCCATTCACATCACTATGTTGTTTCACTATGTTAACAATACATTTAAAACATGATATAAGGAACTGCCTATTTTCATTTTGATATTAAAGGTGCTGTATGTAAGTTTTTGACTCTTCTAAAGCATAAAAATACAATAATATGTGTGCAGATATTTAAGAAACATCCCAAGTGAACATACTTGTTTAACTGACAAACAATGCTGAAGTCAGATATTCTGCTTTGAAAATGTTTTTTTTCCGTGCCTGAACGATGTCTTTGTTTAGGTAATTTTCACATGCACATGCCAGTTTAACCAATTATAATTCAGCACCCCGGGTTGCCTTGTTGGAAAACAGCATATTTCATTCATTCCTTCATTCATTCAGAAAGACTCTGAAAGCATGCTTCCATGAGCGAAATGCTACAGTGTAGTGGAAAGTATCAGATGTCAAAATGAGACAGATTCAGTTCCACATGACGTTAATTAGCAAATGACATAAATATTAGGAACGTGAGCAGGTTACATCGCGTGTCCTAACAACACGCTGTGACGAGATTGTTATGAGTGATGAGCCATTTGGCTGTTTGCACCACAAAACACGGCAGAAGAAATTTAAATACAGCCTTTCAGAAGCACAGAATATGCACTCACTCACAAAACGGTAAGGTTTAGAATCTATTTAATACATGTTAACCCTCTTTAACATCATTAAATGTACATGCTGAATCACTCATATGTGTTTAGTTCTAAAGTTCAATTTCAAACGGTTTATTGTATTTTCCAGATCTGAGGTGAACTTTCTGCTTTCAGTATATGGTAATACACGTCATGTAAAATGCATTCAAACTCGCATTGTTAGCATTTAGCACTGAATAAAGCACACGAGGCTTACCTGAGGTGATCTGTCATAGGTTTCTGTTGTTCAGCTGTGAGAAATAGAAGCCGCTTCTAATAAATCAATTCGAGGTGTTGGTTAGAACCAAAACTCCTTTTAATATGGAGAATATTCCCTCAATCGCGTGTCGTTGCTTTTATTTAGAACACAGTTTAAAATCACTCAAACTGGCAACCCGGCGTACCTTTATTATGATTCAGGACTGCAATACCTAGTTCAACCACTGGGTGTCAAACTTACATACTGCACCTTTAAGAACTTAGCAGACACCAAAATTGTTAAGGCACTGTGTAGTAAATATTTATATGAGCGTCATCTTCACTGTATGCATAATTATAACAAAACTGAGCCTATAACATAACTGCCTCCTTTCATTTTCAGTCAAACTATGAAACATACCATACATTTTGCAGAATATCAGTTTTAACAATCAATAATGGCTGTTATACAAGTATAATGTACAATAAATTTATGCAATATAGGAAATAAAGGCAAGCAATCAGTCAAATGTGGGCAATTTGTGTATGTGGTTATATAAATTAATATATTAACTTGTATATATTAGCATATTTGTGCTTAGCCAAAACATGTTGCCTGATAGATTAAAAGACAGAAGAGTCGCTAAAAGATTGAAGATTTATTAAATATCACGTTTAACAACTATAGTGAGATGACATCCAGCGGTATATCCTTGATGAACTGTCCGAAGTGCGCTGCTCTCACCTGGGGAGGTGTGCTCAAAGCAACCGCTGACTGCTTGGAGCTCAGACCTTCGCATATGCTGCAGCGCATGCCAGAGTGTGTTTGTGGCCACATGATGTGTGTTTTCAGCGGTGTAGTGTGCACAGAGATCTTATCAGAAATGATAGGTGAAACTCCAGTGTGGTCACGAATCGTTTTTGTTCTAAAACTAAAACGTATTTGTGTAAGCGAGGCCTTAGTGTGCGTCATACAAGTTAGTGGGTTTGACAAACCACCTGTAGGAAACACACTCCATCTCTCTGTCACTTTAACTTTGCACCAGACACTCTGAGCACGAACCATTCCTTTGTATAATTAGCACTTGTTATGTGTGTTGCCTCTTCTTACTGAATCGATGAATGCCTCCTCAAGTGTTAGTGGCTTTGGACAAAAGCGTCTGCTAAAGATTCCTCAACCTTTATCTCCTGCAGATGTTTAAGCTGACCTTCGGGTTGTTAATGCTCAGCCAACACGATCAGATCATCAAGGCTGCGTTTCCAGGCCTCATCAAACTTTTAACACGGCCGCCGTGTGCTTCGTCTGTGAGTTTTTGTTTCGGCTGAGAGCATTTTCATAATTTAGTCATTGGTTACGTCTGCATTTTTCATGCGGCAGAAGTGTTCATGGCCAAGAGAGAAGAGAGAGATACGGGCCGAGCGGGAATTGTTATATTACACACAACATAAAGTCAATCTGAATGCTGAAGCCGGTGCATAATTCAGTCTTGGAGCATCATTCATAAGATGTAGGTCATTTGAGTAAAAGGCATTCAGATATTCGCTGCTTTTCATTCCTGCGCTGGGAGTGGCGGGCTGAATAAATAAAAACCTGCTGAATGATGGCGCATGTTTTAATTATAATCTCGGTATATTTGCCACAAATTCCCCGCTGCTGGTCACAGGAAGACTAGTTTTGCTGAGAAAAAGTGCCCTTGTTATGCTTTATTTATTTAATTTTTTTGTCAGGATTGATATGCAGTGTGTAATAAAATGGTTGATGTGAAATGTGCAGGCAACGCAGTGGCGCAGTAGGTAGTGCTGTTGCCTCACAGCAAGAACGTCGCTGGGTCGCAGGTTCGAACCTCGGCTGGGCTGGGTCAGTTGGCGTTTCTGTGTGGAGTTTGCATGTTCTCCCTGCGTTTGCGTGGGTTTCCTCAAGGTGCTCCGGTTTCCCCCACAGTCCAAAGACATGCAGTACAGGTGAATTGGGTAAGCTAAAATTGTCCATAGTGAATGTGTGTGTGTGGAAATTCCCAGAGATGGGTTGCGGCTGGAAGGGCATCCGCTGCGTAAAATCGTGCTGGATAAGTTGGTGGTTCATTCCACTGTGGCGACCCCGCAAGGGACAAAGCCGACAAGAAAATGAATGAATGAATGAAATGTGCAATGTTTTGAGAGTCAAAATGCAGATTAATGAATTGATTCTGCATGAAATGAACCATCAGTAATTCCAGTCTTACTTTCTGCACAAACTTATATTGGCCAGTGAGAAATTTGCATAATGTCAGTCTGTGGTTTCCATTGGCTGTCCACGAGTGTGTATTTTGACTCTCAAGCACTGCTATTATGTTGATGAGATGTAGTGTTATGCTATGAACAGATCCACTGCTCATCTAAAACATGAAGACTTATCATGGTAAAACTTCTTCCCTGTGTAAAAGTGAGGAAGAGCTTTTAGAAATGGTGATCTGTAAATGGGATAGACTAATCAGAACAGACTGGGCCATTTGACTAATCAGAGCAGAGAGGGCTGTTTGACCAATGGCTGTGGAGTATGGTAATTTTGACCAGTTAAAACTGAGTGGGCCTTCTGAACTATCATGCTGTGTTTACACCAGACACGGAACGTGCGGATAAATCACGGGTAAATAGACGCGTGAACATTTGAGTTTACTCGCTTCATTCGCGCGTCAAAATCCGCTTCATTCGCGTGTCAAATTCACTTCAGAACAGACGCAGATTTGCATGATGGCCAGGGCTTCTGTCTGCCCGGTGACTGTAGCTTTGTTGCTAAATGGCTAACATGGATTTTATTGATAAAATAACTGTGTTTATGTGCTTTTATGAAGGCTGAAAAACTGTGTCGATACGTTTGGAGCAGTGTCTGAGTCCACTAGATCCTTTCAGAGGTGCACCCAGCTCTGTGAGCTAATAAACTCCTCCAGAAACTTAATCTAGATGACGAAGGCTTTAAGCGGTGCTTCTGACTGAGCCGAGCCCAGTTTGATGAACTGTTGTCGGTGTCGGCTGGAGGATTTCCCCCTGGGACACCAACAACAGGCCCTACGTCACAATCATGCCCCCCATAAGAGCAAGATCCTGATTGGTCAACGCGGCACGAATGTCCGATGAAGTTCAGATTTTCCAACTGGAGCGATTCGCGCGATGTGCATGTTAAGTGCGTCAAATGTGCAAAACGCTAATTACGCGCCATTCTCGCGTATCGTGCCATTCGCGTCACTCGCGCCACCCCATTCGTGCGTATAGCACAGCAGGATGTCTATTCGTGCCTTTGCATTGACTTAACATGTAAATCACTCGCGCTTGACGCTTCTTCCGTGTCTGGTGTGAACACAGCATCAGAGTACTGGCTCATGTGACAAGTCGCAAAAGACTGGACAACTCAGAGCAGAGTAGGGCCATATGACAAATCAAAAGAGTGACATTTGAGAAATCAGAGCAGAGCCACTTCATCACAGAAGAGGAGAATCTTTTGACTATAGAGAATAAACTGGGCCGTCCAACCAATCAGAAGAGAGTTGTCTGTCTGACCAATGCCTGCATCTTATAGTCATTTGACTAATAAGCACTGACTTGGCCATCTGACTAGAGCCTTTGGTTGTGCATCCAATCACAACAGACAGGGTCAGTGGATCAATCAAAGCTGATTGGGCCATCTTACCAATCAGAGAACAGTACAGTCATCTGACCAATAAAAACAGACCAATCTGACCAATCAGAGTAGAGTACACAGAATAGGAGAGTGATTTGACAAATCAAGGAAGGTCTGACCAATGGCTGTGGAGTATGGCGATTTGACCAATTAAAACTGACTGGGCCATCTGACCAATCAGAGCAGAGTAGGGTTATCTGACCAACCAATGTAGTTTTGGCCATGTGACAAATCAGAGCAGAGTACAGTCATCTGACCAATAAAACAGACTGTGCCATCTGACCAATCTGAGTAGAGAACAAGCATTTGGCCTATCTGAACAGTGTAAACCATGTCATCACAGAATAGGAGAGTCATTTCACCAATCAGAAGATAGTGGGCTGTCTAATCAATGGCTGTGGAGCATGGTAATTTAACTAATTAGAACCGACTGGGCCATCTGACCAATCAGAGTAGAGTACAGGCATTTGGCCTATCAGAACAGATTAAGCCATGTCATCACAGAATAGGAGAGTCATTTCACCAATCAGAAGATAGTGGGCTGTCTAATCAATGGCTGTGGAGCATGGTAATTTGACCAATTAGAACAGACTGGGCCATCTGACCAATCAGAGCAGAGTAGGTTTATCTGACCAACCAAAGCAAATTGCGCCATGTGACAAATTAGAGTAGAGTACAGATTAAGCCATGTCATCACAGAATAGGAGAGTCATTTGACCAATCAGAAGAGAGCTGGTTGTTTGACCAGTGAAGTATTGTAATTTGACCAACTAAAACTGACTGGGCCATCTGGCCAATCAGAAAAGACTGGGCAAGCCAATGAATCGAAGCACTGACCATCTGACCAATCAAAGCAGACTAGGCCATGTGACCAATCAGAGCAGAGTAGAGCTCTATGACAAATCAAAAACAACTGGATCATGTGACCAATCAGCACTGTAGGGTTATCTTATCAAGCAGACCAAAGAACTGACCAATCAGAGCCAAGTAGACTCCCAAAAAGGCGGGGTTTAGAGAAACCAACTCATTAAAACTGAGGTTCACAATGATTTAAATCATTTTGTAACCTCAGATTGATGTAAACCTACATGAGGATACCTCCAAAATAAAAATGAGGACGTTTTAATGAAGTATAATAGAGGCTTTGAAAGGTGTGTATAACAGATGTTTCTGCTGTAATTCTCAGCTAAACGAGCCATCAGGTACAGTTGGAGTGTTGTAACCCAGTGTCTCTTAGAACAATTACTTTTAACTGTGACTTCATCTGGATCTGGGCTCGTCCTTGACTCCTTTTTATAGGAATAAAGGAGCGTTTGCTGCACAGCGGAGCGCTCCGGGCCTGTTATTACTTAAATAAATGAAGGGGTAATCATGGGTCAGTCGACTGCAGAAAGTAGACTGAGGAACTGGGGACTTGCACATATAATGAGAACAGTACGTACATCAACATCACGCCTTTGCCTTTGAATCTACAGTTTGTCTGCTTTCTCAATAGCTAACATGCTAATTAGGCATGGGACGATAACCGTTTACAACGGTTTGGAAAAGTTTTTAAGGTTTTAAAATCGCTAAAAATCTATGTTGTACCAAAAGTCTTGTCATCGATCCCAGTTATAAAAGCAACAAATAATAACTTGACTTCTAGTTGATCATTTGTAAAAGTGTCAGAAGGTCGATTTTTTTCCCATGAATCATCTGTTGAACTGCATCCCAATCATCACACATGCTGCAGAAGACCTACTGGAACCCGCATGGACCCATGATTCTCACAGAAATCAGTCAAGTTTAGTGAAGGAAAAATCATGGTTTGGGGTTACATTCAGTATGGGGGCGTGCGAGAGATCTGCAGAGTGGACGACAACATCAACAGCCTGAGGTAGCAAGACATTTGTGCTGCCCATTACATTACAAACCACAGGAGAGGGCAAATGCTTCAGCAGGGTAGCGCTCCTTCTCATACTTCAGCCTCCACATCAAAGCTCCTGAAAGCAAAGAAGGTCAAGGTGCTCCAGGATTGGCCAGCCCAGTCACCAGACATGAACTTTATTGAGCATGTCTGGGGTAAGATGAAGGAGGAGGCATTGAAGATGAATGCAAAGAATCTTGATGAACTCTGGGAGTCCTGCAAGAACGCTTTCTTTGGCATTCCCAATGACTTTATTAATAAGTGATTTGAGTCATTGCAGAGATGTATGGATGCAGTCCTCCAAGCTCATGATGGAGTCAGACACAATATTCATTCTGTTTCTACTGCACCATGACTTTATATTCTATACTGGACATTATTTCTGTTCAGTCTGTGCAGAGCGCGCGTGTCCACTTTGTGTGTGTGAGTGAACTTTGTAACGACAATGTGTGTGACTCATCGTTGCAACTCCACAACAAATGCATCAAATACTCATTCGGAAAGTTCTTACTGTCGTATTTCTCACAAACGTTACGTGAGATCTGCTTCCTTTATGTCTGTCTGTTGTCTGAGGCAGCCAAGGGCTGAGATTAAGGCACGCTGACAGGCACGTGGAAACGATGGGCGTGAAGGACTAGCCTTAAATACGCAGTACACAAAAAAATTCTTCTCAGAGTTATAAAATACTAGATAAATAGATAATAATCTGACGGGTGTTTTGAGCTGAAACTTTACAGGCACATTCTGGAGACACAAAAGACTTATATTAAATCTGGAAAATGGTAACCTAGGTGCCCTTTAATTATTTAGCCTGACATGTTTACTCTTCCACAATATTTTAAATGTTTCTTAATATTAAATTATATTGTGTTCAATGAGGGAAAAAAAGTTGCTGTTTTTTTTTTTTTACCCAGACATTTAGAAATAACATATTTTAGAGCAGTAATCAAAATACCATGATATTTTTATCCAAGGTTATTATACCATCAGAATCTTAGATCGGCCCATGCCTAGTTCTAATTGTAATGTTTATGCACTCTGTACACTGAAAAAAAGATTCATTGGATTTACTAATGGGCGGCACAGTAATTAGCGCTGTCGCCTCACAGCAAGAAGGTCGCTGGTTCGAGTTCTGACTATTTTATCTGCACCAAGGCCCGCGGCAACTTCCTCCTATGCTGTTTCCTTAACCTGCAAGTCTTTATTTTACAAATTATAAAGATCCTACAGTACTGTAATGCTTCTCACGCTCTATGAGGAGTGTCATTCATGTCTGGTGCACTCAGAGGACAATCGCCTGTGACATCATGTCATTTTGTTTTTGATTGTCAGGATGTTGTAGGCCTAGTAATAATAATATTTATACAATATAGTTATAATGATATTCATACATGATCAAACTAGTGTTACTTTCTCCGCTTCAGCGATGTCCAGCGGCAGAGTAAATCCTCGTTAATTCATGCTCTTGCAAAGGATGAGACAGACAGAAGTGATCAATGCATGCCCTTTTACTTATTTTCGTGTTGTCAGGTTCACAGTGCCAACAGCTCCCGGGTGGAATAACTTGAGTGAACATAAAACAAAGCCGAATAAAACTTTCTTCCTCTGCTTCAACTGCACAGCACACAGCGAGCTCACATCATCCAGCATGCGTGTCGAACTGCACTACCCACAATACATTTCGCTATAGACTACAACTCCCGTAAATAGCAGTCTTAAAGTGGCCACTTCTGTTTCCCCTCTCCTGCAACACTAGTGTGCAACTTAAGCAAAACTGATACTAAAATTGTTTTACATTTGGTTTGATAAATAAATATTTGTTGCAGTTTTTAATCGTTTAAGTTCATTTGATTGACTATATATGAATCAGCTGATATTATTGATGCATTTATTGGGAAAAATTGCTACTTTTTACTGTCATTCAATGTGTTTTTGGTCATTATTAGGGCCAGATGGAATCTGCGGATATTTTTTGCAATTTCTGCGGAGAATTTTGGTAAAAATCTGTGGATTTCTGCGGAATTATTTTGGGAGTCTCACAACTAACACCTTAATATGTGAAATATGTGTACTTTAAAAACTGAATAAATTCAGATTTACACACATTTACTCAAGTAAATAAACAGAATTAATGATGGGCTAAAAATCTGCGGATAATCTGCGGAATTCTGCGCTCGCAGATTCCGTGTGGGCCTAGTCATTATCAATGTACTGTCACTTTAATTGAGCGTGAGCAGCACAGCAAAAATAGACCCAGCGCCGAAACTATCGCGGCACTGCTGCTTCAGCGACGATCTAGCCTCGCGCTGACGCGCTGCTTCTGCGTGTGGTATGAAAGCTCTAATCTGTTACGCCCCATTCACACGGGGCTTCAGCGTCAACGCTTGACAGAGGGCGTGTCTGAAGTTGGGGCTGACGCGATCGTCATAGCAGCATCAGCCAATGTAATTAGTCAGCAATAGGCCACTGTCGAGCAGGTGTATTTGCACACAGTGATCTAATTGGCTGACGCTTCCGTCGGCGCTTGAAAAGTTGGGCAAGTCCCAACTTCTGCATCGAGCAACGCCTCTGAAGCGGCGCCGACGGATCCAC
>LR812519.1:4959036-4971536 GCA_903798195.1 Danio kyathit
GTATTTTGACACTGATAATAATAATAATAATAATAATAATAATAATAATAATAATAATAATAATAATAATAATAATAATAATAATTTTACAATTCATTCATTTATTTTATTTTCGGCTTAGTGCCTTTATTAATTAGGGGTCGCCAGAGCGGAATGATCCGCCAACTTATTCAGTTCATTTTTTACGCAGTGGATGCCTTCCAGCTGCAACCCAGTACTGGAAAATAATTTTGCTATGTATTTATAATTTTTTTTAAACATTTTTTGTTTGTCAAATATCTATAATGTATCTACACATGATCATATGGCATGCATTTTAATTGTCGTTTTCCTTTCTCTGTTTTTCCAGAGTTTTTTCTGGAGTTGCTGGACAACTCGGAGAAGTCTCTGAACGACATGTTTGTGCGCACATATGGCAAACTCTACACACACAATTCGGAGATGTTCGAGGACCTGTTCTCGGAGCTGAAGCGCTACTACACCGGCGGGAACGTCAACCTGGAGGAGGTGCTGAACGATTTCTGGTCGCGTCTGCTGGAAAGAATGTTCCAGCTGCTCAACTCGCAGTTCACCTTCAGCGACGACTATCTGGAGTGCATCAGCAAATACACTGACCAGCTCAAGCCGTTCGGAGATGTGCCGCGAAAACTCAAGGCGCAGGTCACTAAAGCTTTCATCGCCGCCAGATCCTTCGTCCAGGGACTCATGGTGGGCCGAGAAGTGGCCAACAGAGTGGCCAAGGTAAGATCTTTGATGGATGATTTTGTATTAGTGTAATGGATCTGCAATGTTTTTTAAATGGCACCTATGATGCTAAATGAACTTTTGGACGCTTTTGGACAGCTTAGTTAGTATGTAGGTATGGAGTACTGTCATATTGGAGTGCAATATATATACTTTTATATCATTATTAATATTAAGTTTTTACATTAAACAAAAATACATACATTTGAGTGTGGAAAAGAAGAGTATGCAACCTTTGGGACATACTATTTCATCATTAACTGACCTTCATGTTGCTTAGTTACGTCTCCTGTCGATCATCTTGACACATCCTCCACATTTCCTTCATATTTAAATACATACATTAAGATGCCGTTCACAAGTCTTTCATGCAGAGACATTTCCTCAAGTCTTTGAATAATTATTAATTCAGAAATTAATGTCCTTAAAGAATGTTTTCTAAGTTTCAAAACTGATTTGTAGTTAATTTAAAATATTTAATTTAATTAAATTTTAGATTATTTTTATTTATTTATTTATTTATTTATTTATTTATTTATTTATTTATTTATTTATTTATGTTGTGTTATTTTTTATTTTATTTTATTTTTTCAATATAAATTACAATTATAATGTAAATATTAGTATTAATATATGTATACATTATGTGTGTATTTTGACAGTAATAATAATAATAATAATAATAATAATATTAATAATAATAATAATAATAATGATGATAATAATAATAATAATAATAATAAGAGTAATAATAATAAAAACAAAAGAAAAAAAAAGTAAATCTATTATCATGTAAATATTAGTGTTAATATATGTATGCATTATGTGTGTATTTTGACACTGGTAATAATAATAATAATAATAATAATAATAATAATAATAATAATAATAATAATAATAATAATACAAACAAAATAAAAATAAATAAATAAATAAATAAATAAATAAGTAAATATTTTATCATGTAAATATTAGTGTTAATATATGTATCCATTATGTGTATATTTTGACACTGGTAATAATAATAATAATAATAATAATAATAATAATAATAATAATAATAATAATAATAATAATAATAATAATAATAATAATAATTATAATAAAACAAATAAATAAATGTATTATAATTTAAATGTTAGTGTTAATATATGTATACATTATCTGTACATTTTAATGCTGATAATAATAATAATAATAATAATAATAATAATAATAATAATAATAATAATAAAACAAATAAATAAATGTATAATAATTTAAATGTTAGTGTTAATATATGTATACATTATCTGTATATTTTAATGCTGATACTAATAATAATAATAAAAATAATAATAATAATAATAATAATAATAATAATAATAATAATAATAAAACAAATAAATAAATGTATAATAATTTAAATGTTAGTGTTAATATATGTATAGATTATCTGTATATTTTGATGCTGATATTAATAATAATAATAATAATAATAATAATATTAATAATAATAATAATAATAATGATAATAATAATAATAAGAGTAATAATAATAAAAACAAAAGAAAAAAAAAGTAAATCTATTATCATGTAAATATTAGTGTTAATATATGTATGCATTATGTGTGTATTTTGACACTGGTAATAATAATAATAATAATAATAATAATAATAATAATAATAATAATAATAATAATAATACAAACAAAATAAAAATAAATAAATAAATAAATAAATAAATAAATAAATAAGTAAATATTTTATCATGTAAATATTAGTGTTAATATATGTATCCATTATGTGTATATTTTGACACTGGTAATAATAATAATAATAATAATAATAATAATAATAATAATAATAATAATAATAATAATAATAATAATAATAATTATAATAAAACAAATAAATAAATGTATTATAATTTAAATGTTAGTGTTAATATATGTATACATTATCTGTACATTTTAATGCTGATAATAATAATAATAATAATAATAATAATAATAATAATAAAACAAATAAATAAATGTATAATAATTTAAATGTTAGTGTTAATATATGTATACATTATCTGTATATTTTAATGCTGATACTAATAATAATAATAAAAATAATAATAATAATAATAATAATAATAATAATAATAATAATAATAATAATAATAATAATAATAATAAAACAAATAAATAAATGTATAATAATTTAAATGTTAGTGTTAATATATGTATAGATTATCTGTATATTTTGATGCTGATATTAATAATAATAATAATAATAATAATAATAATAATAATAATGATAATGATAATGATAATGATAATAATAATAATAATAATAATAATAATAATAATAATAATAAATGCATTTTACTATGTTTTTTATTTGTTTATTATTTTAGTTTTTCAAATATCTATAATGTATCTACACATGATCAAATGACATGCATTTTAATTGTCGTTTTCCTCTCTCTATTTGTCCAAGAAAGTCTTTATTTATGTGTTTATAGAAGTTCACACTACTACTACTAGAGTACAGATGATTCTACCATTCCAGTTTCTAACGGAAATAGTAGACCAACCAGGAACCTTTGGCATACTCTATTCAACACACATACTAGATAGTACGTTTGGGTGATACTAATTCTATTTTCTATTTAAGACAGATAGCAAACGAATAGGGACGCAGCAATAACTTCCCACAATTACAAAACAGACTAATATACTTTTAGAACACTCTGGAAATGGAATTTAAAACACATTCCGAAAATGGAATGATAACTCTGTAGTTTAAGGTGATGTAGTTACACATGTTCTATCCACTTACCATAATAATTACAATAATGCATAATTACATGGAACTAACCCTAAACCAGGGGCCGCATAGTGGCGCAGTGGGTAGCGCTGTCGTCCCCACAACAAGAAGGTCACTGGTTTGAGCCTCGGGCTTCCTCCAGGTGCTCCGGTTTCCTCCACAAGTCCAATGTGGTACAGGTGAATTGGGGAAGCCAAAATTGTCCGTAGTGTATGTGTGTGTGAATGAGAGTGTATGGGTGTTTCCCAGTGATAGGTTGTGGCTGGAAGAGCATCCGCTGCATAAAACATATGCTGGATAAATTGGCAGTTCATTCTGCGGTGGCAATCCCAGATTAAAGGGACTAAGCCGAAAAGAAAATGAATGAATGAATGAACACTAAACCTAATCCACATTCTAATTCCAACCATTTTGTAAGTATGTAGTGAGTACATATGTTTAATTAATGTTACTCAGTAGTTAAATGAATAGCTACACTGTATCTACGTCACCTTAAAATAAAGTGTGACCAATTAAACGCTGGGGATGATCCACGGCCAGATCCTTCATTCAGGGGCTCATGGTGGGCAGAGAATTGGCCAACAAGGTGGCCAAGGTAAAACGGCTATTTTTACATGCGTCTGGATGCTGGAGCTCAGCTTTCAGTGGACGTCTAGACAGGTCAGAGGCCTTGATGGGGTGGGGTGGGGGGTGGGGGGGGGGGGTAACAGATCAGGAGGAAACCTTAGAAAAGATCAGGGAAAGAGGAAATGCTGATGTATTTTCTGTGCTAATTTATTATTATTATTATTATTATTATTATTATTATTATTATTATTATTATTATTATTATTATTATTATTATTATTATTATTATTATTATTAACAGTAATAATAATAGTGATAATAATAAGAAGAATACAAATAAGAATAAAAGAATAATAAATAAATAAAATAATAATAATAATAATATAATGCAATAAAATATATAGTGTGCACAATATAAGATAATCAAATGTAAATATTTTGTTGCTGTTGTTATTATTATTATTTTATTATTACTAATAATAATATTATTATTATTATTATATTAATAATAATAATAATAATAATAATAATAATAATAATAATAACAATAATAATAATAATAATAATAATAATAATAATAATAATGACAGCAACAATACAATATTGCAGTTTCTTTTATGATGATGGTAATTAAATAATACTGAATGTATTTAACAAACGTATATTAATATTAAACAACAAGAACACCTATCATAATAATCAAAATTAATAATAATCAAATTATTACTATGACTATTATGTTTTTATTTTTTATTGCTGTATTATTTAGTAATATACTGACGTTTTGAACTGCTAAGTAATAATAATAATAATAATAATAATAATAATAATAATAATAATAATAATAATATTAACAACAATAATAATAATAGCAATAGCAATAATAATAATAATGATAATAATAATAATAATAATAATAATAATAATAATAATAATAATAATAATAATAATAATAATAATAATAATAATAATAATAATAATAATGACAGCAACAATACAACATTGCAGTTTCTTTTTTATGATGATGGTAATTAAATAATACTGAATGTATTTAACAAACATATATTAATAAACAACAACAACAACACAAATAATAATAATCAAAATTATCAATAATCAAATTATTACTATGACTATTATGTTTTTATTTGTTTATTGCTGTATTATTTAGTAATATACTGACGTTTTGAACTGCTAAGTAATAATAATAATAATAATAATAATAATAATAATAACAATAATAATAACAATAATAATAATAGCAATAATAATAATAATAATAATAATAATAATAATAATAACAATAATAATAACAATAATAATAATAGCAATAATAATAATAATAATAACAACAACAATAATAATAATAACAATAATAATAATAATAATATAAATAATAATAATAATAATAATAATAATAATAATAATAATAATAATAATAATAATAACAACAATAATAATAATAACAATAATAATAATAATATAAATAATAATAATAATAATAATAATAATAATTATTATTATTATTATTATTATTATTATTAATTATTAATATTATTATTAATATATATATATATATATATAGTGTGATAACAACAACAACAACAATAATTTTAATAATAATAATAATAATAATAATAATAATAATAATAATAATAATAATAATAATATTAATAATAATAATAATAATAATAATAATAATAATAATAATAATAATAATAATTGTTATTATTATTATTAATATTATGGTGTCACGGTGGTGCAGTGGGTAGCACAATCGCCTCACAGCAAGAAGATTGCTGATTCTAGCCCTGACTAGGTCAGTTGGCATTTCTGTGTGGAGTTTGCATGTTCTCCCCGTGTTGGAGTTGGTTTCCTCCGGGTGCTCGGGTTTACCCCACAGTTTAAAGACATGCGCTATAGGTGAATTCGGTAAGCTAAATTGTTCATAGTGTATGAGTGTGAATGGGAGTGTAGGGGTGTTTCCCAGTGATGGGATGCAGCTGGAAGGGCATCCGCTGCGTAAAACATATGCTGGATAAGTTGGCGGTTTATTCCTATTATAATAATAATAATAATAATAATTATTATTATTATTATTATTATTATTATTATTATTATTATTATTATTATTATTATTATTATTATTATTATTATCATTGTCATCATCACACTACTATTATTACTATATAGTCAAATTAATGTCATTATTGAGGTTTTTGGCATATTTCATGATCTAAAACATCTTCTGAACACACATGTAATTGTCAGAGGCCGTTCTGCTCTCTGCACTCTTCAGTCTGTGATTTTCAGTGTTTCAGTGTTGTTAACTGGTCTGAGCAGCACAGAAACAGTGTGTTTTCTTCTCGTTTGATGTGCCAGTGCTGCGCTGGACAGGTTGTGACACCACTGATGCCCTGTGAAGACACACACACACACACACACACACACACACACACACACACACACACACACCACACACACACACACACACACACACACACACACACACACACACACACACACACACACACACACACACACACAGACACACACACACACAGACACACACATTCTGTCTGAAGGCAAGATTAAAGCTGTGGGTCTGGCAGGCGCAGCGGGCATCTCTGCTCCATCACTCACAGCTCGTCTCAATCACATTTTCTGCTGGATGTTTATGCTCTTTAATGGCTTTCTGGATGATTAGGAGGATTATTGACACATTTCCTACTGAAAAAAAAACAATAAAAGCATGGAGAATGTCTGCTCCGCTGGCTGTGAGGGCTTTTGATGAAGGTGGATGTTGTGCAATGTTTTTTTTTTTTTTTTGAATGCTTATTTTTTTTCTGTGACGTCCAATCACAGCTGTTGTTTAGAGTTCACCGTAAAAAACTATAGGCTTGAGAACTGAGCAGTATTGCAAATTATGTACAGTATATGTGTGTATGGACAGAGGAGAAAATGAAGAGAGAAACTGAGCTAAATATGTTGCAAACTGAGGAATAAGAACTCATTCAGGAAATGTAATTTAACTCTTGCGGAAATAGAATTTACTGTAGGATATTCTAGAAATTAATTTAAGAACACTTTGGAAAACATATGGGGTGACACGGTGACTTAGTGGTTAGCACTGTGGCCTCACAGCAAGAAGGTTGCTGATTCGAGCCCTGGCTGGGCCAGTTGGCATTTCTGTGTGGAGTTTGCATGTTCTCCCCGTGTTGGTGTGGGTTTCCTCCGGGTGCTCCGGTTTCCCCCACAGTCCAAACACATGCGCTATAGGGGAATTGAATAAACTGAATTGGCCGTAGTGTATGAGTGTTTGTGAATGTGAGAGTGTATGGGTGTTTCCCAGTACTGGGAAAATATAATTTGGGACACTTGCAATATATAAATTAGAACACTGTGGAAATATAAATTAGAATTCTCAGGAACTAGAATTTAGAACACCCTGAAAACAAAATGTAGAACACTCAGGAAATAGAATTTAGGACACTTTTATAGGAAGTTTCATAGGAATAGAATTTAGAACAGCAAAAATATAGAGTTTTGAAAATTAAGAAAATAGAATTTAGAACACATAGGAAATCGATTTTGGAAAAATTGGAAAAAGAATTTAGAACACAGGAAAAATCATTTGGAACACAGGAAATATATTTTAGAACACAGCAAATAGAGTTTGGAACATAGCAAAACATTGGAACACATAGAAAATAGAATTTGGAACACATATGAAAAAGAATTTAGAACATGGCAAATAGAATTTGGAACACCGGAAATATAATTTAGAACACATAGGAATAGAATTTAGAACACATAGGAAATAGAATTTAGAACATGGCAAATAGAATTTGGAACACAGGAAATATAATTTAGAACATAGCCAATAGAATTTGTAACACATATGTAATATAATTTGGATCACATAGGAAATGGAATTTGGAACACATGGGAAATAGAATTTGGAACACATAGGAAATAGAATTTTGAACACATAGGAAATAGAATTTGGAACACATAGGAAACAGAATTTAGAACATGGCAAATAGAATTTGGAACACAGGAAATAGAATTTAGAACATAGCCAATAGAATTTGAAACACATATGTAATATAATTTGGAACACATAGGAAATAGAATTTAGAACACATGGGAAATAGAATTTAGAACACATGGGAAATAGAATTTAGAACACATGGGAAATAGAATTTAGAACACATGGGAAATAGAGTTTGGAACACATGGGAAATAGAATTTAGAACACATGGGAAATAGAGTTTAGAACACATGGGAAATAGAATTTAGAACACATGGGAAATAGAATTTAGAACACATGGGAAATAGAGTTTAGAACATGGCAAATATAATTTGAAACAAAGCAAATATAATTTGGATCATAGCAAATATAATTTGGAACATAGCAAAAAAGGAACTCACAGGAAATAGAATTTTAAACACGCTGAAAGTAAAATGTAAAACACCCAAGATATGAAATGTAGGAGACTTAGGAAATAGAATTTAGAACAATGTGGAAATATAATTTAGAACACTAAAAATAAAGAATTTTGAACAATCAGGAAACAGAATTTAGAATCCCTCTACCCAAAGCACACAACAAAAAATGCATCCATACATTTTAAAATACTTTTTCCTGTGTGCTTTATGTGCTGTTTTCTTCATGGGGACAAACAATAAATATCCTCACAAATACAACATTTACTGGTATTGCTACTTGAGGGGACATTTTGTCCCTACCACGTAAGAAATATAAGGTATACACACACCCACACCCACACTCACTGATTTTTAAATAATTAGACATCACAAGTTGTGCTTGCTAAAAAAAAAAAAAAAAATCATAAAAAATCGTTTATTAGAAAGCATTTCTTTAATTATCATTTTCATAGAAAGTAAAAGTGTTCTAAGTTTAGATCCTACTTTATAAACCCAAACATTTACTGAAGCTTCAGGATAAAAGCCTAGAGTGCATTACCTTTCACTTAACATGCAGAAAAGCATCTCAAACACACAGCTCTTCTTTAGCCACAGCAAACAAATATTCAGAGAAATTCAGGATCAACAAGCCTCGAGGTGCAAAGCTTAAAATGTGTGTATTATTACCAGCGACAGGATGCTGCTGGATTACACACACACACACACACGCACGCACGCACGCACGCGCGCACACACACACACACACACACACACACACACACACACACACACACACACACACACACACACACACACACACACACACACACACACACATGCAGGTTTTTGCAGAACTGGATGCTATAAAGGAGCTTCATTATAGGGTAACTTTAATTAATTAGTCATTAGCAAATGTTAGATAATTCTAGCTGACAGATTAGATGTTCATGCACAATACAGACTTAATGAAATCTACATAAATAGGTGTTATTTTTAGTTGTTTTAATTGTTGATCATGATATAATATAATATAATATAATATAATATAATATAATATAATATAATATAATATAATATAATATAATATAATATAATATAATAAACAAGTTTATTTATATATCACATTTCAAATGGCAATGTAAAGTGATTTATATAAAAGAAATTAGAAGTAATCATACAATAATGACTGACAATTAAGAGATTTATTAGCAAGGTAAACTTAATAAAATGATAATTTAACATATAATTAAAATAAATAAGAATAAAGAGGAGGAAGACGATAAAGTGCATCAGTAAAATTTTTAATTAATTAAATAGAAGAAAATAAAATAAGTAAATAAATAATAAAGTAAATCATTTGCAAACATATAATGCTACCTAACAGATTAGACATTCATGCACCATACAAACTTAATTAAATCCATATAAATGTGTTATTTTTGTTGTTTTCATTGTCATTTATAATATAATATAATATAATATAGTATAATATAATATAATATAATATAATATAATATAATATAATATAATATAATATAATATAATATAATATAATATAATATAATATATAATAATATAATATATAATAATATAATATAATATAATATAATATAATATAATATAATATAATATAATATAATATAATATAATATATAATAATATAATATATAATAATATAATATAATATAATATATAATAATATAATATAATATAATATAATATAACATAATATAATATAATATAATATAATATAATATAATATATAATAATATAATATATAATAATATAATATATAATAATATAATATAATATAATATAATATAATATATAATAATATAATATATAATAATATAATATAATATAATATAATATAATATAATATAATATAATATAATATAATATAATATAATATAATATAATATAATATAAATGCAGTGGCGCAGTAGGTAGTGCTGTTGCCTCACAGCAAGAACGTCGCTGGGTCGCAGGTTCGAACCTCGGCTGGGCTGGGTCAGTTGGCGTTTCTGTGTGGAGTTTGCATGTTCTCCCTGCATTCGCGTGGGTTTCCTCCGGGTGCTCCGGTTTCCCCCACAGTCCAAAGACATGCGGTATAGGTGAATTGGGTAAGCTAAATTGTCCGTAGTGTTTGAGTGTGAATGAGTGTGTGGAAATTCCCAGAGATGGGTTGCGGCTGGAAGGGCATCCGCTGCGTAAAATCATGCTGGATAAGTTGGTGGTTCATTCCACTGTGGCGACCCCGCAAGGGACAAAGCCGACAAGAAAATGAATGAATGAATGAATAATATAATATAATATATATGCGGTGGCGCAGTAGGTAGTGCTGTCACCTCACAGCAAGAAGGTCGCTGGTTCGAGCCTCAGCTGGGTCAGTTGGCGTTTCTGTGTGGAGTTTGCATGTTCTCCCCGCGTTCGTGTGGGTTTCCTCCAGGTGCTCCGGTTTCCTCCACAGTCCAAAGACATGCAGTACAGGTGAATTGGGTAGGCTAAATTGGCCGTAGTGTATGAGTGTGTGAATGAGTGTGTATGGATATTTCCCAGAGATGGGTTGCAGCTGGAAGGGCATCCGCTGCGTAAAAAACATGTGCTGGATAAGTTGGCGGTTCATTCCGCTGTGGCAACCCCGGAATAATAAAGGGACTAAGCCGAAAAGAAAATGAATGAATGAATAATATAATATAATTACAAGTTTATCTTTACATCACATTTCAAATGACAATAAAAGGTAATCATACTATAATTAAAAAAATAATAAATCAGCGTAGCAAAACTTAAAAATAAGTCTAAATATAAATATAAAATAATGCTAATTATTATAAAAGTAATGTATAATTAAAATAAATAATTAGAAAGAGGAGGATTATTATTAGTGTATCATCAGCAAAAGTATAAAACAAACAAACAAACAAACGAATACATAAATAATTATCCAAAAATAAACAAATAAAATAAATAAATAAATAAATATAAAAAATAAATTAATAAATAAATAAAATAAATAAATAAATATCCCCCCGAAAATAAAATAAATAAATAAATATCCCCCCGAAAATAAATAAATAAATAAATAAATAAATATCCCAAAAATTTAATTAAATAAATAAAGAATTATCCCCAAAAAATAAATAAGTAAATAAATATCCAGTAAATAAATAAATAAATAATAGAATAAATATATAAATGTCCAAGAAATGAATAAAATAAACAAATAAATAAATAAATACCCAGAAATTAACTAAAATTAACTAAAATTAAATAAAATTAAATAAATAAATAAATAAATAAATGTTATGTTTGTGTCATCTGTTCTAGTCTGTCTTGTTTTAAAGTGTGTGTATTTTCAATGTCAGTGTGCAGGAACCAACAGGAACATGATCTGCTCAGGAATAAACAGCTCCGATTACATTTTCTGAGATTAATTGTGATCCGAGGCCTCGTCGCTGGTGTATTTTCTCTGAATTATGCGCTGAAAATCCCACTCATGCAGATTATGAGAGCCATTTGGAGGATTCATGCTGTACTTTAACTGCTGAAAGGGGCAAAAAAAGATTTAGCAGATTATTATTTCCCAGAGATTTTGAGGATAACGGTATTTAAAGAGCAGCATGCAGCATTTAGAGCTGGAGAGCGGATGTGAGCTTTAAAATGACGTGCTTTACAATGACAATTGCATTTTCTTTTTTAAAAGCAGTGGTTGAGTCGGGGTTATTTTAGTGTCGTTGATATTATTTATCTCTGCTTTTTAGGTGATGAAACATTTTTGGTTCATGGTTTTAGTTTAAAACTACATTGTAAAACCCAACAGTAACTTTATCAAATGAAATGAGTGTAGTCAACTCAAAATTTATTTAAAGTTAATTCTATTCAGTGTTGAAGATAATGAGTTAATTAAATACCTCATTACTTCAACTTAAATGGATTAAGTTCACAGTACTCATATA
>LR812519.1:4974036-4979036 GCA_903798195.1 Danio kyathit
GCGCCACTGCGTCGCCTATTATTATTATTATTATTATTAATGGTAATAGTAATAAAAGCAATAATGACTGGAGTAATAATTTCATTTGAAACCACATATAATTAGTAATAAAAAAATATTTAATAAATAAATAAATATTTAACAATTGACTGTTATATTTTACGTTTAATAAATGCGACCTTGCTGAACAGAACTGACCCCAAACTTTTGGCTGGAAGTGTGTGTGTGTATATATATATATGAAGTTATTTTTGTATAAATTAAATGTTAAAATTAAATATAAATTAAACCAAGAAACCTACTACTAATAGGAAAATTATGTACAAGAAGAATAAAACTTAACACCAATTAACGTTCCCAGAAATGCTATTGTATTATATTTATATATATATAGCTTAAAGACTAATAATTTTGACCTTAAAATGGATTTTAAAAAAAATTAAAACTGCTTTTATTCTAGCCGAAATAAAACAAACAAGACTTTCTCCAGAAGGAAAAATATTATCAGACATACTGTGAAAAATTGTATTTCTTATATATATTATTAGGCAAGTTGTATTTTTGAGGATTAATTTTATTATTGAACATCAACCATGTTCTCAATGAACCCAAAAAACTCTTTAATATCAAAGCTGAATATTTTTGGAAGTAGTTTTTAGTTTGTTTTTAGTTTGAGCTATTTTAGGAGGATATCTGTGTGTGCAGGTGACTATTACTGTGCAGAATTATTAGGCAACTTAACAAAAAACTAATATATACCCATTTCAATGATTTATTTTCACCAGTGAAACCAATATAACATCTCAACATTCACAAATATACATTTCTGACATTCAAAAACAAAACAAAAACAAATCAGGGACCAATATAGCCACCTTTCTTTGCAAGGACACTCAAAAGCCTGCCATCCATGGATTCTGTCAGTGTTTTGATCTGTTCACCATCAACATTGCGTGCAGCAGCAACCACAGCCTCCCAGACACTGTTCAGAGAGGTGTACTGTTTTCCCTGCTTGTAAATCTCACATTTGATGATGGACCACAGGTTCTCTATGGGGTTCAGATCAGGTGAACAAGGAGGCCATGTCATTAGTTTTTCTTCTTTTAGACCCTTTCTTGCCAGCCACGCTGTGGAGTACTTGGACACGTGTGATGGAGCATTGTCCTGCATGGAAATCATGTTTTTCTTGAAGGATGCAGACTTCTTCCTGTACCACTGCTTGAAGAAGGTGTCTTCCAGAAACTGGCAGTAGGACTGGGAGTTGAGCTTGACTCCATCCTCAACCCGAAAAGGCCCCACAAGCTCATCTTTGATGATACCAGCCCAAACCAGTACTCCACCTCCACCTTGCTGGCGTCTGAGTCGGACTGGAGCTCTCTGCCCTTTACCGATCCAGCCACGGGCCCATCAAGACTCACTCTTATTTCATCAGTCCATAAAACCTTAGAAAAATCAGTCTTGAGATATTTCTTGGCCCAGTCTTGACGTTTTAGCTTGTGTGTCTTGTTCAGTGGTGGTCGTTTTTCAGCCTTTCTTACCTTGGCCATGTCTCTGAGTATTGCACACCTTGTGCTTTTGGGCACTCCAGTGATGTTGCAGCTCTGAAATATGGCAAAACTGGTGGCAAGTGGCATCTTGGCAGCTGCACGCTTGACTTTTCTCAGTTCATGTGCAGTTATTTTGCACCTTGGTTTTTCCACACGCTTGCGACCCTGTTGACTATTTTGAATGAAACGCTTGATTGTTGGATGATCACGCTTCAGAAGCTTGGCAATTTTAAGAGTGCTGCATCCCTCTGCAAGATATCTCACTATTTTTGACATTTCGGAGCCTGTCAAGTCCTTCTTTTGACCCATTTTGCCAAAGGAAAGAAAGTTGCCTAATAATTATGCACACCTGATATAGGGTGTTGATGTCATTAGACCACACCCCTTCTCATTACAGAGATGCACATCACCTAATATGCTTAATTGGTAGTAGGCTTTCGAGCCTATACAGTTTGGAGTAAGACAACATGCATAAAGAGGACGATGTGGTCAAAAAACTCATTTGCCTAATAATTCTGCACTCCCTTGTATATATATAGATAGATAGATAGATAGATAGATAGATAGATAGATAGATAGATAGATAGATAGATAGATAGATAGATAGATAGATAGATAGATAGATATATATATATATATATATATATATATATATATATATATATATATATATATATATAGATATAGATATACAGTTGAAGTCAGAATTATTAGCCCCCCTGTTTATTTTTTTTCCCCAATTTCTGTTTAACGGAGAGAAGATTTTTTCAACACATTTCTAAACATAATAGTTTTAATAACTCATTTCTAATAACTGATAAATTTTATCTTTGCCATGATGACAGTAAATAATATTTGACTAGATATGTTTCAAGGCACTTCTATACAGCTTAAAGTGACATTTAAAGGCTTAACTAGGTTAATTAGGTTAACTAGGCAGGTTAGAGTAATTTCGCAAGTCATTGTATAATGTTTGTTCTGTAGACTATTGAATTAAAATATAGCGTAAAAAGGGCTAATAATTTTGACCTCAAATTGGTTTAAACATTTTTAAAACTGCTTTATTCTAGCCGAAATAAAACAAATAAGACTTTCTCCAGAAGAAAAAATATTATCAGACATACTGTGAAAATTTCCTTGCTCTGTTAAACATCATTTGCGAAATATTTAAAAAGAAAAAAAAATTCAAAGGGGGGGCTAATAATTCTGACTTCAACTGTATATATATATATATATATATATATATATATATTTTTTTTTTTTTTTTTTTTCGATTGTTTTCAGAACAAACCATCTTTATACAATGACTTGTCTAATTACCCTAACCTGCCTATAACCTAGTTAAGCCTTTAAATGTCACTTTAAGCTGAATTCTAGTATCTTGAAAAATATCTATTATTTTTATTAGGAATAAGTTATTAAAACTATTATGTTGAAAAAAATCTTCTCACCGGTAAACATAAATTGGGGGAAAAAAGTGAACGTGGGCTAATAATTCAGGAGGGCAAATGATTCTGACTTCAACTGTATGTATTAATGTATCAGGTGTGTGTGCTTCAGTGCAGCCAGTGGTCTAAATGTGTTGGTGTTGTGTCATGATGTGTGTGTTTCTGCTCTCTCGTGTCCCTGTCGACCCTTAACATTTGAGACGTGGTTAAAGTTCAGACTCTGTCAAGTGCGGCAGCTTTCATCGCGGGCGGCCCATGGCTGTGAACACAACACCGAATCACACACACGCCTGGGAGTGAAGGGGAGCGCCGGAGATCAGGTCACAGATGCCCAGCGCAGCGGCGGCGAGATTTTTCTTTTAGTCAGCCGCTGTGTGTTCGGCTCCATACAGACAGCAATCCAGTCCAGATTAGGGCTGGGAGATAGGATAAAAATCTCACATATGCGGATATCAATATATATTGTGATATAGTATCATTTCTGTAAATTTAGTCAACTAATAGTTTATATAGTATAGATCTATATATATGAGAGAGAACATGCAAACTCCACACAGAAACGCCAACTGACCCAGCTGAGGCTCGAATCAGCGACCTTCTTGCTGTGAGGCGACATCACTACCTACTGCGCCACTGCATTGCCCTTATTCTTCGTTATAATTTTTAATTTATTTTATTATTTATTAATTATTATTATTATTCATTCATTCTTTCATTTTATTTTCGGCTTAGTCCCTTTATTAATCCGGGGTCGCCACAGCGGAATGAACCGCCAACTTATCCAGCACATGTTTTAGGCAGCGGATGCCCCTCCAGCTGCAACCCATCTCTGGGAAACATCCACACACACTCATTCACACTCATACTCTACGGCCAATTTAGCCTACCCAATTCACCTGTACCGCATGTCTTTGGACTAGGGGGGAAACCGGAGCACCCAGAGGTGCAGGGAGAACATGCATACTCCACACAGAAACGCCAACTGACCCAGCCGAGGCTCGACCCAGGGACCTTCTTGCTGTGAGGCGACAGCACTACCTACTGCGCCACTGCGTCGCCTAATTATTATTATTATCATTTAAATTTATTTCATTTAAATTTAATTTAATTTAATTGTATTATTTATTTTATTATTATTAATGTATTTTATTTTAATTTAATTTAATTTAATTTAACATATTTTTTATTCTTCATTTTTCTTTTTTTCTTTTCTTTTTTTATTTATTTTATTACTATAATTGTATTTTTTATTTGATTTTTTTTCATTTAATTAATTTTAATTAAATTTGTTTTAATGCATTTTTTATTATTTATTCTTTTTATTTTATTTTTTATTTTATTTTTTATTTTATTATTTATTTTATTATTATATATGCATTTTATTTCATTTTATTTTTTTTAGTTTAATTTAATTTAATTTATTTTAATTTGATTATTTTGGTTTATTATATTTTACTTTATTTTATTATTTATTTTATTATATATGTTTTTTATTCAATTTTAATTTATTTTAATTTAACATGTTTTCAATTTTTTGTTTTATTCTTTATTAATTTAATTTAATTTAATTTAATTTAATTTAATTTTATTTAATTTAATTTTATTTAATTTAATTTAATTTAATTTAATTTAATTTAATTTAATTTAATTTAATTTAATTTAATTTAATTTAATTTAATTTAATTTAATTTTATTTAATTTAATTTTATTTTATTTTATTTTATTCATTTTCCTTCGACTTAGTCGCTTTATTCATCAGGGGTCGCCACAGCGGAATGAACCGGCAACTATTCCAGCATATGTTTTACACAGCGGATGCCCTTCCAGCTGCAACCCAGTACTGGGAAACACCCATACACACTCATTCACGCACACGTACACACACAGACACACACACACACACACACACACACACACATACACTATGGCCAATTTAGCTCACCCAATTCACCTGTACAGAATGTCTTTGGACTGTGGGAGAAACCGGAGCACCCGGAGGAAACCC
>LR812519.1:4986536-5034036 GCA_903798195.1 Danio kyathit
TGTTTTACTTATATTTAATGACAATTTATTTACATCAAACCATGATTTCAATTTATTAATTTCTGTTTTAATCAACTCCATAAGTTTTGGTAAATTATCCCCAGAACAAAAAATACTCGTATCATCTGCAAATAAAATAAACTTAAACAACTTTGATATCTTACACATATCATTAATGTAAATTATAAACAATATTGGACCTAAAACTGAACCTTGTGGTATGCCACAATTTACATTTAGGTATAAAGATTTATGATTGCCAATTTCCACGTACTGTTGCCTATTTTTTAAGTAACTGCTTATCCAGTCCAAGGCTACTCCTCGAATGCCATACCTTTCTAATTTACTTACCAATATGTTATGATTTATTGTATCAAATGCTTTCTTCAAATCTATAAAAATTCCAACTACCTTTTCCTTTTTATCTATCTTATTAGTAATTTCCTCAATAATTTCTGTTAATGCCAGAGATGTTGATCTATTTTCCTGAAACCATATTGCTCATCAGCTAAAAGATTTTGCGTTTCTATAAAATTATTAAGCCTTTCAACAAAGAGTTTTTCTAAAATTTTTGAAAACTGAGATAATATAGAGATTGGTCTATAATTTGTAAAGTATTGTTTATCTCCAGATTTATAAATTGGAATTATCTTTGCAATTTTCATTTTATTTGGAAATTTACCAGTTTGGAAAGATCTATTACAAATATACGTTAATGGTTCTACAATGTCTTCAATCACTTTCTTAATTATATTCATATCAATATTATTCCAATCCATGGATGATTTATTTTTACATTTCTTTACAATACCTATTATTTCCTTTTTATCTACTAATTTGACAAAAATAGAATTGGGATTTCTCTCAATCAATTCAATATCCACCCCTTCTACATTTACTAAATTGTTGATATTTTTAACCAATTCTGGTCCCACATTTATAAAAAATTTATTGAAACAATTTACTATTTCTTCTTTATTATTTATTTTACGGTCACTTTCCATAAAGTATTCAGGATAATTTATATTTTTACTATCATTTCCATTTCTTATAATTTTATTTAATATATTCCATAAGCCTTTCAAATTGTTTCTATTATTATCTAATATTCTATTGTAGTATTCCTTTTTACTTTTTCTAATAATAGTAACTAATTTATTCTTATACTTTTTATATCTATTTTATATATTTTATATATAATAATAAAGTATTGAATACAAACAATTCATCACCTTAGAATTATAAGGTTCTATCTGACATTTTTGTCAAAATTGAGTTATTGACATATTCTTATTAAATGACAACTTATTTACATTATGGGATGTTTTTTTATAAGTTGTTTACATTTTAAGACGTTTTATTAAAAAAAAACTAAACTAAAAAAACCTAATGTTACACACGTACTGTTCGCTATGCAAAAACTTTGAAGCTCAATATCTCAAAATCAATCAGAACGCAGATAGAACATTATAATTCCAAGGTGATTAATTGTACTCATTGTAAAGTTGTATTGCGAGTTGAGAACCTAAATTATAAAGTAGAAACAATTTTGCCTAGTCCTCCTTAACATTTAGCCAGTTGCAGTCTATTGACATTATCGGGGGACAACACACATACACACACTCAGAGAGAGAGAGAGAGAGAGAGTGAGAGAGAGAACGCGCAGCACAGCGCACTCCCTTCAGATCATCAACACGCACGATCGCGTTGATCAAATTTTGCTTAAACTAAGCGTTCTTAAAGTATGGCTGTATTTCTCAAGCAAGGATTCTGACACAGCAAAGCAGACGCTTTACAAAAGTTGCGTGTAGGGGGGAAACACGTCAAACTTAATGAAACATTTGAGGGCGCTTGGAGTCAACTTAGAGAGAAATGGGCTGTCTTTGACAGCTTGCGACATCATCTGCCACTTTCACTGAGTACATGTTTATGGATCCATATTATCCTTTATCCATATTTCTTTACACACGCAGGGCCGGAGCAAGCTGAACTGGCGCCCTCAACCCGAAAGTGAAATAGAAAGTTACCGGTTTGCAGATGAAAGTGAGAACCGGGAGGGAGCAGGTGGGAGTCGAAATGAGATGAACGTGAGGACAGGGGGGTTCGCTCACTATTCTGCCGCCCAAGGCGGTCGAAGCGCTGGCCCTGAACACACGTCGGCCACAACAGGAAACAAAAAAAAAACTTGCAACTGCGTTAAATGCCTTAATTTTTTTTTACGCGTTAAATAGTTCAAATTAATCACATGCGTTAACGCGCTAATTTTGACAGCTCTAATATATATATATGTGTGTGTGTGTGTGTGTGTGTGTTTGTGTGTGTCTCTGTGTGTATATATATGTTTGTTGTCTTCAGCTTTACTTCAGTTACCAAAATGCATTTTATTAGCATATTTCCACTTTTAATAAAACTTAATGGCCATAAGAGTATAGAGTAAGAGAGAATAATAAGTTAATGGCAGTACACTGTACAGCAGTGCACATTTTATACAGTATGTACAGTTGTAAATATTTCAGTTTTTGTCATTTTTTTTGGTGCACTTTTCTTTAACTTTGTAACTATATTTCAGTTCAGTTCAGTTTCAGTTTAGCAATATTTTTATGTATTTATTATTATTTTTTTATATTTAAAAATGATCACACAATTTAATCATCATTTTATTTTATCATTTGATCATAATATTATACACAATTTAGTTCATCAATTCACCTATAGCGCATGTGTTTGGACTGTGGGGGAACATGCAAACTCCACAGAAATGCCAACTGACCCAGTTCTTGCTGTGAGGCGACAGTGCTAACCACTGTGTAACTCTGTACTGTCATCATGGCAAAGATAAAATAAATCAGTTATTAGAAATGAGTTATTAAAACTATTATGTTTAGAAATGTGTTAAAAAAACAGAAATTGGGCGGGGGGGATTTACAGGGGGGCTAATAATTCTCATTTCAACTGTATATATCTGAACTCCAGAAGTCACACATTTGAGTTTTCTCAAGAGAAACATTTGAGAACAGAAGTGAGCGTTTGCTTTTACATTACACTGTCATTCTGCTCGGCAGTTTGGATGTTAAAGAGATGCTGTTTTCAGTTTCTCTTATATTAAAGCTCCTGTCGAGTTACACACACACTCATGGATGGATGGCTGGATGGATGGATGTGTGTAACGTAATGGTGTTGTGTGTGGGCCGTTTCTGTTGCCTTGAGCACAAGTAGAGTTTCTCAAGGTTGATTTAGTTTGTTGTAGATGTGCTCGGTTGGTTGTGTTGTCTGCAGTTGTCATGCTAGTTTGTAGTTTGTGATATTTCTATCCGTCCGTCAATTTATTTTCCATGCACAGCCGGCAGGGTTGTGGGGGATTTAATATTTTGCTGAAAAACCAAGCTTACAGCCTACTAAACTCCAGCTTCAAGAATAATGCAGATTTTTTTTATTATATGTTTACTTTCATAAATGTTTAGTTAGTTGTTAAAATGTGTACTGTTTACTACTACTGCTACCACTACTACTAATTGATTTGAATAATAAGGTTTATTTAATGCACATTACTTTCAAATGTAACATATTACAAATATATCAAGCAAATGGATCCAGTGTTATTTATAAAAAATACAATAAAATAATAGTTTAAATTTATATATAAAAGTGCATAGAAATATGTGAAAATGTATATAAAAATAAAAATACATATAAAATTAAAGCTGCAAGCAGCGATGATAGGGACCTCGCACCCCGGCTTACCGCCGCCCGGTGGCCTCAAGATGACAGAGAACAATATTAATTTAAGCTGATGTATCAAAAAAACCTGAGAAAAATCACAGATTTATGCCAAATTTTCTCCTGTCAGCAGGTGGCGCTATGACTGTGACTCAACATTGGCATGTAGATGTCTTCAGGAGAGGAACTTTATCAATCATGTGAAGTTTCAGGCAGATCGGACATTGTGTGGTTGAGTTATAAGCCAAACTACCTTCTGCCAGCAGGTGGCGCTATGACTGTGACTCTATATTGGCATGTAGATGTCTTCAGGAGAGGAACTTTATCAACCATGTAAAGTTTCAGGCAGATGAGACATTGTGTGATTGAGTTATAAGCCAAACTAACTTTTGCCAGCAGGTGGCGCTATAACGGTAACTGGATATTGGCATGTAGATGTCTTCAGGAGAGGACTTTTATCAACCATGTTATGGCATGAAACCATGAAGTTTCAAGCTGATCGGACATTGTGTGAATGAGTTATAAGTACTTCCTGTTCCATGGCGAAGCGTTGATGTTTGTCAGTCCGCCACGGACACGTCCATCGATGAAAACTCTAGATCTTCACAATATATCATTGCTAGAGCTTTCAGATAACACCACCCAAATTTGGTCCTGATACGATAAAATTTGAGGGAGGAGTTTATTATGCTGTAAAACACATCACTTACTGTTTCCAGCAGGTGGCGCTATAACTGTAACTGGATATTGGCATGTAAACGTGTTCAGGTCAGGACTCTTATCATACGTGTGAATTTTGAGTTATAGCAACTTCCTGTTTCATGGCAAATCGTCAAAGTTTGCGAGGCCGCCACAGACACGCCCATCGATGAAAACTCTAGATCTTCGCAATTTAACATCGCCATGACCTTTAGATGATAAAACCCAATTTTGGTGTTGATCGGATAAAATCCCTAGGAGGAGTTCGTTCAAATACAACGCCTGGAAATGGCAAAAACGCCACTTTTTCGCCGCAGGAAGTCAAAAATATCCAACTTCCTGTTGGGTTTGAGACTTGGCTCCAAGAGACTTTTTTGTATGGTTTGGCATGTTTGAGGTGTGTACCAATTTTCATGCATGTGCGTGATTCGTAGCTCGGGGGCTAGTCCGTCACAAGTGCATAGGTGGCGCTGTTGAGTCATTTTGGCACGCCTGCTTCCGAAACCTATAACAAACGTAAATGTTTGCCACTTTTGGGGCGTGTGCAAAGTTTCGTGAGTTTTCGGGCATGTTTAGCCCCTCAAAATCGCGATTCATTCCGCGGAAGAAGAAGAAGAAGAATAAGAAGAAGAAGAAATGGAGCAATTCCAATAGCGCCTACACACCGTTCTGGTGCTCAGTTCCTAATAAATGTAAACAAGTTTTAAATAACATAAATATAAATATAATGCTTCTTAATACATTAGCATTGCATTTTTTTTAAGTTGACTTAAGTTATACTCTAATACGGTGGTTTACGAGGACATGCCTGATGTTCTTTTAATTCAAAACGCTTCAAAGCCATGCTTAATGTTCAAATTTTGCCACAAGTTTCCTATGAGGGTTGGGTTTAGGCTTAGGGGTATATAGTAAACATTTCTTTACAGTATAAAATGCATTACACCTGTGGAGAGTCCTTGTAAATCACTAATAATGTCTGTATGTATTGGTTCTGGTGGTTTACAAGGACAGTGTTTTGTATAATGACACAAGTAAGACCTAGTTATACTCTATTATGGTGGTTTACAAGGACATGTCTGAAGTTCTTTAATTCAAAACACTTCAGAATCATACTTATTGAGGTCTTTTGACATTCAAATGTTGCCACTTTTTTCTTATTAAGGTTGGGTTTAGGGGTAGGGGCGTATAATACATGTTTCTTTCCTGTATAAAATGCATTACACCTATAGAGAGTCCTCGTAAACCACCAATACCAACATCTGTCTGTGCAGTGTGTGTGTCTGTGTGTACTGGTTTTGGTGGTTAACAAGGACAATGTTTTGTATAATGGCATGGGTATGACCTAGTTATACTCTATTACATTGGTTTACGAGGACATGCCTGAAGTTAAGTAATTCAAAACACTTTAAAATTATTCTCAATGAGGTATTTTGACATTCAAATTTTGCTCAAGTTTCCTATGAGGGCTGGTTTTAGGTGTATGGGTATATAATAAACATTTCTTTACTGTATAAAATGCATGATGCCTATTGAGAGCTCTCGTAAACCACCAATACCAACGTATTTGCAGTGTGTGTGTCTATGTGTATTGGTTTTGGTGGTTAACAAGGACAGTGTTTTGTATAACGGCATGGGTATGACCTAGTTATACTCTATTATGTTGGTTTGCGAGGACATGCCCAAAGTTCTTGTAATTCAAGCACTTCAAAATCATATTTATGAAATCATTAGACATTCAAATTTTGCCATTTAAGGTTGGGTTTAGGGGTAGGAGCATATAATAAATGTTGCTTTCCTGTATAAAATGCATTACATTATACCTAAGGAGAGTCCTCGTAAACCATCAATACCAACGTGTGTGTGGTGTGTCTCTACAGGACAGATTTTTGTCTTCGCCCAGTGTTTTATGTGACAGATGGCGTGTTGACTTTGGCAGTGTTAGTTCAGTGGCAGTGCCAGCGGGGTTAATGATGCCAGCCGAGCCGAACAAGTCTAATGTCCAGAGAAAGGGCACGTGAAGCTCATGTACATCAGTCGAGACACTCAGCTCTATGTGGATTAGTAGGACAATGTGCAGATCTATTGTATCATTGCCAATCTCTCTCTCTCTCTCTCTCTCTCTCTCTCTCTCTCTCTCTTTCTCTCTCTCTCTCTCTACAGATAGATAGATAGATAGATAGATAGACAGACAGACAGACAGACAGACAGACAGACAGACAGACAGACAGACAGACAGATAGATAGATAGATAGATAGATAGATAGATAGATAGATAGATAGATAGATAGATAGATAGATAGATAGATAGATAGATAGATAGATATAACGTGTTATTTAGATGGATGGATAGATTTTTTATTAGATTATCTGGATGGATGGATGGATGGATGGATGGATGGATGGATGGATGAAAATGATGGATGGATGGATGGATGGATGGATGGATGGATGGATGGATGGATGGATGGATGGGAGGTTATATGGATAGAAATGAAAATTGATGGATGGATGGATGGATGGATGGGTGGATGGATCGATGGATGGATGAATGAAAAAGATGGATGAATGGATGGATGAAAGGAAAAGATGGATGGATGGATGGATGGATGGATGGGCGGTTATATGGATAGAAATGAAAATGGATGGATGGATGGATGGGTGGATGGGTGGATGGATCAATGGATGGATGGGTGGATGGGTGGATGGATCAATGGATGGATGGATGAAAAAATGGATGAATGGATGGATGAAAGGAAAAGATGGATGGATGGATGGATGGATGGGAGGTTATATGGGTAGAACTGAAATGGATGGATGGATGGATGGATGGGTGGATGGATGAATGTAAAAGAGAATAGACTGATGGATGGATGGATGGATGGATGGATGGATGGATGGATGGATGGATGGATGGAATGAAAATGAGGTTGGAAGGATTGATGGATGGATGGAAGGATGGATGGATGGATGGATGGATGAATGGATGGAAAAGATGGATGGATGGATGCATGGATGAATGGAAAAAGGGATGGATTGATGGATGGAATGAAAAAGAGGTTGGAAGGATGGATGGATGGAAATAATGGATGAATGGATGGATGGATGGGTGGATAAAAAAGATGGATGAATGGATAGATGGGTAGATGGATAGATTGATTAATGGAAAATAGGATGGATGGATAGATGGATAGAAAAGATGGATGGATGCAAAATAATATGGATGGATGGGTGGAAGGGAGGTTAAATGGATTGAAATGAAAATGGATGGCTAGATGGATGGATGGATGGATGGATGGATGGATGGATGGATGAATGAAATGAAAACAAGGTTGTAAGGATGGATGGATGGAAATGTTGGATGGATGGATGGATGGATGGGTGAATGGATGGATGTATGTATGGATGGATGGAATGAAAAAGAGGTTGGATGGATGGATGGAAATGATGGATAGATGGATGGATGTAAAAGATGGATGAATGGATGGGTGAATGGGTAGATGGATGGATTGATGAATGGAAAAGAGAATGGATGGATGGATGGATGGATGGATGGATAGAAAAGATGAATGGATGCAAAATAATATGAATGGATGCATGGATAGTTGAATGGATGGATGGATGGATTGATGGGTGGGTGGATGGATGGTAGGTTAAATGGATTGAAATGAAAATGGATGGATAGATGGATGGATGAGTGGGTGGATGGGTGGAAAAGAGGATGGATTGATGGATGGATGGAAATGATGGATGGATGAATGGATTGATGGATGGATGGATGGATGGATGGATGGATGGAAATGATGGATGGATGAATGGATGGATGGATGGATGGGTAGATGGATGGATTGATGAATGAAAAGAGGATGGATGGATGGATGGATATATGGATGGATGAATGCAAAATAATATGGATGGATGGATGGATGAGAGGTCAAATAGATATAAATGAAAATGGATGGATGGATGGAAAAGAGGATGAACTGATGGATGTATGGATGGAATGAAAAAGAGGTTGGTAGGATGGATGGATGGATGAATGGAAAAGATGGATGGATGGAAAATAATATGGATGGATATATGGGTAGATAGGTGGATGGATGGATAGAAAAGAAGATGGATGCATGGGTGCATGGATGGAGAGATGGGTGGATGGATGAATGGATGGATGGAAAAGAGGATAGATGGATGGATGGATGGATGGATGGATGGATGGATGGAGAAGAGGATGGATGGAAAAGAGGATGGATGGATGGATCAATGGATGCATGGATGGGGTGGGTGGACTAGATTGCTGGATGAATAGATGGATGTAGAAAGAAAGAAAGAAAGAAAGAAAGAAAGAAAGAAAGAAAGAAAGAAAGAAAGAAAGAAAGAAAGAAAGAAAGAAAGAAAGAAAGGAAGAAAGATGGATAGTTGGATAGATATTTCTTATAATGTCATTAATTGTGTTAATCACAGAAAACTCTGGTAGCAACCAATCAGCAATCAGCATTTGAAAACTTTCGAAAAGTAATTTTTTACAGTGCACCAAAGTCTGAGTTAAGCCTGCAGAAGTTGTGGAGAGTAAGTCCCGAGGATTCCAGTGTTTTGCTGAAATCTTCTGCTCCTTATTAACTTCTTATGTCACTTCATGCACCTTCTCTGACATTTGAAAGGAGAGCGAGGAACAGAAGGAGGTGCTGATCTGATTATATCACATCCAAGCCTACACTCGCAAGCTGCTGTACTGCAAGTTTCACTCTATGTGTGTGTGTGTGTGTGTGTGTGTGTGTGTGTGTGTGTGTGTGTGTGTGTTTCTGAAGGCTCGTGCCAGGCTGGATTGTACATACTGTCATAATAACTGTGGATTAGATCCATCTGCTGACAGGAATGTTCTTTTTTGTTGCGCCAAAAAGCATCACATTGGAGCGTCTGTAAGCTGGAGACGTCGACGTATCGCGTCTCTTAACATCTTAACAAGAGTTAAGTCAAGGTTAAATCCACTCCTTTTTGCTAAAACCATTGGTCATATATTTATAAAAAATTAAAAATAAAATAAAATAAAAACTATTTTAAATGCCCAGATTGCTTTATTTTTATTTTATTTTATTTTATTTTATTTTATTTTATTTTATTTTATTTTATTTTATTTTATTTTATTTTATTTTATTATTATTATTATTATATTTTTAAAATTATTATTTTATTTTATTTATCACATCTCTTAACACTCTTCAAGGTTAATTCCGCTCCTTTTTGCTAAAACCATTGGTCATATATTTTCATTCCCAGATGCGTCTCAGGATTTGTTCGGCGAGATTTCCCTCGGGTCGGTTTACCCTGGCTATGTGGTTCAGCGGCGAATGAGAAATCAAATGTGCCAGGCTTAAAATGGAACACAATGTACCCAACAGGATTTCTGTGCAGTTGCTCAAAGCCATTTTATCTTCTCTCTGTACGTGCGCTGCGCAGTATATTATTGTCCTTTATGGTGTTTTATAAGCAGGACTTTATGCTGAAGGCGCTTCCTCACTGAGAGATGCAGGAGACTTTTTGCTTCTGCTTTTCTTTACATCAGCAGCAGATATACAGTTCTGTGCAAAAGTCTTAGGCCAGTAGTATTTTCATACAAAAAAAAAAAAGTTAAATGCTAAATGCTAGTTATTTAATATTTTTCAGTTTGAAATACCAGTTTATATTTCTAAACGTTATTTTTGTCATTAATGCTAATTCTACAGTGAGATTATTGTCTGTCAACAGAAGAACTTTGTTATGGGTGGCAGGATGGAAGGATGGATGGATGGATGGATGGATGGATGGATGGATGGATGGATGGATGGATGGATGGATGGATGGATGGATGGATGGATGGATAGATAGATAGATAGATAGATAGATAGATAGATAGATAGATAGATAGATAGATAGATAGATAGATAGATAGATAGATAGATAGATAGATAGATAGATAGATAGATAGATAGATAGATAGATGCATACATGGATGCATACATGGATAGAAAAGAGGATGGATGGATGGGTGGATGGATGGATGGATGGATGGATGGATGGATGGAAAAGATGGATGGATGAGTGGATGGATGGATGCATGCATGGATGGATGGGTGGATAGATGGAAAAGATGGATGGATGGATAGATGGAAAAGATGGATGGGTGGATGGATGGATGGATGGATGGATGGAAAGAAAAGATGGAAGGATGGAAAATGAAATGAATTGACGGGTGGATGGATGGATAGAAATGAATATAGGTGGATGCATGGATGGATGGATAGAAAAGAGGATTATGGATGGTGGAATGTATGGATGTATGAATGGATGGATGGATGGATGGATGGATGGATGGATGGATGGATGGATGGATGGATGGATGGATGGATGGATGGATGGATGGATGGATGAATGGATGGTAGTATGGAAAAGATGTATGGATGCATACATGGATAAAAAAGAGGATGGATGGATGGATGGATCCATGGATGGAAAAGATGGATGGATGAGTGGATTGATGGATGAGTGGATGCATGCATGGATGGATGGGTGGATAGATGGAAAAGATGGATGGATGGATAGATGGATGGATGGATAAATGGAAAAGATGGATGGATGGAAAAGATGAATAGATGGATGGATGGAAAGAAAAGATGGAAGGATGGAAAATGAAATGAATCGATAGGTGGATGGATAGATGGATAAAAATAAATATAGGTGGATGGATGGATAGAAAAGAGGATTATGGATGATGGAATGTATGGATGGATGGATGGATGGATGGATTGATAGATGGAAAAAAAGATGATGGATGGGTGGAAAATAAGGATGAATGGATGGATGGATGGATGGATAGAAAAAATGGAAAGATGGAAAATGAATTTGATGGATGGGTGAATGGATGGATAGAAAAGAGGATGATAGATGATGGATGGATGGATGAAAAAAGATGGGTGGAAAAGATGGATGAATGGATGGATGGATTGATGGATGGATGGATGGATGGATGGATGGATGGATGGATGGAAAAGAAGATGGATGCATGGATGGATGGATGGATGGATGGATGGATGGATGGATGGATGGATGGAAAAAAAGATGATGAATGGGTGGATGGAAAAGATGGATGGATAGAAAAGAGGATGGATGGATGGATGAATGGATGGATGATGGATGGATGGATGGATGGATGGATGGATGGATGGATGGATGGATGGATGGATGGATGGATGGAAAGATGGATGGATGCATGCATGGATAGAAAAGAGGATGGATGGATGGGTGGATTGATGAATGGAAAAGATGGATGGATGGATAGATAGATGGATGGAAAAGAGGATGGATGGATAGAAAAGATGGATGCATGGAAAATGAGATGGATGGATGAATGGATGGATAGAAGAGAAGATCGATGGATGGATGGGTTGGATTGATGGAAAATATGAATGGATGGACTGATGTAAAAGAGGATGGATGGATGGAAAAGATGGATGAATGTAAATGATATATGATGGATGGAAAAAAAGATGGATGAAATAATAATTAATTCATTTATTTACTTTTCGGCTTAGTCCCTTTATTAATCCGGGGTCGCCACAGAGGAATGAACCGCCAACTTATCCAGCATATGTTTTACACAGCGGATGCCCTTCCAGCTGCAACCCATCTCTGGGGAACATCCATACACTCTTATTCAACACTCATACACTATGGATAATTTTACCTTACCCAATTTACCTGTACAGCATGTGTTTGGACTTGTGGGGGAAACAGAAGCACCCGGAGGTAACCCACGCGAACGCGGGGAGAACATGCAAACTCCACACAGAAATGCCAACTGACCCAGTCGAGGCTCAAACCAGCGACCTTCTTGCTGTGAGGTTACAGCACTACCTACTGCGCCACCGCGTCGCCCCTATTATTATTATTATTATTATTATTATTAATAATAATAATAATAATAAACTTTTATTTATTGTCATTATTTTTGTCAATAAGTTTACTAAATGGCTACTATAACCACAGATCCGTTTTGAGTTTTTTCTCCACCGTCAGCGGCTTTAAGTGTTGCATTAATGTCAAAATGAAAGTCTTACATGTGGTCTTCATGGAGGACGTCTTCATTTATTGACCTGCAAGCAGAATCACATTTTGAGGGATTTGCCGATAGTGACAGTGTTGTGAAAAACGGGGGGGATTTTATTGTAAGTCTCTGCTATATTGTGCAAGGTCTGTAAAAGCCTCGCAGGTCTGACTGTCCTCAGGAAATCTGGGCTGCTGATCAAACTTTACTGCATGTTTTATTCTCCACGGCTGCGCTCCAATCCTGGGCTTTGCAGATTGATTTGCGACAGGGATATGAGAGCGTTACGAGGGAGCCTGCTTTACTTTCATGAAGAATACATTGTTTCGCATGCTTTCTAGCCATGAAATGCAGAAACATGGAAATGACCTAGTTTGAGCTCTGGGAAAAATCATCTTGAAGGTTTTACTTCTGCTCTATCACTGTCAGGCGTTTCTATTTGTTTTGCCAGAATATTTTAACTGATTGTGTAGATCCAATTTATTTTATTTTTTATTTTATTTTAATTTTAATTTTTTTTATAATTTTTTTTAATTAAATTTAATTTAAATGTAATTTATTATTCATTCATTCATTCATTCATTTTCTTGTCGGCTTTGTCCCTTGCGGGGTCGCCACAGCGGAATGAACCGCCAACTTATCCAGCACGATTTTACGCAGCGGATGCCCTTCCAGCCGCAACCCATCTCTGGGAACTTCCACACACACATTCACACTCATACTCTATGGACAATTTAGCTTACCCAATTCACCTGTACTGCATGTCTTTGGACTGTGGGGGAAACCGGAGCACCCGGAGGAAACCCACGCAAACGCAGGGAGAACATGCAAACTCCACACAGAAACGCCAACTGACCCAGCCCAGCCGAGGTTCGAACCTGCGACCCAGCGACGTTCTTGCTGTGAGGCAACAGCACTACCTACTGCGTCACTGCGTTGCCCGTAATTTATTATATTTAAAAAAAATATTTTGCCAGAATATTTTAAACCGATTTTGTTGATGTAAAATCGTTTAATTTAATTTAATTTAATTTAATTTAATTTAATTTAATTTAATTTAATTTAATTTAATTTAATTTTTAATTTTTTTTTTAATTTTACTTATTTATTTTTTAAATTAATTTTTAATTAAATTAAATTAAATTAAATTAAATTAAATTAAATTAAATTAAATTAAATTAAATTAATTTAATTTAATTAAATTTTTTTTGCCAGAAAATTTTTAAATTTTATTATTTTTTATTTATTTATTTTGTATTTATTTACAAAATTTATTTTTATTAATTTAAATTTTATTTTTTTAAATACATTTTTTTTATTTAATTTAGTTTATTTAATTAATAGATTTAATTTTGCCAGAACATTTTGACTATTTTTGTAGATGAACTATTGTAAATGCTCAGAATTTAATTTAATTTTATTTTATTTAATTTTATTTAATTTTATTTAATTTTATTTTATTTTATTTTATTTTATTTTATTTTATTTTATTTTATTTTATTTTATTTTTTGTGCTTTGTTTTGTTTATTCTTATTTATTTGTTGTTGTTGTTATTATTATTATTATTATTATTATTATTATTATTATTCAAACCTTGACCTTGACCATCGTTTAGAATGTTAAATTAAATTAAATTAAATTAAATTAAATTAAATTAAATTAAATTAAATTAAATTAAATTAAATTAAATTAAATTAAATTAAATTAAATTAAATTAAATTAAATTTTGTTAAATCAAGTTTTGTTTTGTCAGAATATTTAAATAAATGATTTTGTAAACACATATTATTTTAAATTCTCTGAATGCTTAATTTTAGTTAGCCTGCTTTACTTTCATGAAGAATACATTGTTTAGCATGCTTTCCCGCTGTGAAATGCAGAAACATGGAAAATACCTAGTTTGAGGTCTGGGAAAAATCTTGTTGAATCTCATATTTCTGCTCCATCACTGTCAGGCGTTTCTTCTGCGTGACAGTTTTGTCAAAGTTTAGATTGATTTGTATTGGAAACATGTAGTGGGCAGAGACAGAGGAATATTTATTGCCCATGGGTTATTTTTTAATAACTCTACACTTTGGGTACATGAGCGTGACTCTGGAATAAATCATTTTGTTGACCTCTTGTACCTGCGGTCTGTAGTGTTCACTGGCTTCAGGGATTTCTCTTTATTTTTATGCAACAGTGCCGCTCTGTTGGACAGTTCCGTTTTCAAGACTAGCAGCACAATGCAAAAACAAAAGAAAATGCTTTTCTTTCTCAGAGTTTTTGCTTTGTTTCTAGTCCAAATATCTGAACATTCTGAAATCAATAAGCATTTTCTAGACAACCAAGAAAAAATGTCTTGTTGTCTTGTGAGTCAAAATGAAGTGAGTTTTTCCTTAAAATGAGCAATAATCTGCCTGTGGGTTAAGCTAAATAACCATTGTTTTTGCTTTGAGATAAGATTATTTTACTGACCCCTATTGGCAGAAAGATTTTTTTTTACCTTCTTGTGCAAGATATAGTATTCTGCTTAAAGTGCAGTTTAAAGGCTTTAGTAGGTTAATTATGTTAACTATGAATGTCTTTGTGCAACAGTGGCTGTTCTGTAGCCATAGAATAAAAGAATAATAATGATGATTTCAAAAGGATAAGACAGATGGAAAGATAGATGGATGGATGGACAGATGGATGGGATGGATGGATGGATGAATAGATGGATGGATAAAATAGATGGATGGATGATGGATGGATGGATGGATGGATGGATGGATGGATGGATGGATGGATGGATGGATGGATGGATGGATGGATGGATGGATGGATGAGATGGATGGATGGATAAAATACATGGGCATATGCATGGATTGATGGATGGATGGATGGATGGATAAGATGGATGGATAAAATAGATGGACATATGTATGGATTGATTGATGAATAGATGTATGCATGTATGGATGGATGGATAAAATATTTAGATTAATGGATGGATGGATGAATGGATGGATGGATAAAATAGATGGATTGATGAATGGATGTATGGACAGATGGATGGATGGGTGGATGGATGGATGCATGAATGAATCGATAGATACAATGGATAGATAGATAAGATGGATGGATGAATGGATGGATGGATAGATGAATAGATATATAAGATGTATGTATGTATGTATGGATGGATGGATGTATGTATGTATGTATGTATGTATGTATGTATGTATGTATGTATGTATGGATGGATGGATGGATGGATGGATGGATGGATGGATGGATGGATGGATGGATGGATGGATGGATGGATGGATGGATAGATAGATAGATAGATAGATAGATAGATAGATAGATAGATAGATAGATAGATAGATAGATAGATAGATAGATAGATAGATAGATAGATAGATAGATAGATAGATAGATAGATAGATAGATAGATAGATAGATAGATAATATGGATGCATGGGTAAGATATATGGATGGATGATAGATAAGATGGATGGATGGATGGATGGATGGATGGATGGATGGATGGATGGATGGATGGATGGATGGATGGATGGATGGATGGATGGATGGATGGATGGATGGATGGATAGATAACATGGTTGGATGGATAAGATATATATATATTGATGGATGGATGGTTAAACGGATAGATGGATAGATAAGATGGATGGTGGGTGGGTGGAAGAATAAGATATATGGATGGCTGGATGGATGGATAAGATTAATGGATGGATGGATGGATGGAAAGACGGATGGGTGGATGGATGAATAAGATATATGAATGGATGGATGGATAGATAGATAAAATTGATGGATGGATAAGATATTTGGATGGAAGGATGAATGGATGGATAAGATTAATGGATGGATGGATGGATGGATAGATGGGTGGGTAGGTGGATGGATGAATACGATATATGGATGGATGGATGGATGGATGGTTGGTTGTTTGGTTGCTTGGATGGATGGATAAGGTGGATGGATAAGATAAATGGATGGATAGATACAATAGATTGATGATAAGATATATGTATAGATGGACAGTTGGATGGATTGAGAGATAATATGAATAGATGGATGGATGTATGGATGGATGTATAAGTTGGATGGATGTATGGATGGATGGAGAAAATATATGGATGGATGGATGGATGGATGATATGATAGTGTAGGCAGATGATGCATGTGTATTGTTAAAAGTTTGCATGTAAAGTACTGAAGCAGGTATGTCTTAACTCCAGTATCTTCATTGAATGTTACTCAGTTTAACACAGAGAGAAGAGCAGATGATGAACAGAACGTGTCTCGTCATCTTTCTGATCTCGTTTTAAAGCTTGCAAACAATCAGATTTTCTTCCGTCTCATGTTCTCGTCTCTCTGCGTGCTGCTGAACTCAGTGTCTGATTAGTGAAGGCATGAGTGTATGTGTGTATGTGTGTGTGTGTGAGAGTCTGCCTGTGCTGAACTACTACACACACACACTGCGCTGAAAGCTCTACTGTGTTTGATGTGGAGAGTTATACCACGGTGTTTGATCCTCTACGTTCAGCAAACACCTGTAGACGTCAGATGATGAAGACACCTGAGTTTATCCTCCGACGTGCAGATCTTCCTCCGCTTGTTCTTTCAATTAGCAGCCGATGGTGGAGTTGCGGAAAGCAGGAGTTCTAGAGGGTAAATAAATGAAGGCTGACAGGAGACATGTGTTTGAAAAGTTCATCGAGAACGCACTGCTGTACAGGAGGAGGAGAAGTGGATATTCACTATAAAACATACAGAAGAGACACTGCTCTATTGCAAAAGAGTAAACAGAGGGTGGATTTATATACTGCATAGACTGACTACATTTGTATTGCTACTTCAAGAGATAGTTCTCCTCATGAAATGAAAACTTACATTTAAAGTCCCCATGAACCGCAAGCTGCAACTGTTTTTCCGTATTGTGACACAGTTCCTAGAGAAGCAGAAGTATTAAATGAGAAAGCGGGTGGGCGTGGCTTGTTTTTTCTACTGCGAGCTGATTGGATGTGGTAAAGTGGGCATTTAATTCCGAAAGTTCAGAGAAAGTTACATGCTAACAGACTCCTCCTGCTCACCATTTCTGTTTGTTGCAATAGCGCTGACAAAGCTGGATGTATTATATGAGAGAACTTGTTTACCAAACAAGTGGTTATGAATAAATTTACACTGTAAATATGAAATAAAAGTTTTATTTATTTATGTATTTATTTATTTGTTTATTTATAAATTAATTCATAATTTATTCATTCATTCATTCATTCAATCATTCATTCATTCATTCATTCATTCATTCATACATTTATTTATCTATTCATTCATTCATACATCCATTTATTTATTTATTATTTATTCATTTATTTGTTTATTAATGTATTCATTCATACATTCATGCATTCATTTTTTTTTATTTATTGATTTATTAATTAATTCATTCATTTTCTTTTTTGACTTAGACTCTTTATTAATCTGTGGTTGCCACAGCGGAATGAACTGCCAGCTTATCTAGTATATGTTTTACGCAGCGGATGCCCTTCCTGCTGCAACCCATCACTGGGAAACATCCACACATGTGGGAGGTGGGGGGTGGGGGGTGGGGGGGGGCACGCCAACCCACGCCAACACGGGGAGAACATGCAAACTCCACACAGAAATGCCAGCTGACCAAGCCGAGGCTCGAATCAGTAACTTTCTTGCTGTGAGGCGATTGTGCTACCCACTGCGCCACCAAGCAGCCCCCTTCATACATTCATACATTTATTTATTTGTTTATTTATTTGTTCATTTATTAATGTATTCATTCATTCATTCATTAATACATTTATTTATTTATTCTTTCTTTCTTTCTTTCTTTCTTTCTTTCTTTCTTTCTTCTTTCTTTCTTTCTTTCTTTCTTTCTTTCATTCATTCATTCATTCATACATTCATTTATTCATTAATTTATTTATTTATTCACTCATTCATTCATTCATTCATACATTCAGTCATGCTTTTATTTATTTGTTCATTTATTCATTTAATCATTCATTTATTTATTCATTCACTCATTCATTCATTCATTCATTCATTCATTCATCCATACACACATTTATTTATTTATTTATTTATTCATTCATTCATTCATTCATCAATACATTTATTCATTCATTCATGCATTCATACGTTCATTTATTTATTTATTTGTTTGCTTGTTTTATGTTTTTTTATTTTATTGATAACTTTTTTATAACTAACTAAATCAGTCAATAAATAAATATATAAATAAACAAATCAATAAATACAAGTTTTGTAATGTATGTCCAAATAAATAAATATATAAATAAAAATGTATTACATAAATAAATAAAAATAATATAAAAATATATTACATTTGTTACATTTTTCATTCTTTTGATGCTTGAGTTTTTCACCTTTATAAATAAGATATACTTGATCAAACCCTGACTGCATATTTCAGCTTCTTTTATTTATTTTCTTTGTATTGTATATAAATCATCTAAAAATGAACATATTATTCCATAATATAAAAACTATTTACAATAAATAAATAAATAAATAAATAAATAAATAAATAAGGGTGTCACAGTGGCTCAGTGGTTAGCACTGTCACCTCACAACAAGAAGGTTGCTGGTTCGAGTCTTGGCTGGGCCAGTTGGTGTTTCTGTGTGGAGTTTGCATGTTCTCCCCGTGTTGCCGTGGGTTTTCTCCGGGTGCTCTGGTTTCCCCCACAGTCCAAACACATGCGATATATGTGAATTGGGTGGTCAAGGTTGGCCATAATGTATGAGTGTGCGTGTGAATGAGAGTGTATGGGTGTTTCCCAGTGATGGGTTGCAGCTCGAAGGGCATCCGCTGCGTAAAACACATGCTGGAATAGTTGGCGGTTCATTCTGCTGTGGTGATCCATGATAAATAAGACACTAAGCCAAAGGAAAATGAATAAATAAATAAATAAATAAATAAATAAATAAATAAATAAATAAATAAATAAATAAATTAGTGCTGGGCCGTTATCGGCGTTAACGTGCTGCGTTAACGGGAGACTCTTTTCGCGCGATAAAAAAATATCGCCGTTAATCTATTCTCAAAGTTGGGTTGGAAGCTGGGTCTATTCTACGCAAGCTATGATGACTTTCACCTTAATATACTAGCGCGGATGTATACCTGACCGGTGACAAAATAGTGCCCTTTGAATCAAATCAGCAGGATGCCCTTCTGGACCTTTCATTTTCTTCGAAGACATTACCAGGGGCGGATCTATACCCCATTTGCCACCCCAGCACTAGTGTCCTAGTGTTCTAAAAATAAAAGTGTTTCCTCAACCGATTTACAGCAGCGACTCTCTATTTTGATGACATAAAAATAGCGTATAGTGTGACGAGCGTCCCAATCTATCAGCGTCGCCCCGAAAAGCAAGGACGGAAATCCTGGAAGAGCTAGTAAGAAACCAAGCGATCCCTTCGGGTGATCAAGCGCCTTCAGCAGGCCACTAACTACTGTCTCCTACAGATTATAGTTTGTGAACTCTGCACTTGAGCACATCCACACTGAGAGTGAGCACAACGCACCACCGAAACTTCGCGAACCTTTAATTAACAGTTTGTTTACATCTTACCTTTGTTCAATTAAACCACCCTTCGGGGTTTGTTCACCTGTGTTTCCGTTGTTGCTCTTTATTCCACGCTAAAACCCATAAATAATAGAACAAAATCTCGTCTTTCTATTAAAGCATAGTCCGAACAAACGACTCTTATGAACTGCTTTGTTTTAGTGAGCCAATTAATGCAACTAGCGAGATCATCACACACAGATGACTCAATCCGGCTCTTTTAACAAACCGAAGCAGTTATTTTGATATCTTTGTGTATATTAATGACTAACAGCTTAACTGTAAACTATTTTCAAAAGTATGTTGTTCAGTAGCTTGCATCTTCAAGATTGTCCGAACCCTTGATGAATGGTGTCAGTGGTCTGAACAAACAACTCTTATGAACTGCTTCGTTTTAGTGAATCAAAGACATTTAGTGCAGCGAGATCATCACACAAACAAATGACTCAATCGTCAATCAGGCTCTTTTAACAAACCAAAAGTGTTTTTTGACCGATATCCTCGCGTATATTAATGACTAACAGCTTAACTGTAAACTATTTTCAAAAGTATATTGTTCAGTAGCTTGAATATTCAAGATTGTCCGCACCTTTGATAACTGGCGTCACGTGACAACAACGCATTTGGCCGTGTCCAGTCCATCGATATACTGAAGTTGAGAAACAAATCCAGGTACTGAATTACTTTGATACTTAAACAATGAATGCCAAATTAAGGTAAAAAAAATCTATGTGTTGTCTGAGATAGTTGCTTGCTAGTTATATGACAACTAAATAGCAAGTTTTTTGAATCAGTTATATTTATTGTTAGCCTTACCTTGTTAGCTAATCGAAATTGTTCAGTGTAGTGTATGTTGTGTATTATTTGTTTTTGACTTAAGGAAACTTGATTCACTGAGAAGTTGTATCCATATGCAGTCTGCATTGTTTGTCATGCTTTGTTAATCAAATTTGGCATAGACTTAAACTCGCTACAGATTTGCATAGAACTCAGCAAAGAGACCATACCATTTCCTTTAATTTATTTGACTTTCCAATCCAGATATCAGGTTAAAGTCAATCATACATCAGCCTTTATTTAATTTTTTTAGGACAATGTAAAAATGTGCACCCTAGTGTATACACTGAATAAGAATTGCGTTCCTTGAATCCACAAAAACCATGCAAGGATGCTTGCTTTAGTGTTGCCACCCCTCATAATTTTAATGCCACCCCCTTGCCACCCCATGAATAATTTTTTTAGATCCGTCCCTGGACACTACTGATTATGCTTACATGGACATCTGTAATCTAGTTATTTGCCTTAATAGACAATAATATAATTAAGGTGTTTACGTGAAGCGCTTTCATGTAAGAGTACCCTGTAATTTTGGGTGACTTATTTTCCGACTAATTATGGACATTATGGCGAAAAGTCCTACATGACGGTAATAGTTTGATTGTGGTGTTTACTTCAATAATGCCACTAATATCTGCATACTCCACGTCTTAATTCCATTTTTGTTGAGTTCAGTTATGACTTTTTAGTCATTATTTGGGTAGCACACATATTCTGAATGACTTCGGCAGAATTCAAATGAGCCATTTTAATCTAGATTAATCTAGATTAATTTCAAAATTAATCTAGATTAAAAAAATTAATCTATGCCCACCTATAAAATAAATACAGATATGTGCTACATTTTTGTTCTTTTGTTGGCAGAAAACCCCTTTTAGTCTTTCACCTTTATCAATAAGATATTCTTGATCAAATCCTGACTGCATGTTTCAGCGTCTCTCATCAATTTTCCACATTTTCCCGGATGTGAAAGCTGTGTGTGTGACGCGTTTAATGCCGATGCAGCACAACACTGTCAGGTCTGATCAGAGCCATCAACACAACATGTCCTTTTGACTCTCTGCGTGTCTCCAGTTGACCGCCGGCCTCTGTTCTGCACGGTTTTGACCTTTTGAAAAGCTTTCCTCCATCTGATGGACAGAGAGGGTGACGGCGCACAAGCTCAAGTATGAAGATGGGGAATGACATGCAATTATCAGAGCCGGCTTGAAGCAGAGAAACGCAGTATATGTCTGCTGTGAATGCTGTCACTCTAGGTCCACTGACACCAAGTGTTTGAGTCTGAAGAGCCCATACTGACTCTGAAAATGGACGTGCATTGAACAAACGCAGTGCTTTGAAAGCCATCATTTGACCTGTTCTTCACTTTAAGTGCAGCAGAAACGGATGTTTGTAGATTATGACTGCATGATGTCCCTTAATAGCCCCCATGTTTATTTTCCCCCCAATTTCTGTTTAACAGAGAGAAGATTTTTTTAACACATTTCTAAACATAATAGTTTTAATAACTCATTTCTAATAACTGATTTATTTTATCTTTGCCATGATGACAGTACCTAATATTTGACTAGATGTTTTTCAAGATACTAGTATTCAGCTTAAAGTGACATTTAAAGGCCTTACTAGTTAACCCTCAGAGGTCTGAGGTGATTTTGGGGCCCCTGAGATGTTTTGACATGCCCTGACATTTGTGCTAATTTCAGCTACTTATTACATGGTATTGGCCAACATGTATTTTATTTGTATTCAGCACAAACTGTGCTACAACAATATGTGACAATTATTGATGTACATGCTTGTGTTTTTTAGAAAAAAAATATTATGCATGGTTAGTAGGATTTGGAGAAAAAAAATGTAGCTGAAATAAGGTCCAAAAAAACACACTAAATGTGCCTGAACAAGACTTTTGAGTAACCAGTCTGGTAGGCTAGAATATTTACTTCACAATTATGTAAAAATTATTTTATTCTCTCAGTCAAAGGAAACATTACAAAGATTTACATTTTGTTAAGTTTGTTTGGCTCATCTCAGGTCTATGCGTGAGTGACAATGGTCATGAATAAATCACACCTGGAGAGACAAAAGACACTCCCCCACTCACCCATCAAGAACATTGGAAAGCAATGTCCATCTGCAAAAGCTAGCCCAAACTAAATGCTTGTTACATTTAGTTAAAATTTTGTAGGTTGTAATTTTTTTTCAATATTTTGCTTGAATTTTATTGTATTATCTTTCAATTTCTGAATATAGTTTGTGACTAAAATATTATTTTAATAAATTTATCTGTTTAATAAATCTGTTTTGTTTAAATGCATCAAAATACATTGCCTATATTCACTGAGAAATGGAGGGAAATATTTGAAATGGTATAAAACGTGTTTGCAAAACTGTTGTAATAAAAACTTTCTTGTGCATTAATCCAGCATTAATAATCATTTCTGAATGACTCTGGCATAATGACAAAACACAAGAATAATCACAATAATATTTGAAGACCTTTTATATATATTTTGCCCAAATAGTTGCAGCCTTAGTTAACTTTTTCCAAACTTTAACAGGTTCAACTATGGTAAAATAAATTAAAATTAAATTAATAACACGTATAACATGCGTCACGTTCTAGCCAGCGCGCTGTGGGCGTGTGGGCAGCTTACGTCATTGTTTGTATTAATGGCGGAAGTGGTAAGAGCTGGTGTGATGCGCGCTCTGCCGGGAGAATTGTATGGATTACCTAGCGAGACAACATTTGCTTTCAAAATAAGTTGGAAAGTTCACCCTCCAAGCTTTATGCAGATATGTCTGTCATGTGTATGTCTCATGTATTCGTGGAGATTCCGCTGTTTTTTCTGACCTCAGTTTACATGTCATTAAAACTAATGAGCTTCTACAGAGAAACTAGACATCGCATTGGTTTCATACTGATTACTTTATCAAGCAATATTTGTTTTCAATATGCACCGCTGCATTTAAAATTAGACACTTCAAGTTTTCTATAGATATATGTCTCATGTCTGTGTGTTTCGTTTTCGCAGAGTTTCAGTGCATATTACTGACGTGTTTGTAAAAACAGTTCAAGGAGAGAGAAAAGAGAAAGTGCCTTCACTGTTTATTTTCCTTATTTTGCAAAAGCACACACTTTTGTTGTTATTGTGAGTGTACCCAAAAAAACTAGACACCTAACAGATTCGATTGATGTATTGCTTATATCTGTACGATCAACTGAAAGTGTCATTTAAGTTTTTTTCGGCGTTTTCATGTCAAAACATGTCAAAACGCGTATACGCGGACTTCGACCCCTGGGGGTTTAATAATGTTAAAGTTAGGGTAATTAGGCATTAATAATAATTAATAATAATATTATTAATATATACTATGTTAATTAGTTACCATACTAATAATATTGACCTTAAGATGGTTAAAAATTAAATAAAAACCTTTTTTTATTTTAGCCCAGTGGTTCTCAAACTGTGGTATGCATACCACTAGGGGTACACGGGCTTCCTTCTAGTGCAGGGGTCATCAACTACTGTATATTTGTCAGAGAGCCAGAATTTTACCAGACAGTCTCCTTGGGGGCCGGACCCCCAAGAAGAAAATCAAATAAAAATCTCATTTTGGCTTAACATTATGTTTAATGTTTATACTTTTTCAATTTCATTACAAAACTGTAGGAATTTGATTCAGGCTCCCATCACCTATACCACAGTCAACCACTAGGAGTGATAGATATTTTGCCTCAACTCAATTAGGCTAAGTCAACAAGGGGAAATGTAACTTTAGCCATTGATTAAGGACTCTGAGTAGCCCGTTTCAGCATTGTGATTTGAATTCAAGCCCACTTAACGTTTCATTTGATGTGCGAACATTATTTGACCATCAGACCAGGTACCAGATTATTTATTTACCATGCTATTTTAAGTTGTGCCAGATTGTTTTTCCTCCTTTTTTTAGTCCTGAGGCCATGGGCGTTGCTAGGCCTATTTTAGGGGGGCTATATCCCTCCTATATTTCTACTCAGCCCCCCTAAAACTTTTGCGATTAGCTCAGGTAAATTATCACCTCAGTCTCCTTTAAATTTGATAAGAAAACGGCGGCAGAATTCGGCTCCTCCCCGTCTTTTGTTTTTCATTAGATCAGCAAACCACAGCTGTGCAAAGGGAGAGAACAAGGTGTGTGTTTATCGATAAATTGTTATAACCCTGTATCACCTGTATCCCAATGTCACGGAGGAGCAGTCGCGTTTTCTCGGCGTTCACCTCATCAGCCCAGCCGTTTCATCCAGTGAAAAAATGTAACACTTTAACGAACATTTCGCTATTTTTATTTCAAAATCTACTACCAATATTAAACACTTTACAGTTTGTGTGGCATTAACTATACCCTACAGTCTCGCACTGAAAGGATTAAACACAGTGACAGAAGCACTTAGAGCAGGGATGTCCAAACTCGGTCCTGGAGGGCCGGTGTCCTGCATAGTTTAGCTCCAACTTGCTTCAACACACCTGACTGGAAGTTTCTAGTATACCTAGAAAGAGCTTGATTAGCTGGTTCAGGTGTGTTTAATTGGGGTTGGAACTAAAATATGTAGGGCACCGGCCCTCCAGGACCGAGTTTGGACACCCCTGACTTAGAGAATGTACTCGTATTAACTGTCACTGAAGGCCCGTGCACACCAAGACGTTTTTTGCACTTATTGCACTATTATGTCTTTCTTTTCCTTTTCATTCTTTTAAAACCTGTTTTTACACATTTTAATCTGTTATTTATTATTTAATTTTAATAATTTTTATTTGTATTCTTTGTTGTTTTTATTTTCTTGTACTTGTTTCTTTTTTTCCTGTTTATGTAAAGCACTTTGAATTATCGTTGTGTATGAAATGTGCCATATAAATAAACTTGCCTTGCCTTGCCCTCTCTTCCTTTTTTAATTGAGATTACATCAAACATCAAATAAAAAATGTACATTTCAAAACACGTTTAACATCTGCCCATTTGTGTTTATCCTGCAGGTAAATATTTCTCCAGGCTGCAGTAAAGCATTGACTAAAATGTGGTACTGTCCGTATTGTGGAGGAATGCCAGGACTCAAACCCTGTGCCAACTACTGCCAGAATGTGATGCGCGGCTGCCTGGCCAACCAAGCGGATCTGGACCCCGAGTGGAACCTCTTCATTGGTGAGATGCGCTTGCTATTTTACTTTTAGCTGGGTTTTCTTATATAGACATCTCCTATTGGGTGCCTCCAGTTGGGTGCTTGAGGTTTTTTTCTTGAGAAAGCCAACATACCGTTATACTACTCTCTCCTCTAACGTATCTCCTCCTAGGCTGATCATGCTACAAGGCCCATATTTGGTCCAAATGTGCCTTCTGCATTCAAGATTTATACTAAATCTCCTCATGCCAATCAGACTTATCATTTTTGAATAAAAGAAGTTAAATATTATATTTTAATAATCTGGGCATATAAAAAAATTATACAAGGCCCAAATTTGGTCAAAAGCTGTGTTCTGCATTAGATTTTGTTGCTAAATCTTTTCAGGTTTATCAGACTTATAGCCATTCTCAGTCCTAGCGCAGTCACGTTATTTTGTTTATTATATATTTAAACAATACTGGAAATGTAATTGTTTGAGTAGATGATCAAGTTTATTTTGTGATTGGTTGGTTGGTTGGTTGGTTGGTTGGTTTGCTGGGTTGGTTGGTCGGTCAGTCGGTTGATTGGTTTGGTTGATTGGTTTGGTTGGTTGGTTGGTTGGTTGCTCGGTTGGTTGTTTAGTTGGTTGGCTGATTGGTTGCTTGCTTGGTTGCTTGCTTGGTTGGTTAGTTGATTCATTGATTGATTGATTGATTGATTGATTGATTGATTGATTGATTGATTGATTGATTGATTGATAGGTTGGTTGGTTGATTGGTTGGTTTGGTTGGTTGGCTGACTGTCTGGCTGGGTCGGTCGGTCGGTCGGTCGGTCAGTTGGTTGGTCGATCGGTTAGTTGGTTGGTTGGTTGGTTGGTTGTTTGGTCGGTCGATTGATTAGTTGGTTGGTTGATTGGTCGGTCGGTCAGTCGGTCGTTCGATTGATTAGTCGGTTGATTGGTTGGTTGGTTGGTTGGTTGGCCAATCAGTCGGTCGGTCGGTCGGTCGGCTGGTTGGTTGGTTGGCTGGCTGGTTGGTTGGGTTGGTTGGTTGTTTTGTTGATTGGTTGGTTGGTTGGTTGGTTGCTTGCTTGCTTGCTTGGTTGCTTGCTTGCTTGCTTGGTTGGTTGGTTGGTTGTTTTGTTGATTGGTTGGTTGCTTGCTTGGTTGCTTGCTTGGTTGGTTGGTTGGTTGCTAGGTTGGCTGGTTGGTTGGTTGGTTGGTTGGTTTGTTGCTTGGTTGTTTGGTTGCTTGTTTGATTGGTTGGTTGGTTGATCGATTGATTGACCCGTCATAGTGAATAAATCTATCTACAGTGATCAATGTATTTAAACTGTGTATAAAAAAATATTTTTGTTTTATTTTTAAATTAGAATTATAAGTGCACTTTTGAATAATATATAATAAATAAATAAATAAATATATAAATATAAATATAATATATATATATATATATATATATATATATATATATATATATATATATATATATATATACTTTTGTTTAATTTGTTTGTTCATACAGCATTTGTACAATATGTATTTAATAATACTATACTACTCTTATCTCTTGATTCAACTTTTTTTTTTTAAAGGATTGTGTTTAATTGTTTATCTATTTTATTATTATTATTATATACAGTTTATTTATTGTTGTAGAAACACATCAGTTGTAGCAGATTAGTCTAATCATCAAGTGTATTGTACCGAACTGTTCCAAATACAGAGTTTCCAGTTTTTGGTTCAGTAGGTTTTGTTTGTTTCTGCCAAGAGTTTTCATTTCAGTGCGCAGCTTTAGTTTTAGCCAACACACACTGAGCTCTGGCTCCATTCTGGCCTTTATTTTTTATTGTTGGAATTATGTCACAGGAGTAAAATGGGTTGTGAATGCTATTCTGTGTTGCTTTAGTGATTTGCAAATGTGAAAGTGAGAACTCGCTCGCTTTCAGAAACACTGTTAATTGCTGTAAAGGCAGTTTTCAGTTCATCCCTGCTGCTCAGTTCTCTTTAATGTTTCATATACATCTGTTGATGGCATGTAAATACAGTTTGAATGACGGCTCGTTTTGATTCACATGACCTATAGGCTCCAGCTTTAACAGCTTAATGTTGTCCACCCACAACACTGATACTGTGAATGTCGATAATGCTTTCCTTCAAGGCTAATCAGCAAACTCATTGCAATGTGAAAATCCATGTGTTGTGTAACTTGGCATGTGAAAGGTTTGTGAGATATTTTTGAATGTAAGGTGTATTAAACTGCCCCATAAAGTTTGTATTTCTGTTTTAGAGTCTCTAGAGTATGGATTATATCTATTCCTGATCAAAAACACCTTGACTATTTCTACTCTCCAGCCTTTACTCTATTGTAATTTTTCTGATGACTGCTCGTCGTCTTTCTCCGCTACAGTTATTAATGCTGTATTTTCATATATTTTCAACCTAAACTAATTGCTTTAATTTAAAATTGATTCATCATGTTTGAGTTATCATAATTTAAAACTAATTAATATGATCAATGGATTAAATGTTTATTAATGCATGTTTTTTATAGGACCAATTTTGCTTTGCTTTTCTTCTCCAACCACTTTGCCTTTGTTTTGTATTTTTCAGAGCTCTATTTGCGTGTTATAGATTTTTAAATCAGTATTTGTCTCCCCCATGGAGAGAAATTGACCAGCTTGTGGGTGCCACAGTTCGATTAACAAAGCAGGATAATTCTTTGTACTTAAAATACAATAATAAAATAAAAAAAAATAAAATAAAATAAAATAAAATAAAATAAAATAAAATAAAATAAAATAAAATAAAATAAAATAAAATAATGTTTAATAAAAAAAGGATAAATAATAATAATAATAATAATAATAATAATAATAAAAAAATCAAAACAGGTTTATTCATAAAGGCTAAATCTAAAATCTGTGAAACAAGAAAATTACCACATTGTTAAGTAATCAATAGGTAAAATACGTTAACTAATGCATTTTCTTTTTAAATGTGTCTTTTATAGAGCAAGCTTTGCTTTTCTTCTCCAACCACTTTGCCTTTGTTTTGTATTTTTCAGAGCTCATTTTGCACGTTATAGATTTTAAATCAGTATTTTTCTCCCCCACGGAGAGAAATCGACCGGCTTGATGGTGCTGCAGTTCGATTAACAAAGCAGGATAATTCATTGTGGTGTGCATATTTTTTCTGAAAGCGCATTTGGTCAGTTTGTGAATGGGCAGCGCTGCCACTGACCTTTGCCATTGGTGGCATTTTCTACAGCTTCTCACTGGCATTGATTGGCAGACTTTCAGACGACCCATCGATTGAACAAACTTCCAAACTTTCACAGCAATGCTTAGTTTGAACAAGCAGCAAATTAAATGAATGAATGAATGAATGAATGAATGAATGAAGTCTATATCTTATTTGTTTTATTTCGACTAGAATAAAATCCGTTTTTAATTGTTTTTAAACAATTTTAAGGTCTATATTATGTGCCCCCTTAAGCAGTATTTGTTTTTGATTGTCCACAGAACAAACCAGTGATTTGTCTAATTACCATAGCTTGCCTAATTAATTAACCTAGTTAAGCTTTTAATAGTCACTTTAAGCTGAATACTAGTATCTTAAAAATATCTAGTCAAATATTATGTGCTGTCATCATGGCAAAGATAAAAGAAATCAGTTATTATAACTATTATATTTAGAAGTGTGTTGAAAAAAATCTTCTTTCTGTTATTTATCAACAATGAATCATCTTGTTTAAGTTATCATAATTTAGGACAATTTTATTTCCAATATTTATATTTATATTTTCAACATAATCCAAAATAGATACCGCAAAAAGAAAAAATAAATAAATAAATAAATAAATATATATATATATATATATATATATATATATATATATATATATATATATATATATATTTATAAAAACTATATAAACTATATAAAAAATAGTATGTTAGATACTAAAACTGTACACATTTTACTTTGGTCATTTCTGTTGTTTAATTTACATTTATTTATTATTATTTTTTTAATTAGTTAATTGTTTGTTTATTGTTTAAAATAAATTATTATTATTATTATTATTATTATTATTATTTTTGCTATACTATTATTATGTTCTTGTTTCATTTTTTTTGTTCTTTAGAAATATTAAATTGTTATCTTTAGTATTTTTTTATTGTTTCCAATTTTACTTCAGTTATTTGCCAAGCAGACTTTATTTTGCGTATAACTTTCATCTTTCATAAGACATATTAACAAAATATATAGTTTTAAGAAATTGTTTAGTTATTTTAGTAATTAATAATACTATTTCTTATCCAAAGTCATGCTATGTAAATTTAATTTAATTTAATTTAATTTAATTTAATTTGTATTGTTTACTTTACGTTTATATAATTTTTATTACCTTTTGCACTTGATTAATTCTTATTTATTTAATTCAAGAATAAATGACATGACATTTACTCTACATTTTATGTTGCCATTTTTCTTCTAATCAGTCTAGCTTTCATTCCAGCTTTAATAATTAACCTCATGTATTCTAGCTATAGAAATAAACATGAAATATTGAAAGATTTTAACACAAGTTGCTATAATAAATACGTAGACGCTGCTGTAATGATATTATTAGTAGATGCTGGTTGAACACACACATTTTTTGAAGTGTTGAGCTGATTTTTTGGTGTTTTAATATTTGAAGCCGATGCGCAAACTCAAGGGCGTATCATGTATGCGATGTGGGTTAATGCAGTTTAATTATAGCAAAGCCCAAAGGAAACGCTGCTGTTTTATAGTTCAGGAGCTTTAATGGAGTGTTTTCATGCATGGTTCAGGAGGACGTTCTGATCAGATGTTTCTCCTAACCGAGGATGGAGATGTAAAATGAATCAGATAAATGAGAGGTCAGAGGAACGTTTAGACTGGGATTTTAATATCTTTACTTCATTTGAAAAAAATCCCTTTGCTGCTTGTTCACGCTACTTATTTAAAATGAGTTGAAGCAGCACAAAGTTTTTTTGGGACAGCTTAATTGATTTATGTTCAATTTGTAATAAACACATAAGGGCATTTCCCAGTGTTGTGTTGCAGCTGGAAGGGCATTCGCTGTGTAAAACATATGCTGGATATGTTTGCGGTTCATTCCGCTTTGGCAACCGCTGATTAATAAAGAGACTTAGCCGAAAAGAAAATCTAGTCCATTTACAAAACATGATTACAAAGTTATTGTTTTTTTAAACAGGTTAGTTTGTTTTTCAAATATTTTTAGATTTAATTATTTTATTATACACTTTTTTTTCCTGCTAGTTGCAACTGAAATCCGTAATCAGTCATAACAATGAATGAATGAATAAATAATGAAATGAATGTATGAATAAGTAAATAATAATAATAATAATAATAATAATATAAACTTGCAGATGCAATATTTATATTCAAAACTGAAACTAATTGCTTACATTTTAAGTATTATTTATTTATTTATTTATTTTTATTTATTTATTTATTTATTTGTTTGTTTGTTTACATATGTATTTATTTATTTATCAAAAATAATTCATCATATTTTAGTTATCATTATTTAAAACTATTATTCTTCCAATATTTATATTTATATTTCTAACCAAAATAATTGCTTACATTTTATTTATTTATTTATTTATTTATTTATTTATTTATTTTTAATTAATTAATTAAATAATTAATTAATTCATTAATTAATGTATGTATGTATGTATGTATGTATGTATGTATGTATGTATGTATGTATGTATTTATTTATTTATTTTTATTTATCAAAAAATGTTTCATCATATTTTAGTTATCATAATTTAAAAACTATTGTACCTCCAATATTTATGTTTCAAACCAAAATTAATTGCTTATTTATGCTTATTGCTTGTTTATTCATTTATTTATTTACAAAAAAGTTACTAAACAATTAATAAAAAACTATAAAGAACTGTACATATTTTACTCTTATATTTTCTGTTCTTTAATTTACTTTTAATTCTTATTTATTTAATTTAGGAGTAAATTACATGAGGTTTACTTTAAATTTAGTTTTTTTTTATGTTGCCATTTCTATTCTATTCAGTCTAGCTTTTATTCAAGTTTTAATAATTAAGTTTATTTATTTTAGCTATAAAAATGAACATGCATTTAACAAGTCATAAACAAGCATTTTAACACATGAAGTCGCTAATAATTACTTTGAAGCTGCTTTATTGATATTGTCTTTTTTATATGCACTGGTTGCTTGTTGAACACACAAATTCAAGCATCTCCTATTAAATTAATCTTCAATTAAAGATGCTACTGATACTATTCAGTCATGTCTTTTAGTCACACATGCATTTCTCTTATCTGGCTTTATTAGTGACTTCAGATCTTGAAGCTGTGAGATGCAACAGCAGGATTAATTTGATAACACATTTCACGCCAGGATCCTTCATTTTGCTAATTGTTCTTTTGTTTGATTTTCTCAGAGAGATAAATGTGATTTTGCGACATGTTTTTGGTCAGAAATGAAAGATTCCTACTGCGACGCGCTGACGTTCCCCATCAGGATGTGATTTTGCTGAACAAATGCTAACGCTGTGAGAAATTTATAATCTGCTTTATTCATTTTCTCTGAAAGCCGCAGGGGTTGGCTTTCATTGGGGATAGTTTTAAATCAATTTAAATGAAAATTGATGTAAAAATTTCAATCAATGAAAATGTTTTAAATGTTTTTTTTTTTCATAAAACAATTTTCTTATCTTTTTTATTTATTTTAAATCACAATAAACAATCAAATAAATAAATAAATTTTATTATTATTATTATTATTATTATTATTATTATTATTATTAATAATTATTTTAAGCATAACAGACATAACAACGACAGGAACAACAACAGCAATAAAATATTTTAAATTTATTTTCAATCACAATAAATAATAATAATAATAATAATAATAATAATAATAATAATAATAATAATAATTATTATTATTATTATTGTTATTATTATTATTATTATAACAACAACAACATGCTAGTCTTCAATAAAATATTTTTTATTTATTTTCAATCACAATAAATAAATAAATAAATAAATAAATAAATAAATAAATAAATAAATAAATAAATAATAATAGCGACGTGGTGATGCAGTAGGTAGTGCTGTCACCTCACAGCAAGAAGGTCGCTGGTTCGAGCCTCGGCTGGGTCAGTTGGAGTTTCTGTGTGGAGTTTGCATGTTCTCCCCACGTTCGCGTGGGTTTCCTCCGGGTGCTCCGGTTTCCCCCACAGTCCAAAGACACGTGGTACAGGTGAATTGGGTAGGCTAAATTGTCTGTAGTGTATGAGTTTGAATGAGTGTGTGTGGATGTTTCCCAGAGATGGGTTGCGGCTGGAAGGGCATCCGCTGCATAAAACATGTGCTGGATAAGTTGGCAGTTCATTCCTTTGTGGCGACCCCAGATTAATAAAGGGACTAAGCCGAAAAGAAAATGAATGAATGAATACTAATAATAATAACAGTCTTCAATTAAATATTTTTATTTATTTTTAATCACAATAAATAAATAAATAAATAAATAAATAAATAAATAAATAAATAAATAAATAAATAAATAAATAAATAAATAAAAAAAAAATAATAATAATAATATAATAATAACATGCTAGTCACTAATAAAATCTTTGTAATTTATTGTCAATCACAATAATAAATAAATAAATAAATAAATAAATAAATATAATTAATAATAATAATAATAATAATAGTAATAATAATAATAATAATAATAAAAATAATAATAACATGCTAGTCGCGAATGAAATTTGTCATTTTTAATTTATTTTCAACCCTAATATAAAAATAAATAAATAAATAAATAATAATAATAATAATAATAATTATTATTATTATTATTATTATTATTATTATTATTATTATTATTATTATTACTATTATTATTATTATTATTATTATTATCATTATTATTATTATATACTTATACAATACTACTACTACTACTACTACTACTACTACTACTACTACTACTACTACTAATAATAATATTAATAATAATAATAATAATAATAATAATAATAATAATAATAATAATAATAAACATGCAGATGCGTTAACACGCAAAAGTAATTTGAAAAAATAGTAATAAAATCCTCTCTCAATCATCGATTCATCTGAACTGGCGAAAAAACACACCGACGTGGCATTTGAGTTGAGTTTCAGAGGAAATGAGAGCGAAGCGCAAACATCAGGCCTGGTTTATTCTGGTCCTGATGAATCTGCTGGCTCTGCTCGGGGTCAGACGGATCATTTCAGACTCATCCGCTCAACATTTGTCTCTTCTGTGGCCACAAGGACACACTTTTACTGCATTAAAGGCTTTGTTTGCGTAATTTACTGCCTGAACTATTAATACAGAACTAGTGCTCGCAAACAGCGAATACACTGTTAAAAAATCCTGGTTGCCTTAAATTTTTAAGCTAAATCAAATGATTCTTATCAAATTATCAAATTAATGAGTCCACTGAACTTATATTATGTTAAACTGACTTCAAACAGCTTGTGTAACTTGATTTAAAATTAGAACATGATTAACTTAGTTTAATAAGTTATAATGAATATGCTGTCATGACTAATTGATCATATAATTTTTACAGTGTATGAATTATATTTGTGAAGATCAAAATTAACTTTTAAACTTTATGTGAGATGCTTATTTATTTTTTATTCCTGCAGATTAAGATGTATGTATGTTCCTTAGATATTTGAATTCAATAGTTATAATTAAGCTGATTTGTTGAAAGGTTTTTAAGAAAAGGGTTTTATTAAGTTTTATTAAGTAATTAATTAGCTTTTATTTTATACATATACAATTTAATTATTTGTTTAAAATAAATTCTCATGACAACAACTAAAACAACATTATTTTTATTTTCTTCTTCTTCTTCTTCTTCTTATTATTATTATTATTAGATTTTATGCTATTAAATTATTATATTTAGTATTTTTTAATTGTTTCCAATTTAACTTCGGTTATTTGACAGGCAGATTTATTTGTAATTTGTAATTGATTTTGCAAGTAAATTTAATCTAATAAATCTTAACAAAATATATAATAATTATATATATTTATGATGTAATAATATATTTAATATACTTTTATTTTATTTTATTTAAATTCATACATGATTATATTTATTTTTTCATTTTTATCTTTTTTATTAATTCATATATGATATTATTTTATTTTTAATTTTTATTTCTTAATTCATATTTCATTTTATATTTATTTTATATTTAGTTTACTTTATTAATTCATATATGATATTATTTTATTTATTTTTAATGTTTAATATTTATTTTATTTTATATTTATTACATAATATTTTATTTCATTAATTCAGATTTTATTTTATATTTATTTTATTTTATATTATATTTATTTAATTTTATTAATTCATATATGATATTATTCTATTTTATTTTACATTTTTATTTCTTAATTCAGATTTTATTTTATATTTATTTTTATATTTATTTTTTATATTTATTTTATTTTATATTTATTTTATTTTATTTTATATTTATTTAATGTTTATTTTATTTTTTATTTATCTTATTTTATTAATTCAGATTTTATTTTATATTTATTTTATTATATTTGATTTTATTTTTACAATAAAAGACCAGCCATGAAGAACCAAACCCCTGCATCTGACGCTAAAACACTTCTGTAAAAGTACGTGTTGGTGACGTCTCTGAATCACAGTTTAAAATACCTCATTTTCATAAAGCTGCATTACAAGATGTTACATAACATCCTAAAACATAAAACATCTGAGAGTCTAAAAGTGCAGTAATTTGAGTTTTTAATCCGTGTTTAACGCGAATGACTTTTTGATTATAATCCCTCCTGGAACTCCTGTAAGTCGTGCAGATCTGCGCTGCCATATTGAACCTCACGGGGACTGAAGAAGAAAAAAACACCATCAATTCACATGCTTTCCACAAACACAGTTATTAGGAGTTATGCCTCAGAGTTATGCTTAACTTAGCAAGAATTACTAACAATCCCTTCGACGTGTATTTCAGTAACCGGTAGTGTGTTTGCCAAGAAACTGAGTGCATCTGTTCACATTCATTTATTTTACTTAAAGTTGCAAGATTTGGGGTCAGAATTATGTTTTAAAGGTCCCATGAAATTAAGTAAGTAATGTAATCTGTATTAATATAGGGCTTTTATCGTGTATGGGGGGGATTCTCTCCACATAACCACCAGTGTGCAGCTCCACTTGGAGCATGCGATGGCAGCCACAGGACATACTAGCTACAGTACTGGTGGAGTGGAGAGACAGGGATAGAGCCAATTCTGTGGATGGGGATGATTGGGAGGCCATGATGGATAAGGGTTGATGGAGGGATTTTGACCAGAACTCCGGTGTTACACCCTTAATCACTTTACAATAAGTGCAATGGGATTTTTAATGACCTCAGAGAGTCAGGACCTTGGTTCAACGTCTCATCTGAAAGATGGCGCTTACTGACAGTATAGTATAGTGTCCCCTTCACTATACAGGGGCATACAGACTGCAGGTTGAGCGCCCCCTGCTGGCCTCACTAACACCACCTCCAACAGCAACTGGGGGGTTGGGAGTGGGTTGTGTATGTTGGGGGTATCGTGGACGAAAGAGAAGAGTTGGATGGGTGGGGGGCGTTGGGGTTGGCGTGTCTTGGACAATAGAGCATGGGGGTGGGGTGGTCCAGGATGAAAGTGAAGAGCGGGCGGATTGTAACTTTGGTATAGGATACTTATATTCAGATAGGAACTTTAGGATAGTAACTCGTAACTTTGGTGGCCCCAAAATGGCATGGGCCTATAGAATTTTCCTAACTTTCCCTACCCTAGCGGCGCCCCTGAGTATCAATATGTTACTATCTATAAGTATCTATGAGCTCACCTCATTAGTTTCTCATCAAATCTTCTGACCAATCAAATGCTCACTATTATCTCAAACGCCACGCCCTCTTCTTCTCATTTGCATTTCATTTGTTGCACTCGAGCTCAACCACTCTCACTGGAAGAGCTGTGATAAAAACAACGCTATTGGCTGTTTTTAAAAAGGGGAGGAGCTCGACAACTCTCACTGCAGAGCTGTGATAAAAGCAAAACGCTATTGGATGTTTCTTTTTAAAGGGGAGGAGCTACTGTATGTCCTGTCCTCTCTTCATGTTTCAGACGAGATTACGTCAAACAGCAAATAAAAAAATACACATTTTAAAGCACTTTATTGAACCTTTTAGATTAATTAAATTAAATTAATTAAATTACAAATTAAAATGAAGTAAAATAATAAAATAAAGTAAAAAATAAATAAACACAAAGTAAAATAAAATAACAAAATAAAGTAAAAAAATAAACACAAATTAAAATAAAATAACAAAATAAAGTAAAAATTTTAATAAATAAAAATAAAATAACAAAATAAAGTAAAAAAATAAACAAAAAGTAAAATAAAATAACAAAATAAAGTAAAAAAATAAACAAAAAGTAAAATAAAATAACGAAATAAAGTAAAAAAATAAACAAAAAGTAAAATAAAATAACAAAATAAAGTAAAAAAATAAACAAAAAGTAAAATAAAATAACAAAATAAAGTAAAAAAAATAAACAAAAAGTAAAATAAAATAACAAAATAAAGTAAAAAAATAAACAAAAAGTAAAATAAAATAACAAAATAAAGTAAAAAATTTAATAAAATAAAAACAAACTAAATAAAATAACGAAATAAAGTAAAAAAATAAACAAAAAGTAAAATAAAATAACAAAATAAAGTAAAAAAATAAACAAAAAGTAAAATAAAATAACGAAATAAAGTAAAAAAATAAACAAAAAGTAAAATAAAATAACAAAATAAAGTAAAAAAATAAACAAAAAGTAAAATAAAATAACAAAATAAAGTAAAAAAAATAAACAAAAAGTAAAATAAAATAACAAAATAAAGTAAAAAAATAAACAAAAAGTAAAATAAAATAACAAAATAAAGTAAAAAAATAAACAAAAAGTCAAATAAAATAACAAAATAAAGTAAAAATATTTAATAAAATAAAAACAAAATAAAATAAAATAACAAAATAAAGTAAAAAATAGACAAAAAGTAAAATAAAATAACAAAATAAAGTAAAAAAGTTATAAAATAAAAATAAAATAAAATAAAATAACAAAATAAAGTAAAAAAATAAACAAAAAGTAAAATAAAATAACAAAATAAAGTAAAAATATTTAATAAAATAAAAACAAAATAAAATAAAATAAAATAATAAAATAAAATAAAAACGTTTATAGTGTAAAATTAAATTAAATTAAATTAAATTAAATTAAATTAAATTAAATTAAATTAAATTAAATTAAATTAAATTAAATTAAATTAAATTAAAATAGCAAGGAAAATAAAAATAAATGTTTAAATGACAATAACAAGAAATGTTTATTATTTGTATACATATTACAATGATTTCCAAAATTAGTATCAAAAGTTAATAATTAGTAAAAAGACTTTAGGATCTTGACTTTAAAATCATAACTTGTTATTAGTATTCTTTTAAATGTCTTGGTATTTAAACACATTTCCACTCTCTATTTTGTCTTGATATTATTTATAGTCACATTTAACTGTTTTATTGATAAATTCGTGTGTGTGTGTGTGTATGTGCTTACATGTGTTTTTGTGTTTATGTACATGTTTGTATACTTTATGTACATTATGTACATTTTGTATGTACGTTTGTTTGTGTGTGTTTGTGTATGCGTGTGTGTGTGTGTGTGTGTGTGTGTGTGTGTGTGTGTGTGTGTGTGTGTGTGTGTGTGTGTGTGTGTGTGTGTGTGTGTGTGTGTGTGTGTATGTGGGGAGGTCAGTGAAGGATGCAGCAGTCATTATACTCTGATAGACTGATGTGTGGTGTATGTGTGGGTGTGTGTGTGTGTATGAGCGGATTTGGACTTGAGTTCAGCATCACTCACACACTTTCATGATAAACAGCCTCTGCTGGCTTTTATGAGCAGCACATCATTATCATTTTTCACGTCAGCATGTGTTTGGGATATTCAGTGTCAGGAAAAGGTGCCACAGAATAATGAATGAATGCCTGTAGACATACAGCTTAAAGCCACGTCCACTGGAGGCTTTTTGGTTTTTCTTTTACATGTTTAAGCTTTTTTTATGTGTTAAACTTAATAATTTGGTGATTCACTTTAAGTAAATGTTTTATTTTATTTTATATAGAAAAAAATAAATAAATACATATTTAGATCAAACTTTTTTATTTTTTTAGTAAGAAATGTTTAATTTAATTAATTTGGATTTTATTTTATTCACATAGATATAGTAATGAGATTTGCCCTGCGCGCTCGCGGTTTTTAAGAAAACTTTTTGGTGCGTTAATCTAGTCAATACTATTGTTCAAAAAGGTAATGATTCGCACTCATTCACACAAGTAATTGTTTCGTGCTGTTTTTATTTTTACATTCATCGGGTGACTCAAAACGGCACAATGCCTTCCTCAGTGTGTATGTATTCACATAGATATATAAATAAATACTGTATATTGCTGATTAAGTTATTTATTTAATGATTTATTTATTTATTTACTTTTTTATTCAAAAACACATACTTTCATTTTAGTTGTTCATATATTATATTATATAATATTAATGATTTAATTTAATTTAATTTAATTTAATTTAATTTAATTTAATTTAATTTAATTTAATTTAATTTAATTTAATTTAATTTAATTTAATTTAATTTAATTTTTAATCACATACTTTTATAAGAAAAATATAAATAAATGAGTATTTAAATCAAACTTATTTATTTATTTTATTTTATTTTATTCACACACACACACACACACACACACACACACACACACACACACACACACACACACACACACACACACACACACACACACACACACACACACACACATTATTATTTATTTATTTATTCATTTATTTACTTATTTATTCAAAAACACAAACTTTCATTTTAGTTGTATATAATTTATATGTTGTATAATTTTAATGATTAAATTAAATTAAATTTATTTTTTAAATTTTATTTCATTTTAATTAATTTAATTAATTTAATTTATTTTGAATCACATAATTTTATATAGAAAGATATAAATAAATAAATGTTTAAATCAAACTCATTGATTTAATTTTTTTATAATTTTTTTTTAGTAACACATTTAATTTAATTTATTTTTATTTAATTTTAAACACACACACACACACACACACACACACACACACACACACACACACACACACACACACACACACATATATATATATATATATATATATATATATATATATATATATATATATAATATTGTAGATTAAGTTATTTATTTATTTAATTACTTATTTAAAAACACATTATTTTATTTTAATTGTTCATATATTATATAATTGCAATGATTTGAATTTTTTACATTTAATTAAATTAAATTTTATTGCAATAATTTTTAATTACATAATTATATATAGAAATTAATAATCAAACATATTTATTTATTTATTTATTCAACAACACTTTATTTTATTTTATTAATTTATATATGATATTAAATATTATATTTTATTTAATGAATTTAATAAAATTTTATTAAATTCATTTTTTATTTAATTTCTATTATTATTCAGATAATTATATATATAATAATTAATAATAAAACCTATTTATTTATTTATTTATTTATTTTTTTACCAACAAAAAATTTTATTTTATTAATTCATATTTTATTTTATTTTATTTTATTTTATTTTATTTTATTTTATTTATTTTATTTTATTTTATTTTATTTTATTATTCATTTTCTTTTCAGCTTTGTCCTTTTATTAATCAGAGGTCGCCACAGCGGAATAAACCACCAACTTATCCAGCATATGTTTTATGCAGTGGATGCCCTTCCAGCTGCAACCCATCACTGGGAAATATATTATATTATATTATATTATATTATATTATATTATATTATATTATATTATATTATATTATATTATATTATATTATATTATATTATATTATATTATATTATATTATATTATTTTATATTATATTATATCATTCTGCATGTGTGTATGCACTTGTTATTCTGCACACAGCTCTGCTCTGCATTAATCAGTGAATGCTAAACATGAATCCTCTCTTTATTTAATGCTGATCCAGCAAAAGCATCCTGTCCGGGTATCGGATTTTTCCTTCATGCGTCAGGCTAATTACAAAGGCTAATTAAGATTTAGGCCTGTGTTGTCCTTTGCTGAGTCCTTTGTCACCACAATGTAAGTGATCCGCATTGATTTTATTTGCTCATTTCTTTTTAATTGCGTGGCTTTGTCTCCATGTGAAATAGGAGCTCACGATTCATGAAAATGTAAGTCAATATGATTTGCTTCCCCTTTCACGCCGTGTCCTTGTGCATAAGATGGAAACGGAGAGTGAATTGCATTATATTTTACAAAGGCTAAAATGGCATTAATGGTGCATTTAAGAAACTAATGTTGATCTGAAAGCGACTAGCAAAATGGAGAAATCGTTTTTGAATTTGTTCAGACTTAATAGAGATAACGACTAGTGTTCTTCTTTATGTTGTTTTATCCTTTATCTCAATACAAAAACAAGCTCTTAATGGCTCCTATCAGCTCTGCTTTTGCAACAACTGTAATGGGTTAGGAAACAGTACAGTCCAGCTTCAGTTTATTAGACAAGACAGTTTTGTGCATTTCTAATAGGTTTAATTTTGAATATTGAACATGTTTTGGTCGGACGATCATTTGTTTGTTCGTTCGTTCGTTCATTTGTTTGTTTGTTCATTCATTCATTTGTTTAAATGTTTGTTCATTTATTCGTTCTGTCACCCGTTAGTTCATTTGTTTGTTTGTTCAGTCATTGGTTTATTCATTTGTTCATTCATTCATTACTTAATTTGGTCATTCATTTTTTTCATTAGTTCAGTCATTTGTTCATTCATTTGTTTATTTGTTTGTTTGTTTATTCGTTCTGTCACCCGTTAGTTCATTTGTTTGTTTGTTCAGTCATTGGTTTATTCATTTGTTCATACATTTGTTCATTCATTCATTGCTTAATTTGGTCATTCATTTATTCATTAGTTCAGTCATTTGTTAATTCGTTCGTTCATTTGTTTGTTCATTCATTCATTTGTTGAATAGTTTGTTCGTTTATTCGTTTGGTCACTCATTAGTTTATTTGTTTGTTTGTTCAGTCATTGGTTTATTCATTTGTTCATACATTTGTTCGTTCATTCATTGCTTAATTTGGTCATTCATTTATATATTAGTTCAGTCATTTGTTTGTTCATTGATTCATTTGGTCTTTCATTCTGTTATCTGTTTGTTCATTCATTTGTTTGTTCATTCATTTGTTCATTTGTTTGTTCATTTGTTCATTCATTTATTTGTTCACGTGGTCGTTCATTCATTCATTTGATCATTCAATTGTTTGTTCATTCATTTGTTCATTTAATTGTTTGTTCAATCATTTGTTTGTTCATCCGTTCGCTTGTTCAATCATTCATTTGTTTGTTTATTCATTCATTTGTTTGTTCATCCGTTCGTTTGGTCATTTCATTTGTGCATTTGTTTGTTCATTTATTTGTTCATTCATTTGTTCATTTGTTTGTTCATTCGTTCATTTATTTATTTGTTCACTTGGTTGTTCATTTATTCATTTGTTCATTCATTTGTTTGTTCATTCATTTGTTCATTCATTTGTTTGTTCATTCATTTGTTTATTCATCCGTTCGCTTGTTCAATCATTCATTTGTGAATTTGTTTGTTGATTCATTCATTTGTTTGTTCATCTGTTCGTTTGGTCATTTCATTTGTGCATTTGTTTGTTCATTAATTCGCGCTTTCGTTTGATTGTTCATTCATTCATTCATTCCTTCATTCAATCATTCATTCATTCATTCATTTGTTCGTTCATTTATTTACTTGTTTGTTCGTTGATTCGTTTGCTCGTTCATTCATTTGTTTGTTTGTTCACTCATACGTTCGTTCGTTTGACCGTTCATTAGTTTGGAAATGCATTCTTTTTTTTGTTCATTCTTTTGTTCGTTTGTTCATTTGTTTGTTCATTCATTCGTTCATTTGTTTGTTTGTTTTTTTCATATGTTTGTTCATTTGTTTGTTTATTCATTCGCTCTTTCATTCGCTCCTTCATTTGATTGTTCACACATTCGTTCATTTATTTGTTTGTTCATTCATTCATTCATTCATTTGTTTCCTTGTTAGTTTGTTTATTCGTTTATTCGTTTGCTCATTCATTCATTCGTTCGTTCATTCATTCATTCATTTATTCATTCATTCGTTCGTTCGTTTGTTTGACCATTCATTCGCTTGGAAATGCATTCTTTCATTTGTTAGTTCTTTTGTTCGTTTGTTCATTTGTTTGTTCATTTATTTGTTCAGTTGTTTGTTCGTTCATTCATTTGTCTGTTCAATCATTCGCTCTATTGTTTGATTGTTCATTTATTCATTCATTTATTCATTCATTCATTCATTCATTCATCCATTCATTTGCTTATTTTTTTGTTTTTTCATTCATTTGCTCATTCATTATTTTGTTTGTTTGTTCATTCATTTGTTAATTTGTTTGTTAATTCATTCGTTCATTTGTTTGTTCAATTGTTCATTTATTTATTAATTTGTTTGTTTGTTCAATTATTCATTTGTTCGATTGTTCATTCATTCATTCATTCATTCATTCACTTGTTCATTCATTCATTCATTCATTCATTCATTCATTCATTCATTCATTCATTCATTCACTTGTTCATTCATTCACTTGTTCATTCATTCATTCATTCATTTGTTCATTCACTTGTTCTTTCATTCATGAGCTCCATTCATTCATTCATTTATTCATTCATTTGATTGTTCATTTGTTCATTAATTCTTTCATTTGTTTTTTCGTTCATTTGTTTGTTCATTCGTTCATTAATTCATTCATTCATTAGTTTTTTGATCGATCATTTGTTTGTTTATTCATTTGCTCATTCGCTCCTTCATTTGTTTGTCCATTCATTCATTTATTCATTCATTCATTCATTCAGAAATGTATCCTTTCATTTTTTTGTTTGGTCATTCTAACGTACATTCACAGGTTTATTTGTTCATGCATTCTTTCTTTTGGTCGTTCATTTCTTTGTTTCTTCAATCATTTGTTCATTCTTTCGTTCATTTGTTCAATGTATTATATATTTCTTAACATCCTTTGCCTGTTTCTAGGTTTTTTTTTTAATTATGTTTACAACTAATAGATATTTACAAGACAGAGAAAAAAAAATCCAGTACATTTTATCTTTCCCTCATTACAAAATGAATTAATTTTTGCTTGCCTGTTCAGATTTTTAATTTTTAATTTAGTTTTTTTTTAATCTTTTAATAAAGTTAGTTAGATTTGTCTGTCTGTTAAACATCTGTGTTTAGATAAAGCTCAGAAATGCATCACATGTTGTTGTGTAACTCCTCGGAGTTATGCAACACGTTCTAATATGCTTTTAATAAAGTGATCCGTTTTGCAGTGCAGCTGAATCTGCAGCACAGTAGAGTACTGTACAGTAAGCAGTGTTTCTCAACCACTTTCCTGGAGGACCACCAAAACTGCCTTTTTTGGATGTCTCCTTTGTCTGTCACACGCATTACAGGTCATTCAGTTTCTGCTGATAAGCTGATGATCTGAATCAGGTGTGTTTGTTTGAAGAGACATGAAAAATGTGCAGAGCTGGTGGTCCTCCAGGAATGTGGTTGAGACACACTGCAGTAGAGTACAGTACAGTAGGCCTTTCAGAGCTCAGATTGCAGATAATGACGATTATCATTGGTGTGAGTGTCAGGATGGAGGTCAGCAGATCCAGCTGTGAGGAGCAGCAGATGTTCATCAGTGACCCGCAGGCCTGCAATTACTGCCTGCTTCAGGAAAATTATATTCATCATGTGGATCTCATCATTCATCAATGCCGCACATCATCTCATCTACTGTACTGGAGGATAGTGTAAAGCAATAGTTTTAGGATGTTGCTTTATGTATCTATTAGTTTATTTGTTTGTTTGTTAGTTAATTTGTTTATTTATTTGTTTGTTTGTTTGCTTGTTTGTTTGGGCATTAATTTGTTCGGTCATTTGTTTGTTTATTTTATTTCATTTGTTTAACTTATTTATTTATTTATTTATTTGTGCATTCATTTGTTTGTTTATTTGTTTGTTCATTTATTTTGTTTGTTTTATTTATTTATTATTTGTTTATTAATTTGTTTGTTCAATTGTTTGTGCATTCATTTGTTGTTTATTCATTCATTCGTTCATTTATTTTATTTAATTTGTTTTATTTACTTTTGCTTTGATTTGTTTGTTTATTTGTTTATTTTATTTATTTATTAATTTGTTTGTTTATTTTTTTGTTTGTTTTTGCATTCATTTGTCTGTTTATTCGTTAGTTAGTTTGTTCATTCATTTTTTTTATCTTATTTGTTTTATTTATTTGTGCATTAATTTGTTTGTTTGTTTATTTTATTTGTTTCATATATTTATAAATTTTTTATTTATTTGTTTGTTTGTCTCTGCATCCATTTGTTTATTTGTTTGTTTGTTTATTTATTTTAATTAATTAGTTTTATTTATTTATTTATTTGTGCATTCGTTTGTTTGTTTGTTTATTTCATTTGATTTATTTATTTATTAATTTGTTTCTTTGTGCATTCATTTGTTATTTTATTCATTTGTTCGTTTATTTATTTATTTATTTATTTATTTATTTATTTATTTATTTATTTATTTATTTGTTTATTTATTTATTAATTTGTTTGCTTCTGTTATGTGAAGGACGCTGGACAGTGGGGTTGAGGATCCACATGTAGTTTATTACAAGAATGGTCAGGCAGGCAATAGTCAACAGGTACATGAAAAGCAATCCAACATTGTGGTCAAAGAACAGGCAAATAGTCAGTACAGGCAGCAATGAATCAAAACAAACAGACAAAGCAAAGGGTCAAAACATGGATAGGCTACACAAGGAAAACCGCGTCGTAATGCCTACAGATTAACAAGACTCGGCAACTAATGTGTGTGTGTCTGTGCTGCTTTTAAAGTCCATGTAATCAGTTCCGAACAGCTTCAGCTGTGTGTGTTAGCAATCAGCAAAAACCGGAACAGGTGTGAGTGTGTGGTGCATGAGAGGATTTGTAGTCCACATGGTGACAGATTTGTAGTCCTGAGTAAAAGTGAATGATTCCCAGCGACCTACAAGCCTAGATAGCTGGTGATTGTGACAGTTTCTTTGTTCTTTCCTTTATTTATTTATTTAATTAGTTAGTTAGTTGTTTGTTTGTTTGTTTGTTTCAGATTTATTATGATGTTTTAAATAGTTTGTTTATAAAATGAATAAATGTTGGTATATAAATCAATATATTTATTTAATTTTCTTTCTTTTTTTCAACTTAGGTTATCTAAAATGCACCATAAATCATGCCATTAGTCTTAAGGTTATTTTTGTTTGTTCATATTTTCAACAGCGGTTGGCATATAAAATATAATATTATTTTCATTTAAATTTCTTATTTTCTCTTACTTTTTCTAACTAGGTTAATAAAAATGTAGAATAAATCATGTTTTATTAGCATTTATTTTATTTATTTTCAATGTTTTATTTGTTTGCTTTTTGTTTGTCCATATTTTTAATAGTTGTAATATATCAAATAAAACATTTTTTTTTTTACGTATTTATGTTTATGTATTATTTTTTTTCCAAATGCAAAATATTCAACAATATACTTTTTCAATTTAAATTCATTCATTCATCATTCATTTTCTTTTTGGCTTAGTCCCTTTATTAATCAGGGGTCGCCACAGCGGAATGAACCGCCGACTTATCCAGCACATGTTTTATGCAGCGCATGCCCTTCCAGCCGCAACACCCACACACTCTTGCACACACTCACATACACTACGTCCAATTTAGCTTATTCAATTCACCTGTACAACATGTCTTTGAACTGTGGAGGAAACCCACACCAACACAGGGAGAACATGCAAACTCCACACGGAAATGCCAACTGACCCTGCTGGGACTCAAAAAAGTGACCTTCTTGCTGTGAGACGATTGTGCTACCCACTGCACCATAGAGCTGCCCCAATTTAAATTCAATTAAGCATTTTTCAATCAAAGTTGGAAAAAATATGTTGTTATGGAAAATTATTTAGCTTCTTTTAAAGAAAAACTCACTAAATGTTGGCACATTATTTCTAAAAACAAGACAATATTTTTTGCCTTTCTAGAAAATGCTTTTTGATTTAAGAATTTGGACT
>LR812519.1:5039036-5124036 GCA_903798195.1 Danio kyathit
TTGTTTGTTTGTTTGTTTGATTGTTTTTGGTTTCTTGGTTTATTTATTTGTTTATTTGTTCATTCTTTTTGTTTGTTGGTTTATTTATTTATTTATTTGTTTGTTTGTTTTTGGTTTGTTGGTTTATTTATTTGTTTATTTGTTCATTCTTTTTGTTTGTTGGTTTATTTATTTATTTATTTGTTTGTTTGTTTTTTTTTTTTTTTTGGTTTGTTGGTTTGTAGGTTTATTTATTTATTTATTTGTTTGTTTCATCCTTCATTTTTGGTTTATTTTTTTATTTATTCATTCATTCATTAGAACAAACAAAAAATAGAAACCCTAGCCTATAATATGGCAAGTCATGCTAAAAACGGTAGCTATGTTCTAATATGCATGCTAATGCTAATGCACTCATTCTAGCAACATGCAAGAACATGTTATCAGTGTAAAAAAACGGGTAGCAACATTTCTTTTGCTTCTTTATTGTCATTAGTAGTAGTAATGTTTGTAGTACTAATATTGCGCTGCTTCATTTTTTTTTTTGTGAAACATCATCTGAAATGCTGAATATGAGATGCTAGAGGCCATGGTCTTTAGCCTCCTTGTTAGATCAACCGACTCCCATACAAAGAATCGCATGTTCGATCTTAGCTCAGCAGAAGGACTGGTGGATTATATCTGGGGGCTCGTCCGGGATGAGATTGAGGTTTAGGGAGTGAGTGTAACAGAGACTATTTAGCGAAGTGTTATGCAGGTAAACCTCACTCTTCTGACCTCTAAAGGTGCTCTAGCGACAGACGCTAGAGACCATGGTCTTAAGCCTCCTTGTTAGAGCAACTGACTCCCATGCAAAGAATCACCGGTTCGATCCCAGCTCATTGGTTGGGTGCGGTAGGACCGGTGGGTTACAGAAGATTGATGTTTGTGATGTGATTTGGTGTCTGGACGTCTCCAGTATTGCTCTGATATTGGCTTCAGTCGGTGTGAGTCTCAGTAAACAGCTTTCTAATGGCTGTTTGCGTTGACGTTGCGGGGTTAAGCTAACACAAACACGCTAGCCACCTTTAGCGCTATTGAACGCTAGCCATTTAATGGAATGTCACGATCTATTTCCCAATGACAAAAATAGCCAAAAACGCAGCCTGAATTGAATTGAATTGGCTGAATCACTCCTGTTGTGCAATGCCGTGTTGTTTAAAGTGCATTAAATGTGATTCTAAATGTAAATTAGAAGAGTTTTGTGTATCTACCATAATAGCTTTGTGGCTATCGATAACCTGTTTGTCTTCCAAAGTATTTCCTGTAACGTTCAGCCATTGCGTTCCAAGCATTTGTGGGTTTTTCACCAGTGGGAAAAAAAATGTTGTTTGCTTGCAGGAAAGGGGTTTAATCAGCGTGTTTGTGGTTTGTATTGTTGTCTCGGAGAGAAATGCTAATGCTAATGAGAGGCATTTAGCAGCAAATGTTCTTTCCAATTTTACCCTGAATCATGACGAAGCCGGCTGTTTAGTGGAGTCAGCCTCTGTAACTGAGCATGTTTTATTTTAGAGGTTTGTCACAGTTTATTGTGTGCAAAAAGATGAGAAACAAGGACACATTTGATATAAAAAAGAGGGATTTTTTGTTTTATTTTCTAATTAAAATAGCTGAGATTGTTTTTGTGGGCGACACGGTGGCTCCGTGGTAAGCACTGTCGCCTCACAGCAAGAAGTTTGCTGGTTCGAGTCCTGACTGGGTCAGGGGGATTTTCTGTGTGGAGTTTGCATGTTCTCCCCGTGTTGGAGTGGGTTTCCTCGGGGTGCTCCGGTTTCCCCCACAGTCCAAACACATGCGCTATAGGGGAATTGAATAAGCTAAATTGGCTGTAGTGTGTGAGTGTGTGTGTAAATGAGAGTGTATGGGTGTTTCCCAGTGCTGGGTTGCGACTACAAAAACATACTTTGCATAAACCATATGCTGGAATAGTTGGTGGTTCATTCTGCTGTGAAATTAATGTTTTATTGTGAGTTTATTGCATTTTTGTTTTGTTTATTTAATAGCTTTAAATATATATATATACTTTGCTTATTTTTTACTTTAAAGTCAAACTTTAAAAAACTTTTACTTTAAAGTCTTGGTTAATTTTTAATTGGGGCACAAATCCCATGTTTTTTTCTTTTCTTTTCTTTTTTATTATGGAAACACAAGATTAGATAGTATAAACAGATGAACACTATACTGATTATTTAGAAATTATTTGCTTGAAAACGTTGTACAGTTTTTGTTTCTACAGTTTAGAAATGTCATAATTTTCTAAAACGAATAAACAAACTGTAGATTTAATATTTAGTTAATTGTTTAAAATAAATGAATAAAATACATTAATTATTATTGTTGTTGTTGTTGTTATTTATTTTTGCAAACTGATTAATGAAATTAATAATACTTTAAAAAAATTAATTAGTATTATTATTATTATTATTATTATTTATTTATTTATCTATTTATTTATTTATTGTATTTATCTATTTATTTATTTATTGTATTTATCTATTTATTTATTTATTGTATTTATCTATTTATTTATTTATTTATTTATTTATTTATTTATCTGTTTATTTATTTATTGTATTTATCTATTTAGTTTTTTTTTAAGTTTGGGACATTCATTCATTCATGTTCTTTTCGGCTTAGTCCCTTTATTAATCTGGGGTTGCCACAACGGAATGAACCGCCAACTTATCCAGCACATGTTTTATGCAGCGGATGCCCTTCCAGCTGCAACCCATCACTGGGAAACATCCATACACTCTCATTCACACACATACACTACGGACAATTTTAGCTTAACCAATTCACCTGTACAGCATGTCTTTGGACTTGTGGGGGAAACCGGAGCACCCGGAGGAAACCCACGTGAACGCGGGGAGAACATGCAAACTCCACCTAGAAATGCCAACTGAATCAGCTGAGGCTCAAACCAGCGACCTTCTTGCTGTGAGACAACAGCACTACCTACTGCGCCACCGCGTTGCCCAAGTTAGGGACAATGTTTACTAATTATTCATAAATGTTTGCTAAATCTGATTTTTGTAAAAAGTAAAAATCTACATTTTTAACTAAATATGGCATATATACAGTATATGTGTGTGTGTGTGTGTGTGTGTATATATATATATATATATATATATATATATATATATATATATATATATATATATATATATATATATATATATATATATATATATATATATATATATATATATATATATACAGTTGAATTCAGAATTATTAACCCCCTTTGATATTTTTTTTATTTTTTAAATATTTCCCAAATTATGTTTAACAGAGCAAGGAAATTTTCACAGTATGTCTGACAATATTTTTTCTTCTGGAGAAAGTCTTATTTGTTTTATTTCGGCTAGAATAAAAGCACCATTTTAACCACCATTTTAGGTCAAAATTATTAGCCTCTTTAAGCTTAAACTTTTTTTGATAGTCTACAGATCAACCATGCCAACATGCCTAATTACCCTAACCTGACTAGTTAACTTAATTAATCTAGTTAAGCCTTTAAATGTCACTTTAAGCTGTATAGAAGTGTATTGAAAAATATCTAGTCAAATATTATTTACTGTCATCATGGCAAAGATAAAAGAAATCAGTTATTAGAAATGAGTTATTAAAACTATTATGTTTAGAAATGTGTTGAAAAAAATCTTCTCTCCGTTGAAGTCTAATAATTCTGACTTCAACTGTATGTATGTATGTATGTACAGTTTGTATGAAATAATGCAATTTTCATTGTTTAAACTAATCACTAATCTTCATTTTTATAAACCACCAAAGACCGCCACTTCATCTAGAAACATAAATTGGGGAAAATAATAAACAGGGAGGCTAATAATTCTGACTTCAACTGTATATATATATATATATAGAGTGCTCAGCATAATTGAGTACAGCCTATTTTGAAAATGAATATTTGTATCAATTTCTCAGTGAATATAGGCAATGTATTTGGGTGCATTTAAACAAAACAGATTTATTAAACAGATATATTTTTTTAAATAATATTTTAGTTACCAAACATATTTAGCAATTGAAAGATAATACAATTAAATTCAAGCAAAATATTTCAAAACAATACAACTTACAAAATTTCAACTAATTTATTTTATTTTTATTTTTTGCTTCTCTTGATTTTTCCTCTTTTTTTTTATTTTTATTTAATATTTTTCTGTAACATATAAATTTGGCTGTAGTCGTTTTTGGACCGTTATCGTAAGTTATTTTGTCCAGATTTGGCTTCAGTACTGTCTAATCTAATGTATATGCACAAATTTAATATTGTAGAGCTTCCTATTGAAAATATGAATTTAAAAGAGAGATTTGTGAGGGGTGTACTTATATATGCTGAGCACTATACCATTGTTAAAACTGTTTATTATGATCTTATTCATACAATTTAATACATTTTTCTCATCCCCTAATGACGGTTGGGTTTAGGTGTGGAGTTTGGTGCCACGCCTTCTTTTAAAAATCATACATTTTTACTGATTAAACTCATAGAAATTTGTACGAATCAGCCACTAAACTGACAAAACGTAAAATAGTTGTTTCCTCGTGAGATCAGGCTGCTGGTCATTCTCAGACACCTTGCAACATGTGAAAGTGTTTCTCTGCTTCTGCTTCGTTCAGACACAGTGTGAGCAGTGGATTCTCCATCATCTCAGTGTTTGTGTGTTGACGTTCATTCTCCAGCAGCTTCAGCTTTGCTCTCCCCAATACATTTACATCTTATTAGCTCAAATTGAACTCCCGTTGCTCTGAAGAGCTTTAGAGATGGAGATGCCGTGATCCCATCATTAAAATGTAGCACTTTATCCACAGCTGGCCATGCATGAATAGCGGTGTGGTTATTACTGCTCACAAAAAAACCCTGCCTTCACTTCAGAGACCGACTGTCCAATTAAAAGTGGTGTGAAGATCCTGAATGGAGAATTTAATCTTCCAGGTCCATCATCTCATCTGGCCCAGAGTGAAGTCTTCATCTTAGCTGACAAAATTGACTCTGATTAGCCAATAACTGCATGTTTGAGTCCAAAGTTCTGCTGTTCAAATCACATTTGCGCACTTTAATGACTCTTCGGATGTTTTTAAAGAGCAGTGATTTCGATGATGACCTCTAGTTCATTCACTCAACATTTTTATTTATTTATTTCTTATTTTTGGTAGTAAATTCAGATTTTAAGTGATTTTTTTGTTTTATTTTAATGAAGTTTTTGGGGACTTTACTATTCTTTGTTATTAATTTTAGTTCAATCTTACTGTATGATTCATTTGATTCCTATTGGAGGACTTTGTTCCTCTGATTCATTTTAGATAATAGGTTTTAATTAGATGATTCATTTGATTCATCTTTGAATTTGGAGGACCTTTGTTTAGAGAATAAGTTTAATTACATGTTTAATTTATTTACGTTTGCAGGACTTTTGTTCCTCTGATTCATTTTAGAAAATACGTTTAATTATACGATTCTATTGATTCATCTTTAAGTTTGGAAGATTTTTGTACTGTATATGTCAGATTTATTACATGACATATATTTAATTGTATGATTCATTCGATTCATCTTTAAGTTTGAAGAAGCTTTGCTCTTCTGTTTGAATCATTTTAGAGAATAAGTTTAATCATACAATTCATTTGATTCATCTAGAAGTTTGGAAAACTTTTGCTTCTTTGTCTGATTCACTTTAGTGAATAGGAATGAGTCATACGATTTATTTGATTCATCTTTAACTTTGGAGGACTTTTGCTCCTTTGTCTGGTTCATTTTAGAGAATAGGTTCAGTTATATGATTCATTTGATTATTCGTTAAGTTTGGAAGACTTTTGTATCTGTTTGATTTATTATTTGGAAAAAAAACTGATGTTATCATTCATTTGATTCATCTTTAAAGTTGTAGGACTTTTGCTACAATGTCTGATTCATTTTATAGAATAAGTTCAGATATATGATTCATTTGATTCATTTTGAAGTTTGCCAGATGTTTGCTTTTTTGTCTGAATCATTTTAGAGAATAGGTTCAATCATACGATTAATTTGATTCCACTTTAAGTTTGAAGGACTTTTGCTTAGTCTGATTCATTTTAGAGAATAAGTTCAATTATATGATTCATCTGATTCATGATTAAGTTTGGAGCACTTTTGCCCCTCTGTCTGATTCATTTTAGAGAATAAGTTCAATTATATGATTCAATTGATTCATCTTGAAGTTTGGCAGGTTTTTACTTCTTTGTCTGATTCATTTTAGTGAATAGGTTCAATCATATGATTCATTTGATTCATCATTAAGTTTGAAGGACTTTTGTTCCTCTGTCTGATTCATTTTAGAGAATTGTTTTACTCATACTATTAATTTGATTCATCTTAAAGTTTGGAAGACTTTTGCTCTTCTCTGATTTATTTTTAGGGAATAAGTTCAATTATATCATTCATCTTGAAGTTTGGCAGGCTTTTGATTCTTTGTCTGATTCATTTTAGTGAATAGGTTCATTCATATAATTCATTTGATTCATCATTAAGTTTGAAGGACTTTTGTTCCTCTGTCTGATTCATTTTAGAGAATAAGTTCAATGATATGATTAATTTGATTCATCTTGAAGTTTGGCAGGCTTTTGCTTCTTTGTCTGATTCATTTTAGAGAATAGGTTCAATAATATGATTAATTTGATTCATCTTTAAGTTTGTGGTACCTTTGCTTCTCTGTCTTATTCACTTTTGGACTTTTGTTCCTCTCTCTGATTCATTTTAGAGAATAGGTTCAATTATATGATTCATCTTGAAGTTTGGCAGGCTTTTGCTTCTTTGTCTGATTCATTTTAGAGAATAGATTTAATCATATGATTCATTTGATTCATCATTAAGTTTGGAGGACTTTTGTTCCTCTGTCCAATTCATTTTAGAGAATTGTTTTAATCATACTATTAATTTGATTCATCTTAAAGTTTGGAAGAATTTTGCTCCTCTCTCTGATTCATTTTAGAGAATAAGTTCAATTATATGATTCATCTTGAAGTTTGGCAGGCTTTTGCTTCTTTGTCTGATTCATTTTAGAGAATAGGTTCAATGATATGATTCATTTGATTCATCTTGAAGTTTGGCAGGCTTTTGCTTCTTTGTCTGATTCATTTTAGAGAATAGGTTCAATAATATGATTCATTTGATTCATCTTTAAGTTTGTGGTACTTTTGCTTCTCTGTCTTATTCACTTTAGAGAATAGGTTCAATCATATGAGTCATTTTATTAATCTTAAAGCTTGGAGGACTTTGGTCCTCTGTCTGATTCATTTCAGTGAACACATTATATCACATTAAATTTATTATTAATTTGCATTCCTGGAATTCCAGAGATTAATTTCATATTAAATCTCAATCAAACAATCAAATAATACTATATTTATGTATATAATTAAAATAAAATTGCTACAATTAATAATGGAAACATTGCCAAATATGGATTAATGTTTTTTTTTTAAGTAATAATAATAATAAATCATTGAGAAAAACATAATCACAAAATATGTTGTACTCATAAACAGCTTCTGTACATACATATAGTCATATGTTTAAGAGTAACTTTGGGTGGTATTTAAAAATCTGACGTGATGTTTAAAACATGATTATTAGCTTGTGCACGTTATTTTGTTGACTTTTTTGAGTGTTCAGATTTAATGCAGACGCGATGCAGGCGTCTCACAGCTGACTTCATTTATATAATTCATAAATGTGTATTGTTGATAGAAGTGTCTGTTATCATTAATAAGGAAACTCACTTTCACTGTGGTCTGAGTCTGTTTATCATCACACGTCATAATGCAATCCATGAACCTCCAGGCATTCAGATGTTTATGATGATATTAGTTTAAACAAAGTCTGTTACGGTCATTTGTTCATCCTTGACATTTAGAAAAAAAAATCTGCTCACTTGATTTATTATTTTAAAGTTATGTGTTTGAGTAAAAAAATGTTTTAGTTTTATTCAGTATAATGAATATCACTATAAGTTTAGAAATAAGAGTGGCACGGTGGTGCAGTAGGTTGCACTGTTGCCTCACAGCAAGAAGGTCTCTGGTTCGAATACTGGCTGGGTCAGTTGGCATTTCTGTGAGGAGATTGCATGTTCTCCCTTGTGGGTTTCCTCCGGGAGCTCTGGTTTCCCTCACAGTCCAAACAGATGCGCTACAGGTGAATTGTCCGTAGTCAATATTTATTTATTTATTTTTTCTGCTACATAAATAATCAAAATGGTTATGATAAAAGCCTTTGTTCAGTTGGAATCAAAAACACATTTTTGTGTGTCCCTTAAAATGCAAATTAGCTGCTGCTTTTCCGTTCATTTAAATTATTTTATTTAAAATGATTCATGTTTATTTATTATTATTATACAATTGTATTATTTAAAATGTAATTAAACAAATAACAACAATTTTAATTTAAAATGCTAATTATTTTAAGTATTTTTTCTGTTCATAATTTTTTTTTAATTATTAAATTTTATTTTTTATTATTATTATACATAATTATTTAAAAAATACATTTGAATTTAAAATGTCAATTACTTGAAGTATTTTTTTCTGGTAATTTAAATTGTTTAATTTTAAGTTATTACTTTTTTTGTGAATCTTCTATAATTAAATGATTTTAAAATAAAAATAAATGTCAATTATTCAAAATATTTTGTTGTTCATTTAAATAATTTTATGTAAATTATAAAATATTTTATATTATTATTCTTAATACTATAAAATTGTAATATTTGATAAATAATAAATACATGTAATAAATGTAATTAAACAAATAACAACAATTTAACTTAAAATGTTAATTATTTTAAGTATTTTTTTCTGTTCATTAAAATTATTTCATTTTAGATTATTACATTTTATTAATTATTATTATCATTAAACATAATTATTTAAAAAGAAATATCAATTAATTTTTTTCCGGTCATCGAAATTGTTTAATTTTAAATATTTACTTTTTTGTAAATATTCTATAATTTAATCATTTAAAATTAAATAAAAAAATTAACTTAATGTTAATTATTTTAAGTATTTTTTCTGTTAATTTAAATAATGTTATGTTAAATCATAAAATATTGTATTATTATTATTATTATTATTATTATTATTATTATTATTATTATTATTATTATTATTATTAAATTGCATTATTTAAAATTAAATTAAAAATATGTATAATTATACTGTATATATATATATATATATATATATATATATATATATATATATATTATATATATATATATATATATATATATATATATATATATATATATATATTTAAAGTATATTAATATATTTTTATCATAAATTGTTAATCATTAATTGTTAATTATTAAATTGTTAAATATTATAATTGTTAATTATTTGAAGTATTGTCCCGTTAATTCAGAAACGGTTATAGAGAATAACTCCTGCAGGAGGAACTTTGAACATTTATTTATTTATTTATTTTTATTTATTTATTTATTTATTTTTTCATGCACAAGCTGCAACATTGTGCAATAAAGCCATAATATGTCTTCTTTATAAATTTGCATGCAGCACTCGAGTGATTTTCCTTGCTAAACTTAGCATGTTTTATAGCATGCGGCACAGTGTACGAGCCTCTGAAAGCATGTGTGGTATTTGCACAGTAAAGGTGTAAGTAAACAGACGATCATCATGGGAGAAAAAGAAGAGCTCTGCTTCACAGTTTGTGGTATTTAACCAAACTTCAACACATCTGCGTTAATACTGTGTTCCTGCTCTCTGTTCAGCAGTGAATGTTCACAGTATCTGACGACTCGTTCTGTAATTATGTCATGATGAAGCTTTGGCCCATGAAGACAGATCCATCATTTGAAGAGACTAATTATTCCAGCATCATCTTCCTCCCACTCGCTCCTTTATATGCAGACTGACAGTAAACACGAGCCCACGTTCACAAACGCATGTAATCCTGGGAGAATCCAGCACTGAAGACGTAATAAACACACGTTTAGGAAAAAGTGAATATAAAAGCAAAACTCAAACAGGCTGCTCTACTGCCAAGTTGATTTACCGTCAGGATTTCAATGCATATATCAGATATGTTAAATCCCATTCATCTATTGTTCAAACTGACTTTTTTTTTACTCCTTATTGATAAATGCACATGTGCTGTTTTAATAATTTAATTTATTTTAGCTTAATTAATTAATTTATATTATTATTATTTTATTTTAATGTAATTTGTAATTATATTTTCTTCGACTTAGTCCCTTTATTCATCAATGATTGCCACAGCGGAATGAACCGCCAATTTATCCAGCATATGTTTTATGCAGCGGATGCCCTTCCAGCTGCAACCCAGTACTGGGAAACACCCATACACACTCATTCACACACACTCATACACTACGGCCAATTTAGTTTCTTCAATTCTCCTATAGCGCATGTGTTTGGACTGTGGGGGAAACCGGAGCACCCGGAGTAAATCCATGCCAACACGGGGAGAACATGCAATCTCCTCACAGATATGCCAACTGACCCAGCCTACTCAAAACAGAGACCTTCTTGCTGTGAGACGACAGTGCTAACCACTGAGCCACCGTGCTGCCCCTATTTTATTTCATTATTTAATTAAATTTAGCTTAATTTCATTTAACTTCAATCAGTTTTAATTTTAATTTATTGTATTATTAAATTTAATTAAATTACATTTTATTTTTCACAACATAGCACAAGTAAATACATATTTGTATATTTCATTAAATCAGAAGAATTATAGAAGCAAGACATAATATGTTGTTCTTTTTGCAGTGTGAAATTAATTCAATAGAGATTGAGGACAAATCTAAAGTAATATTGCTTTGCGAAAGAAAAAGAAAATTGCAGTAATATTAAGTGCAATCTTAGAATTGCTTTTTTTCAAGCCTGAATAATATTTGTATTGCTTTCGATATGAATAAAACATCCTTGCTTTTTCCTTTCTTTGCTTTTTTTTCTTTGTTGTTGTTGTTTTTTTTTTTTAGCATTTAGAGTAAATAAAAAACACAAAAATCCTTGGAAAAATCAGCCCAGGTGAGCATAAGAATCTTTCTCAAAAATATTCCAAATGTTGGATCAGTAAATTGCAATTGTTTTGTGCAAATGTTTACATAAAATGTGATGTTATACCGTAATTTAAATTTCATTAAATTAATAATAATAATAATAATAATAATAATAATTAAGAGCTTCCTTCAGTTTGTTACACTGTGTGTGTGTGTATATATATATATATATATATATATATATATATATATATATATATATATATATATATATATATATATATACCTTAATATTCTCCAAAATAATTTTTTTAAAAACATGGCAGAATAAGTAGATTTTTATTTTTATTTTATTTTATTTTATCAGCCTTAAAAATCCACTTAAATGTAACATCTGCACACATTTTATTTAGCTTTAACATTTTGCTTTTAGACCAAATATGCCTTTATAGTCATGAAATTACTGCCACAATATTTAATAAATAAATAAATAAATAAATAAATAAATAAATAAATAATAAACAAATATCTCAAAATGCTTTATTTCTCTTTATGCAAAATGTAAAATGTATTTTATTATTTTTATTATTTATATTATATTATATTATATCATATCGTATTGTATCATATTATATTATATTATGTTATATTATATTATATTATATTATATTATATTATATTATATTATATTATATTATATTATATTATATTATATTATATTATATCGTATCGTATTATATCATATCATATCATATCATATCATATCATATCATATATCGTATCGTATTGTATCATATCATATCATATCATATAATATCATATTATATTATATTATATTATATTATATTATATTATATTATATTATATTATATTATATAATTTTAAAAATATTTTTATGTTATTTTTTATATTTTTATTTTATCAGACACATTTCTGACAGAAACCAATAAATCCCCAAAAATGCGTTGTTTTCTTAAAACCACCAGTTGTTTTTCTGAAATGCTGACCTAGATTTAATGAAAAAACTAAAATGCTCGGCAGAAGTTCATAAAAAGTAATGATTAAAGTATTAACATCTTAATATTCACTCCGGCTCTGTTTGAAACTTCTGGAAGATGTAAAGCTCTTTCACCGCCCCACACTTTCCTTCCAGCAAGTGTTTACTCGGATTTAAACACACTTTCATGCTGCATCTAAAAGTGTGTTTGCATTTAAAAACAAGAATCTCTCTGTATACAAGTAACAACATTAAAATAGTGTAGATTAGTGTACAGTGATTTATATTTATTTTATAGTCATTAGTCAAGTCAGTATTTTGTGGACAAAATGAGCTTGTTTTTGGATTTTAACTGCAGAACAAATATTTTATTTTATGTTTTGTTTTATTATTAGTTTTCTTTTTTCTTTTTGTTTCTTATATTATATTTATTTTTAATATTTTTTTTATCTATTTTATATTTTTACATAAATTTAATGTATTTTATGTTTATAGTATTTTTTTCCTATAATTTAATTAAGTTTTTATTTTCTATTTTATTTTACTATGTTCTATAAAAGGTTTTCCTTTTTTCTTTTATTATATTTATTTTTTCTTCTCTTTTTATTTTATATTTTTACATTTTATTTAATTGTATTTTATTTTATTTTTATAGTTTATTTATTTTTTATTATAATTTTATTTTATTTTATTTTTATAGTCATTTCACAAATTAGATTTGTTTTAAGGAACACAATAGTTACTTTTCCTGGTAATTAGTTACTTTTTAATTATGTAACTCAGTTGCTGTTTGTGCGAAGTAACTATAACTAATTACTCTTTTAAAGGAACATGCCCAACACTGCTTATTTCTCTCTATATTATTTCTTATACATTATATTGTTTCAAACTACTAAATGTCAATAAAAGTCACTTTGTTAAACTGTAGAGTGGAATTTTCAGCATCAAAAGTTAACAGAGCAGAGATCAACATCCCATAATGCAATTCACAACCGTAAATAAACAGAAAACACACAAAAATACGGAAACTGTTCATTAACAGATACTTCTTACAGTGTTTTTAATCTGAAAGACATTTATCCACTGATCCGCCATCAGGAGTAAAGACTGTGCTGTTTTATTTTTTCCATAAACATCAGTTATGAGCGTTTGACGTCACGTCTTGAACATCTGAAATCCTTGAATCCACAGCTGTGCTTCTTCATTTATAGGAAGCAATTATTTTAATTACGCAGTCGCAGCTTTTCGGCTCATGTTAACTTTGTTGGATAAAAGCCTGCTGGCGTCTGGGTCCAAATCAGCCAATTAAATCATCATCTCAGGCCTGGTTTGTCAATCTTGGTTATTTAGAAGAGGGTCCTTTTTTTCTTTCTTTCTTTTAAGGATGATTTTCAGGACACTCTTCTGGCATGGCTTAAATTGTTGTTTTTGTGTTATGCGAGTTCTTGATAAAGTGGCGAATGATAGCAGTACTTGACATCCTCTGTTGATGTAATGTCAGGATTTTGAAAAGATTTTGTTTTAGATTTTTTTCTGCATATGCATTATTTTATTACATTTTTATGATTTGTTTTTGTTTTATTAATTTAATTAAATTTATTTTTTTAATTTTCTTTTCATATTATTTGTTTATTTATTAATTAATGTATTAATTAATTAATTAATTAATTTATTTATTAATTTATTTTATTTTATCTTATCTTTTCTTTTATATTTTTACATTAATCTTATTTATTTTTTTATAACTTATTTTTTTTCTTAAATGTTAACAATTTTAACATTTTAATTTTAATTTATATTTTATTTAATTTTATTATTTAATTAAATTTATATTTTTATTTTAATTTTATTTTCATAGTGTTTATTTATTTATTTATTTATTTTTCTTTTCATGTAATATTTTTTACATTAATTTAATTACATTTACTTTTTATTTATATAGCATTTATTTATTTATTCTTCTTTTATTTTTTATTTGATATTTTAGGTTAAATTAAATTAATTTAATTTAATTTGTATAATTTATTTAAATATTTGTTCATAAATGTTTTCATTTTTTTATATCTTTTAAATTTAATTTTAATACATTTTTTATTTAATTTATTATTTTATTAAATTTTTCTTTTACATTTTTCTTTTCTTTTTATATTTTTTATTTGTTTACTTTTCTTTTTTTCGTTTATATTTTTAAAATAATTTAATTAAATTTTTTATAGTTTATTTAGTTTTCATCTATTTTATATTTTTATTTATATTTATATTTATCCAGCTTATGTTTTATGCAGCAGATGCCCACATACAATTATATATATGTATGCTGTTTTATACCCACACATATTAAAATGACTTATTTTACAGTAGTAGTAATCACAAAACCTTGAAACCGTGATATTTTTATCCAAGGTTATCATACTCTCAAAATCGTAAACTGCTCCATGCCTGACAAGAACAGCTTGATCCTCCTGAAGCAGATGTTTTCTGCAGACCGAAAGCACAAAAACGATTTCCGTCATTTGCAGACATGCCGGAAGCTTCATCCGTGTGCTTAAACTCTTTCTGTCCAGCAAATCTCCTGCACCTCCATCTTTTATTTTTATATTCACCCTCAACATCTGACTGTGTCCAGAAGGAAAGACGGTGAAGTTGATGATGTTGGATGGCTGTTTTTTCTCTCTTTCCTTCTGCTGCCGCTCTCGGCCTTTAATGATTATCAAATGTGATCTTAATGGCAGGTTAATGGTGCAGGAACTTTCAGCATTTGACAAATTCAATTGAGTGTTTACTAGGTCATTAATGACCAAAAAAAAAATAAATAAATAAGCAAAAGAGGCTTTAAAAGAAAGAAAATCCCTGTAGGTGGTAAGCTTTGTGTGTTTTCAAAGCAATGTGTATGAATTTTATTTTATTTTGTTGTTGTTTTGTTTTGTTATGTTTTGTATTTTTTATTTTAATTTTTAATTTAATTTAATTTAATTTAATTTAATTAATTTAATTTAATTTAATTTAATTTAATTTAATTTAATTTAATTTAAATTTTTTTGTTATTTATTTTATTTTATTTTATTACTTTATTTATTTATTTTTTTTTTTACTTTAATTTTTTTATTTATTTTTAAATTTTTAAATTTTTAAAATTTTTTCTTTTTTTTTCTTTTCTTTTCTTTTCTTTTAATTTTTTATTTTATTAAATTATTTTGTTTTCATTTTTTTTAATTATTTATTTTATTTTATTTTGCTCAAAAATGTATCGCAATTAATTGCACCCAAAATAAAAGTTGTTTTTACGTAAATTTGGTTTGTGTACTGTGTATTATGTATATAATATGTATAAAAATTCACACACACATTCACACTGATGTGGTCAGTGTGTGTGTGGGTCCTAGAAGGGCACCTGTGTGTGTTTGATGTGGTCAGTGTGTGTGTTTGATGTGGTCAGTGTGTGTGTGTGTGTGTGTGTGTGTGTGTGTGTGTGTGTGTGTTTGTGTGTGTGTGTGTTCGTCTGTGGTTGATGTGGTCAGTATGTGTGTGTTCTTAGATCTGAGTGTTGAGTCCAGCAGCTCCTGATGGAAATCTAACCAAGCATCACAACCAATCAGAGCCCTTGGAGTAAACAAACACAAGTGCTCTTCAAAGACCCAGATCTGAAGAGAGAGTGACAGCACACACACATACAAACACACTTATGGCTCACACCAATGGCACACACACACATACCTGCTGGGTTTTCATGTGTTATGGGGTCTTCCCATAGACATAGTGATTTTTTTGTATACTGTATAGACTGTATATTTTTTGTAAATGTACTGGTATTACTATACTTGTGGGGACATTTACTGTTTTTTTAGGTACTGTAAGTAAATTTTTTTTTATTTTTTTTATTTATTTTTTATTCTAGTCGGCGGCACGGTGGCTCAGTGCAAGAAAGCCTCACAGCAAGAAAGTTGCTGGTTCAAATCCCATCTGGGCCAGTTGGCATTTCTGTGTGGAGTTCTCCCCTTGTTGGTGTGGGTTTCCCCCACAGTACAAACATATGCACTATAGGTGAATTGAATAAACTAAATTGGCCGTAGTGTATGAGTGTGTGTGAATGCAAGAGTGGGTTGCAGCTGGAAGGGCATCCACTGCGTAAAACATATGCCAGAATAGTTGGTGGTTTATTCCGCTGTGGCGCCCCATTTTACTCAAACCTATAACTAAATCGGCACCCTGTTTTCAGGCATGCTTATCTTCAGTTTTAGATGGCACAATACAGTTACAGGTTTGCCATTGTGAATGTGAATGGGTTTGGGGGAGTTAATGCACAGATGTAATTAATACTGATGGCAGGGCTCTTATATTCAGCACACTCAAAGTCTGTAGCTTAAGGGCTTTTTGGAGAAAGGAGAGAAGAAAGAGTCTGTGGAATTGTCTTTTTTTTAATTACCGTATGGGTACAGGAGGTGAAATTTCAGCCAGTGGAACTTAATGTATGTCAAGACTCAATTTGTGTAATTTGCATTTGCATTGCCTACTATTATATTGCCTACTATTTTATTTTATTGCCTACTATTTTATTTCATAGCCTACTGTTTTATTTTGTTGTCTACTGTTTTATTTTATTTTATTGTCTATTATTTTCATTTAATTAATTTTATTCTCTACTATTTTATTGTTTTGTTTTATTGCCTACTATTTTATTGCCTACTTTTTTATTTTATTGCCTTCTACTTTTGTTTGGTTTCCTACTATTTTGTTTTATTGCCTACTATTTTATTGTTTTATTTTGTTTTATTTCCTACTATTTTATTCTCTACTATTTTATTTTATTGCCTACCGTTTTATTTTGTTTATTTTATTGCCTACTCATTTTGTTTTGTTACCTTTTGTTTCCCACAAGTTCATTTTATTGCCTACTCTTTTATCGCCTACATTTTATTTGATTTTATTGCTTACTATTTTAAATTTATTTATTTTATTGCCTACTAATTTATTCTTTTATTTAGTTTTATTGCCTACTATTTTATTTAGTTATCTACTATTTTATTGCCTTCTATTTTATTTTATTTTGCCTACTATTTTTGCTTTGTTTCCTAATATTTTATTTTATTGCCTATTATTTGATTTAATTGTGTGCTATTTTATTTTGTTTATTTTATTGCCTACTATTTTATTTCCTGCTGTTTTAATTTTGTTTATTTTTATTGCCTAGTAATTTATTTTTTTGTTTTGTTTTATTGCCTAATATTTTATTTTATCTACTATTTTATTGCCTACTATTTTATTTTATTTTGCCTACTATTTTTGTTTTGTTTCCTACTATTTTCTGTTATTGCCTATTATTTTATTTAATTGCCTACTATTTTATTTAGTTATTTTATTGTCTAATATTTTATTGCCAACTTTTTATTTGATTCTATTACCTATTTTAATTTTATTAATTTTATTGCCCACTAATTTATTCTATTGTTTTGTTTTCTGCCTACTGTTTTATTGCCTACCGGTTTTTTTTCTTATCTACTATTTTATTGCCTACTATTTTTGTTTTGTTTCCTACTATGTTATTGCCTACTATTGTTGCTTTATTTTCTACTATTTTATTTTATTGCCTACTCTTTTATTTTATTGTCTGCTATTTTTATTTATTTTATTTGCCTACTATTTTATTACCTACTATTTTATTTTTTGCCTACTATTTTTATTTTGTTTTCTTTAGTTTTTCACGATTTAATTTTACTACCTACTATTTAATTGTCTACTCTTTATTTTATTTTATTGCCTACTATTTTAATTTTAATTTATTTGTATTGCATACTATTTTATTCTTTTGTTTCGTTTTATTTCCTACTATTTTATTGCCTACTATTTTATTTTATTGCTTACTATTTTATTATTTTGTTCTATTGCCTACTATTTGAAAACATTTAAAAATTTTAAAAGTATTTTTAAAATCAGCGCAATGTTAAAGTGATACCAAATAAAGGAATTTTGCACTGTGATATAATAACATTTTACATAAATGTTCAGAATCATTATCAATTCAATGTATAATTCAATATTGTTCATTTTTAAAGTTGCAAACTATAGTTGCATTACAGTAGATGCATTTGAGTAACAATAGCAATGCAAACACTATAGGCTTGTTATTGTGTGATTTTGAGACATGATCCAGATTTGTGCTGATGTGAAAAATTGTCCATTTAGATGTCGAGTGAATCTGTGCATTGCAGCGACTCTTGGTTTACATCCATTATCATTGGCATTACAGACATTTGAGAGCGTTACACGACCATCACAGGATCCAGTTTCCCCCCCGAAGTGGCGTTTCGATTTCCAGCGTTTTCAGCTCATTTTAAATGCTTTCTCTCCAGCGAGTCGCTCATGTTGAACTGACCTACATTACATCGCTCAGTACGCCAGTAAAGCCCTCCAAGTTTTAATTGCTTTTGCCATTACGGTGCCATTGCAATGGGTTTTTGTGGCCCACAGACGTTCATTTGCCACCAGCCACCCCACAATGCACCACTAATTGACAATCAGGTCTTAAAGGGATAGTTCACCCAGAAATGAGCAGCTAATTTTGCTGGTGAAATTGCTGTTAATTTACTCTCCCTCAGGGCATTCAAGATGTAGGTGACTTTTCTTTTTTCCCTGTAGAGTATTAAAGAAGACTAGATGAAGTGGCGGTCCTTGGTGGTTTACAAAAATGAAGATTAGTGATTAGTTTAAACAATGACTATTGCATTATTTCATACAAACTGTACATACATACATACATACATGAAGTCAGAATTATTAGACTTCAACGGAGAGAAGATTTGTTCAACACATTTCTAAACATAATAGTTTTAATAACTCATTTCTAATAACTGATTTATTTTATCTTTGTCATGATGACTGTAAATAATATTTGACTAGATATTTTTCAAGACACTTCTATACAGCTTAAAGTGATATTTAAACTAGGTTAATTAGGTTAACTAGGCAGGTTAGGGTAATTAGGCAAGTTATTAATCATGGTTTGTTCTGTAGACTATCGAAAAAATATATATACTGTATATACAATTGAAGTCAGAATTATTAGCCCCACTTTTGAATTAATTTTTTTTTTTTTAAATGTCCCAAATGATGCTTAACAGAGCAAGGAAATTTTCACAATGTGTCTGATAATATTTTTTCTTCTGGAGAAAGTCTTATTTGTTTTATTTCGGCTAGAATAAAAGGCAAGGCAAGTTTATTTATATAGCACATTTCATACACAGTGGCAATTTAAAGTGCTTTACATAAACAGGAATAAAAAGACAAGTATAAGAAAAAATAAAAACAGATAATAAAAAACAGATAAAAATATGTTAAAACAGGTTGTAAAAGATTGAAAAAGAAGAGAAAAACATAATAGTGCGATCTGTCGGACGTAGCACAGTGCTCATTCAGTAAAGGCTCAGCTAAACAGATGTGTTTTCAGTCTGGATTTGAATGTGCCTAATGTTGGAGCACATCTGATCATTTCTGGGAGTTGATTCCAGCAGCGAGGGGCGTAGTAGCTGAAAGCCGATTCACCCTGCTTTGACTGAACTCTTGGAATTTCTAGTTTATATGATCCTAGAGATCTGAGTGTTCTTCTAGGTTTGTATTCAGTGAGCATATCTGTAATGTATTGAGGTCCTAGGCCATTTAGTGATTTATAGACAAGTAATAATACTTTAAAATCTATTCTGAATGTAACTGGGAGCCAGTGTAGAGACCTGAGGACAGGTGTGATGTGCTCTGATTTTCTGGTTCTGGTCAGAATCCTGGCCGCAGCGTTCTGGATGAGCTGCAACTGTCTGACTGTCTTTTTTAGAATAAAAGCAGTTTTTAATTTTTTAAAAGCCATTTTAAGGACAATATTATTAGCCCCTGTAAGCTATTTTTTTTCCGATAGTCTACAGAACAAACCATCATTATACAATGACTTGCCTAACTACCCTAACCTGCCTAGTTACCCTTATTAACCTAGCTAAGCCTTTAAATGTCCCTTTAAGCTGTATAGAAGTGTCTTGAAATATATCTAGTCAAATATTATTTACTGTCATCATGATAAAGATCAATTAAATCAGTTATTAGAGATGAGTTATTAAGACTATTATGATTAGAAATGTGTTGAGAAAATCTGCTCTCTGTTAAACAAAAATTGGGGAAAAAAATTAACAGAGGGGCTAATAATTCAGGGGGGCTAATAATTCTGACTTCAACTGTACATACATACTGTTAAAGTACACGGCCAAATCAGAAAATGTTGGGACAATATGGAAAACTCAAATAAAAAGGAAAGTAGTGATTTCTGAATTTACTTTGACTTGTATTTCATTGCTGACAATACAGCGAACATTATTTAATGTGCTTCTCATGATTTTTATTGTTTTTTTTTTTTCAAAATAAACATGTATTCCAATGTTGGTTCTTGCAACACATTTCAAAAAAAGTTGGAACAGCAAAGCATTTACCACTTTGTAATGTTGCCATATCTTTTCACAACATTTAAAACATGTTTAGGAACTGAAGACGCCAAGTGATGAAGTGTTTCAGGTGTAATTTTGTCCCATTCGCTTCAAAAGGCACCACACATTCTCTATTGGAGACAGGTCAGGACTGCAGGCAGGCCAGTCAAGTACCTGTATCCTCTTCCTCCACATCCAGGACTTTGTAATACATGTATGTACAGAATGCGGTTTTGCATTGTCTTCTCTATGTACTGTTCAGCATTAATGGTGCCATCACAGAAGTACAAGTTACCTTTGCAAAGGCACTGACACAACCCCATACCATGACAGACCCTGGCTTTTGGACTCGTTGCCAGAAAAGGTTATTGCACACTGTAATTTTAGTACTTTAAAAAATAAATTTGACCCTAGTTGTGTGACTCAAACTGACACACTACCACCGAAACTTTCGTCCATCTTAAAAAAAAAATCTGAAGCAGGTTTGATTTTTTTGTTTTTCACATCCGAAAAAGCACTTGGAGAGGTGTTTTGACAGATCAGAGCCACCGTACAAGCGAACGGCAAAATACAAAATGCTGTCACTTGAGCCACAGATAACTTTCTGACAAAAACTGTGCATAATATAAGAGAGAATCTGGCGGACAGTTGAGAACACATGATGGATTCTGTGACTGGCACACCTCTCCCCTGCTGCTGTTTGGGGTGTGTGTGTGTATGTATGTGTGTGTGCGCGCATATGTGTCCATACATTTGACGCACAGGCATACTATAGGACATAATCGCCTTATTCATTAATCCATTGCTCCGTTACGTCATCGCAGCCATCATCTAATATAATGTCTGTAGGTATTGCCAGTCTCTGTTCAGGATTTGTTTACGTACATAAACGTGTGAACTATCATAAGCAATGCATCAAAATTCCACTCATTTCCTGAAATAAACTTTGCATTTGGGGGTAATTCAGCGCAGTTCTTTGATAAGGAGGAGAACTCTCCTTCCTCTCTATGTAGGCTAGTATTGAATGAACACAATATGTAGCCTATTCCTCTTCTTTTTCTGCTTGAAGAAGAGAGAGGAGAACAATGTATCACTGCTTAAATTAACTGAAATGTTTTGCGTTTTTTTCTAAATTGATTAATTAATACACACCGGACTCAGGATGCAAGGTTTGTTTATGTGACGTGTGTGACGTATATGAATATGAAAAAAATGCATATGAAAATTTCAGACTTCAGTGTGCAAAGACCGTAACAGTCTGGATGATCTTTTTTTTTTTTGGTCCAGAGCACATGACATCTATTTCTCCTCCCAAAAAACTGAAATACTGATTCATCTGACCACAGTTATGGAGTCAATCTAGGGCCATATATACTAAGTTTTGCAAACAAATAATAAAGTATTGAGCAAAATAAATAAATTAAATGCACATCTGCAAAAAAATTGCAAAGCAAAAATGTACTTTTGAGAGATATAAATTATTTTTGATAACAAAAATAAAGAACTGCAAAGTATATATATATGTGTGTGTGTGTGTGTGTACAGTTGAAGTCATAATTATTAGCCCCCCTTTGAATTGTTTTCTTTTTTTTTAAATATTTCCCAAATGATGTTCAACAGAGCAAGGAAATTTTCACAGTATGTCTGATAATATTTTTTCTTCTGGAGAAAGTCTTATTTGTTTTATTTCAGCTAAAATAAAAGCAGTTTTTAATAAAAAAAAAAAAATTTAGGGATAAAATTATTAGCCCCTTTAAGCTAACTTTTTTTTCGATAGTCTACAGAACAAACCATCATTATACAATAACTTGCCTAATTACCCTAACCTGCCTAGTTAACCTAATTAACCTAGTTAAGCCTTTAAATGTCACTTTAAGCTGTATAGAAGTGTCTTGAAAAATATCTAGTCAAATATTATTTACTGTCATCATGACAAAGATAAAATAAATCAGTTATTAGAGATGAGTTATTAAAACTATTATGTTTAGAAATGTGTTGAAAAAATCTGCTCTCTGTTAAACAAAAAATTGGGGAAAAAAAATAAAATGGGGGCTAATAATTCTGACTTCAGCTGTATATATATATATATATATATATATATATATATATATATATATATATATATATATATATATATATATATATATATATATATATATATATATATATATCATATATATATATATATATATATATATATATATATATATATATATATATCATATATATATATATATATATATATATATATATATCATATATATATATATATCATATATATATAAATATTTGCTAAACATTTTTATAGCATTGCCTTTACAGAACCCGTCCAGTCAATTGCAATGCTCATTTTGATTTGCATTTTAATCAACCTTGAGTTTGCAATGCGGTTTTCATTTTGCACTTCATGTTTTTGTGCGTTTCGCTTTGTGGCCCTGATTTGACAAGGCTGCGGAGTCTAGGGAACTTGGGCGTTTACAGCAGGGCCAGACCTGCCTCCGTTTAAGCGATGTCATCACCTGGACACACAGTATCACCAAGGTGGTCTTACAGCCCAGTAGGTCTGGGCCTGCCGTAAACACCCTAATTCCTTGTAACATTTGGTTTAGTAAAGGCAATGCTATACAGATAATTTGCGAATATGTTTTTTTCAATTGCAATTATTTTAGCTTTTTTGTACTGCTTGATTTTTATTTGCAGCTCTTTTTTTTGTTTGCAAATTACATTTTTATTTCTCAAAAGTAAATTTTCCCTTTGCAGTTGTTTATTTTTATTTCTCAAAAAATTAATTTTGCTTTGCTAATTTTGGAGATTTGCATTTATTTTTTTTATTTTTGCTCAATACTTTATATTTTGTTTGCAAAAATTTCTTTTATTTTGCAAGTATATATGGCGCTAGATTGTGTGATGGTCTGTCCCAGATGCCTCCGAGCCCAGAGAAGTCAATGACGTTTCTAGACACTGTTAACATAGGGCTTCCTTTTGGCACAGTACAGTTTTAACTGGCATTTGTGGATGTAACTACATATTGTGGTACTTGGCAAAGGTTTGCCAAAGTAGTCCTGAACCCATGTGGCGATATCGCTTATAGATGAATGACATTTTTCTTGATGCTGTGCCGCCTGAAAGACCGGAGATCACAGTTGTGTAGCTTAGGCTTGTGTTCTTGTCCTTTATGCACTACAATTCCTCCAGATTCCTCAGATGTTCTGCACTGTTGAAGGTGAAACATCCAAATGTCTTCCTGTCTTTCTTTGAGGAATTTAAAAAAAAACATTTCAATAACTTTCTCACGTATTTGTTGGCAAACTGGCGATCCTCGGCCCATCTTTGCTCCTAAAGGACTAGACGGGATGCTGCTTTTTATACCAAATAATAATTACAATCACCTGTTAATGTCACCTGTTTCACTTCATATCATTATTTAAAGGTGCTGTATGTAAGTTTTTGACTCTTCTAAAGCATAAAAATACCATAATATGTGTGCAGATATTTAAGAAACATCCCAAGTGAGCATACTTGTTTAACTGAAAAACAATGCTGAAGTCAGATATTCTGCTTTGAAAATGGGTTTTCCGTGCCGGAACGCTGTCTTTGTTTAGATAAATTTCATATGCACGATGCCAGTTTAGCCAATTATATGTCAGCACCCTGGGTTGCCTTGTTGGAAAACAGCATATTTCATTCATTCATTCAGAAAGACTCTGAAAGCATGCGTCCATGACCAAAAAGAACAGTATGGGAGACAGATGCAGTTCCACATGAGGTTATTAATTAGCAAATTACATAAATATTACGAACGTAAACATTAGGTGAGCAGGTTACATTGTAACCGCGTGTCCTAACAACATGCTGTGACGAGAGAGGCAGTGATCAGCTATTTGGCTGTTTGCACCAGACGAAACACGGCAGAAATGTAAATACAGCCTTTCAGAAGCACAGAATATGCACTCGCTCACGAAACGGTAAGGTTTAGAATCTATTTAATACATGTTAACCCACTTTAACATCAATGTAGATGCTGAATCACTCATATGTGTTTAGTTCTAAAGTTCAATTTCAGACGGTTTATTGTATTTTCAAGATCTGAGGTGAACTTTCTGCTTTCAGTATATGGTAATACACATCTTGTAAAATGCATTCAAACTCGCATTGTTAGCATTTAGCACAGAATAAAGCACACAAGGCTTACCTGAGGTGATCTAGCTGTCATAGGTTTCTGTTGTTCAGCTGTGAGAAATAGAAGCCATTTCTAATATATCAATTCGAGGTGTTGGTTAGGACAAAAACTCCTTTTAACATGGAGAATATTCCCTCTATCGCGTGTCGTTGCTTTTATTTAAAACACAGTTTAAATCACTCGCTCCTGTACACAATCTGGCATCCCAGCGTACTTTTATTATGATCCAGGAGTGCAATACCTAGTTCAACCACTGGGTGTCAAACTTACATACTGCACCTTTAACCAATTTAATAATAGCAATGACCTTTAGAAAGCACTTAAGGAAATATTTGAAACATTTCACAGGAGGGCGAATCATTTTGTCTTAAACAGTACATACGTGAACTCATACAGTACATAACACAATCTGCCTATCCTCTAAATCAGGGATTGTTTGTGCACTCCCATTGTTCATCAATCTTCATGGTTCTCCATTTCCAGCAGCAGAACCTAATGACCTAATGAAAAGATCAAATCATTTATCTTTGGAGCGCAGATCAATGGCATCATCCAGTTTGCAGTAATAGATATGATGTGAGCGCAAATTAATAACACGGAGGTCTAATGACAGCGCTGTGAGATCTCCACTATTGATTTTTTCGGGGGTTCATTCAGTGGACAGGAGGAAAGACCTTCTCATCCTCTTCATATCACCTGTAAAGAAACCCATCCTTCGTTATAGACAGAAATAGAGGGAGATAATGAAAACCAGAGCCTTTTCATGAAGCATAGAGGAAGCGGAGGCAGATAATGAATAATGTAGGTGAGTAAATTTTGCTCACGTCTTTTCTTCTTTTCTTTTTTTTTTTTTTCTCCAAGTGCATAAAATGAACTTTGCAATGTGATATCCATTCTCACTCAACTGGCTCCATAATTAACAATTCAGCATGAGCTTCTATATATGGCATTCATTAATAAATTATCATACACTGTGAAAAGAAATACTTCAGGCAAGGTTTGATTTTATTTCTACGCTGTGTTCAGTGCAGCATATGTAATATTATCATATTGATATGAAGGTACAGCGAGCCATTATGACGGTACGGCAGATATCAGTGATATCTGAAATGAGGAGACGTTTAGTTGAGTGTAAATTAATCTTGCTTTTCTATTTGAAGTTCACAGAGCACCTGGCTTAATTAAATATGCGGACGATACTACAGTATGTTCTATTTTTATATTAGTTGTGTGTTTTAGCAATTTTAGCAAGACACAACAACAACAACAACAACAACAACAACAGTGATATAATAAAATAAGTATTTCCTCATGTACTGGTCTATAGACTGATGTTTACCTATTGTTGATATGGTAAGGGCGACACGGTGGCTTTGTGATAAGTACGTTTGCCTCACAGCAAGAAGGTCGCTGGTTCGAGTTCCGGCTGGGCCACTTCTGTGTGGAGTTGACATGTTCGCCCCGTGTTGGCGTGGGATTTCTCCAGGTGCTCCGGTTTGCCCGAGTTCAAACACATGCGCTATAGGTGAACTGAATATACTAAATTGGCCGTAGTGCATGAGCTTGTATGTAAAGGAGTGTGTATGGGTGTTTTCCAGTACTTTTTTGCAACTGGAAGGGCATCGGCTGTGTAAAACATATGTTGTATAAGTTGGCGGTTCATTCTGCTGTGGCGACCCTTGGTGAATAAAGTAACTAAGCTAAAGGAAAATGAATGAATGAATGAATTGAATATGTGTCGGTAATACTGATTTATTAAGTTGTTGACTTAATAAAACAATTATAAATTAATGCTGGTTTGTTTAACAAGTTGGTTTAATTCAAACATCATCTGCTGATGTCATAATTTAATTAGATTTTAGAATTATTTTTAATTTCAATGAAGTTTTAACTTATATTAACATTTTTAACACTTTGCAAATATAGCAATAATATTGTATGCATTTATTTAATTAAATGTTTCTACTTTTATTTGATTGATGATGTTAATGATGATGTTTTTTATTATTATTATTTTATTTTTGCAAATTTTTGGCTGTAAAAATTGTGCAGGTGTCAAAATAACCATTGTTTTAATGTATTATTGTAAGCTTATTTTATTAATATGTTTATGTTTATATTAACATTATGCATATTTATGTTGTTGTTGTTGTTGTAAAAAGATTTATTTATTTATTTATTTATTTATTTATTTATTTATTTATTTATTTATTTATTTATTCATTCATTTGTTTGTTTATTTATGTAGTTTGACCATAATAATAATAATAATAAAAAAAAATAATAATAATAGTGACGCTGTGGCGCAGTAGGTAGTGCTGTCGCCTCACAGCAAGAAGGTCGCTGGTTCGAGCCTCGGCTGGGTCAGTTGGCGTTTCTGTGTGGAGTTTGCATGTTCTTCCTGCGTTCGTGTGGGTTTCCTCCGGGTGCTCTGGTTTCCCCCACAGGCCAAAGACATGCGGTATAGGTGAATTGGGTAGGCTAAAATGTCCGTAGTGTATGAGTGTGAATGAGTGTGTATGGATGTTTCCCAGGGATGGGTTGCAGTTGGAAGGGCATCCGCTGCGTAAAACATGTGCTGGATAAGTTGGCGGTTCATTCCGTTGTGGCAACCCCGGATTAATAAAGGGACTAAGCCGAAAAGAAAAAGAATGAATGAATAATAATAATAATAATAATAATAATAATAATAATAATAATAATAATAATAATAATAATAATAATAATCATATTTTTATTTAATTAATTTTATTTATTATTATTATTATAATTATTATTATTATTATTATTATTATTATTATATTTTTATTTATTTGACAAAAACAACAATATTTATTTGAGTCTATTTCTCTTGGTTAATTAATTGGTTGGTTAGTTTGTTGATTGATTGATTGATTGATTGATTGATTGGTTGTCATGTCAGCAACAATGACTGTATTGCAGTTATTTCAGCTTGCAAGCATTATTTCATACTGGTTGTTTGATTGGTTGGTTTGGTTATGCATGTTTATGTTGTTCATTAGATTTAAAAATTAATTAATTAATTTCTTTATTAATTAATTAATTAATTAATTAAGTTTGCCAATAATAATAATAATAATAATAATAATAATAATAATAATAATAATAATAATAATTATTATTATTATTATTATTATTATTATTATTAATATTATTATTATAATACTTTTAATAAGTATTATTATTATTATTATTATTATTACTATTATTATTATTATTATTATTATTTATTTATTTGACAAAAACAACAATCATTATTTATTTGTGTCTATTTCTCTTCCTTCTGTGACCCCTTTAAGAAAAGTCATGAAAAAGTACATATTTGTTTACCTTTTTTCTGTTCTTGCCAGACTACATTCATCAATAAACAGGTTTACCCGTGCATTCAAGTGCGCTCATCCATAAAATGATGTGCTACAACTCAAATATGATGTCCGAGTAAACGATATTCTGACCTGCATCTGCTTTATCTGTTTCGCTGCAGACGTTACAGCCGCATCCTATTATAATACAAATATATTCAGCATCTTTCTGAGACTTTTTAGCTTTTAATAGTACTTTTAATATAATTGCTTTATGCCATAAAAATAAATGAATGCATAAGAACTTGAAATTGGATCCGGAGTTCAGCCACTCATTTGAAGTGAATTGCTTTCCGGTTGTAGTTTTCTTCAGAAAAGTCGAGTTGTAAAATGAAAGTGGCCGTATTTGTCTTTAGCGCTCTTTATTTCTGGTTTGTTTGTCTTCTTTTCACCTCACTTCACCTCTGAAGTTCTTTACAAATCACTTGATCTTAGATTTGTTTCTTAGTTAAGGTTATTTATACACTTCATCTCTTTAAACAGTTTTATGCAGAATGACAATGAGACTCTCATATTTATAAATGACATTCATTTAAAAAGTGACTCAACACTTGACTCAAAAAACTAAATTAGAAAACAGCAGAACCTTCAAAAGTGATGTTTTAGTGTTTTGTCATTTTTTTGTGTGAGAACTACATTTTCTATAGATGTTTGAACAATTGTGTCGTTTTCACACTGGCAAGCATTATATAAAATAATTCAATTACTTTTATTCATTCATTCATTCATTTTCTTGTCGGCTTTGTCCCTTGCGGGGTCGCCACAGTGGAATGAACCACCAACTTATCCAGCACGATTTTACGCAGCGGATGCCCTTTCAGCCGCAACCCATCTCTGGAAATCAATTACTTTTATTAATGTGTTATTCATATATTGGTTTACTTGTTGGTTCATTCGTTGGTTTGTTAATTGATTTGTTGGTTCATTGATTGGTTGGTTAATTGGTTGTTTGGTTTGATTGGTTTGTTGGTTCATTGATTGGTTAGTTAGTTGGTTGGTTGGATGGTTGGTTGGTTGCCTGGCTCATTTGATTAATTGGTTTGTTGGTTGGTTGACTGATTGGTTGGTTGATTGGATGGTTGGTTGGTTGCCTGGCTCATTTGATTAATTGGTTTGTTGGTTGTTTGACTGATTGGTTGGTTAGATGGTTGTTTGACTGATTGGTTGGTTAGATGGTTGGTTAATTGGTTGGTTAGTTGGTTGGTTGGATGGTTGGCTGGTTCATTGATTGGTTCATTGATGAGTTGGTTGGTTGGTTGGTTCTTTGATTGATTGATTGATTGATTGATTGATTGATTGATTGATTGATTGATTGGTTGGTTGGTTAGTTGACTGGTTGATTAGTTTGTTGCTTGATTGGTTTATTGGTTGGTTGGTTTGATTATTTGCTTGGTTGATTGGTTTATTGGTTGGTTGGTTTGATTATTTGCTTGGTTGCTTGGTTGATTTGTTGGTTGGTTGGTTGGTTGGTTGGTTGTTTGGTTGGTTTGTTGGTTGATTGGATGGTTAACTGATTGGTTGGTTGGTTGGTTGATTGGATGGTTAACTTATTGGTTGGTTGGTCCTTTGATTGATTGGTTGGTCGGTTGGTTGGTTGGTCGGTTGGTTGGTTGGTTGGTTGGTTGGTTGGTTGGTCGGTTGGTCGGTTGGTTGGTCGGTTGGTTGGTCGGTTGGTTGGTTGGTTGGTCGGTTGGTTGGTTGGTTGGTTGGTTGGTTGGTTGGTCGGTTGGTCGGTTGGTTGGTTGGTTGGTTGGTTTGTTTGTTTGTTGGTTGAGTGGATGGTTAACTGATTGGTTGGTTGGTTCTTTGATTGGTTGGTTGGTTGGTTGGTTGGTTTGTTGGTTGATTGGATGGTTAACTGATTGGTTGGTTGGTTGGTTTGTTGGTTGATTGGATGGTTAACTGATTGGTTGGTTGGTTAGTTGGTCCTTTGATTGATTGATTGATTGGTCGGTTGGTCGGTTGGTTTGTTTGTTGGTTGAGTGGATGGTTAACTGATTGGTTGGTTGGTCCTTTGATTGGTTGGTTGGTTGACTGGTTGACTGGTTTATTGGTTTGTTGGTTGGTTGGTTTATTGGTTGGTTGGTTGCTTGATTGGTTTGATTATTTGGTTGGTCGCTTGTTTGATTGGTTAGTTGGTTGGTTGTTTGGTTAGTTTGTTGGTTGATTGGATGGTTAACTGATTGGTTGGTTGGTTGGTTTGTTGGTTGATTGGATGGTTAACTGATTGGTTGGTTGGTTAGTTGGTCCTTTGATTGATTGGTTGGTCGGTTGGTTGGTGTGTTTGTTGGTTGAGTGGATGGTTAACTGATTGGTTGGTTGGTCCTTTGATTGGTTGGTTGGTTGGTTGGTTGGTTGGTTGACTGGTTGACTGGTTTATTGGTTTGTTGGTTGATTGGTTTATTGGTTGGTTGGTTGCTTGATTGGTTTGATTATTTGGTTGGTCGCTTGTTCGATTGGTTAGTTGGTTGGTTGGTTGGTTGGTTGGTTTGTTGGTTGATTGGATGGTTAACTGATTGGTTGTTTGGTTGGTTGGTTGGTCCTTTGATTGATTGGTTGGTTGTTTGGTTGGTTGATTGGTTGTTTGGTTGACTGATTGATTGGTTTGTTGGGTTGATTGGCTTATTCGTTGGTTGGTTTGTTTGATTATTTGGTTGGTTGTTTGGTTGATTGGTTAGTTGGTTGGTTGTTTGGTTGGTTTGTTGGTTGATTGGATGGTTAACTGATTGGTTGGTAAGATGGTTGGTTGGTTTGTTGGTTCTTTGATTGATTGATTGATTGGTTGGTTGACTGATTGACTGGTTGGTTGATTAATTGATTGCCATTTCAGCAGCAATGACAGTATTGCAGTTATTTCAGCATGTAAAAAATATTATTTCAACAAATTATACAGTATTTAATATATATAATTTATTAACAAATTTTGTCTAAAGGTATATGCTGAATTAATGAAGCATTTTCAAGCAAAATGTCAATATATTAAAAATTGAGTGATTCAATTTTATTCAGGTCAAGTCAATTCACACTTCTAAAAATGTCACCTGACAACAGAAAACTCACAAAAACAAAATCTTCAGCAACAATCTTCAGCAGCTGAAGACAAATCAAGACAGTTTAATTACAGCACACAAGCCATTTCTTTGGCATCTTCCCATTTTCCAAGGGCGGTTTTCAGGCAAATGTGGACATTTCTGCCCCGCCAGTGTTATTTATTCTCGCAAACTGTCTTTCACAGCCAGAAACACATAATGACTCTGGGTTTGTGGAGCTGCGAGGGAAAAACACACGTCTCGGAGATCAAAATATGAGCGCTGGGAAAACCTCAAGGGTGAAATCAATTCGCTGACACTAATTGAATCAATACATGACATATTTTTATGCGCGTGACAGTCATATATATATATATACATCTCAGAGGGCTTGGTCAGGAAAACAGAAGGTTTAATATGTATTGAGCTGTGGTGTTTTCTGAGGGCTTGTCGAGTCTCATATTCACCGCCAGTCCATCTGTCAGATGCGTCATAATCATAATTTCATGTTTGAGGATCATAATTTCATCTGTAGAGCTCAGACTTTGAGAGGCAATCTTTCTTCATTTGCATATTTTACTTTTCATCACTGCATAAAAGACATTGATGTTTACTGTACTTTAGTTTAATTGTCATATTACTGTGAACAGTAAAACAGCTTGATACAGTCTTATCTTACAATTGTGAAAAGGTTTAGACTATTTTGATACACTATTCAAGATACTATGTGTCTGGGTGGTTATGAGGGGTGTGTGTTGTGGATGTGGGATTCAGCATGTGGCAGTGTTATGTGTGTGTGTTATGGCTGTGGTATCCAGCATGTGACAGTGTTTTCTTTGTGTGTGTGTGTTGTGACAGATGCCATGCTGCTGGTGGCTGACAGACTGGAAGGGCCCTTTAACATTGAGGCCGTCATGGAGCCCATCGATGTCAAGATCTCTGAAGCCATCATGGCCATGCAGGACAACAGCATGCAGGTTTCATCCAAGGTAAAACACACACACACATAGTTTTTTTTGTGTGTGAATTGTGGGGACATTCCATAGGTTTCCATTGTTTTTATACTGTGCATTTTACAGTATTTTCTATTGCTCTAACCCAGGGCTATTCAATTGGCGGCCCGCGGGCCGAACCCGGCCCCCGAGGCAATTTGTTCTGGCCCTTCAAATAGTGTGACCAAGACATCAAGAATAAATTGAGTTCAGTCAAAAAAAATGTTACTACACGTCGCAATGACGGGTAGCGAAATCTCTGTGATAGGTTGGCTTGGTACTGGTGACAAGTGTGGGCGGTGCTGAGAGCAGCGAGCCCAATGGAGAGAGTGTTTACATGTGTCAAATCCCGTGAAGAGGCTCCAGATGGAAACTTTTGATTTGTGTTTACCTTATGATTAAAGTTGTTGCACGTCCGCTGTTTCCCACCTCTGAATGAGCAGGTTTTAGCTACTTGTACATTAAGGTATAATTCAGAAAAAACAAAACACCTTCAAAGAAACTCGTCACAGAGGAACATAAAAGCCTTCTGCCTGCTAGTGTTTCGGAAGTGTTATTGCAACACAAACAGCACGCACACTGTAAAAAATGTAGGGTTCAACACAATTCATTCATGTTGTCCCAACACAAATTGATTAAGTTAACTTAACACTTTTAACAAATTTATGTGAATTGAACAAAAAAAATTAAGTTGTCTCAATGAAATCTTAAGAATTGTGTTGTTTCAGCTCATTTTAATTAAGTAGTTTGAACAAGTAAAAAAATATTTTTTTTGAGTGCAGAAGTATAAGTGCATGGCTACGCACAAGGAAAGCGCCGTGGGTCACATCGATCACTCGATGCAGAACTATAAACCAGCCTTTAAGCGTCAAACTGACATCATCAGAAAAGCTCCACCCACTTCAACACTGAAGCAGATTCTCTGACTTTGATTGAAGATTACCAAAACACACTTTTTTATTTTCCAACCCAGGCTCATTCTGAAAACATAGTTCCGTAGACGTTTCTGGAGACCCCGAAATACGTCCCGGGAGGTACGTATTTTTGCAGTTTTTGTTTTCGCGAATCCGCGAGAGGCCGCTGTGTGCGGTTTTTCACATCTCAAATTTCTCTCGCGAGTGCCGTTTGCGCCCGCTGTAAACCCACCAAAGGCCGCTGTTGACTGACTGTCTGTCTGACTGACTGTCTGTCTGACTGACTGGCCGGCCGACCAATCCAATCGACTGACCCACCCTCCTCCTTCCCTAAACCCAACCAATTTTATCGATTGACTCGCCCACCCACTTACTTCCCCTAAACCCAACCGACGGTTTACAAAAGCTGTCCAGAGAAAGAAAAGCCCTCGTCTGATTTTTACCACGTTTTCGGATTTTACCACATTCTCACCCTGTTATTCACTTGTTCATTGAATTTTTTTGGATTCTGTTTCTGTCTTACCTGATTTCTGCAACCGTTCTTCCTCGGACTCGAACCCCGTCGTTGTCATCGTGGTCATCTCCTCTCTGTGTCTCAAGTCCGCCGACTTACACGATGAGCTAACGGGACAAACTGGTTGCGGCGGGAAAGCCCTCCACACGGAGATAAGCGGTCAGCTGGTAAGCACGAAAAGGAACGCCGTCATACTGCCCCGTAGCGTTCGTTTAAAAAATAAAAATAAAAAATGAAATAAAATGAAGCCATACGTACCTCCGGCTACATAATTTGCGGTCTCCAGAAACGTCCACGAGACTACGTTTTCAGAATGAGCCTGTGTTGTTATTTTCAGTGGATTAACTCGAACAATAATCGTTCATCTTAAGAATAACAATGTGCACGGTCAAAATAATTGTAATTGTAAATTTTGATTTTAAGTGACAGTAAGTATTTTGAAAACTCAAACGCCCTCCTGTGGTTTTATTTTCTTTTTTAAATATTTCCCAAGTGATGTTTAACCGAGCAAAGGATTTTTCACAGTATTTCCTACAATATTTTTTCTTCTGGAGAAAGACTTATTTGTTTTATTTCAGCTAGAATAAAAGCAGTTTAAAAACATGTTAAGGCCAATATTAGCCCCCTTAATCATTTTTTTTTTAAATGTCTACAGAACAAACCATCCTGTTTAATAGCAGTATTTAGGCAGAAAAAAACTACATTACCCATGATTCTGTACACAAACATTTAAAACAATCTTGTTTAGCTTGCCTAACTAACCTAATGAACCTAGTTAAGCCTTTAAATGTCACTTTAAGCTGAATACTAGTATCTTGAAAAATATTTAGTCAAATATCATGTGCTGTCATCATGACAAAGATAAAAGAATTAAAACTTCTATGTATAGAAAGGTGCTAATAATTTTTTTATTTCTGTTAAACAGAAATTTGAGGAAAAAATATACAGGGGGCTAATAAGTCAGGAGGGCTAATAATTCTGTACTTCAACTTCAACTGTACATCACACACACGTATTCTAGTCTAGCAGTGTACTAGAAGCACTTTTGCAGACATTCGGTCATAATGTTGATGAAATATGCATGTTGCCCATAAAACATGTTACAAAGCCTCACTGCAGGTACCGGAGCTTTCAACGGGATATTTCATATTCTGGGAAATTAGCCGTGTTTCCCTGATGGGCTTCCACACAGAGGCCGGGATGCAAAATTAAACTCCTCTTGATCCACAAACACCAATCTGAAAGAAAGAAAGACAGAAATGCTGTCTTGAGGTCTGCTGTTACATTAAAAGCTTCTGGAAAGCAGCAGCTGATTGAAAATGCACAGCAGCCCTGAGAATCGCTGTGTTCATGTCAGCCGGAAATTGTGGATGGTAATCATAGTGACGGATCGTCCAACATCATCCTGCCATGAAGAGCAGCCGTGGCATTCAAACGCTGCAGCTCTGCCAGCTCACACACTCTTCATTGCATCTATGAGACAAATACACTTCATTGAACATGTACACATAGACATCACCTATATAATATATAACTGCAGGATAACTATGTTCATAAATAATAACTTTAACCGTTAAAAGCTATTAGCTACTAGTTGATTAAAGTTAAGTAACTAATAAAGTTATGGTAACTAATAACCTTAACATTTCCAAATTTGATTGTAATGCACTAATGTGCACCTTTTGTAAAGCTACTTTGAAACAACAGCACTATCGCCTCACAGCAAGAAGGTCGCTGGTTTGAGTCCCGGCTGAGCCAGTTGACATTTCCTTGTGGAGTTTGCATGTTCTCCCCCTGTTGGTGTGCGTTTCTTACGGGTGCTTCGGTTACCTAAACACATGCACTATAGGGGAGTTAAGTAAACTAAATTGGCTGTAGTGAATGAGTGAGTGCGTGTGTGAATTGGAGTTTCCCAGTACTGAGTTGCGGCTGAAAGGGCATCCGCTGTATAAAACATATGCTGAAATAGTTGGCGGTTCATTCCGCTGTGGATACCTCTGAAATAGAGACTATGAAAATGAATGAATGAATAACAGATGCATTTTTGAATGCAGAACATGCTTCATGCTATTCCAAACATGCCATGCATTTAAAATAAATATATATATTTGCCTTTGATTCAATTAATGAAATTCAGTTCAAAATTGTGATTATTGATTATTTTAGACCAATAAAGTCTGCATGAAATCAAAATGTTTATTTAGTTTGAGCACATTATTAATGTAAAGCTTAAAGGTCTCACAAAATTCTTTGAAATGAATGTTTTGAGGGTTTTGGAATACCCTTTATACAAAACTTGACATGATCTCAATTAAAACACGCAGACAGGATGTGTCATACAGTCCTCCCCTTTATAAAAAGCAGCCAATAGTGTGTTGTGTTTGTGTATTTATGTGTAATATATATATATATATATATATATATATATATATATATATATATATATATATATATATATATATATATATATACACAGTTGAAATCAGAATTATTAGCCCCCCTGATTTAGTAGCCCCCCTGTTTATTTTTTTCCCCAATTTCTGTTTAACGGAGAGAAGATTTTTTCAACACATTTCTAATCATAATAGTTTTAATAACTCATTTCTAATAACTGATTTATTTTATCTTTGTCATGATGACAGTAAATAATATTTGACTAGATATTCTTCAAGACACTTCTATACAGCTTAAAGTGACATTTAAAGGCTTAACTAGGTTAATTAGGTTAACTGGGCAGGTTAGGGTAATTAGGCAAGTTATTGTATAATGGTGGTTTGTTCTGTAGACTATCGGAAAAAAATATAAAGGGGCTAATAATATTGACCTTAAAATGGTTTGTAAAAAATTAACAACTGCTTTTATTCTAGCCAAAATAAAACAAATAAGACTTTCTCCAGAAGAAAAAATATTATCAGACATACTGTGAAAATGTCCTTGCTCTGTTAAACATCATTTGGGAAATATTTAAAAAAGAAAAAACAAAAACAAAAGGGGGGGCTAATAATTCTGACTTCAACTATATATATATATATATATATATATATATATATATATACACTGTACAATAATACATACTGTGTATATATAAATGTCTATTTCCTGCTAACATTTAATCGGTGTTGAGTGCGTTCATAAACAGCGCTGATTTGCCATTGTGTTCATGTGCGAAACAGAAATGAGTGTGATTGGCCGTGAAGATCATCAGCATACCTGCCAACACTCCTGTTTTTCCTGGGAATCTCTTGTATTTCAGACCCATCTCCCGCCACCCTCCCGTTTTGTTATTTCTCTCGGAACACTCCTGTAATTTCATCCCCCCGCCCCTGTCCCGCCGTCCCATCCCGGTTCTCAGCTTTTTAGTACAGTCTGTAACACCCCCGGGCCGCCAACTTTGGTATAGTATCCGATTGCATCGGCCACCCAAAACCCGGTCCACAGTACAGTTACTAACACCAGAGTACAGTTGCTAACCCAGTTCTCAACTGTGTTTATTCAGACACCGCATCCACAATCCATCCCTTCACCAAAGTCTCCTGCCATTTTCACATGTTGGCAGGTATGGTCATCAGTTCACTGAAATCGCCACTGATTACTGAGTGTAACCACAGATACAGGGACACTGTGTGTGTGTGTGTATATATATATATTCATTCATTCATTTTCTTGTCGGCTTTGTCCCTTGCGGGGTCGCCACAGCGGAATGAACCGCCAACTTATCCAGCACGATTTTACGCAGCGGATGCCCTTCCAGCCGCAACCCATCTCTGGGAACTTCCACACACACATTCACACTCATACACTATGGACAATTTAGCTTACCCAATTCACCTGTACTGCATGTCTTTGGACTGTGGGGGAAACCGGAGCACCCGGAGGAAACCCACGCGAACCCAGGGAGAACATGCAAACTCCACACAGAAACGCCAACTGACCCAGCCCAGCCGAGGTTCGAACCTGCGACCCAGCGACGTTCTTGCTGTGAGGCAACAGCACTACCTACTGCGCCACTGGGTTGCCCTATATATATATATATATATATATATATATATATATATATATATATATATATATATATATATATATATATATATATATATATATATATATATATATATATATATATATATATATATATATTTATTTTATTTTTTTTTAATTATGAACTGCTTTTATTCTAGTCGAGATAAAACAAATAAGACTTTCTTCAGAAGAAAAACTATTATAGGAAATACTGTGAAAAATTCCTTAATCCATTAAATATCACTTGAGAGATATTTGAAAAAGAATAAATATTGCACAGGAGGGCTAATTATTTTGATGAATTATTTCAACGTGCACACCGAGTAAACATGTCTTGCATTTGACAGATACTTCAATCCAACATGTAATGGTTTATCAGTTCATGCATTCCTCAGGAATCAAACTCAGCAACTAGTATGCCTGTTGCATTAAAAATTGAGACTGCAACATGTTCACGTATTGCATTATGAATTGTGATTGTGGCACATTTCAAAATGCAACCATGCAGAAAGCATGTTTCAACTTTTAGAAACCCAGCACATAGTGTGTAAAACAGGGCGACTCTAAATGTGCAAAGAAACTTAAATATTGATTCAAAATTGTGATACACTGCCTTCACTTTACCAGCCCATTCATTTCAGGGAATCTAAATCATGAGATACTGTACTTTATGAGCTACAGGATTGTGTGCTACATTACATATGTATATATATATATGACGAGAATATGACATATTGCATTATGAATTGTAGTTGTGATGCAGCATAATTGGAGTTGTTGGTATGTTTTATGCATTTAGAATCAAATCAGTGCTTAAAATATACAGTGCATCCGTATAATACTACAGTGCAAGTATTGATGATAGCGCTTCACTTTTTCCACAGTGTTTATGTTACAGCCTTATTCCAAAATGGATTAAATTCATTTATTTCCTCAACATTCTACACACAATACCCCATAATGACAATGTGAAAAAAGAGTTTTTGAAATTGTTACTAATTTATTAATTAGATAAATCTTTATTAAAGATAAAAAAGCTGTAAAATCACATGTACATCAGTATTAACAGCCTTTCGTGTGAAGCTCTAAATTGAGCTCAGGTTCAATCTGTTACCACTGATCATTCTTGAGATGTTTCAGCAGCTTCATTGGCGTTCACCTGTGGTCAATTCAGTTGATTGGACATGATTTGAAAAGGCATACACCTGTCTATATAAGGTCCCAGGGTTGACAGTGCATGTCAAAGCGCAAACCAAGCATGAAGACAAAGGAATTGTCTGTAGACCTCCAAGACAGGATTGTCTCGAGGCACAAGGCTGGGGAAGGTTACAGCACAATTTCTGCTGCTCTGAAAGTTCCAATGAGCACAGCGACCTCCATTATCCGTAAGTGGAAGATGTCTGGAACCACCAGGACACTTCCTAGAGCTGGTCGGCCATCTAAGCCGAGTGATCGGGGGAGAAGGGCCTTAGTCAGGGAGGTGATCAATAGCCCGATGGTCACTCTGTCTGAACTCCCACGTTCTTCTGTGGAGAGAGGAGAAACTTACAGAAGGACAACCCTCTGTGCAGCAATCCACCAATCAGGCCTGTATGGTAGAGTGGCCAGATGGAAGCCATTCCCAGCCTGGAATTTGCCAAAAGGCATCTGAAGGACTCTCAGACCATAAGAAACAAAACTCTCTGGTCTGATGAGACTAAAATTTAACTCTTTGGAGTGAATGCCAGGCGTTACGTTTGGAGAAAACCAGGCAGCGCTCATCACCAGGCTAATACCATCCCTGGTGGTGGCAGCGTCATGCTGTAGGGATGTTTTTCAGTAGCAGGAACTGGAAGACTAGTCAGGATAGAGAGAAAGATGAATGCAGCAATGTACAGAGACATCCTGAATAAAAACCTGCTTCAGAGTGCTCTTGACCTCAGACTGGGGCGACGGTTCATCTTCCAGCAGGACAATGATCCAAAGTACACCGCCAAAATATCAATGGAGCGGCTTCACAACAACTCAGTGAATGTTCTTGAGCGGCCCAGCCAGAGTCTAGACCTAAATCCTATCGGACATCTCTGGAGAGATCTGAAAATGGCTGTACACTAGGGATGGGCGATATGGCCTAAAATCCATATTGCGATATACATTGCAGCCTCTTGCGATAACGATATATATTGCGATATATAAATTATAACAGAACCATTTCAGAACAGGTTACATAGACCCTTAGGAAAGCCAAACTGCTATTTTATTTAAGAAATAAAAAACGTTGCATGTCATTTTGAGAACATTTATTGTGCAAAAGCAAAACTGTAATTAAACAACACAATGTTGCAGATAAATAAACTAAATGTAGTGCCTTTCAGAAAGAAAGACTTTTCTTTTAAGTTCTTGGTTCCTAAATCCCAAGTTGCAGAGAACAAAAAAACTGGTGTTTAGTTAAGGAACTTACACTGTACTGAAATTACTTTCAGTATTAAATTAGTCAAATAAAATTGTGTATTGCAGATACTTTAAATAAAAACATATTTCTAACCTGCAGCCTAAGGTAACACATTTGATTTTGAACATTTTGTTCTCCTAATGAAATTACAACTGGTGTCTTGATCTGCTCTTTCTCTCTCTCTCCCTCTCTCTCTCTGTCTGCGTGCAGCTGAGAGACTGAGACGCACCAGATAAAGTTTGCTTATAAAGTAATGCAAAAATGAATACAATTAATATCGAAAGCGAAAGCAGATTCTCGGACATGTCCGGGGAAAATGTATTGTCACCGCAAATAATGAGCTGGATCAGTCTATTTAGTCTTCGCGCTCTTCTGTATCCAGCGCGTCTCTGTGGGTCTGCATGCAGAGCATGTGAGTCTGTGGCAGAGGGGTCTCAGTTTCGCGCGAACACAGAACCGGGCCGCCCCAATAATATATCGGCCGCCCAGGTAATATCTGTGTGGGAAGCGCTGTGTGGGAATCTGTGTGACAAGCCACGATATGCCATGCATGAGGCTCGCGAGTTGTGAGACACGTCGCCATTCGGTGCCATGCGTTGCTTAGTGCTGTTGTTGAGAGCTCAGCATGTGCTACAGTCACAATAGATTTCCAACGTAATACACCATAAGTTAGTGTGAAGAGCATGTTGTTTTACAGTGGCCGAGTGATTTAAGTTATCAATCGAGCTTATTATTTTTTGTTGCAAATGCGAGCGAAATGGTCGCACTGTTGTTTATTCAAGATGATGCGTTGCAGCCGGCTGCAGCTCGTTGCTCTTAATTTCGCGGGTAGATTGCGTCATCAAACATGCATTATCGCGATAGTGCAATAGAATTAGAATCTCTATCGTAGGCCAATTTTGTATCGTTTATATCGCATATCGTTTATATCGCCCATTACTACTGTACACCGTCGCTTCTCATCCAAATTAATAGAGCTTGAGAGGTACTGCAAAGAGGAATAGGCAAAAATTCCCAAAGACAGGTGTGCCAAGCTTGTGGCATCATATTCAGAAAGACTTGAGCCTGTAATTGCTGCCAAAGGTGCATCAACAAAGTATTGATCAAAGGCTGTGAATACTGATGTACATGTGATTTTTCAGGTTTTATATTTTTAATAAATTTGCAACAATTTCAAAAACTCTTTTTTCACATTGGAGATTGTGTGTAGAACAGGGAAAGGCAAACTTGATCCTGGAGGGCCGGTGTCCCTGCAGACTTTTGCTCCAACCCTAATCAAACACGCCTGCCTGCAGCTTTCTAGTGATTTTGAAGACACTGATTAGTGTGTTCAGGTGTGTTTGACTTGTGTTGGAGCAAAAGTCTGCAGGGACACCGGCCCTCCAGGATCAAGTTTGCCCATCCCTGGTGCAGAAAGTTGAGGACATAAATGAATTGAATCCATTTTGGAATAAGGCTGTGACATAAAAACATGTGGAAAAAGTGAAGCGCTATCAATACTTTCCAGATGTATATACTGTGATCTTAATATATGGACTTGAACTAAAACATTTATGGAGAGGCTTTCATCCAAAGTGATTTGCATTGCAGTTAGGTCTTACATTTTATCAGTATCATGCATTCCCTTGGAATTGAACCCACAACCTTTTGTTTGAGCTACAGAAATGACTGCTGCATTAAGAATTGAGGAAGCAATAAGTATGTGTATTGCATAATGAATTGTATTCGTGACACATTATGAAATGTTACTAAAATATGCACATAACTTGCACTGGATTTATAGATATACATACAGTCAGAGCTTGACATTAACTTTTTAGATCACCAGCCACTGTGGCTAGTAGTTCTCCCCCGTTACTAGCCACTCGCCATTTTCACTAGTCACTATTTAGTTGTTGGGAAAATATATTTAATATGCATAAATTTGACTTTGGCTTGCTAAAATGACTTTATTTAGATTGTGTTTTTCCACTTGCCTCCTCGTTCATTTAACTGGTTTTTGTTTATGAGCTTACCCAATGAGCATGAGCAAATGGGTTCTGCTTTCATAAAAAAGTGTCGCATTGCAATTAGTTTTCTCTCACAGGACTTTTCAGTGCTCAACACAATAAGGATTTAACTTTTTTCCTCTGGCCACACCAAACTAATTATTTCCTTGCCACAAATTTTAAATAACGTGTCAAAACATGCAAAATACTGCTGTATACATACACTTTTTATTCAACAAAACAGCTGACATTAAAAAATATATATTCTCACGCATCTAAAACTATGCACAGTGGTCTGTTCTGGCTCCCAGATCACCAGTTAACTATGCATACAACAACATGTTAAAGCAATATTATTGTAAAGGATGATTATTAAACTATATTAACAAAAACAACAGCAAGCTAAAAAAAGCGGGTAAAAAACATTGGTGTGCGATAATGAAAGGATGATGCCGCGCACACAGTTAATGTAAGGCCAATTAATAATCTGTTCAAAGAATGGTTAAAGCGAAAGCGACAACAGCTGCTGGACTGTGGGTGCAGGAGCATCTCACTAGTTTCGTTTCCAGGCACGGTTGCTTCGAGTGAGGAAACGGCACAGGAGCTTTTAAATATGAAATCATCTGTGCGCGCGACACTAAAGCCCTCGTCAGTGAGTGGGGAAAGCCTGTCTCACCGTGCACGTGATCCTCTCATTCGTTTTTCACCTGCTTTCTTTTGCTCGCGCGAAAAGCTGTTTTTGTCGTGCTGCTTCTCGATTCTAAGATCACATTTGAACTCTTATTGACAAATGGTCATAAACTAAAAGTCTAATCTGTAGTGACGAGCCAATACTGGCAATTTAAAAATGAGTTTCAGCCAGCCAAAGTGGCTAGTGGGAGTGGCTGTCCAATCCACCACAATCGAATCTACCCGCATTTGGCGGGTTGGCGGGTGTTAATGTAAAGCCCTGCATACAGTATAGAGAATCTTTCACATTGGGATTCCTGTCAAATAAGTATTTTATGTTTGAATATATAGCAAACTGAGCAAATGAGCATTTCTCCATTTGCCAAATGCTTGTATACAACAATTAATAAACAATATAAATACGGTACCATGACATATAACTCCAGGAATGCCTTAGAATGCAACATGTACGTTTCTGCATTATTAATTGTGTGTGGTTCAGTCATTTTGCCTCTGAAAGTGCACAAGCAAATACATTAAACATTGATGCATTTAGAAGATTTTATCCCAAACAGTCTACATCCCATCCCTGATATTGAAGCTCTTGCTATTATCTAGTGTTTCCTTCAAAAATGTGCCTCTCTGACACCATGCAGCCTGTCATCACATTTCATTTCATTTTTCATTTTCACATTTTTTTAAAAATAGCTGTTTTTATCCCCACCCGAACAACACTGATTCATTCCTGCTTGGTAATTATAGGCATGTCAAGGATGTGTTCATACTGTTTGAGCTACAGGGAAGCATGATGCATTAAGGATTGAAAATGCAGCATACAGTCGAAGACAAAATTATTAGCCTTCAAGTGAAAATGCTGTTTAATGGAGCAAAGACATTTTTCACAGTATTTCCTGTTATATTTTTATTCTGGAGAACGTTAAATATATATATAAATATTAGAAAATGATTAGCCCTACTGTGATTTAATGTTTTTCTTTTTCAAATATTTTCCAAATGTTGTTTAATAGAGCCCCTTTTATATTATTTAAAATATATATTATTTAAATCATTTATTTAATTTGTATTTGTTTATTTATTTGTTTGTTTGTGTGTTTGTTCGTTCTTTCATTCATTTAGACTATTCTATTTTATTTTATTTTATTATTTAAAATATTTTTTATTACATTTTTTGTTAGTTTTTTTACATTTTATTTTATTGTTTACATTTTTATTTTATTTTCAAAAAAAATATTTATTTTATTTTATTATTATTTTTGTTTATTTATTTATTATTTTATTGTATTTTATTTAATTTTTTATTTATTTTTTATTAATTGTTTTAATTTATTTAATTATTTTTATTTTTTTATTTTTTGTTCATTTATTTTTATTTATTTATTTATTTATTTATTATTTTATTGTATTATTTATTAATTATTTTATTTTATTTTATTGTAATTTTTTATTTATTTATTTTTAGTTTATTTATTTATTTATTTATTTTTCATTTTTATTTTTTTTATTAATTTATTTATTTTTATTTGTTTTTTTATTTATTCATTCATTCATTCATTTTTTTTTTTCTGTTTTCATTTTATTTTATTTTTAACTTGCTACAGAACAAACCACTTTTCTTGCCTAATTAACCAAAATGGCCTGATTAACCTAATTAAATCGTTACATTACACTTGCATTATACTTTATTTTTTACTGTTTGAAGTGTACAGTATATACAGACATGGGATACCAGTCACTTTTAAAAGATGATGTAAGCAGGCCGTCAAAAAAACAAAAAACAATACAGTCACAAAATTGGAAGTAACTGTCAAGATCTGCAATGTAAATGCAGCCTACGATTGCATTGCATGATATTCAAACTCTTGCCATGATCTACTGACCAATGCAAAACATCCCAGTCTAATTCAAAAATGTTCCATGCAGCCTGTCATGACTGACTGTTCATTTCCTCCCTTTTTAAAAACAGCTTCTGTTTTTTTTGGGTGACACTTTAGAATAAGTCCATTAGTTAATGTTAGTTAAAGTATTTACTAACATAGCATGAATAATCTTGTATTGCATTTATTAATTATAGTTCATCATTAACACATTACTAATTTTACAGTAATTGCATTACTAAAATCCAAAGTTGTGCTTGTTAACATTAGTAATGCACTGTAAATAAATACCATAATGCATGTATTACTAATAGGTAGGCCTGCACAGAATCTGCACGTGCAGAATTCCGCAGATTTTCCGCAGATTTTAAGCCCATCATTAATTCTGTTTATTTACTTGAGTAAATGTGTGTAAATCTGAATTTATTCAGTTTTTTAAATTACACATATTTCACATATTAAGGTTTTAGTTATGAGACTCCCAAAATAATTCCGCAGAAATCCGCAGATTTTTACCAAAATTCTCAGCAGAAATTTCAAAAAACGTCTGCAGATTCCGTCTGACCCTACTAATAGGTTGTTCATGTTAATAAATACATCAAATAACATTAACTAATAGACCATTATTTTAAAGTGTTACAATTTTTTTTAAATCCTAAAAACACACTGATGTATTATATGTATACAGTTGAAGTCAGAATTATTAGCCCCCCTTTGAATTTTTTTTCTTTTTTAAATATTTTCCAAAATATGTTTAACAGAGCAAGGAAAATTTTACAGTATGTCTGATAATATTTTTGCTTCTGGAGAAAGTCTTATTTGTTTTATTTCGGCTAGAATAAAAGCAGTTGTTAATATTTTAAACACTATTTTAGGGACAAAAATATTAGTCCCTTTAAGCTATAGATTTTTCCAATAGTCTATATAACAAACCATCGTTATACAATAACTTGCCTAATTACCCTAACCTGCCTAGTTAACCTAATTAACCTAGTTAAGCCTTTAAATGTCACTTTAAGCTGTAGAGAAGTGTCTTGAAAAATATCTAGTCAAATATTATTTACTGTCATCATGACAAAGATAAAATAAATCAGTTATTAGAAATGAGTTATTAAAACTATTATGATTAGAAATGTGTTAAGAAAATCTTCTCTCTGTTAAACAGAAATTGGGGAAAAAATAAACAGGGGGGCTAATAATTCAGGGGGGCTAATAATTCTGACTTCAACTGTATGTGTTCATTCACAATATCCCAATCTGATTAAAAAATGCACCATACAGCCCATCATTGCATTCGTTTTTACATTTTTTAATAGGTTCTGTTTTTTATTTGTTTTTATTTGTTGTTATCCCAAAACCACACTGATTCATTCCTGCTTGGTAATTATAAGTATTCAAATTCATGCCATGATCGTCTGACCAATGCAAAATACCCCAGTGTGCTTCAAAAATGCTCCATTGCATTCATTCTTCATGTTCACCCTTTTTTAAAATAGCTTCTGTTTTGTATCCCCAAACCACACTGATTCATTCCTGCTTGGTAATTCTAGGTGTTTCAAGGATGTGGTCATCCCAAAGCAGCCGGTGTAGGCCGATCTGCCCGCGGGATCTCGGATGTGTTCAACAGCCGCTTCAAACCCTTCAACAACCCAGAAGAACGACCCACCACAGCAGCGGGCACCAGCCTGGACAGACTGGTGAGTGGGTGGCATGAGGGCAGAGCGGGCGGGCGGGCGGGCAGCAGCGTGGGCAGGGATGAGTGGGCAAGGATGACCTTTAGATTTCAGACTCTGGAGAATGCAGAAGTCACTGGGTAGCATTTTTGGTGGTGATGCAGAAATACACTTTTTTTGGAGGGTTAAAAATACAGTTGACGTCAGAATTATTAGCCCTCCTGTTTATTTTTCCCCAATTTCTGTTTAATAGAAAGACATTTTTAAGCATATTAGTTTTAATAACTCATTTTTAATAACTTATTTATTTTATATTTGCCTTTGTAGCTCCCTCTTCCTATTTTATGGGAAGGGCCCTGGTTTCCTATAATTTAGATCACTCTAAATCAGACCTGCCAACATTTGGTTCAAGAATTCCGGGAGACTGGGGGAGGGGGGGGGGTGCGATGGTGAACGCGAACTGAAGAGGGGGGGGGGGGGGTGCTGAGGTGCGCGCGTGAACTGTAGAGCGGGGATGGGTACGCGCAAACTGAAGCAGGGAGGGGGAGGCGGGGTGTAGAGGTGCGCGTGAAATGTACAACGGGGAGGGGTGCGCGAGGACTGAAGAGCATGCGCACATGTACCAGGTTTCAGGCCGGACTGTACCTAAAAGCTAGGAGCGGGGGGGTGGGGGTGGAATTCCGGGAGTTTTCCGGGAGACAAAACAATACGGGAGATGGGTCTGAAATACGGGAGACTCCCGGGAAAAACGGGAGTGTTGGCAGGTATGCTCTAAATAGTATTTTAACCCCATAAAGAAACCCATAACATCATACCAATTAATATAAATAATAAACACAACAAATCTGGCACAAAATTACCTTTCCAAATTTACTTAAATACAATTAAACAAACAATGGTATACAAGCAAAGGAAATAAAGATTAGTTCCAAAATAAAGCTTTTCGTTTTCCTTTTTTCCAAACTCAAACATCAACATCAACAGTTCATTTAGTAAAGCTTAAACATTGTCCATATAAAATGAGTAGTGAAATAAATAAACCCCATTGCAGGCCTGTGTCGGTGCTTGTGTTCGTAGTGGCATAAAACACACCTGTCCCTTTATAAACAACAGTTTGCTCTTACCGGAGCCAGGGAATACTCCAGAGCCAGAGTTATAGTCCGTGGAGGAAAAGGAGAGAGTCGGCAGGGTGCGTTGCATCCAGCGCTGCCAGAGGAACCACTGAGATGTCCTGGTTTCTCAGGGCGCTATGACAGTACATAATATTTTGTCACCTTAAAATTATAAGGTTCTATCTGACATTTTTGTCAAAATTGAGTTATTGACATATTCTTATTAATTGACAACTTATTTACATTATGGGATGTTTTTTTATAAGTTGTTTACATTTTAAGACTTTTAAAAAAAAAAAAAAATGTTACACACACACTGTTTGCTATGGAATGCAAAAACTTTGAAGCTCAATATCTCAAAATCATTCAGAACGCAGATAGAACCTTATAATTCCAAGGTGACGATTTGACTAAGTTACTAATATTCAGCTTAAAGTGACATTTAAAGGCTTAACTAGGTTAATTTAGACTAATTAGGCAAGTCAATAAGTCAATGTTTCCATTCACCTATGTGCATTTTGGATATGCGCATAAAAAAAGGGTTGATGGAAATGCCAAGATGCGCATCAATTTTGAAAACGTGCATAACTGAGCAGGATAAACTTTTATTCGATAAGAAAAGATGCGCATAAACAGCGATGGAAACACTTTTACCGAATAAATTCGGTATGCGCATTAAAAAAGTCATGTGATTATGTTGTAAGAAATCATGTGATGATAGAAGCGTGTGTGAATGGACAAAACAGCAGGCTGAGCACAATGTAAAACATCTGAAATGTTGGTTTGGTCTAAAACGCCGTAACCGTTTCAGTATTAGTGTTATTATATTATTAATGACCTCCAGAATAGTCCAGAGTATCTGTTAGTAATGGGCGATATAAACGATATGCGATATAAACGATACAAAATTGGCCTACGATAGAGATTCTAATTCTATTGCACTATCGCGATAATGCATGTTTGATGACGCAATCTACCCGCGAAATTAAGAGCAACGAGCTGCAGCCGGCTGCAACGCATCATCTTGAATAAACAACAGCGCGACCATTTCGCTCGCATTTGCGACAAAAAATAATAAGCTCGATTGATAACTTCATTCACTCGGCCACGCTAAAACAACATGCTCTTCACACTAACTTATGGTGTATTACGTTGGAAATCTATTGTGACTGTAGCACATGCTGAGCTCTCAACAACAGCACTAAGCAACGCATGGCACCGAATGGTGACGTGTCGCACAACTTGCGAGACTCATGCATGGCATATCGTGGCTTGTCACACAGATTCCCACAAAGCGCTTCCCACACCGATTTTACCTGGGCGGCCGATTTATTATTGGGGCGGCCCGGTTCTGTGTTCGCGAGAAACTGAGAACACTCTGCCACAGACTCACAAGCTCTGCATGCAGACCCACAGAGACGCGCTGGATACAGAAGAGCGCAAAGACTAAATAGACTGATCCAGCTCATTATTTGGAGTGACAAAACATTTTCCCCGGACATGTCCGAGAATCTGCTTTCGCTTTCGATATTAATTGTATTCATTTTTGCATTACTTTACAAGCAATCTTTATCTGGTGCGTCTCAATCTCTCTGCAGCACGCAGACAGAGAGAGAGAGAGAGGGAGAGAGAGAAAGAGCAGATCAAGACACCAGTTTTAATTTCATTAGGAGAACAAAATGTTCAAAATCAAATGTGTTACCTAGGCTGCAGGTTAGAAATATGTTTTTATTTAAAGTATCTGCAATACACAATTTTATTTGACTAATTTAATACTGGAAGTATTTTCAGTACAGTGTAAGTTCCTTAACTAAAAAGACACCAGTTTTTTTGTTCTCTGTAACTTGGCATTTAGGAACCAAGGACTTAAAAGAAAAGTCTTTCTTTCTGAAAGGCACTACATTTAGTTTATTTATCTGCAACATTGTGTTGTTTAATTACAGTTTTGCCTTTGTACAATAAATGTTCTCAAAATGACATGCAACGTTTCTTTATTTCTTAAATAAAATAGCAGTTTGGCTTTCCTAAGGGTCTCTGTAACCTGTTCTGAAATGGTTCTATTATAATTTATATATCGCAATATATATCGTTATCGCAAGAGGCTGCAATGTATATCGCAATATGGATTTTAGGCCATATCGCCCATCCCTAGTATCTGTGCTCCACCACCGCACGTTCATTGCATGTTGGTGTTGTCTTCTAAGGCGCAAGTCATTTGTTAAATAAAAAAAAGATTCACGCAGCGTCTCCTACCGCAGTAAATTATGTTTTTACTGTTGATATTTGGCACCAGTTATTCAGGTATTATCAGGTATCATGATGATTTTGTTCTCTTTGACTCAGTGGATGGAAACGCTGCTTTATTAGCGCGTCTTTTATGCCATATTCAAGTTTTGCGCATAAATTTAATTTGCAACTTTGGATGGAAACACAGTTATTGTATAACGATGGTTTGTTCTGTAGACAATCAAAAACAAATATTGCTTAAGGGGGCTAATATTTTTGACCATAAAAGGGTTTAAAAAAATTAAAAACTGCTTTTATTCTAGCCAAAATAAAACAAATAAGACTTTCTCCAGAGGAAACATATTATAGGAAATACTGTGAAAAATCCCTTGCTCTGTTCAACATCATTTGGGAAATATTTGAAAAAGACAAAAACTTCATAGGAGCTCTAATAATTCTGACTTTAACTGTAGCTGCAATATCAGGTCTACAGGGTCATTCCTATAGTTTGCTGGATTTTGGACTGAGCGGACGGAAATCTTTAGAATTGAATGTTTTATAAGACGTGGAGAAAAACACAAGGGTGAAGCTCAGGCTGGCAAAAGCCAATAATTCGAAACAAATGTTTCACAAGTAGACATTTGTTCACCCTTCTTACATTATGTTTTGACAGTGCAGTATGCGGATGTTTTAAGGCTGTGAAGGCCATTGGCAAGGAAACAACTCAAAATAAAAATTAAATAATATTTTTTACATGCACCTCATTAGCAATAAATAGATATGTATCTTTATATATTTAGTGCCAAAGAAATATAATAAAACAAATTTCTGAATTGGAACAATGTTGCCCATGATTTTTTTTTTTTTTTGTATATGTATTTATTTGCAATTCTAAACAGCTAACATTTTATTTGTTTATTTATTTATTTATTTATTTATTTATTTATTTATTTATTTATTTATTTATTTATTTATTTATTATTGATACTATTGTTATTGTTGTTGGTGTTTTATTATTATTATTATTATTATTATTATTATTATTATTATTATTATTATTATTATTATTATTATTATTATTTATGCTATTATTATTATTTTGTTGTTGCTGTTATTATTATTATTATTATTATTATTATTATTATTATTATTATTATTATTATTATTATTATTATTATATTTATAATTAATATTATTATTATAAATAATATTCTTATCATTATTCTTCATTGCTAAAATACATTATTATTATTATTATTATTATTATTATTATTATTATTATTATTATTATTTATGCTATTATTATTAATATTGTTGTTGCTGTTGTTGTTGTTATTATTATTATTATTATTATTATTATTATTATTATTATTATTATTATTATTGTTATTATTGTTATTATTTTTTTTTATTATTATCATTATTATTGATGTTATTATTATTAGTATTATTATTATTATTATTATTATTATTATTATTATTATTATTATTATTATAGTTTTTTATTATATTTATAAATAATATTATTAATATTCTTCTTTTTATTATTATTATTATTATTGATGTTGCTGTTGTTGTTTATTATTATTATTATTAGTAGTATTATTATTATTATTGATGTTATTATTATTTAAAAAATTATTTTGGTTGTTTTTATCAGTATTATTATTATTATTATTATTATTATTATTATTATTATTAATATTATTATTATTATTATTATTACCGTCATTTTTATGTATAGGCTAATGATGAAGAAGTGTCTAAGTACACTTAAGTCAATCTACTGGAAGAGAGGATTCTGACTCATACGTAACAAGAACAGATGAAAATATGAATTTGACTTAAAAGTAGAACAAGATTTCATTTGTGCATAATCTTATTTTATCCTCCAGCTAACTCTGAGAATTCATTTCAAATGACTTTCTCTCCAACACATGCTTTTTTTATCCCACTCAGCTGTGCATCGGATGAGTTTAAAGCTAACCCTCGAATTCATTATAGAGAGATGTGATGGTTAAACAAATGTTGGTTTGTCTGTATGCACTTTAAAAATATATATTATTATTGTTATTATTTTCCAGAGACTGAAGGGAATGGGATAGAATATCCTAGCAATGCCATTCATCAAATGTAATCGTGCATATTGCGTTTTTTATCTAATGCATATTTATCATGTGTTTGCTCGTGGTTTGCCTTCTCACTGTCTTATCTCCACTTTCAATGAAACCCTTTTTTGCTTTTTTTGTGCTTCCGTATCCCAGAGGATTGTCTGGAGGACGATGCAACACAGCGTAAGCCGTCCAAAACTCCTCTCATTTTTCCTCCATCATTTGTCTTGTGTCTTCTCTCCATCTTTCCCTCCTCTCCTTCATCCGCTGCTCTTCTTTCTCTGGTTTCTTCTTCAGTAGTTTATCTGTGCCGCTGAGATTTAGGAAGTTGTTTATGGAGTAATCATAATCATTTACTCACCCTCATGTAGTTTCAGGCATGTGTGACTTCCTTCCTGCCATCAGACATAAAGGCATACTAAATGTGGAGTTAAAGAGGTAGTATTATGATTTTCACTTTTATTAATTTTGGTAATTGTGTAGTTTGTATGTTTTGGGATAAAAAGATTTGCAAAGTTACAAATGTCAAACTTCACTTCAAAGAGAGAAATTTTATTTTTCAAAAGTATTTTTTCAAGAACTACAATGAACAGCTTGTTTGGACTACAATGTTGTTTTCCTGGGTTTGTGATGTCACAGAGTTAGAAGAATATTAAACTAAAATCTGAAAAAAATGATCAAAATATTAAATAAAAAACAGTTTTATTTATTTCTGAAAGCAAAAAAATAGATGGATGGATGGATGGATGGATGGATGGATGGATGAATGGATAGATAGATAGATAGACAGACAGACAGACAGACAGACAGACAGACAGACAGACAGACAGACAGACAGACAGACAGACAAGATAGATAGATAGATAGATAGATAGATAGATAGATAGATAGATAGATAGATAGATAGATAGATAGATAGATAGATAGATAGATAGATAGATAGATAGATAGATAGATAGATAGATAGATAGATAGACAGATAGATAGACAGATAGATAGACAGATAGATTGACGGACGGACGGACAGATGGACGGATGGATGATAGATGGATAGATGAATAGATGGATAGATGGATCAATATATAGATGGATCGATAGACATATGGAGATAGACAGACAGACAGACAGACAGACAGACAGACAGACAGACAGACAGACAGACAGACAGACAGACAGACAGACAGACAGACAGACAGATCGATAGACAGACGGAGGGAGGGACGGAGGGACGGATAGATTGATAAACGAATAAATGGATAGACAGATAGATTGACAGATATATAGACAGATAGATAGTTAGACAGACAGACAGACAGACGGATGGATGATAGATGGATAGATAGAAGGATTTATAGATGGATCGATAGACATATAGATAGATAGACAGACAGAAGGATGGACAAACGGATGGATGGATGGATGATAGATTGATAGATGAATAGATGGATGGATATTTAGATGGATCGATAGACATATGGAGATAGGTAGGCAGACAGACAGACAGACAGACAGACAGACCGACCAACCGATCGATAGATAGACGGACGAACGGACGGATGGATAAATAGATGGATGGATTGATGAACGAATAGATGGATAGACGGACAGACGGACGGACTGATGGATGGATGAATAGATGATAGATTGATAAACGAACAGATGGATAGACAGATAGATTGACAGATATATAGACAGATAGATAGATAGACATACAGACAGACAGACAGACAGGTAGGTAGGTAGGTAGGTAGGTAGGTAGGTAGGTAGGTAGGTAGGTAGGTAGATAGATAGATAGATAGATAGATAGATAGATAGATAGATAGATAGATAGATAGATAGATAGATAGATAGATAGATAGATAGATAGATAGATAGATAGATAGATAGATAGATAGATAGATAGATAGATAGATAGATAGATAGATAGATAGATAGATAGATAGATAAGCTGTGTAACACTATTGAACATGTTTGTTCAATAGTGTTTGTGCGTCACACTTATGTGTATATTTGTTGCTTGCTTTGGACAAAAGTGTCTGCTAAATGACTAAATGTAAATATGTGGTGAAATAAGAGACATTTGATTCATTCAATCATTCATATATTGCAAATCATTGGTTTTAGGAATGAAAAAAGCATAAAGTCAGAGGTGAATTAGTACCCGTGATTTGCCTGTGATACACTGAAGAATAATTATGAACGATTGTCAGTGCAAGAAACTGAATTACGCTTCCAGTTCCTCGAGTTTCTGAAATGAGCTAATATATGGAGGATATGATCCTCTGGTGCAGAGTTTGCTCATTCAGCGCTCTTATTTCTCCAACAGTAACTGAACTGAGTGACTGACTTCTTTTTTATTTCTTTTTCACAATATATTACAATGCGGGCGATGTGGTGGCGCAGAAAGTAGTGCTGTCGCCTCACAGCAAGAAGGTCGCTGGTTCGAGCCTCGGCTGGGTCAGTTGGCAATCTGTGTGGAGTTTGCATGCATGTTCTTCCCGTGTTCGCGTGGGTTTCCTCTGGGTGCTCCGGTTTCCCCCACAGTCCAAAGACACGTGGTACAGGTGAATTGGGTAGGCTAAATTGTCCGTAGTGTATGAGTGTGAACGTGAGTGTGTATAGATGTTTCCCAGAGATGGGTTGCAGCTGGAAGGGCATCCGCTGCGTAAAACATGTGCTGGTTAAGTTGGCGGGGACTAAGTCGAAAAGAAAATGAATGAATGAATATTACAATGCACCAAGACTTTTCTGCCATCATTTACCTAGCCTCCACTTTTTCCAGACCAATCTGCATTTCTTTTTTCTGTTTAACACAGTAGAAGATAATTTGAAGAATGTTGTTAACCAGTACTCACTGGCATTCATAGTTTTTTTTTTCATACTTTTTTATTACATGACATGGAAGTCAGTGGGTGGCACTTTTCTAACATTCATCTAAATATCTTCTGCTGTGTTTATGTATCCATATAGACTTGGAATCACTTGAAGGTGAAGTTGATGAGTGCATTCTTAAGCTGAAAAACAAGATAAAAAAGTAACAACTTTATTGTGAATTTTTTTTTTATGTTTTTAAATTAAATTTAAAATATTTTTAATTGAAAAAAAAATCAAATGTGACAGTAAGAATATATGTAATATTACATAATAGTTATGTTTCAAATAGTTATTTTCAACTTTTTATATAATAAATACATTAGGTTGTTATATATTTTTCTATAATGTATATTTTTATCCATTTCTCAGTGAATATAAGTAATATATTTTGGTGCATTTAAACAAAACAGTTTTTTTTAAACAGATATATTCACTAAAATATGAGTTTGGTCACTGAAAATCTTTAGAAATAGAAAGATAATACCTTTAAATTCATGTGAAATATTGCAACAACAATGATAATATTTTTTCTTCTGGAAAAAGTCTTATTTGTTTTATTTTGGCTAGAATAAAAGCAGATTTAAATATTTTTAAAACCATTTTAAGATCAAAATTATTAGCCCCTTTAAGCTATATATTTTTTCCAATAGTCTACAGAACAAACCATCATTATACAATAACTTGCCTCATTACCCTAACCTGCCTAGTTAACCTAATTAACCCAGTTAAGCCTTTAAATGTCACTTTAAGCTGTATAGAAGTGTCTTGAAAAATATCTAGTCAAATGATATTTACTGTCATCATGACAAAGATAAAATAAATCAGTTATTAGAAATGAGTTATTAAAACTATTATGATTAGAAATGTGTTGAAAAAAATCTTCTCTCCGTTAAACAGAACTAGGGGAAAAACATAAACAGGGGGGCTAATAAATCAGGGGGGCTAATAATTCTGACTTCAGCTTTACATTTGGCTGTACTAACTTTTGCATCATTATCGTAAGTTTTTGTATTAGATATTTCCAGCTTTAGCTTTGGTACTGACTAATCTAATATATATGCACAAATATTTTATTGTAAAATATCCTATGCATATGTGTTTGTGTGTAATATCTGGCCACAAAGCGCTCAAGCTCAGTGTGCTCAGTAGAGATTTTGTACCACATTGCATCCTTGGAAAATAGGGTTTGCTAAATGACAAATAGCCTCATATATCTGAAGCTGAAAGCGAAATGTACAGGTAGTTGAAATTGTCCGCACAGAAGTAAAGGCTTGGAGAGTCGTTGTGCTGTTCTTCTTTACCGCTGTTTCTCAGAACACAGAAGATCTGAAGTGGCAGCAAATTACAGCCAGTGCCAACGCAGCTAATTCAACACTGTAGAGCTTCTGTGGAGGACACATACACTCCAAATGTACAGCCAAACACAGAGAGTGAGAGAGAAAACGAGAGCGAGATTCAATTTAGAAAGTATTATTTACATTTAGACTATTATTTACTGTTTATTTTACAGTAATGCAGGCTTAAAGACACAGTAAACAATTATTCAGTTCTTTAAAGGTGCTGTATGTAAGTTTTTGACTCTTCTAAAGCATAAAAATACCATAATATGTGTGCAGATATTTAAGAAACATCCCAAGTGAACATACTTGTTTAACTGAAAAACAATGCTGAAGTCAGATATTCTGCTTTGAAAATGGGTTTTCCGTGCCGGAACGCTGTCTTTGTTTAGATAAATTTCATATGCACGATGCCAGTTTAGCCAATTATATGTCAGCACCCTGGGTTGCCTTGTTGGAAAACAGCATATTTCATTCATTCATTCAGAAAGACTCTGAAAGCATGCGTCCGTGACCAAAAAGAACAGTATGGGAGACAGATGCAGTTCCACATGAGGTTATTAATTAGCAAATTACATAAATATTACGAACGTAAACATTAGGTGAGCAGGTTATATTGTAACCGCGTGTCCTAACAACACGCTGTGACGAGAGAGGCAGTGATCAGCTATTTGGCTGTTTGCACCAGACGAAACACGACAGAAATGTAAAAACAGCCTTTCAGAAGCACAGAATATGCACTCACTCACGAAACGTTAAGGTTTAGAATCTATTTAATACATGTTAACCCACTTTAACATCAATGTAGATGCTGAATCACTCATATGTGTTTAGTTCTAAAGTTCAATTTCAGACGGTTTATTGTATTTTCCAGATCTGAGGTGAACTTTCTGCTTTCAGTATATGGCAACAAATGCCATGTAAAATGCATTCAAACTCGCATTGTTAGCATTTAGCACAGAATAAAGCACACAAGGCTTACCTGAGGTGATCTAGCTGTCATAGGTTTCTGTTGTTCAGCTGTGAGAAATAGAAGCCATTTCTAATATATCAATTCGAGGTGTTGGTTAGGACAAAAACTCCTTTTAATATGGAAAATATTCCCTCTATCGCGTGTCGTTGATTTTATTTAGAACACAGTTTAAATCACTCGCTCCTGTACACAATCTGGCATCCCAGCGTACTTTTATTATGATCCAGGAGTGCAATACCTAGTTCAACCACTGGGTGTCAAACTTACATACTGCACCTTTAAGACTGCATGATATAACCTGGGCAAACCGGATAGCAAAAATGTGCTATAAACGCATTGTTAACATTCCCATTGTTTTCTAAAGGTTGTTTATGAATGTTTTGTTAATGTTGAATGGCTTACAAAACACTTATTTACACAATCATTCACATTCAGTAGAAGGAGCATTGCAATTTTATATAAAATATATAGTACATAGTATTGATTGATTGATTGATGAAGTCTTTATTCGTCACATACACTGACTACGTTTACACGGACACCAATTATTCGATTTTAATGCGATTAAGACAATACTCTGATTTCAAGAGTTCACACTTAGCTGATGATTATTAATAAAGCTTGTTTGGCATGCTGTCCCGGGAGAGAGCCCTGAGCTCATGAGATCCTCGAGCCCGGGGCTCCCTCCCGTTGCAAGGCGAGAGGGGAGATCGAGCTCAGGTAGATCTCGAGAACTCCCCCATCATAGTGATTGAAGTGCAGATAGTAGTCTTTAAAGAGATAGGTACTAGATAGTGAGCAAGTCTATAGTGTTGATTAATAAATAATTTAGGTTGCATGTTTTTAATTGGTGGGAGGAAACCGGAGGACCCGGGGAAAACCCACGTGAGCACGGGGAGAACATGCAAACTCCGCACAGAAAATGCCCGCTGGTTTGGTAAAGCCTAGAACCATTGACATTCTTGCTGTGAGGCAACAGCGCTAAGCGCTGAGCCACCGTGTCACCCATCTAGAAGAGAGGAGGAGTAGGGGTGTGAAGGGGGGATTCTTCAAAGCGAAGATAGTGGTGATATGAAACCCGGGGTATTTATAGTAGCTTGGGGATCATCTGATTGGTGCGAGGTGATTTGGATAATGTGGATCCAGCCGCTAGCAATCATAAGCACATGATCCTCTCGAAATTAGTTTATAAATAAACTTCACTAAGAGTCGACCATGTAAACAGCGATTTTTGATGAATTTAATCAGATTAAGATCATAATCGAACTAAAGAGAAAGCAAATTGACATGTGGAGTATGCCGATTTTAGTCGCATTATTGAAGTGCAGTACATGCATGCAAACACCTTAATCGAACCATTACCCTCATGTAGGACTTTAAGCCGCTTTTTGCAACAGGGTTGTCCACACACATACACCCAGACACACACACACACACACACACACACACACACACGGCTGATTGACACTCTTTGCACCTACCGAGTCAGTGCAGACCATCGTGAAATGCGGAGGTTTTTTTCTTCCATTCAGCATGCGGTATGAACTTCCATTAAAACAACTCTTCCAGCAGATTATAGTTGCATCCAATATCTCGTTTGTCACTGTGAGCTTGCATGAAATGTTCGTAAATGAAAGTGAAAGTGCCAAACTGCAGTTAAAGTCGACAAATTAAAAATGAAACACCCGAAATTACATGAAACTCCGGAGGAAATGCGGACAGTGACGCAGTGACGTTAACCGAATTATGTGCTATAACATGTAAAAGGGGATCATGAAAGTAACACTCAAAAAGCAGCTCATGTAAAGACCTTAGTCTAATTATTCTCTTAATTAGATTAAAGCAAATAATTCGATTACTGATGTCCATGTAAACGGAGTCACTGTTACATGTAGCGAAATTGGACCCCTCCGAACATACACAAACACGTCAGACGAGAGGTAGCTTTAAAAAGAGGAAAATAAGATACATTAGGGAAAAGGGAGGTGAAAAAAGCCTCTCCCAGACTGTCCTTAAAGTAGAAAGCACATAAACACAGACATAGACATAACAACTGGACCACCTACCCACACTGGGGCATAAAATGCCATTATGACACCGGTACCTACACTGTAAAAAATAAATCCGTAAAATTTACGGTAAAAAACCGGCAGCTGTGGTTGCCAGTATTTAACCGTAAAAAATACGGTACAAATCGTAAAAGTAATTTCTCATTTTTACAGTAAACTACCGTATTTTATTAATTTATAGAGGTAATATGTCTGTATTTTAAATTAGCAACATCTACACATCTTTTGTTACACAGATAGACATGATAACACAGCCATATGCAGGTGGTGATGAGAAAATTCATACATAGCGAACCAATGCTCAGCACAAACAACTTTTCCCACAATCAGAACAGTGTATCTGTAATGGTCTGAGTGGGAATCGAACCCGGGTCTGCGGTGTGGTTAGCAGTAGTTCTTACAACTTGCGCCAAGTCAGCAACTGGTGGCCCAAGAGCAGAGGAGGAATAAAGTTAGGCCACAATGTGTGAATTCAAAAATAATGCAGTCTTTACTGAAGATAAATTGACACAAAAAAAGAAGAGACAATATCTCTCTACAGTCAGGGTTGAAAAAGTACAACAAAAAAGGAAAGCCGAGCTTCCCAAAAAACATATAAAATAAAATAGACACGAGGGTCTCAGAACAATCAAAAGCACATAGCAAGCACAAAATCTTGAGAACAACTTAACTGGACACTGGACGAGGCAGCTAGGAGGTAGGGTTCAGGACTGAACACAGAGCATGAAACAAAGCAGTCTTATATAGAGCAGATAACAGGTGGTGGTGATTAGGCTGATTACAGGGGAGTTTAAAGGAACAAGAGTCACTAGCGCCATCTAATGTAGAGGAGTATAGGGCACTATTGCTGCACCCCCTGGTGGCTTGGAGGACGTGACAAAGTGCTGAGATATTACAGTATCAGTGTAAAGAAGGTGCTCAGTGTCATTCACACAGCTACTAAACACCAGTATGGTAACACGCATAACATTAAAGTCATGAAGTAAACATTGTTTATCAACATTAGATCTAACATAACTCACTAATATACATTACTGATGCGGAAACAACTAAAAAGATCAAGAGTAATGTCAACAAAAAGCATAAAAAGTGATGTGCCATGCAGGGAATTCTGGAAAAGTCAATTTACGGTTATTTGCCGTATATATTAAGGAAACATGCTGTTAACCAGTTTACGGATATGTACTGTAGCATTTTTACAGTTTTTTACTGTTGAAATCACGGCCATTTTTTACAGTGTATGTAAACGGTATGGACCGGACCGAATCAGCATATGAATTTCGGTGCCTAATTTCAGTGCCACTGGTGCTGCAATAAGGACATAAAAAGCATCAAGTGGTGCATCGAAGGCACACATAGGTGCGCATTGTGTCACACCATCTCTTAACATTGAATTCTTAACAGCTTTGAGGGTTACGAACACCATCTGCGATGCTAGGCGTTTGTTCTTGTTGCTTAGGAAACACATGCAAGTAGACAACGTGTGCAGTACAGCGCATCCGGTAAGCGACTCTCTTCAGAGTCATCAACACGCATGTTTGCGTTCATCAAATTTGTTTAAACTAAAGTATGTTCTAAAGTATGGCTGTATTTTACAAGCAAGGATTCTGACACAGCAACGTGAAGCAGATGCTTTACAAGAGTTGCGTGTGTAAGGGGGGAAACACGTCGAACCTAATGAAGCATTTGAGGGCGCATGGAAGCAACTTAAAGGCAGAGGAATGCATTTTTAAAAACTCCTTAAGTCTTTTATTTCCTTGATCGATTTTGGTAATTTGTTCAAGGTTATATTCACGTCACCTCATACTACAGTTTCTCATCACGTCATGACCAATCAGCTGCTCTCTAGTATCTGACATGCCCCGCCCCCTTCAAGACGCTTCTCGTTTCTACATTTGTTGAACCTGATGAACATTTTCACTGGCAGAGTGGTGATAAAACAAAACACTATTGGCTGTTTTTTTTTTAAGGGGAGGAGCTACTCTGTGTCCTGCCCTCTCTTCGTGTTTTAATTGAGATTACGTCAAACAATGCATTTCAAAGCACTTCGGGGGACCTTTAAATCTAAAAAAACGCTATTTTAATTTTGCTTGACCTTTAATAAAGTCATTTTTAAGTCTCTAAATTGGAAAAATAAGTTGGCATGTGTCCATGGTCAGGCAGAAGACCCGTGTGTGTATGCGTGTGTGTGTTTTCCAGAGACTGAAGCATGTGTTTGTAGAGCTTTACATCCTCATGTGTTGAATGAATAAAATATCACAGAAGGTCAGTCTAGAAAGCTGCAGCTGAACTGTCATGACAGAAAACGAGGAAAGCGCAGACGAGCACGCAAAGCCCGACCTTGCTGGATTTAAAGAGTACGCTCAAAGATGAAAATGGAAAAAATAGGATGAGTTCAGTCCATCGCTGCACACGACCATTCATTGTGAGGTTCGATTACCTCAGTTATAAGTGCAGCTAAAATCATGAAACTGTATGCTTAATAAAATGTAACACAAAATAAATTATATAAATAAAGATATACAGTTGAAGTCAGAATTATTAGCCCCCTTTGAATTTTTTTCTTTCTTTTTTAAATATTTACCAAATGATGTTTAACAGAGCAAAGACATTTTCACAGTATGTCTGATAATATTTTTTCTTCTGGAGAAAGTCTTATTTGTTTTATTTCGACTAGAATAAAAGCAGTTTTTAATTTTTTTAAAACCAGTTTAAGGTCAATTTTATTAGCCCCTTTAAGCTATTTTTTTTCTCGATAGTCTACAGAACAAACCATCGTTATACAATAACTTGCCTAATTACCCTAACCTGCCTAGTTAACCTAATTAACCTAGTTAAGCCTTTAAATGTCACTTTAAGCTGTATAGAAGAGTCTTGAAAAATATCTAGTCAAATATTATTTACTGTCATCATGGCAAAGATAAAATAAATCAGTTATTAGAAATGAGTTATTAAAACTATTATGATTAGAAATGTGTTGAAAAAATCTGCTCACCGTTAAACAGAACTTGGGGAAAAACATAAACGGGGGGCTAATAATTCAGATATATATAAGAAACTAGAATATAAAATAAAAATATATAAATAATGATTCAAACATTAGTCATTAGCCAAAAAAACAACAACAACTTGTAATTGTCAGAATTGTTATCAATTTTAATAGCAGTATCAATTTTCATAGCGTTAAATGTTTTGTTAATATCCTTAAAAATATAATTGTATTTGCTTGTTTGTTGTTTGTTTGGATACAAATTTTGTTAAAAAAAAAAAACATGTAAATACTTCACTGTAATATTTTTATTTATTTATCTTCAATTCAGGAGTTATTGGCTGAAGTATAAAAAGTTGTCAAAGAATTGTCTTGTTAGAGTTTTTGAGAATATTTGAGTGGATAAAATAGGAAATTATTGTCATCATCATCATCATCATCATCATCATCATCATTATTATTATTACTATTATCATTATTATTATTATTATTATTATTATTATTATTATTATTATTATTATTATTATTATTATTATTATTATTATTATTGATAGCAGTATTGCTGCTATTATTATTATTATTATTATTATTATTATTATTATTATTATTATTATTATTATTATTGTTATTATTATTATTATTATTATTATTATTATTATTATTATTATTATTATTATTATTATTACTATTGATAGCAGTATTGGTGCTATTATTATTATTATTATTATTATTATTATTATTATTATTATTATTATTATTATTATTGATAGCAGTATTGCTGCTATTATTATTATTATTATTATTATTATTATTATTATTATTATTATTATTATTATTATTATTATTGTTATTATTATTATTATTATTATTATTATTATTATTATTATTATTATTATTATTATTACTATTGATAGCAGTATTGGTGCTATTATTATTATTATTATTATTATTATTATTATTATTACTACTATTGATAGCAGTATTGGTGCTATTATTATTATTATTATTATTATTATTATTATTATTATTATTATTATTATTACTACTATTGATAGCAGTATTGGTGCTATTGTTATTATTATTATTATTATTATTATTACTACTATTGATAGCAGTATTGGTGCTATTATTATTATTATTATTAATATTATTGATAGCAGTATTGCTATTATTATTATTATTATTATTATTATTATTATTATTATTATTATTATTATTATTGATAGCAGTATTGGTGCTATTATTATTATTATTATTATTATTATTATTATTATTATTATTATTATTATTGATAGCAGTATTGGTGCTATTATTATTATTATTATTATTATTGTTGTTATTCTTGTTGTTGTTGTTGTTGTTGTTGTTGTTGTTGTTGTTGTTGTTGTATTTGTTTTTGGCTTAGTCCCTTTATTAATCTTGGGTCGCTACAGTGGAATGAATCACCAACCACATGTTTTACGCAACCCATCCATGGGAAAATTATTATTATTATTATTATTATTATTATTATTATTTGGACAAATTTAAACTTTAAAAAATGCATTTTAAAATATTACATTTACATTTATTTTTTGTTGGATTTTGCCAGTTTTTTTTTTATATATATTTATTTTTTGTATATGTGGTTGTCATAATTAATGTCTTATTTGTGGAATAAATTCTTTGGCGTCTCAGTTTTCCCTCTGTCTGTTTCTGATGTGCACAAAAACAGCTTCGACCAAGTAAACCAGATTCTGCATTACCATCAGAGATGCATTTAGTCCTCAGAAACCCAGAAACCCAGAGGCCCTTTTTCAGGCTCATATTTTCAACACAAACCCCAGAGAGATGGCCATGTTGATGCCAACCGTACAACATTTGCAAACTTGCTCATCGCATTTAATGAATCGTTTTGTGATGCAAACATTGCGACAGCTAGAGATCATCAAAACTGTGTCCTGATAACAGCAGGTAAACAGAGGAAGGTGAAGATGCATTGTGTGCTGCAGATGCATTGATTTCCTCTGCACTCGTGGGTCTCTCTTTTTTTTCGGACTTTCCTCTACAGCCAATTTATTTCCATCATTGTGTACATGACTGGAGTGGTAAAAGAATAAGCTAAGGAGCAGGAGAGTACTGGAGGCTTTAGGAGGAACAGGCTGAATGTCCTTCGGGTGCTTCTCTGTCACTATTGTGGACTGTAGATTGGTAGTTGATTGGTTTCGATTGGTTACATCAGATGCTAAAAGCTGATGGTTTTTATTATTTAGAGAAGATTACCATGCATTTCTGATCCACAGTGCTGTGCATGTTTATTGTTTATTTTAATATTTTATATAATTTGAATATTTATTCATTTAATTTAATGTTATTTTATTTTATTTTATTTTATTTTATTTTATTTTATTTTTGTAATAATAAATCAATCAAATTTATCATATTTATGCCGTTGATTGGTTTAGATTTGTTGCATGAGCTGCTCTAAGCTTGCAATGCTTTTCTTTATATAATTTGGATATTTATTTGTTATGTTTAATTATATTTTTATATTACATTTATGTATTTCATTTTATTTTATTTTAACAAGAATTAAATTAATCATACTGTTGATTTATGTGGGTTTCGATTGGTTGCATTTTTTGTCTATCGTCTTATTTTATTTTTATTTTTTGTTTTAATAAATGTTTTATTAACAATAAAATAATAAAATTAATAATTGTTTATTATTTTATCTATATAAAGAGAGATATTTAATTGTTTATATTATTGAATATATATTAAATAATAATTAATAACAATTCATTAATAATTAATAATTAATAAGATATTTTCTCATTAATACAATTCACAATTTATTATGATAACTAGCTGTTTTAGCTGTTTTGTTTTTTTGCATTATAAATGATGAATTAAATCAGTTGCACCATATGTGCATATTATGATACATATCTAGTGTTGTCCAAAATTATTTAACATGCAAAAATAAACAATATTTTATTTTATAAATGTTTAACAGCAAACAATAATACAATTAATCATATTATTTAAAAAAATATTTGATCAAAAATACAATTTAGTAGATTAGTCGTGTTTGTTTACATCAGTTGCACATGTTGTGGACTTTATGATGCATTCCCAGTGGCATCTAAAGTTGTTTAATTTAATTTAATTTAATTTAATTTAATTTAATTTAATTTAATTTAATTTAATTTAATTTAATTTAATTTAATTTAATTTATCTTTAATTTAATTTAATTTAAATTTAAAATAAATTTTTAATTATTTAACATGCAAAAATAAACAATATTTATTTATTTTTTTATTTTTTTTTATTTATTTTATATAAATGTTTAACAGCAAATAATAATACAATTAATCATATAAGATATTTAATCAAAAATATTTCATCAAAAATATAATTTAGTAGATTTTTTTGCATTATTATGTTTGTTTACATCAGTTGCACATGTTGTGGACTCTAGTGGTGTCTAAAATTGTTAATTTAATTTAATTTAATTTAATTTAGTTTATTTTAGTTTATTTTATTTTAGTTTAGTTTAGTTTAGTTTAGTTTAGTTTAATTTAATTTAATTTAATTTAATTTTAAATTAAATTTAAAATTTTAATTTAAATTAAATTTTTGAAGTTTTTTCCTCGCCGCTGTCGCCTCGGGCTTGCATGGTTCGGATCTGTAGAGCTGCGCATCGATGGATTTGCTCTGCAGTGTTTGGACTCTCAGTAGTGAATTTTACCCCACACTGAACTGAGCTAAACTGAACTTAATCTCTGAAAACTGAACTGACACGGTTTCAATTTACTATAATCTTCTATGTGAAGCTGCTTTGACACAATCTACATTGTATAAGCGCTATACAAATAAAGATTAATTGAATTGAATTGAATTGAATTGAATTGAATTGAATTTTATTTTATTTTATTTTATTTTATTTTATTTTATTTTATTTTATTTTATTTTATTTTATTTTATTTTATTTTATTTTTTTAATACATATTTAACAATTAAATAATCCATCTAATGGTATAAGATATTTAATCAAAATATTTTTCATTAAAAATACATTATAGCAGACTTGTTTAGCATTATTTATATTTGTTTACATCAGTTGCACACGTTGTGGACATTATGATGCATTTCTAGCAGTGTCTGAAATTATTTATCATCCTAAATTAAACAGAAAGCATCCCTAAAATGAAATATTGATTCATTATGGAAAGGTCTTTGGAGCTTTGACTGTCTGATGTGATTTGTATCTCCTCTCCTGCAATGGAGAAGCACTTTTGCAACAGAAAGTGCTTTGCCGTGTGTGTGTGACCCAGGTATCATAAGTATGATTAAGGAAATGAATTGCCATAGGTTTTATAGCTCATTGAAGTTTTAATGGCTGCACTTATAGAGGTCCTGCGGGAGCCCTTTAAAGAGACCAGACTGTAGAAACATGGAGCTGTACTGTACTTTACTGTATGTGTTCAAGGTGCATGTTCATAGGAGCCATTATTTTGATTGCATGGAAATATTGGGAAATGCTGGAGAAAACAATGTAGATTTGAAGAAAATGCAAAGTAATACTAACTGTATGTTACAAATAAATCATTAAAAAAATACATTTAAAAGCCCCTAAAATTATGGTTTTGTTTTCTTTTGTTTGTTTATTTGCTGTTTTGTTTCTTTGTTTGTTTATTTGTTGGTTCATTTGTTCATTCATTGATCATTAAAATGAGTGTAAAACATTTTCTTCAAACATGGCTAACTATTGTGTATTAAAGAGTACCAGTGAAGCTATGAGTTTGAGCAGCACTACACAGTAACACTGGCTCAACCAATGGTGTGACTTTGGAGGTGGAGCTATCAGATTGTGCTTTATGAGCAGCATTGTACAGTAACACTAGCTTAACCAATGGCATGCGTTTGGGGGTGGAGCTATAAGTTGGAACAGCATTGCACAGTAGCTCTGTCTCAACCAATGTTGCGAGTTTCTGGGCGGAGCTATAAGAGTGAGCTTCATGAAGCAGTAAGTCTGGATCAACAATTTATGTGTGTTTGGGGTGGAGCTATCAGATTATGCTTTATACTGCAAGGACCGACTCAACCAATGGTGTGATTTTGGAGGTGGAGCTATCAGATTGTACTTTTTGTACAAGGACCAACTCAACCAATGATGCGAGTTTATATATGGTGCAAGGGTCGACTCAACCAATGGTGTGAGTTTGGAGGTGGAGCTAAGAGAATGAGTGGCATTGGACTGTAATGCTGCGTTCACACCAGACGCGGAACGTACGGCTAAAGGCCGATTTATACTTCTGCGTCAAGCGCACGCGTATGCTACGGCGCAGCCTACGCGTGGACGCATAGCCCCTCGCCGTGGCCGTCGGCGTCGTTGACGCGCACCTCTCAAAAAATGTAACGCGTACGCGTAGCGCAAGCTCTGTGATTGGTCGGCTTGGTAGCGCTGACGAGTGTGGGCGGAGGTGAGAGCCGCGCGCCCGATGCAGCGAGTGTTTACAAGTGTGGAGTCCCGTGAAGGAGCTCCGGATGGAGACTGTTGTTTTGTGTTTACCTCATGATTAAAGTTGTTCCACATCCGACGGTTCCCGCCTCAAAATGAGCGAGTTTGAGCCACTTGTACATTTAAGGAAGTGTTCAGGAAAAACAAAAAAAACAGCGAAGAAACTCGACACAGAGAAACATAAACACCTACTGCCAGCTAGCGTTTCGGAAGTGTATTGCAGAGAAACAGAAGCAGCGCGCAGAAGTATAAATGCGCGGCTACGTGTGAGGCTTGCGCCGTGGGTTATGGCGATCACTTGACGCAGAAGTATAAACCAAGCTTAAATCGCGCTATTCGCGTGTAAATAGACGCGTGAACATTTGAGTTTACTCGCTTCATTCGCGCGTCACACTCCGCTTCATTCGCGCCTCAAACTCCGCTTCATTCGCGCGTCAAATTCACTTCAGAACAGACGTGGATTTGCGTCATGGGCAGGGCTTCTGTCTGCCCGGTGACTGTAGCTTCGTTGCTAAATGGCTAACATGGATTTTATTGATAAAATAACTGTGTTTATGTGCTTTATAAAGGCTGAAAAACAGCGTCGATACGTTTGGACCAGTGTCTGAGTCCACTAGATATTTTCAGAGGTGCACCTAGCTATGTGAGCTCATAAACTCCTCCAAAAACTTAACCTGGATGACAGAGGCTTCCAGCTAAATGGCTAACATGGATTTTATTGATAAAATAACTGTGTTTATGTGCTTTATGAAGGCTGTAAAACAGCGTCGATACGTTTGGAGCAGTGTCTAAGTCCACTACATACTTTTAGAGGTGCACCCAGCTCTGTGAGCTCAAACTCCTCCAGAAACTTAACCTGGATGACAGAGGCTTCCAGCTAAATGGCTAACATGGATTTTATTGATAAAATAACTGTGTTTATGTGCTTTATGAAGGATGTAAAACAGCGTCGATACGTTTGGAGCAGTGTCTGAGTCCACTACATACTTTTAGAGGTGCACCCAGCTCTGTGAGCTCATAAACTCCTCCAGAAACTTAACCTGGATGACGAAGGCTTCCAGCGGTGCTTCTGACTGAGCCAAGCCCAGTTTGATGAACTGTTGTCGGTGTCGACTGGAGGATTTCCCCTGGACACCAGCAACAGGTGCTACGTCACAATCATGCCCCCACAAGAGCAAGCTCCTGAATGGTTAACGCGGCGCGAATGTCCGCAGAACTTCAGATTTTTGAACTCGAGCGATTCGCTCAATTTGCGCGTTAAATGTGTCAAACGCGAAAAACGCTCAATTTGCGCCCACGCCATTCGCGCATATCGCACCATCCGCGCCGCTATTCGCGCAATTCGCGTCATTCGCACCGCGCCATTCGTGTGTATCGCGCCGTAGGATACCTATTCGCGTGTTTGCATTGACTTAACATGTAAATCACTCGCGCTTGACAACATTACACTGGCTCAACCAATGGCTGTTTGGGGGTGGAGCTATAAGTTTGAGCAGCATATCACAGCACATAAACCTAAAGCTAAATATCCTCTCTTGGTTCCAGGTGATTTGTATTTGCTTTTCAACATGCTCATGAAGACTGATACATGAAAACTGAAATCTGTCATACCGCATTATGAATCATCACCTGTGATTTAGTTTGTTTTTCAAGCACTGATTGCTCCTAATTTGCATCCCAGTATCGGCAAAGATGACAGCGAAAAATGACCCTTTTCTGATCAAAGCTCCAGCAGAAATGAACACAACCAGTATTTGTTCCTTACCTAAACAGAGACGCCTTCTTTGAATATTAAGAGCGTCATTTCCATAGTATGTAGGAGGTTTGAACAGCAAATGTGGGTCCAGCTCAGAGGAGAAATGGAAATCAGTGAAGAGGTTTTGGAAAGATGAGAAACTGAACCAGGGTCTGGATTTTGTATATATATATATATATATATATATATATATATATATATATATATATATATATATATATATATATATATATATATATATATATATATATATATATATATATATATATATATATAAATGGCTGCTGGGGGATTTGTAAGTGTAAAATGGGTTAATGCATTCCTACAGCAGCTTTTTAATTATATTTTTTTATATCGGACTTGGCAAGAAGGGCTCTGACTTAAACAACTGGATCCATGTTCTCTTTGGGTCTGCCACTGGCACATTTCTGTCTGTTAATGCCAAGCGTAATTATCCTGCAAAATAAATGAAGACGTTTTATAACCTCAGACATCCAGAGCTTCTCCATTCTGTGCCCTGGATACATTCATAACCTCATAAATAGAAATAATAAAAACCCTACCTGACTTTCTTTCAGACACCCGGGTCAGGTTTTTAGCTCAGCACTATTGATATTACAGTATGAAGATGTTAATATTTTAGCTGTGACATTTAGAGGATTTTCTTTCAGGCTAGAAAAGGCTTTTCCAGATACATGTATTATTCCACTTTTAGTTCATTTTCTTTTTTCTTTTTTCTTTTTGTAATGCACTGTAAAATGCACTTGATTCTGTTGTAATGTTATTATTGTATATATATATATATATATATATATATATATATATATATATATATATATATATATATATATATATATATATATATATATATATATACATATATATACATATATATTAAGGGTGTGACAAGATCTCGTTGGACGAGATCTCGTGAGATTAAATCACGACGAGATTTCTCGTCGAGGTGAAAAGTTGTCTCGTGAGTAAATGTTATCATGATGGTGCGTGGGGGTAAAATTAGCATTGAAGATTGGAAGCAGGATTGAATTTAAACTGCAAATCAAGTGCTTTGCACACATCTGGTAAGGCTGGCCTCTGTGTTGCACATGCCACTCAGTTGGGCGGGCGGGTGTGACGTAACCGTTTTTTTTTCTCACCGGCCAAAGGCTGCTGCGTTATTCATGTCCAAGCAGAGGCTGCAACTATAGACACTCAAATTAACCATGGACATCACCACGCGGTGGAATGTCACTTTAGATCTTCTGAAAGTTGCATTATTGAAGTGCAGTACATATATGTAAACACCGAAATCAAACTATTAGGCTACCATCGTGTAGGACTGTTAGCCGTATTTTGCGATAGGACAGTCCACACAGCTGTTTGACACAATATTCTTTGCACCTACACGCATCTCTAAGTGCCCACACACATACTGAACTGCTGGAGACTCAACACACCCGCCTTCATCATTACCAAATACGTTTATACTGTACGGAAAAGCAAATGTTAAAAAAATGAAGCCATGCGAAGTAAATAAATACAGGAATGGAGAAAAAAAGAGCGCTTTATTATCAGCTTTATACATCGTTCTACAATAACTTGCCTAATTACCCTAACCTGCCTAGTTAAACTAATTAACCTAGTTAAGCCTTTAAATGTCACTTTAAGCTGTTTAGAAGTGTCTTGAAAAATATCTAGTCAAATATTATTTACTGTCATCATGGCAAAGATAAAATAAATCAGTTATTAGAAATGAGTTATTAAAACTATTATGATTAGAAATGTGTTGAAAAAAATCTTCTCTCCGTTAAACAGAAATTGGGGAAGTAAATAAACAGGGACTAATAATTCTGACTTCAACTGTATATTAGATCTTTAATGTAATTTATGAGTGTCAGTCTAATATTATAACGCATATTAATTTTCTAGACTGAAATACGTCATATGAACTATGATGTTTAATTTTATGATGTAAGCTACAAACACAAATGTTAGTTTTTATTATAAATGTATCAGTCATCCTGCTTAATATTTATGTACTAATCTTTTTATATTGTTTAATGCACGTAGTAATTTATTTAATTTATTATTTAATTATTTAATTTATTTGTCTATTGTTTATCTATTTTAACAGCATGTAATATATATTATTATAATCGTTAAAATATAATGTGAATAAAATAATTATTATATATCATTCACTCACTCACTCATTGAGTCATTCCCTCATTTATTTGTTCATTCATTTACTCACTCATCCATTCACTCATTCATTATCTAATTCATCCATTCTTTCACTCATTCATTAATTAATTCATCCATTTGCTGACCCATTCATTCATTTATTCATCAATCCATTCATTAATTAACTTGTTCATTCATTCATTCATTCATTCATTCATTCATTCATATATTTATTCTTCCATTCATTCACTCTCTTATATATTAATTTAATAACTAATTCAGTTGTTCATTCATTTATTCATTTATCCAATCACTCATTCATTGAGTGAGTCATTTATTTAATCAATCAATCAATCAATCAATCAATCAATCAATCAATCAATCAATCAATCAATCAATCAATCAATCAATCAAAACAATCAATCCCATTCATTCACTCATTCATTCATTCAACCATTATTCAATTTATTGATTTATTCATTCAATCACTCAATTGATTGATTGATCGATTGATTGATTGATTGATTGATTGATTGATTGATTGATTGATTGATTGATTGATTGATTGATTGATCGATTGATCGATTGTTTAATGAATGTGATGAAAATAAAAACTGAAAACATATTTTTTTATAAAACACACCACAGCTATGCTCTTAAATTAATGAAATAATTAATAAGTGAATGAGTGAGTGAATGAATGATCAATCAATCAATCAGTCAATCAATCCATCCATCATTCCATCCATCCATCCATCCATCCATCCATTCATTTATTCAATAAATCAATTAATCACTCATTCATTCACTCACTCTGTCATTTAAATCTACAGTGTGTGCACTGCCATCAGAAGTGTTCTCAGTATTTCTCCTCTTGGTAAATGTACTCCTCATGCATGCTCACCATCGTCATCATCCTCCTTCTTCATCATCATCATCAGGCTGTAACAGATTCCCCGAAGTGTGAGCGTAATGAATTCCAGTGAACTTGTTAGAAATAAACAGTTCTCCTCCTGAACAGCAGAGGTTATTACAGCGGAGGAAAACACTCATAAATCTGCCTCCGCCAGCAGGATCTGTGTGTCAAGTGTGCGAGTGCTGATGGTTTTTATGGGCTGTTTCTGTAATCCAGTGTGGACGAAACACTCGTAACGACACCTGAAGGTGCGTCTCGTCTTTTATTGCGCTTTATCGCTGCTCCGCCGCCATCGGGACACTTTAATGCAACTGGGTTTTTATTGCGTCTTTTTCCGGGACTTAATGAAAATACTTGCTGATCATATTGAACGTTTACGATCGCTGTTTGCCTGTTTTATGGATTTCTCAACGCTTGATTAATTATCATGGAACGATTTACACTGACAAAATACTGACAGTGATGAATACATACAGAATGATTTTACCCTATACTGCTGGTAGAAAAAAAAATGAAAACATATTTTCTTATAAAACATGCACCACAGGTATGCTCCTAAATTAATGAATGAATTAATAAGTGAATGTGCAAGTGAATGAATGAATGTATGAATAAGTTAGTGGATAAATAAAGGAATAACCGAGTGAATGAATGAGCGAGTGAATGAATGAATAAATGAATGAGAGCAAATTAATAAAACAAGTGAGTTAATAAGTGAGTGAGTGAATAAATGAATAAGTGAGTTAATAAATAATTGAACAAATGAATGAATAAGTAAGGATCAAACGTACAAACAAATGAATGAACAAATGAATGAATGAGTGAGTGTATGAATGAATGAGTTAATAAGGAAGTGAGTAAATGAATGAATGAATGTATAAGGGAGTGAATGCACAAACTGAAAAAATCAATGAATTAATAAATGAAGGAGTGAGCAAATGAATGAATGAATTAATAAATGAGCAAGTCAGTAAATGAATGAATAAGCAAATGACTGAGTGAGTGAGTGAGTGAAGGAATTAATGAATGAATGAGTGAGCAAATGAATGAATGAATGAATGAATAATTGAATGAATGAAGAACAAACGAACAAACAAATGAATGAACAAGTGAATGAGTGAGTGAGTGAGTGAGTGAGTGGGTGAATGAATGAATGGATAAATGAGAGAGCAAATAAATGAATGATTGAGGTGATGAGCAAGTGAATGAATGAATAAGTGAGTAAATGAATGAGTGAGTGAATGCACAAACTCATTTAATTAATAAATGAATGAGCAAGTGAGTGAATGAGTGAGTGAGCAAATGAATTAATGAATGAGTGAATGAATGAATGAAATAATAAATTATCAAGTCGGTAAATGAATGAATGAGCAAATGACTGAGTGAGTGAATGAATTAATGAATTAACGAGTGAGCAAATTAATGAATGAACAAATGACTAAGTTAATAATTTAATGAGTGAATGAATGAATGAATGAATGAATGAACAAGAGGGCAAATGAATGAATGAATGAATGAATGAATGAATGAATGAACGAATTACTGAGTGAGTGAATAAATTAATTAATGAGTAAATGAGTGAGAAAATGAATGAACGAATGAGTGAGTGAGTGAATGAATAAATGAATGAATGAATGAATAATTAAGGGAATGAATTAATGAGTTAGTATGTGAGTGAATGAATGAATGAATGAATGAATGAGTGAGTGAGTGAGTGAGTGAGTGAGTGAGTGAATGAATGAATGAATGAATGAATGAATGAATGAATGAATGAATGAATTTAATTTAATTTTTATTTGACAGGTTTTAGACAAGCTGTATAAAATACAAGTATCCTATACATGAATGACTATATACTGAAGGACTACATAAGTAAGGGAATGAATGAATGAATGAATGAATGAATAATTAAGGGAATGAATTAATGAGTTAGTATGTGAGTGAATGAATGAATGAATGAATGAATGAGTGAGTGAGTGAGTGAGTGAGTGAGTGAATGAATGAATGAATGAATGAATGAATGAATGAATGAATGAATGAATGAATGAATGAATGAATGAATGAATGAATGAATGAATTTAATTTAATTTTTATTTGACAGGTTTTAGACAAGCTGTATAAAATACAAGTATCCTATACATGAATGACTATATACTGAAGGACTAAATAAGTAAGGGAATGAATGAATGAATGAATGAATGAATGAATGAAATATGAATGAATGAGCAAGTGAGTAAAACATGAAGATAAATTGTTTCAGAGAAAGTTGATTTCAGCATGGTTGTTTATTCAACGCGGCACAATAAAACATCCGTAATTATATGCCCGAGCTGGAAGGATGTAGGTTTAGAAAAGCCCATTACGTGGGTCCTCGAAGGTGGTTAGGAAATGCCCACATTTATGCCCGTCGTGGTTCTTCTCCTCATAAAAACATCTGCTGAATCTGCAAAACAGCATGACGCAGCAGCAAAGTCATGCCACGAGAAGAAAAAAAACAAAAAAACAGCGCTGGTGTTTTATTCACCCTACTCAGCCGCACCGTAATTGTGGCTTTGGGGGAATAAAATAGAGTGGCTATCTGAATGCACGCCTCCATTAAACTGTAACTTAAACCATCTGATGGAATGGCTTTGTGTTTTAAAGCTATTCAAACCCTTTACTGGCAGAGGCGTTTGGCCGACGCTTTGCTAAACATGCTGTGGGTTTGCTTTTTTTTTTTTTTTTTTTTATTTATACAAGCGCTTCTTTCTGCCCGGCCACATCCTTTGTATTTTACACAGATTTAGCTCAGGAATCTGCAGCCCAGCGACTGTAAAATGTCAACGCAGACCGTGAAGAGAACACTGAACATCAACACAGAAGTAAAACGCCAGATCCAGAAGTTGCACAGCCACAGACGCAAATTGTAGGATGTCACTTTTCAAAACTTTGATGGCTAATAATAATCTGAAATACAGAGGAGACTTGCAGAATGTGAGCTGGAGAAAATAGCAAAGTTCCATCAAAACTTCTAAGGCTGGAGGAAAAACAACATTTTTTAGGCTAAAACTATTGAAAGAGACATACACATTATATTATATTCATTCATTCATTTTCCTTCAGCTTATTCACTTATTTATCAGGGGCCTTTTCAGTTTGTTCATGACAATTTGCTTTTGTATAATGTTATTATTAGTAGCAATATTATTTATTTTATGCATATTTATATTTGTTTTATTAAACAGCTTCATTAGTATTGTTCATTAATTCGTTTGATGGAAATTAGAACTGAATTTAGAAATAGTTTTGAAACAAATCTTTGCGCTTAACAAACTAAATTAATCATGTAGGCTAATGGATGTCTGTGCAAACAACACCTTTCCTTATCCACGAGAGTAAAAGTGAAAGTACAGAATGAGGAGGCTCATCTCTCATTCTCACACTGCAGATGCTCTGTTTAACTGTTTTCTCGCTAGTGAAGCGCTCAGTTATTCCACTTACAAAGTCCGCCATGTAAATAGCAAATGCGCTATGGCGCAACGCAACTGACTCCTAAAGGGAATGGGAGATGAGACTCTGATTGGTTTATTCTCAAAACACACCTATAACTCATTAAGAGAATAAGCTCGACCCTGTTAGACCATGCGCCGCGGCACAAAGCGGAATTTTTTTCCATCCCTAAAATAGCAAAAGTGGATTCTGACACGCCCTTAATGCTTTTGCGCCCTGTGCTTTGGACTTTGCGTCTAGATCGTTAAAATAGGGGCCCTAGAGCACGCAAGAGAGGCCTTAGTCATATCTCCGCAGTCTGCCACCGATAGCTGATCTCAGTTCTTCATGGCGTTTTGACTAGGGTTGGGTATCATTTAGGGTTATTTCGATTCTGGTGCTAAATCGATACTTTTAAAATGGTACCTGTGCCAAAACGGTGCCTGAACCAATACTTGTGAGCCACATAATTATGGTGGATGACTCTAGAAAAATCTTTTATTTGACAAAATCTTTAAAAAAATTATTTTAATAGAACAATATAATTAAAGTTTAAAGTAAACATCAATTCATATTTTATATATTTGAATTACATTAATATGTTTCCTTTGATCATTTGTTGGTTAGCATGAATTTAAGATTTGCATTATGAAATTACATTACTACTAACCTGTGGAAAGGCTGTCATCAAAATACTGAACTCCTTTTTCTAGGGTTGGAGCTTTTGACTATGTTTACATGGTTATCAGTAATCTGATGATTTGTCTTAATCTGAATAAGACACTAATATGATTAAGGTGTTTACATGAGTTGCTTTTTGAATGTTCCTTTCATGATCCCGTCTTACATGTTATAGCACATAGACTGATTAACGTCATTGCGTCACCACGCTATCCATGTTTCCTCCAGAGATTCATGTTATTTCAGGTGTTTCATTTTTAATTTTTCGACTTTAACTGTGGTTTCACTTTCATTCAGGAACATTTCATTCATGCCCCCTTGACAAACTAAGGTATTTGATTCGAGCATTAAGTAAGGACTGGTGGAAGAGTGCTCTTTTAATGGAATTTGATGCCGCACGTTAAATGGAAAGAAAAAACCTCCGCATTTCGCGACGCAGGTGTCTGTGGTCCTTTAAGGTAATCAAAAATCGCTGTTTACATGGTAGACTCTTAATCAGAGTATTATCTTAATCATATTAAAATCGGAGCTTTGGTGTTCATGTACGTACTCATTGAAAGTGTCAGATGATGTCGCAAGCTTTCAGAGACAGTGCATTCCTCTGCCTATAAGTTGCTTCCATGCGCCCTCAAATGTGTCATTAAGTTTGACGTGTTTCCCCCCTTACACGCAACTTTTGTAAAGCATCTGCTTCACGTTGCTGTGTCAGAATCCTTGCTTGTAAAATACGCTTTAGAACGGTTAATTTAAGCAAATTTGATGAACGCCATCATGCGTGTTGATCTGAAGAGAGTCGCTCTCGCTCACAGAATGCACTGTACTGCGCGTGCTGCGTGCGTCCGTTCCCTAAGCAACAAGAACAAACGCCTGACATCGTCTGTCCATATTCCTCAAAGATGTTTAGAATTAAATGTTTAGATGGTGTGACAATGCGTACATATGTGTGCCTTTGATGCACCCCTTGATGCTTCTTACAGTATGTCCTTGTCACAGCACCACTGGCATCGAAATTAGGCACCGAAATTCATATGTTGATTCGGTCTGGTACATATCGGTTACAAAGTGCTATAATGGCACCTGGTTTCGGTACCCAACCGTAGTTTTGACACAAAAATATGCGTCCAAATTTAGGGGGGCCAGAGGGGAACTGCCTAGAACCGCCACTGGTTTGGACTGTAGGGGAAACTGAAGCACCAGGAGGAAAACCCAGGGATCCAACACAAGGAGAACATGCAAACTCCACACAGAAATGCCAACTGACCCAGCCAGGACTCGAACCAGTGACCTTCTTGCTGTGAGGCGACAGTGTTAACCACTGAGCCTCAGTGTTGCCCCGGTGTTTTGGTTATTTATGCAATAATATATTACGTATAAAAAGCAAAATGTAAATATATAAAGAAATTGTTAAGTGCATAATAATGTTATGATAGTTTTTAAATAAAATAATCTGTTACACCCAATTATATGACACCAATATATAATCTAGAGCACTGATCATCAACTGGCGGCCCACGGGCCAAATCCGGCCTGCTGAGCTGTTCAATCTGGCCCGCCACTGGATTACAAAATTGTGAGTATCAAAAAGAAAATAGTGGTCCACACTATTAAAGCAACTAAAAATAACAACTGAGTCTCTTGTCAGAATAACCACCATTTATGACTACATTTAGGCTACACTTCAAAATGAGGACAGACTCAGACAGACCATGCGGCGTTAAGCATTTATTGTGTCAAACAGGTTTAAGTGTAAGTGAAGACCGGGTGGGGTGTAGGCGGAGTGGGCGTGACGTGTGTGTGATGAAGAGCAAGGAGGGATGCGGTGGAGAGAGGTGCGCGACATATCTGAGGAGCGGGAGGGAGACGCGTGATTTCCGGGAGATTATCATTCATTTGCGGGCATCCGGGAGTCTCTATGCATTTGCGGGAGACTCAAAGAACTTCCGGGAGACTTAGGATGTCTGCCTCAGGACTAAAAAAAGGAGGAAAAACAATCTGGCACAACTTTAAATAGCATGGTAAATAAATAACCTGGTACCAGAACAAAACAGGTCACAAATAATGTTCGCACATCAAATGAAACGTTAAGTGGGCTTGAATTCAAATCACAATGCTGAAACGGGCTACTCACAGTGCTTAATCAATGGCTACAGTTACATTTCCCCTTGTTGACTTAGCCTAATTGAGTTGAGGCAAAATATCTATCACTCCTAGTGGTTGACTGTGGTATAGGTGATGAGAGCCTGAATCAAATGCCTTCAGTTTTGTAATGAAATTGGAAAAGTGAAAACATTAAATATAATGTTAAGCCATAATGAGATTTTTATTTGATTTTCTTCTTGGGGGTCTGGCCCCCAAGGAGACTGTCTGGTAAAACTCTGGCCCTTTGACAAATATAGTTGATGACCCCTGATCTAGAAGGTGACTCGACTAATTGTATGTTCAACAAATGCAATGTAGATCTATCTTTCCGACAACTTAAATTACACTTGGGAAGACACAAGCAAACAAACCCAGAGATGCCATTAATTATTTAGCGTCTCTTCAGCAGTTGAAGATGTTGCAGTGGATGAGAGTCGCTATTGTAAATGTCAGGAAAAAACTGTGAGAATTCGCCATCTGTGTTTCAGAAAGACCCTCCGACAAAACACACACTCCATCTGGCCTCATTCCGCACAAAACACACACACACCACTTCACCCGGAAATACTCATAAGGGAGAAGATTACAGTGATTATCTTCATTTTTCATTAACGCAGAATGAGGATTAGATGATGTGGAGAAATTGAAAAGAGGTGAATCCATCATTAAATATCATACTGTTAAATCCATATTAGGTGGCGCAGTGGGTAGCACGATCGCCTCTCAGCAAGAAGGTTGCTGGTTCGAGCCTCGGCTGGGTGAGTTGGCATTTCTGTGTGGAGTTTGCATGGTCACCCTGTGTTGGCGTGGGTTTCCTCCGGGTGCTCCGGTTTCCCCCACAGTCCAAACACATGCAGTAGGTGAATTGAATAAGCTAAACTGGCCATAGTGTATGTTTGTGTGTGTGTGTGAAAGAGTGTATATGGGTGTTTCCTAGTGTTGGGTTGCGGCTGGAAGGGCATCCGCTGTGTAAAATATATGCTGTAATAGTTGGTGGTTCATTCCTCTGTGGTGACCTTTGAAATAGAGACTAAGCCAGGGGTGCTCAACCCTATTCCTGGCGATCGACCTTCCTGCAGTTTTCAGTTGCAGCCCATATCAAACACACCTGAACCAATTAATTAGAATCTGAGGAGCACTTGATAATTACAGGCAGGTGTGTTTGATATGGGCTGCAACTGAAAACTGCAGGAAGGTCGATCGCCAGGAACAGGGTTGAGCACCCCTGGAGTAAGCAGTAGGAAAATTAATGAATGAATGAATTACTGCAACTGCATGAATTAATATGTGTGGTTTTGTGGCAGATGAGAAATCCACTGAATATGAATGTCTTAATAAACTGTCGGTTTGCTTTGGCAGAGATGTTGATGTTTCCTCTTGAGGTGTAAAAAGGATGTATTATAAGTTGGCGGGATGAAATAAAATCACCCTTGGCACCGCTTGAGCAATGAGAAACATGTATAACTGTTAATTAGGTAAGAAAAACAACTCATCTTATAGTACAGAAAAAAGGCAAAGAGTCAACTGGGCAACCAAATAACATCTGGCATTGAGACAGGCAAGAAGTGCATGTTGGAAAGCAAGGGATGATGCTATTTGTTAATGCTATTGGTCAATTTTTATGGATACAGTTGAAGTCTGATTTATTAGCCCCCCTGTTAATTTTTTCCCCAATTTCTGTTTAACGGACAGAAGATTTTTTCAACACATTTCTAAACATAATAGTTTTAATAACTCATTTCTAATAACTGATTTCTTTTATCTTTGTCATGATGACAGTAAATAATATTTGACTAGATATTTTTCAAGACACTTCTATACAGCTTAAAGTGACATTTAAAGGCTTAACTAGGTTAATTAGGGTAACTAGGCAGGTTAGGGTAATTAGGCAAGTTATTGTAGAACGATGGTTTGTTCTGTAGACTATCGAAAAAAAAATTAGCTTAAAGGGGCTAATAATTTTGTCCTTAAAATGGTGTTTAAAAAATTTAAAACTGCTTATTATAAACGCATATTATAAAACCAAGAAAGTGTTTTTTTGACCTTGCATGCATATCAGTATGTTGTTGGAGACCCTTAAAAACAAAATATGACGCTTTTTAATGCATGATAGGGGCTCTTTAAATAAAAATGTATGTATACTGCTATATTTTTACCCATTATTTACCCTTTGTGGCAAGGAAATAATTAGTTTGGTGTGGCTACTGAGAAAATTGGTAAATCCTTAGTGTTGAGCCCTAAAAAGACACATGAAATGAAACTAATTGCAATGCAACACTATGAAACCGCAACACATTTGCTCATGCTCATTGAGCAAGGTCACAACACACAAAAAGTAACACATAACACATAGTTTAAATCAAGTAATTTTAGGATGCAAAAGTCAAATTTATGCATATAAAATATATTTTCCCAACAATAAAATTGCAGCTAGTCAAAATGCAGAGTATGTTGGAAAACTACTAGCCACAGTGGCTGGTGATCAAAAAAGTTAAGCCCTGCTTATATCCCCACCCTATTTCCATTTCAGTACAGTACTGTACACATTTTGGGCTGGATTTTCTTCTTTTGTAATGCATAAAGAAACAAACATTTATTTGAAACTACAGTATTTGATTTATTAGATCTGTAAACAAGCATATACAGTAGTCTGTAAATGTAGTGTGTATTTGAAAAGCGGAGGAGAATGTCTTGTTTTTGCTGTCGTAAACAGTCTTTGCTTTGCACTTTGTCTTTTATAACTTGAGATTTTGGCCAAATGTGTTCCAGGAAAGGAAAGTGAGCAGCTACATTTGTTGTATACAAAAAATCTTTATATTTGTAAACTGATGAGAATGTAATGCGATGCACTTACTGATGATAGATGAAACCCACATATCACATTCACTACTTGTTTTTTAACTTGATTTTGGCAAAAATGTGCATCATAAAATCACATGTAAGGGTCTGAGCATATGTAAATACATAATTTAAATTACTTATGTTTAATATTATTATTATTATTATTATTATTATTTGGAAGACAATAGTATTGTATTTAGTAATATATAGTAATATATTTATGTCCCAATTTATTTAAATTAATCCTAATTCACATGCAAAGTAGGTTGCAATGCAGATTTCATATTTATTAAATATGTCTTTTTGCAGTTCAATACTCACAAACACTAAAATATTTAATTTATTCATCCAAAATCTGCCAAATTCTGTGATATTTTGTGTTATATATTTTTTTAAATTGCTAGATTTGCTTATTGTGCCTGCATTTTTTTTATAATTGCTGAAATAAAAGGACCCTACAATTTACTTAAAAGCACTGTTCAACAGTGACTATATATACAACAAGGTCACTTTACACACAAAATAATCCCTACTCACATTTGCAATGTCATGTCAACGGTTCCATCAGCCTGTTTTAATTCACATGATTTTAATCTGTTTTAATTTACATGGATGTATTGTAGTAGAATCAATGGATGGAAAAGAGGTCTCTTAAGTAGCAAAAATGTTACACTCATTTAATTGTTGTTTTTTTAAACTTGTCATCATTTACTCACCCTTCATTTGCCATGAACCGGTTTGTGTTTGAACCCAAAAGAAGATATTTTGAAAAATGTTGGAAACCGGTAACCATTGATTTCCATATTTGTTTTGTTTTTTTTCCTGGAAGTCAATGGTTACAGGTTTTTAAAATTTTTCAAAATAAGTTATTTTGTGTTCCAAAAAGGTTTAAAACTACTTGAGGGAGAGTATATAGTGAATAAATTTCCATTATGGTGTGAACTAACGCTTTAATGCGAATACATTAAATCACATAAGCAGAATTAAATCAGATTAAACCCAGTCATTTCTTCTATCTGCAGTCCTGTCTCCATTATGCTTGTGTTGTTTTGTTTACTGTTGGTTGCTAAGTTACCAATACCACAATTGACAACTCAAACAACTGGATTAAAATGTAAAATTCACATGTATTTGATTTTTTTCAAACATTGAAAAGATTTGCTTAAGTAAATCCTGAAATTTGTTTTTATCACTGAAAGAGGGTTTGCGCTGACCCCTGCTGTTAGTAAATCTGGCGAATGATGCACAAAAGAAAGCTCCGCCCCCCTCAATATACTGTTTCAGTTGGAAGTACATCAACAACTAAAATAAAAGTAGTTAAACTTTATATTAACTGAAATAAATAAAGTGCATAACCCAGTCATTCCTAACTGCAGTCCTGTCTCTGTTAAACTTGCATTGTTTTGTTGCACTGTTAGTTGCTAAGTTACCAATACCACAATCGGCCACTCAATCAACTTAATTAAAATGCACTTGTTTCACATTTATTATCTTAAAACCACTTGAGAGAGTGTAAATAGTGGGTAAATGTAAAATTTTGGTGTAAACTAATTGATAAAGGTGATTTTAATGTAAATAATAATAAATTGAAGCGCATTTGCAGAATAAATTATGAATAACTAAATGACCTGCCTTGTTTTGTTTACTGTTGGTTGCAAGTTACCAATACCACAATCGGCCACTCAAACAACTTGATTAAAATGCACCAGATTCACATTCATTATCTTAAAACCACTTAAGCAAGTGTAAATATTGGGTAAATGTAAAATTGTGGTGTGAACAAATTAATAAAGTTAATTTTAATGTAAATAATGATAAATTGAATTGCTTTTGCAGAATAAATTATGAATAACTAAATGACCTGCCTTGTTTTGTTTACTGTTGGTTGCTAAGTTACCAATACCACAATCGGCCACCCAAACAACTTGATTAAAAGGCACCTAATTCACATTCATTTTATTTCTTTAAACATCTGAAAAGATTTGCTTCACGCCACACTCAGAAATAAAGGTATGCGAGCTGTCACTGGGGTGGTACCTTTTCAAAAGGTACACATTTGTACATAAAGGGTCCATATTATTGGTAACTCAAAAGTATATATTAGTACCTAAAAAATTTAAAAGGAACACTTTTGTACTTTTTAGGTACTAATATGTACCCTTGAGGTATTAATATGGACCTTTCAGTTACAAATTTGTACCTTTTGAAAAGGTACTACTCCAGTGACAACTCGCGTATCTTTATTTCTGAGAGTGCAAGATGGAATCCTGCCAACTAGGTGTCTTAAGTAAATCCTGAAAGTAGTTTTTAACACTGAAAGAGGGTTTGCGCTGATGCCTGCTGTTAGTCAACGGAATGATGCACAAAAGAAAGCCCCACCCCCTACTCAATGTTCCATTTTAGTTGGAAGTACATCAACATACTGAAATAAAAATAATTCAGCGTTATTTTACTGAAATAAATAAAGTGCATTTTTATTTAAACTTTAATTAAACTGAAATAAAATGTTAAACCCAGTAATTTCTAATTGCAGTTCTGTCTCCTTTATGCTTGTGTTGCTTTGTTTACTGTTGGTTGCTAAGTTACCAATACCACAATCGACCACTCAAACAACTTGATTAAAATGCCCCTGATTCATATTTATTATTTTAATACCACTTAAGCAAGTGTAAATAGTGAGTAAATGTAAAATTGTGGTGTGAACTAATTAATAATGTTAAATTTAATGTAAATAATAATAAATTGAAGCACATTTGCAGAATAAATTATGAATAACTAAATGACCTGCCTTGTTTTGTTTACTGTTGGTTGCTAAGTTACCAATACCACAATCGACCACTCAAACAACTTGATTAAAATGCCCCTGATTCACATTTATTATTTTAAAACCACTTAAGCAAGTGTAAATAGTGGGTAAATGTAAAATTGTGGTGTGAACTAATTAATAATGTTAAATTTAATGTAAATAATAATAAATTGAATCGCATTTGCAGAATAAATTATGAATAACTAAATGACCTGCCTTGTTTTGTTTACTGTTGGTTGCTAAGTTACCAATACCACAATCGACCACTCAAACAACTTGATTAAAATGCACCAGATTCATATTTATTATTTTAATACCACTTAAGCAAGTGTAAATAGTGAGTAAATGTAAAATTGTGGTGTGAACTAATTAATAATGTTAAATTTAATGTAAATAATAATAAATTGAAGCACATTTGCAGAATAAATTATGAATAACTAAATGACCTGCCTTGTTTTGTTTACTGTTGGTTGCTAAGTTACCAATACCACAATCGACCACTCAAACAACTTGATTAAAATGCCCCTGATTCACATTTATTATTTTAAAACCACTTAAGCAAGTGTAAATAGTGGGTAAATGTAAAATTGTGGTGTGAACTAATTAATAATGTTAAATTTAATGTAAATAATAATAAATTGAATCGCATTTGCAGAATAAATTATGAATAACTAAATGACCTGCCTTGTTTTGTTTACTGTTGGTTGCTAAGTTACCAATACCACAATCGACCACTCAAACAACTTGATTAAAAGGCACCAGATTCACATTCATTATCTTAAAACCACTTAAGCAAGTGTA
>LR812519.1:5136536-5236536 GCA_903798195.1 Danio kyathit
TGATGTGGTCAAAATACTCATTTGCCTAATAATTCTGCACTCCCTGTAGTAATTTATTCGTAATATACTTAAAAATGTTTGTTTAATATGGGTTGTGTACTAGTATTCGACTGTATTACATAGACAGGCGTAGCCATTTGAGTTCTGAGTAAGTCAAATAGGCTCAACCCCCCTGTTCACTGTAATAAAAACCACTTTCTATGTTCAAGTGCATTTTTTATTTCCATGTATTAAATAAATAAACTGCCACTTTTCTAATTAAATAACATACATATAATTACCCTTCAACCCGATGTGGACGCCCTGGAGCATCCAGGGGCGCTGTTTTTCCACATGTCAATGTTTATCAATAGTAATAACAACACACACACGCATTCTTTGCTGTACATCACGGTTTATTTTGAAAGGTAAGAGTCCACAGAAAAGCATCCCATCAAGCACATTTAGTCCACCGACACAATAGTGTTGAATTTTGGGTGGGTATTCATTTGTTTATGTCACCATTTCTGCCCGAGACCTGTTTTACCATGCTTTACCATGTTACTTACACGCGAAAACGGCGTCTTTGTAGTAAAAGGCAACTCGATGTCATAGCTTACAGTGTTACAAATAAAATGAGACCAAAAACTGAATAAAAAGTCAAAGTTATAGTTACTAAAATCTAAACAAAGCCGCGTGTTTTGAATAAGCAGCAACCTCCCGCTCTCCCTCGGGAAGCCAATACGGAAGTAACTAAAACTGCAATTCATCGACTCGCCTTGGGGGGCTGGCTCCAGGAAGTCCAAGGGCTTTCTTTCTGCATTGGTAAATTGGCCATTTTTACAGCTGATAAAAACATGTTTACAGCCTGGTACAAACGATGGCTTTGGTGCATATAGCCATGATTACCCTTCATGACAACTCTGAGGGGGTGAATTTTTTTATAACTCATCCGTTTCGTTTTTATTAGGTTATATTAAGTTTGCATAATTAAGGGCGTGGCCACTTGAGTGACAGCTAGCCCTCGCTGCTCGCTGTCTCGTCACCTCAGCTGATTCTGGCTAATTAGCCGCTGATCTCGGCATATACATCGTTTTTGTTTTGATTAATGTTTCTTTACACAGTCAGTTGCCTTTTGGAATTATTTCCTGCAATTATCAGATGATATGGCATGATGTGTGGATTTAATTGTGCTCACAAACCGTTCAAGTTGCCTCCATTTCACAGGTGAGGGAATTTATATACTTCTATACCATCTCTATAAATGTATTTGTTTTATTTAAGATCATTTATCATTTAAATGTTCTTTAGAGCTGTAATGCACTCCAGAATCTGACAGATTGATTAGCTGTAGGCTATAAAACAGTCATCTGAAGCGTTTTCATACAGTGTTACTGCTGGATTTTTATAAACAGCCTTGCATTTACTAACACAGACTATATCTGAAGTGTTTGATAGTAATTCGCGTTTTCCTCCTGTCGAAAAACGTCATAAGAACAATGTTTAGTGGCTCAATGTGTTAAAACAGTGTTTTTAAAAGTCTAAACACTTTATTGATATAGTGTACAACCAAGCACGTGTGGTCAGAACACAAACGAGTCGCGGGTAATGAAGTATTAAACGTTCTCCCAAAGTAATAAGTCTGTTTTAAGCCACGTCTAAGCAAAATGCTGAGAATCAAGCATGCGTCTGTAGCTCCGCTCACTCTCCGCCTCTTTGCCCTTATTTGGTATGCCGCGTTTGGCGCGATGACGCGCTATCAAAATGGCGACAGTTGGCCGCGCCTACTTGTGGCTTCTTTTGCAGTGTTCAGAAACCTATGGGTGACGTCACGGACACTACGTCCATATCTTTTACAGTCTATGGTTTTGAACTGCATAGCCTGTTATCCGATTAAAATACTTCCTACTTCCTACTTAGTTTGACTGATAGACAGTTTAGCCAATGGCTGTATCATATATTCAATATATGAACACCTATTGGTTGTGGGTTGTATATTTGCACGGTCTTTGCTGTCACTGGCTCAGCGATCTGTCAATCATCACGCGACGCACCTGCCTGCCCCCTGCTGCACACTGCACATCTGTTAGCAGTTTGAGCTAACGGCAGAGCCACTGGTAAACAATGAAAATAGATCGTCAAAGTTTTGTTCTGCTAAAGAGAGTTTTGAGAGTTAGTTTGAAGCGAAGAGGAGAATATGTCTGAGGAGAACTGATACTTACATGACCTGGATGAAGAGTACTCTGGCATTTTCTAACGGTGAGTTTTTATTACTTTGTTTACTTCTCAGTTCTTCTGTGAAGCCTGCTTGTATGTGTGAATGTCTCTCCGGTAGTGATAATCTTTCAGTAATGTTGGCATTATCATATGTTTGCCATTTATCTGAATGGCTGCTGTAAGCTAAGCTATCTGTAATAATTATCCTATCAATAAAAGGGCATTAGAGTAAATCGTGTTTGCTACTCAAGGGGGGGAATACAGTTGTTTACAATAGAATCCTAATTCTGTTTTTTTTTTTGTCACGTAGCTGAATCTGCTGGAGTGGATTACGTGCAGCAGACAGGAGCAAAGTGAGAGAGCATAACAACAACTCTTCTAAGACTTTTTTGTTGCATATGCACTGGACATATTTCACACAATGTACTTCTTGTGCTCAAATAAATCATTCATAATATAAGTTTCTGTCTATTGTTTTACAATTAAAAATTTGTGGTATGTGAAAAGACTAAAAGAGTTGTGTTAGAAACCCCAGTACATCAGACTGCTTCTCCACCAACAAGGAGAGGGAGAAAATCACAAGACATTGTGTCAGAAAAATAATTCCAGAAATTTCATTTTGCATGATTTTGACATCAAATTCAAAACATATACATATACACATATACTTAGGAGATATGTAGCTTTTGACGTATTACTTTTATGTGTTGCTCCAGGACTGATTTCACACATTTGTTTATGAAATAATAAAATGTTTAATGCAGTGAATTTTTTTTTACATTACTTAAGCATCTCTAACTTTTTTTTATTTTTAGCATTATAAACTCTAGATGATGGATAATAAAGCCCTGAGTGTCTTCTTTTCAAGGATACATAAACTGTGAATGTAGACCAAATTATTCAGCAACTGTAAAGGTTTCAGTTTGGGATGATTGTTTTTGAGAAAGTGCCTCTGACGGTGAGGGAAAGGAGGACACCGATATAGTCTCAGAAAACATTTTACAGAAATCTCATTTTGCATGCTATCTTCATCAAATTTGAAATATAAACTCATGAGACACTTGGCTTTCAAGTCATATTTTTTATAGGACATTACATTAATGTTTTCCTGTGTTTGTATATGGAAAAACAAATATTGAACACAATACAATTTTTTTTTTCTCATAACTTCATAATGTATAACTTTTTATATTTTTTAACATATAACTCCCCCTTTTACCACAGTAAAGCTCAAAGTGTCTTCTTTCCAATGATACCCAGTTTGTGTTTGTAGCTTACTGGAGTCAGGAACTGTTACTGTTTAAAGTTAGGTAGGTGTAAATCCTTAAAATTGAGTGAAGCCTAACTCTTGTTGAAGGTACTGAATTAATTAAATACCTCATTACTTCAACTTAAATGGAGTAAGTTCACAGTACTCATATAGATTAGTTTTTAACTCAAATGGTATAGCAATCGGTTTCCTCAATTTGTTTAAGTTGCCTTAACTTATTGGGTTTTACAGTACTCGATTGGTTTAAGTTTTCTTCATTTATTGGGTTTTACTGTGCTCAAATTGCTTCATTTACTCAAATGGATTAAGTTCACAGTACTCATTAGGATTAGTTTTTGAACTTAAAAGGTTTGTTGCAATCGGTTTCCTTAAATTATTTGAGTTACCTTAACTTATTGGGTTTTACAGTGTACTATACTTTTATTAAACAGTCTTATTATATTAATTATATTCATCTCATATTAAATATTTGCCAAATTGTGTTTATTGGAGAAAATGTGTAAACATACTCAATGCAAGTACTTTAATAACTAATTTCTAATAATAATTTCGGTTGTTTTTGGCATGATGACATTACATAATATTTTGCAAGATACGAGTGTTCAGCTTAAAGTGCTCTGAAATTATCTAAGGTGTGAACAATCCTTTAAAATACCAGTCTTATTTGTTCATTCATTCGTTCGTTCATTCCTTCGTTCCTTCATTTGATCGTTCGTTCGTTCGTTCGTTCGTTCATTCGTTCCTTTGTTTGTTTGTTTGTTCGTTCGTTCGTTTGTCCGTCCGTTCGTTCGTTCGTTTATTTATGTTTGCTATGATGACTGAATGCCCTTTACAATCTCCAATATTCTCCATAATGAATGTACCTATTTATAAATATACTATATGCTATATTTATAATATAAATAAATAAATATAAGTATTTTTTATATTTTTTATAGTCTTATTATTTTTATTTATATTCATCTTATATAAAAATGTTTCCCAAATCCTGTTTAATGAAGTTTTTTAACACATTTGTAAACATACTCAATGCAAGTATTAAAAAAACAACTAATTTCTAACAATTTCTGTTGTTTTTGGCATGATTACAGTACATAATATTTGGCAAGATACGAGTATTGAGCTTAAAGTGTTTTGAAATTATCCATGGTGTGAACAATCCTTCAAAATACCAGTCTTATTTGTTAATTCGTTCGTTCGTTTGTTCGTTCATTCATTCGTTCATTTGTTAATTCGTTAATTTTTGTTTATTCATCCGTCCGTCCATCCGTATGTCTGTCCGTCCGTCTATCCGTTCGTTCGTTTGTTTGTTTGTTTATTCGTTCATTTATTTATGCTTGCTATGATGACTGAACGCCCTTCACAATCTGCAATATTCTCCATAATAAATGTACCTATTTATAAATATACTATATGCTATATTTATAATATAAATATATAAATATAAGTATTTTTTTATATAGTCTTATTGTTTTAATTAGATTAATTTCATATTAAATATTAAATATTTCCCAAATTCTGTTTAATGGAGAGAATTTGTAAACGTACTCAATGCAAGTATTGTAATACCTAATTTCTAATAATAGTTTCTGTTGTTTTTGGCATGATGACTGTACATAATATTTTGCAAGATACTAGTATTGAGCTTAAAGTGCACTGAATGATCTGCAGTGTGAACAATTCTTCAAAATACCAGTCTTTCTTTCTTTCTTTCTTTCTTTCTTTATTTATTTATTTATTTATTTATTTATTTATTTATTTATTTATTTATTTATTTTGCTACGATTACTGAACGCCCTTCACAATTTTCAATAATCTCCATAATGAATGTTTCTATTCATAAATATACTATATATTATATTTATAATATAAATGTATAAACATAAATATTATTTATAGTATTAAACAGTCTTATTATATTAATTATATTCATCTCTTATTAAATATTTTCCAAATTGTGCTTAATGGAGACAATTTGTAACCATACTCAATGCAAGTATTTTAATAACTAATTTCTAATAATAGTTTCTGTTGTTTTTGGCGTGATGACTGTACATAATATTTTGCAAGACACTAGTATTCAGCTTAAATGATCCACAATCCTTCAAAATACCAGTTTTTTTCTTTCTTTCTTTGGTTTGCTATGATTACTGAATGCCCTTCACAATCTCCAATATTCTCTATAATGAATGTTCCTGTCATTCCAAGTCATAGCAAACCTTAACATACCATTACGTAGGCAAGGACCTCATGGCATAGGGGGAGAGAAAAAAAAGTCAACAGGGGAATAAAATCATTATAAATTGGGACATGTCGTCTCCTAAAGTTTGTAATAGAGGGCAGTTTGTGTGAATGGTGAAGGTTGAGAATGGCTGGATGATGATAATGTTTTCCCCAGTGAACAGAGACTCATATCAGGCACATTTAGTGATGGATTGAGCCCACCAAACATTTCCTCCTATTTTAAGTGAAAAGGGAGTCCAGAGGCTAAACTTACACCGGTATGCGGTTACGGGCATATTTATATCCATTTGACAGGAAAACGGGACAGTTTTGAGATGGCGTTCTGATGAGGCGTGTTCAGGAATAAAATGTAAAATAGCAAACATGCTGGTTTTTAAGGGATTGTTTTACGTTTAAGATTGTGTTAGGTTTTGTTTATGAGAATTGTGCTATAATAGTTTATATATATATATATATATATATATATATATATATATATATACCATATGACCTGGGTGTTTTGGATCATGCTTCAGTGCAGTGTTTTGAAACACTTGCTCTTCGGGATCTTAACACTGTGTCGAAACGTCAGTTTCACGTCAGCCATCCCTATTCATGTTTTTCTGTAACAGAAGGGATGCTGGACTTCAGAGTTGAGGATCCATGTGCAGATTTCTTAAGAGAATGGGCAGGCAGGCAGTGGTCAAACAGGAACAAACTGCTACATGAGTGTAATCCAAATGAGTAGTCAGCAAAACAGGCGAACGGTTGGGAAAGACGGCAAGACAACATAAAACAAAGCAACGATCAAAACCACGAAAGGACAAGGCAAGGAAAACGCTTTGAAATGTTACAGGAAACCAAGACTCAGCCAAGTCTGTCTGTGTGTGCGTGTGTGTGCTGTTTATATGGTCCATCTGATTAGTCTATCATGAGCTTCTAGGTGTGTGTGTAATTAGGGGGAATCAGGAACAGGCGTGTCTAAGGTGCATGATGGGATTTGTAGTTCATTAAAGTGGCATATGTGTAGTTTTCCAGCAATCTGCATACTGTAGGTTAGATCTGGTGGTCGTGACAGCTTAAAGTTACATTCATTCATTCATTTTCTTGTCGGCTTTGTCCCTTGCGGGGTCGCCACAGCGGAATGAACCGCCAACTTATCCAGCACGATTTTACGCAGCGGATGCCCTTCCAGCCGCAACCCATCTCTGGGAACTTCCACACACACATTCACACTCATACACTATGGACAATTTAGCTTACCCAATTCACCTGTACTGCATGTCTTTGGACTGTGGGGGAAACCGGAGCACCCGGAGGAAACCCACGCGAACCCAGGGAGAACATGCAAACTCCACACAGAAACGCCAACTGACCCAGCCCAGCTGAGGTTCGAACCTGCGACCCAGCGACGTTCTTGCTGTGAGGCAACAGCACTACCTACTGTGCCACTGGGTTGCCCCTTAAAGTTACATTTAAAAGCTTAAATAGGTTAGACCTTAAAAATAATTGTTTAAAAATATTTGTATTTATTTATTTATTTATTCATTCATTCATTCATTCATTCATTCATTCATCCATTCATTTAAATTATTAGAGACTAGCTGCACTGTGAAAAAGTTCACATTAGCTCAATACCAAACCAGTTAATTTTCCCTTAGCAAATAAAACATTTGTCGTCAAATTAATGATGCTGTAGTACACAAAAATAAATCATTGTATGGCTTTTTCCTCTGCATTGAGCAGATACTGCAGTACTTAGACGAGTTTTTTAGAACTGGTGCAGTAATTACAGCAACACATTCACTGAAAATAAGGAAACACAATGGCGTCTGGGCTGTGCTTGTCTATAGACCCAGACACCGGTTACAGAAAGTGTCCCCGTGCTTTCTAAATGAGTGCTGCAAACGAAAATTACACCAGCTTTCTCATTTGCCATTCAGTTGACTGCAAATACATTTACTCACCCTGCTTCCAAACCTGGATGACTTTATTTGATTTTATTCTTCTTCACATGCAGGTCTGTATGGAATGCAGGCCTGTTACTAAATTACTTAATTGCATTAATTAAGATTATTTAATCTCCTAATTTTCCTCTGATTCTGAAATTGTCTTGCATTGTTATTCCTTGCAGTTAATTGTGTTTCTTACATTTTTTACTTTTATTCTGCGCAATATATATCCTGTAAAATCAGTTGTGACATATAAACTGGCATTTGCTTATGCTTAAAATTATGAGACCTAAAACTGTAGTATTTTCTTTCTCTCCGTGTTGACGTGGGTTTCCTCCGGGTGCTCCGGTTGCCCCTACCGTCCAAAGACATGCGCTATAGGTGAATTGGGTGAGCTAAATTGGCCGTAGTGTATGAGTGTGTGTGTGAATAACAGTGTGTATGGGTGTTTCCCAGTACTGGGTTGCAGCTGGGCGGGCATCCGCGTTGTAAAACATATGCTGGAATAGTTGGTGGTTCATTCCGCTGTGGCGACCCCTGATAAATAAGGGACTAAAAAGGAATATGTAATGCATCACCAAAAATGATGGAGGTCATGTTCATGTGTTGTGCGATAAGTTGATATATTAATTATTGTGACAGGCCTAACACACACACACACACACACGTTGAACCAGTGTTCAGACTCTCTATGTGTGCATCTGTACTCAATGAGGACCGGACAGATCGCAGTCCTGACCTGAAATCAGTGTGTTAATGATCTGTGAGTCTGAGCGGTCAGACGATCCTCAGCCCAGCCCAATACTCACACACACTCACTCACTTACCGCTAACATCAGGCTTCTCTTCATACACTGCATGTATTTTAATACACCTTTGAAACATGAGTTGCTTTATTTATTTATATGCAGACTTTGGCACGCTCTCCACTGTCTGGAGGTTTTTCCTATCTCTCTTTCTCTCGGAGGATCAGCAGCATCTAGTGGTCCTGCTGGAAGGAGTCAAATGTGTGTGTGTTTTTTTGTCTTTTACATTTTTGCCTCAGAGTTGTTTATGCAGTGTTTTTTAGCTAAAAGGAGACTGCTGAATGTGTTTACTCAAATGCATAATGCATTTTTTTATGATTTTATGCAATGGCTGGACTAGTGGCTGTGCTATATGTACATTTTTCCCCCCAACAAAGCTTTACTTTTAATTAAAAGAAAATAAAATACTTATTTTTGTGCGTATATCAGGCTATAAATCCCGCTCATTAAACAAATAAACTATGTTGGTTGCAGTTCACCGAATGGCCACAGGTGTCGCTAAAAACAACTGTCATTTATAGTGAATTCGCAAGCTATTTGATAATGTATGCAAAAATAGCTTTATGAACAGATTACACAGAATACACAAGTTCAACATATGTGTCGATGTCATCTTGCACAGAAAGCAACACTCTATGTTGGTTGCAGTTCACCGAATGGCCACAGGTGTCGCTAAAATCAGTGTAATGTATAGTGAATTCGCAAGCTATTTGATAATGTATGCAAAAATAGCTTTAAGAAAAGATTACACAGAATACACAAGTTCATCATATGTGTCGATGTCATCTTGCACAAAAAGCAACACTCTATGTTGGTTGCAGTTCACTGAATGGCCACATGTGTCGCTAAAACCAGTGTAATGTATAGTGAATTTGCAAGCTATTTGATAATGTATGCAAAAATAGCTTTATGAACAGATTAAATAGAATACACAAGTTCATCATATGTGTTGATTTCATCTTGCACAGAAAGCAACACTCTATGTTGGTTGCAGTTCACCAAATGGCCACAGGTGTCGCTAAAAACCAGTGTAATGTATAGTGAATTTGCAAGCTATTTGATAATGTATGCAAAAATAGCTTTATGAACAGATTAAATAGAATATACAAGTTCAACATATGTGTTGATTTCATCTTGCACAAAAAGCAACACTCTATGTTGGTTGCATTTCACCGAATGGCCACAGGTGTCGCTAAAAACCAGTGTAATGTATAGTGAATTCGCTAGCTATTTGATAACGTATGCAAAAATAACTTTATGAACAGATTACACAGAATACACAAGTTCAACATATGTGTCGATGTCATCTTGCACGGAAAGCAACACTCTATGTTGGTTGCAGTTCACCGAATGTCGACAGGTGACGCTAAAAACCAGTGTAATGTATAGTGAATTCGCTAGCTATTTGATAATGTATGCAAAAATAGCTTTATGAACAGATTACACAGAATACACAAGTTCAACATGTGTCGATGTCATCTTGCACGGAAAGCAACACTCTATGTTGGTTACAGTTCACCGAATGGCCACATGTGTCGCTAAAAACCAGTGTAATGTATAGTGAATTCGCAAGCTATTTGATAATGTATGCAAAAATAGTTTTATGAAAAGATTACACAGAATACACAAGTTCAACATATGTGTCGATGTCATCTTGCACGGAAAGCAACACTCTATGTTGGTTGAAGTTCACAGAATGACCACATGTGTCGCTAAAAACCAGTGTAATGTATATTTAATTCGCAAGCTATTTGATAATGTATGCAAAAATAGCTTTATGAACAGATTACACAGAATACACAAGTTCATCATATGTGTCGATGTCATCTTGCACGGAAAGCAACACTCTATGTTGGTTGCAGTTCACCAAATGGCCACAGGTGTCGCTAAAAACCAGTGTAATGTATAGTGAATTCGTAAGCTATTTGATAATGTATGCAAAAATAGCTTTATGAACAGATTACACAGAATACACAAGTTCATCATATGTGTCGATGTCATCTTGCACGGATAGCAACACTCTATGTTGGTTGCAATTCACCGAATGGCCACAGGTGTCGCTAAAAACCAGTGTAATGTATAGTGAATTCGTAAGCTATTTGATAATGTATGCAAAAATAGCTTTATGAACAGATTACACAGAATACACAAGTTCATCATATGTGTCGATGTCATCTTGCACAGAAAGCAACACTCTATGTTGGTTGCAGTTCACCAAATGGCCACAGGTGTCGCTAAAAACCAGTGTAATGTATAGTGAATTCGTAAGCTATTTGATAATGCATGCAAAAATAGCTTTATGAACAGATTACACAGAATACACAAGTTTAACATATCTGTTGATTTCATCTTGCGTAGAAAGCAACACACTATGCTGGTTGCAGTTCACCGAATAGCCACAGGTGTCGCTAAAAACCAGTGTAATGTATAGTGAATATGCAAGCTATTTGATAATGTATGCAAAAATAGCTATATGAAAAGATTACACAGAATACACAAGTTCAACATATGTGTCTATGTCATCTTGCACGGAAAGCAACACTCTATGTTTGTTGCAGTTCACCGAATGGCCACATGTGTCGCTAAAAACCAGTGTAATGTATAGTGAATATGCAAGCTATTTGATAATGTATGCAAAAATAGCTTTATGAACAGATTACACAGAATACACAAGTTCAACATATGTGTCTATGTCATCTTGCACGGAAAGCAACACTCTATGTTTGTTGCAGTTCACCGAATGGCCACAGGTGTCGCTAAAAACCAGTGTAATGTATAGTGAATTCGCAAGCTATTTGATAATGTCTGCAAAAATAGCTTTATGAACAGATTACACAGAATACACAAGTTCAACATATGTGTCTATTTTATCTTGCCCAGAAAGCAACACTATGATGGTTGCAGTTCACCGAATGGCCACAGGTGTTGCTAAAGGCAAGTGTTTCTAAATTACACTATATAAAAATATATAAAAATATCTTTATGAACAAGTTTTGCATAACATTTTCTACGCAAAATAAAGAATGGTTAGTCTAATCCAGTGTGCTTTAGTTTCTGCAATAATATTACGATAATTTGAGAATGTGTAAAATAATCGTTAAATAAATTAGTTTTGCGTTGTTTTTCATGGATGGATCAATTGTTGCAACACAGAAGAAGCCAAAAGTGTTTCCAGAAATAAAATCGAATTTATTTAGAGTCTACGAAATATTAAAAAATTAAGGGTATCTAAAATAATTAACAAATATTTTTTTTTGTATTTAATTATATTAAATTTAGATGTTCAAGTACAAATTTTATCACTAAACTTTTTTTCTTTAAACTCAATCAAATCATGCAATTTTTTATTTGTTGGAACAAGCATGCATTTTTCTCTCATTTTATGCATTTAAATATTTGTAAATATGTATATGTTAGTCGATTTAGTTTGTAAATACATATGTTTTTACTGTCATCTTATATATAGATTGTACTCTTTTGTGTTACAACTTTTATACTGTAAAATCATATATTTTGGTAGAACAAGCTATAATTATGGCGATTCATTCCGCTGTGGCGGCCCCTGATTAATGAAGCGACTAAGCCGAAAAGAAAATGAATGAATATAATAATTATATAATATATAATTATAGATATAAGACAACTTTTACTTTAATATTTTTTCTGTCCCTTATTTTATTTATTTATTTATTTATTTATTTATTTATATTTATTTATTTATTTATTTATTTATATTTATTCATATTTTGTTTGTTTTATTTATTTATGTTTATTTATTTATTTATTTTTATTTTTTATTTTTTATTCTTTTATTTGTTTTTGTTTTTTTTTTATGCACAGGCTAATATCTAATCCCAGTCTAATCCCCAAAAAATACACATAATCGAACACAAAAATCTCCAAATTCTCCCCTGCCGTAGAGTGTTTTTCTCGACTCAGGTGTGAATATCAGCATCCAGCCGAACGCCTCATGAATGCTCAGTAAAAAGCTCCACATCTCACGGATTAACACTTCAAAAAGGGCAAAACGTCTCCAACCCGACAGCTTCTTTACCGTTTGAGCATCTGACTGGAGCTGTTGATAAACCTCTGCTTCATTTAACAGAGGCAGAACATGACATCCACAGCATTTAATCCCATTATATCATTATTATATGTCAGAAACCTAATATACCCACATAATGACACACACGCAATGTTTACAGGTTTCATCTGCCAGAGTCAATTACTGTCAGTAAACATGAGATATTTATGGCTAAATTGCATATGTTATGTATTTATTTATATGTATATGTCAGAAAATAACTAGAAAAGCACACATGCATGCTGTTAGGCTCAGTTTTGTACATTTTTTGTTGAGATTTATGCACTGATTCACAAAACACTTACTTTAATAGTGTAAAATGATCAATTTGTTAAATCAAGCACACATTATTTTCTATATTTTTCCAAATGTATTATTATTATTATTATTATTATTATTATTATTATTATTATTATTATTAATAATAATAATAATAATAATAATAATAATAATAATTATTATTATTATTATTATTATTATTAATTATTCATTCATTCATTTTCTTTTTGGCTTGTCCCTTTATTAATCTGGGTTTGCCACAGCAGAATGAACCGCCAACTTATCCACCATATGTTTTACACAGCGGATGCCCTTACAGCTGCAACCCAGTACTTGGAAACATCCATACACACTCATTCACACTCACACACTCATTCACTATGGCCAAATTAGTTTATCCAATTCACCTATAGCGCATGAGTTTAGACTGTGGGAGGAAACCCACTCCAACATGAGGAGAACATGCAAACTCCACACAAAAACGCCAACTGACCCAGCCGGGACTCGAACCAGCTATATAAATATATAATTTATATATAAATATTATTTTAATATTATATTTATTTTACATTTTTCAATGTATTTCATTTTTTAGAACGAAGCGTTTTTACTTTAATATTGTAAAATGATCAATTATTTGTTAAAACAAGCACCCATTTTTCCTGTCATTTTGCAAATGTATTATTATTATTATTGTTATTATTATTATTATTATTATTATTATTATTGTTATTATTATTATTATTATTATTATTATTATTATTATTATTATTATTATTATTATTATTATTATTGTTATTATTATTATTATTATTTTAGAACAGTGGACTGATAATAAAAACACACATTAAAATAACAATATTTTATTAAAAAAATGTATGCAAAAATAGTAGAAAATATTTATTTGTTCTTACATTATTTATATATTTATATTACATTTTTCATTATATATATTATTTATTCTTTTTAAACAAAAACTTTTTTACGTTAATACTGTAAAATAATAAATTATTTGCTACAACAGGCACACAAATTTTTAGATTATTATTATTATTATTATTATTATTATTATTATTATTATTATTATTATTTCATTACCAATATTATAACAATACACTGATCATAAAAACACAAATTAAAATGTAAAACAAATATTTATGAAAAAAAAATATGCACAAATAGAGAAATGAATGTTCTAAATACTGTATATATATATATATATAACTTTTTTTTTTTATTAATTTTTACTTTTTTTATATTATATTTATTTTACAGATTTTAATGTACAGTATTTCATTCTTTAGAATAGAGATGCCCAAACTTGGACCTGCATGCCAAAGTTGGCCCACGCTAAATGTTGATTTGGCCCACCATCCCATTTGAGAATAGAGCAAGAATGGACTATTATCTTTGACAGGGATCATCGTTTCAAAATGTTTTGTAGCGTTTTGTTTGTTTGTTTTGTTTTGTAAATGAATTTGCTTGTTTAAAATGTAAATACTGTCACTCGACGGACAGAGGGCAATGCACAAGACATCAGCAAGCAAATCAAGGCAAAGGCAGGTGCAGCTTACTCTATTCAGCATTGATCTCCATTGTGTTAAGATTGCTTATGTTTTTACTGTAATAAGTTTATTATATATTTTTTTACTGCATTAGTTAATATAATTTAAAGCATTTTTTTGTTCTTATTTTTAAATATTAGGAAATAAATTAGGAAATTACTCATTGAAACTTTAATGTAATACAGTTTGGTATTTTTTCTTTCAGCCCACAGCCCTCAAAGTTTGGTTTTTGGCCCATCGTGGGAAAGTTTGGGCACTCCTGCTTTAGAACAAAGCCTTTTTACTTTAATACAGTAAAAATACATTATATCTTTAAGAACAAACATGTATTTTTCTGTCATTTTTAATTTTTTTATGTTGAGAACAATGCACTGATCTTAAAAATACTTTAATTAAAATGGATAACAACTGTATTTAATACAAATTTACACCACAATAGAGTAATAAATGTTTATTTTCATCTTATATTTATATTATAAAGGGCAAAGCATCTCCAACCTAACAGGTTTTTCCTGTTGACTCCACTGATAAACCTCGGCTTCATTTAGCACTGCTTATTTCTGTCAAAAATGACATTCACCATCTTTAATCTCATTATATCATTATCATATGTCAGAACCCTAATATACCCGCATAATGACACATACGGGATGTTTACAGGTTTCATATGCCAGAATGAATTACTGTCAGTTAGCATGAGATATTTATGGCTAATTGCATAATGATTCTTTCTTCAAGGCCTCTGGTCTAATAATATCTGGAAAAACACGCCACTGCAAGCATGTTGTTTTGTGCAGATCTTTTTTTTTAAGTTGTTATTTGATACTGAGAATGGTGTTAAACATGAAAATGTTGGTTTTTATGTTTTTATTATTATTATGTTATTATATTTTGCATTAAAAATCACTTTTTACTTGTTCATTCATTCATTCATTTTCTTGTCGGCTTTGTCCCTTGCGGGGTCGCCACAGCGGAATGAACCGCCAACTTATCCAGCACGATTTTACGCAGCGGATGCCCTTCCAGCCGCAACCCATCTCTGGGAACTTCCACACACACATTCACACTCATTCACTATGGACAATTTAGCTTACCCAATTCACCTGTACTGCATGTCTTTGGACTGTGGGGGAAACCGGAGCACCCGGAGGAAACCCACGCGAACCCAGGGAGAACATGCAAACTCCACACAGAAACGCCAACTGACCCAGCCCAGCCGAGGTTCGAACCTGCGACCCAGCGACGTTCTTGCTGTGAGGCAACAGCACTACCTACTGCGCCACTGGGTTGCCTTTTTACTTGTTAATACAGTAAATTATATATTGTTAGAACAAGCATGCATGATGTTATTATTTATTTATTTGTTTATTTGTTCATTCGTTTGTTTGTTTCATTATTTTAAAAATATTTTTCACTAATATTAATTTTGCACTTAATACTATCTAATTACAGTATATATTGTTTGAACAAGTATGCATAATGTTATTTATTTATTTATTTATTTGTTTGTTTGTTTATTTATTATTTTTTATTTATTTATTTATATTATTTGTTTTATTATTTTATTTTATTTATTTTTATATTCTGCACTTAAATCACATTTTGCACATTTTTTATTTTTAATACTGTTATATAATTTATTGTTCGAACAGCATGCATAACGTTATTTATTTATTTATTTATTTATTGTTTATTTATTTATTATTCATCCATTCATTCATTTTCTTTTTCGGCTTAGTCCCTTTATTAATCTGGGGTCGCCACAGCGGAATGAACCACCAACTTATCCAGCATATGTTTTACGCAGCGGATGCCCTTCCAGCTGCAACCCATCTCTGGGAAACATCCACACACACTCATTCACACACATACACTACGGACAATTTAACCTTCCCCATTCCCCTGTACCGCATGTCTTTGGACTGTGGTGGAAACCGGAGCACCCGGAGGAAACCCACGTGAACGCAGGGAGAACATGCAAACTCCACACAGAAACGCCAACTGACCCAGCCGAGGCTCGAACCAGCGAACTTCTTGCTGTGAAGCGACAGCACTACCTACTGCGCCACTGCGTCACCCTATTTATTTATTATTTGTTATTTATTTTATTTATTTATTTATTTATTTATTCCTTTATTTATTTATTTATATATTTACTCATTTATTATTTATTTTTTTATTCATTTATTCATTATTTGTTATTTTTTATTTATCTGTTTATATTAATTAATTTATTTGATTATTTTATTTATTTATTTATTTATTTATTTATTTATATTTGCTTGATTAATTTATTAATATATTTTTAAAAAAATTTCAATCATAGTTAAATATAAATTATTAAACATTGTTAGAACAAGCATGTATAATGTTTGTTTGTTTATTTATTTGTTCTTTATTTATTTGTTCTTTATTTGATTATTTTATTTATTTATATTCATTTATTTGTTTGATTATTTTATTTTATTATTTCTTTATTTTGTTTTATTTTTATTTTATTTTTATTTATTTTTATATACTGCACTATTTTTTTTACTTTTAATAGTTATATATATATATATATATATATATATATATATATATATATATATATATATATATATATATATATATATATATATATATATATATATTTATTTATTTTTTGTTTGATTATTTTATTTATTTATTTATTTATTCATTTATTTGAATATTTTATTTATTTATATATTTTTTGTTTGATTATTTTATTGTATTTTTTTTATTTAGTTTTATTTTATTTTATTTTTATTTTTTTGTTCTGTACTAAAAATAATTTTCTACATTTAATGCTGTTATATTATGTATTGGTCAAACAGCATGCATAATGTCATTTATTTATTTATTTTATTTTATTTTAATTTGTTTGATTATTTTTTATTTTATTTTATTTATTTTTTTTTTTTTTATATTCTGCTCTAAAAAATTTTTTTTTTTAATACTGTAAAATCATATATTGTTAGAACAAGCATGCGTTATTTATTTATTTATTTATTCCTGTTTTCAATCTGCTACTATACTGACACACAGGCATTCATAGCTCCACCCTCTTCTGAAAAGAGCACAATCTCATTTGGATTTAAAGAACAGTTACCAAAACGTCACAATTAGGATCAAAGCCTAAAGGATCAGATTCAAAGAGTTATAAAACAATATGTGTGTGGTATTTTGAGCTGAAACATCACATACACACACTCTAGGAACATCCAAGACTTATTTTACATCTTGCAAAAAGTGACATAATAGGTCTTCGTTTAAATAAACTTCTGTAACATTGCCAAAAAAGTCACTGCATAATTCGCACCCTGACTAAGACTTCAGAGAATGACTGTGAAATTAAAGTGAGAATTGCGCTGAATATCTTACATGCTGGTACATGATAAGGCCTTTATTAAGGTCATCAAAAAAAAGAATGTAGATGTACAGTATCTGCCATCAGATCTCCGTTGTCTACAGTCAAACCCGGCGCAGATGATAAACATCAATCTGTTTGCTTTGTGGAGTGTGTGTGATGTGGCGCACTTCATTAATAAAATCAATCTGAAGCTCCGGGCTCAGATCTGATGATGTTACTAGAAGGCGAGATTTTATCGACGGCGCTGTAAAGTCTCGACACCAGCTAATTTCTCTTGCACAAAAAGGCGGCGCGAGTATAACGTCGATAAATAATAGAATACACACTGGAATGAGCCGAGCCCTTCTGGGGCCACTTTTACTGTGACCTAGAAAAACGGCATGCAAAACAGAATACGCACGTGTGTTGGAGAGTAAAATAGGAAGTTTAATTAGATCCTTTTTGATGGAGTTTTTCAGCTTTAGCCACACAGAATAGATCTAAACTGTTTCTATTTTTATTTTTCATTCATTTTTTCGTTGTTTTGAAATAACGTGAACACAGAAATATAATGTACACAGTGTTTTCCATTTGTTTACGGTTGTGAGTTGCATTATGGGATGTTGATCTCTGCTCTGATTACATTTGATGTTGAAAATTCGACTCTACAGTTTAACAAAGTGACTTTTATTGACCATTTAGTAGTTTGAAAGTGAAATAAGTCTGTAAAATAAGAGAAAATGTACTGCAGTTTATTACAAAGATTTTGTAGCGTAATACACAACACCAACCCAGACAATATATCATTTTCAACTATTACAGATGTTCATAAAAGTCACTTTTTTTTACTTTTAAGGGGTAAAATTTGTTGAAAGAAAGATCAAGATCCCATAATGAAATTCAAAAGCATATATAAATGAGGGAAAATTCTAAATTAAAACGTGAATCCCCTTTAACATGACCTAGAAAGACAGCATGCAAAACAGAATATACAGAACATGTGTTACAGAGGAAAATAGGGATTTAATTGGGTCTGTTTTGATGGAGTTTTTCAGCTTTAGCCACAGAGAATTTATCTAAACTGTTTCTATTTTTATTTTTCATCCATTTTATCATTGTTTTGAAGTTGTGTGAACACAAAAAAATATTATGTACACAGTTTTTTCCATTTATTTATGGTCATGAATTGCATTATAGCATGTTGATCTCTGCTCTGACGAATTCTGATGTTGAGAATTCAACTCTACAGTTTAACAAAGTGACTTTTATTGACATTTTAGTAGTTTGAAAGTGAAATAAGTCTGTAAAACAAGAGAAAATGTACTGCAGTTTATTACAAAGGTTTCTGTAGTGTAATATACAACACCAACACAGACAATATATCACTTTAAACTATTAAAAATGATCTTAAAAGTCGCTTTTTTTTTACTTTTTAAGGTTAAAAATTGTTGGAAGAAAGATCAAGATCCCATAATGCAATTCTAAAGCATAAATAAAAGAAGGAAAATTGTAAATAAAAGCGTGAATCCCCTTTAACATGACCTAGAAAGACGGCATGCAAAACAGAATATACAGAATATGTGTTACAGAGTAAAATAGGGATTTAATTGGGTCTGTTTTGATGGAGTTTTTCAGCTTTAGTCACGCAGAATTGATCTAAACTGTTTCTATTTTTATTTTTCATTCATTTTTTCATTGTTTTGAAATTACGTGAACACAAAAATATAATGTATACAATGTTTTCCATTTATTTATTGTCATGAATTGCATTATGGGATGTTGATCTCTGCTCTGATGAATTCTGATGTTGAAAATTCAACTCTACAGTTTAACAAAGTGACTTTTATTGTCTTTTTAGTAGTTTTAAAGTGAAACAAGTCTGTAAAATAACAGAAAATGTACTGCAATTTATTATAAGGTTTTTGTAGTGTAATATACAACACCAACACAGACAATATATCACTTTACACTATTAAACATAATCATAAAAGTAAGTTTTTTTTTGTTTTTTTTTGAGGTTAAAATTTGTTGAAAGAAAGATCAAGGTCTCATAATGTAATTCAAAAGCATAAATAAATGAGGGAAAATTCTAAATTAAAACGTGAATCACTTTTACCGTGACCTAGAAAGGTGGCATGCAAAACAGAATATACAGAACATGTGTTGTAGAGTAAAATAGGGATATTTGAGTCTGTTTTGATGGAGTTTTTTAGCCACACAGAATAGATCCAAATGGTTTCTTCATCACATTTTTATTGTTTTGAAATTGCGAGAACACAAAAAATATATTTAATGCACACTGTGAAAAAATCATGTGTCTGCAAATTAACAGAAAATGTGCTGGCAGTTTATTGCAAGGTTTTTGCAATGTAATACACAACACCAACCCAGACAATATAACACTGCAGTGCAAACGCTCTGGTTACTAAAGTAACCCTCGTTCCCCGAGGGGGGGAACGGAAATGCTATGTGGAAAAACTTCCACTATGGGGATTTCGTCAGAATCCAATCATCTGAAAGAGTATAAAAACGGGCCAATGAAATGCCAATGAGTTGGCGGCGTCAGCGTGCACAGCTGTCTTGAATGACAATCAGCCTGGCATAAAAGGCTAGCATGTGCTCAGCAACGACATCCTTTTCTAGCTGAAGAGGCTTTCACACTCAACAGCTAAGGGACAATCGTTGTGGCGAAGGAACATAGCATTTCCGTTCCCCCCCTCGGGGAACGAGGGTTACTTTAGTAACCAGAGCGTTCCCCTTCGGGAGGGGAACTTCAATGCTATGTGGAAAAACTTCCACTATGGGGAAATTTATGGAAAGCGCCACAACGAAAGAACCTTACCATGTCTCCAGTGAGGGGCGCGCCACGCAGCAGTACGAGCGCACCTGCATCGCTGGAGACACAGTCCTCCAACGTGTCCCCTGGCCCTTACTTACCTTACTTACCTTTTCTGGTTTAGATATATTTTTCGGGGAGTCGTAAAAATACACCTAGTTAGTTTCTAGGAATTTTTAAATACGACAGTACGTTGGGAAAGCGTTCAGTCCCGATAGGGAGGACGCTGCGGAGGCCACCTGCTGCCCGGAGGGGGAGACCTGGTGGCAAATAGCGTATGGACTAGCCCTGAGAAGGGGGCACATACAAAGAGGTGGTTAGCGGGGAGGGAAGACACGAGCCCGCCTAGGAGGGGGGACTACATCGTGGCTGAGTGAGCGTATGGGATCGCCAGCGGGGATCGCACATAGCAGGCACCTATACCCAGAACGCGGGATGACCAGCGGGCATACCTACAACGTAATGGGCCAACATTTGACTGCTCCGCTGAGTCAGATGCTGGGGGCCTCGGAGGAACTCTGCAGGGTTCGCCGAGTGGGGAACTCAACTGACAAAGCGAGAAAAGCGCACGTATCTCTGTGTTAGAGAGAAAGGCGCAGCAAGCGTTTTACAACACCTAACCGAATTTCCTCATTCACCGCTCGTGAGGAAATCAGTTCACTCAAAGATAAATCTCACAAATGTTCAGGTGTCGCCCAGCCCGCAGCTCTACAATGTCTGTTAGAGAGGCGCCGCGTGCTAACGCCCAAAAGGATGCGCGCTCCGAGTGGAGCGCGCTCCTCCTGGGGGACACAGCTCGCCCTAGCTCGATGAGCGAGGGAGATGGCATTCACTGTTCAGTGGGCCAACCTCTGTTTAGATACAGCACTTCCCTTCTGCCGATCACCGTAACAGATAAAGAGCTGCTCAGAGGATCTAAGCTCTGAGTACGGTCCGTATAATACGCAAAGCGCGAACAGGACACAGCAATAAGGGGCTGGGTCTGCCTCCTCCGTGGGCAGCGCTTGCAGGTTCACTACATAGTTTAAACGAGCGCTGTAGGAACCTAGGGCACCTAGGTGGGCCGGGGTCTCAGGTAAACGTGAGAGTGGGCCGGCCCAAAACGCTGGCACATTTCGCTGACCGAAAATGCCTCCAGATACCCGCCCATTTGACCGATGCCATCGCAACCAGCAGAGCTGTCTACCTGGACAGAAATCATATAGATACTGAGTCGAGTGATCGAGCAGACCTCTCCTAAGAGAGATCTTCAAATGGGTAAGAGAGGGGACAGGATATATATCCACGTCTCGCGCCTCTGGGGACTGGATGATGAGGCGATGCTTTCCCAGCGCGTCGCCATCGCCGCATCCTCAGAGCGGGGATGATCACCACGCCAACCCCTCAGTGCGGAGGGGACAGCCTTGGCTCCAGCCAACTGAAGGAGGATAGCATCACACTGATCTGGCATGTTTGGGGTTTCCTTCTCGGAGAGAAGTACACCACACAGCGAATAGACTCCACATCAGGGCATAGGCATGCCTCATAGAGGGTGCTCTAGGCCTGAGTGATGGTGTTAACCACCTAACGGTAGGTCACCTAAGTCCTCCGCGCTCCATCTATGGGACACACGTGATGTCCATAGAACTAGGCGCGGGTGCCAAACGGTGCCTGTCCCCAAAGAAGAAGTTTCTTCCAGGGGACATGCCAGGGAGGGGCCATCACGAGGAGAGAGCTAGAATACAGGTTTGATTGGGCCTGAGAGGCGCAATGCATAGACCTGTTCCTCGTCCTCCCTGACTTTACACAGCATCTGTGCGAGTAGGCTCACTGGAGAAATGCGTATTACGCACGCCCCGGGGCCAGCTGTGTAGCCAGTGCGCAGAACGCACCCATAACAGCTGGACAGTCGGGGGTGGAGTCTCCATTCTCCCAGGCGAACTGCCGTGAGAGCGCAGCGGCTGCACGGTTGAGCTCGGCGGGGAAAAAATGGAATGCAGCGATTGCGCCGCGTATGACTCCGGGGGAGCAGACGGCGAGCGAGCTGAGACATGCGGCGACAGCGAATATCTCCCTTCCGGTTGATATACACCATCGCCACCGTGCTGTTCGTCCTGACCAGCACGTGTTTCCCTTCTAACACCGGTAAAAAACGGTGCAGCGTGAGATACACTGCCAACAGCTCCAGGCAGTTAAGATGCCAATGCAACCAGCTTCCTACCACGGAACCACAGCTGCATGCCCGCAACACACAGCCCCCCAGCGCGAACTGGAAGCATCCGTCAAACGACGACATGCCTGGACGCTTGTTCTAGAGGCCCGCGGGCCTGTAGAACACAGGGTCCATCCAGAGGCTGAGGGCGCGGCGACACAGCGGAGTGACAGTCACCCGGTGCGCGCTCGCGTGCCATGCGCGTCTAGGGACCCGATCGTGAAGCAAATGTTGAAGTGGTCTCATATGGAGCATCCGAGCGGCGAGACCGCGGCTGCGGATGTCATATGCTCCAGGAGCCTCTGAAATAATATCAGTGGGACCACATATTCCTGTCGAACTCTCTCAGACAGGCCAGCATCAGCCCGGCGCGCTCTCGGGGGAGGCGCGCCGTCATGGTGATCGAGTCCAGCTCCAACCCGAGAAAAGAGTTGCTCTGCACGGGGGCGAGGCTGCTCTTTTCTCGGTTGACCTGAAACCCCAATTGGTCGAAGTGCCAAAACACCCTGTCTCTGTGCGTAATCAATTAATCCCGCGAGCGCGCTGAAATCAGCCAGTCGCTTGAGATAATTGAGTATGCGGATGCCCGCAAGCCGAAGCTGTGGCACCCTCCGCGAGCTTGGTGAAAACCCGCGGAGACAGAGAGAGCCAAAAGGGGAGGACTTGTACCGCCAGACTCGACTTCAGACGCAAACCGCAGGAAACTGACGGTGGCGTGGAAGTATGGAGACATGAAAGTACGCGTCCTTCAGGTCTACTGCTGCAGACCAATCCCGAGGACGAACGCTCCGGAGGGTGCGCTTCTGCGTAAGCATTCTGAACGGCAGCTTGTGAAGCCAGCGGTTCAAAACGCGCAGAACGAGGATTGGCCGTAGCCCACCGCTCTTTTTGGGTACGATGAAGTGCGGGCTGTAAACCCGCTCTCCATCCCGGCTGGAGGGACCGGTTCGATTGCATCCTTCGCCAGGAGGACAGCAATCTCCTCTCGCAAGACAGGGGCGGACGCAGGGCTGACCCTGGTGAAATACACACCCGTGAACTTGGGAGGGCCGTTTCGCGAACTGAATCGCGTAGCCGAGTCTGATCGCGCGGATGAGCCATTGCGATGGGCTGGCCCGCGCTAACCAGGCAGGCAGAGCCCTCGCAAGTGGCTTCGTCCGCACGATCGCTGACGTACCAGCGGTGGGGCAGCGCGGAGTGGGTGGGCTCAACCGGGAAGCACTGGGGTCCCACAGGAGAGCAGGAGGCAAGAGCTTCACTCTTGTCTCGCACCCGTACTCCGGAGGTGGGGCTGGGAGGGGAGAGAAAGGAGACCGTTCTCTCTCGCTCCGTGAGCCACTGGCGAAGTGCACCGATCCTGCGAGCTGGAAAGCATAGCGTCCCAGACTGGCAGTGTTCGGGCTGTCACATCCGGGGAAGGGAAAAAATGCTCTTTCTCTGAGGTTTTGATAGGGTTTTTTAACGCTGTTTAGAAGAAGAGCCCCGCCCTCCAGCGGGGAAAGAGCAAATTTCCTCCTCTCCAGATGGCCCGTCTCAGGGACGCTTCGCGGTTCGTTTACCGAACTTAGCGGCGCCCTGGGGCGGGGAGCGCTGGTTGCCTGCGAGATGCTCGGCGCAGCCGCTTGGCCAGAGGCGCAGGCGGGGGCGACCGAGCAAAGCCGCAGGCGGGCGCTCTCGGCGTGAAGCAGTGGATGTGGATGGCTCGGCGGGGAGGAGCGGTTTTACGATCCCGCCGAGAGATGGTATTACCCATCGCCTCCGACTGCTCGCTCACCGGCGTGAATTCCTGGGCGAATTCACTGACGGTGTCGCCGAACAGGCCAGCCTGGGATATGGGTGAGCTAAGAAAGCGAACTTTGTCAGCATCACGCAGATCACCAGGTTTAGCCCGTGGTGGCGTTCCTGGGCCACTAATGTGACCATCGTCCTTCCCTGGGGCACACACAGCCGACTTCAGTCGATTGCTGTGCGGAGCTCATGCTCAGTCCTGGGTCGGAACCATCCCCGCGCAGCTGGGCCAGCGCCTGCGCTAGGGAGCGCTGGTAGGTGGCCGTAGCATGCATGGTGAGGGCGGAGGCGCACGCAGCGCACTGCGTGGGCTTCCTGTGCACATCCAGGAAGAAGGGGACGTTGAGGCTTAGAAGGTCTTGCCTTCTTTATCTCCTCCACATCACACCCCTCTAGTCGGTCCGTCCGCGGGGCTGGGGGATAAACCATCTCCAGACCCACGGCCGAAACAGCCTGGGAAGCACGGCTGCAAAGTCTGCTTCTGGATTCGACGCCACGCCCATCATCCCGGAGGAAAAGAGCAGGTTCGAATCCTCATCAGACAATGACAACCAACCCTCCAAGGATGGTGAGGATGAAAGCGCACGCAGATCGGGCAGAAAAAAGTGCCCTCCAAGACTGCGTGAGCTTACTGCGCACTTTCCGGGAAGAAGGGGACGGAAGGCTTAGAAGGTCTTGCCTTCTTATATCCTCCACATGACACCCATCTAGTCGGTCTGGCCGCGGGGCTGGGGGATAAACCATCACCAGACCCACGGCCGAAACAGCCCGGGAAAGCACGGCCATCATGTCTGCTTTTTAGATGCCAACACCGTGCTCTCCACCCCGGAGGGAGGGAGCGAGCGGGTTCGCATCCTCATCAGACAATGACAGCCCATCCTCCGATGCAGCGATGGACATCTGATCCTCGGTGTCATCAAGTGAGAGGGCGACCACCCGAGGATGGAGCGCTTCTCTCACCTGAAGCTTGGATGGAGCGCGTGGAGGAGCGAGAGGTCCGCGAGCCCGAGGGCGGCGGATTTACTCCCACTGAAACCCTCAGATCTGCCCGAGTGCCAACCGCAGTGCGGGGGACAACTGGGGTGGGTCGCTCTTTTGCAAGAGCGAGCCGCGATCTTAACTGCGCAGCAGACATGACATCACAATGGTGGCATACACTGCCCGCGAGCACCGCATCAACATGCTGGACCCCCAGACATGAAACGCAGTGCTTGTGCCCATCATCCGGGGACAGGAAACCACCGCAACCAGAAACGCACGGTCGGAGCGACGTCTTGAAAAAGACGCGCTGCACAACCGTGTTGCTCTTTTAGGAAACTTGCTTCCTATATACATACCGCTCTTGGAGGACCGGACCCAAAGGACGCCAGGCAAGGGAGAACAACCCAGCTCGACCATCTGCCACTGCGTATACGCGCTCTGGACCGGGAGAAGCTGCTTCTCGATCTCCCTCTGTAGACACAGGTTGGAGATACCCTCATAGACTCTCTCAGAAGCTCGTGAAAGGCTCTGAAAGCGAAAAGGATGTCGTTGCTGAGCACATGCTAGCCTTTTATGCCAGGCTGATTGTCATTCAAGACAGCTGTGCACGCTGACGCCGCCAACTCATTGGCATTTCATTGGCCCGTTTTTATACTCTTTCAGATGATTGGATTCTGACGAAATCCCCATAGTGGAAGTTTTTCCACACAGCATTGAAGTTCCCCTCCCGAAGGGGAACTATTAATAATGTTCATAAATGTCACTTTTTTTTACTTTTCAAGGTTAAAAGTTGCTGGATGAAAGATCCAGGTTTTTGACTTCATCGATTTTGCTGACTTGCTTGTAAAGCCTGCAGTTGTTTTGTCACTGAAGTGATTGGTTGAGTGGATTTTTTAGTGAGTCATTCTGGTTTGAGTGAATCATTGTTTTGAACGAATTGCTTAAATGAATACGTTTAAAGCAATTCTTTCTAAACAATGATTCACTCAAAATGAAATAAATGAATATGTTTAATAGAAAGATGGACTGAAATCTCTCCAAAGCGAAATCTGCAGTCTTTAAAAAAATCCGTTCATAACAAATGATTGTTACTTTAATGAGGGTTTTTTTTAATGTTTTTTTTTTAAATGTTTTTTTATGTTTTTTATTTTTGTTTTGTAAACTTAGTATTTTAGTCAGTTTGACTGATGAAAGTTGAGATGACAAGAAATGTTTAATTGAATAACAAAAACATTTTAGGCAGTGTGTAAAACTAATTGTTTTATTAAAATTAGATGTTGTTGGTGTAATGTTTAATAACAATTTTTGGTTCCCTGAATGTTCTGAGAACGTTAGTTTCTCAAGGTTAGAAGAACATTCCCAGAATGTTCCCTTTTGGTTTGTAAGTTGTTACAAAATACGTACAAAAATAGTCCCTGCAATGTGTTGTCAAAGTTATTTATGTCCAATGTATGTTCATAGAATTAATAACCAAAAAAACCCAAAATAAAACAGGAATCAATTCTTACATTTAAATCATATATTTTATTTATGATTATAATCATATATACATTGTTTGAACAACATGCATAATGTTTATTTATTCATTCATTTATTTATTTTTATTTATTTACATTTATTTATTTATTTGATTATTTTATTTTATTTATTTATATTTATTTGTTTGATTTGTATTTTTTTTATATTTTGCGCTAAAAATCATTGTTTATTTTTACTACTGTTAAATCATATATTGTTTGAACAAGCATGCATATTGTTATTTCTTTGTTTAATATTTATTTATTTATTTATTTTTATTTATTTATTTATTTATGTATTATTTGTTATTTATTTATTCATTTATTCATTATTTATTTATTTATTTTTATATGTTATTTTTATTTATTTATTTGATTATTTTCTTTATTTATATGTATTTATTTGATTGATTCTTTTCTTTTCTTTTAATGTTTTTTTATTTATTTTTTATTTTATTTTTATTTTCTTTATATTCTGTTCTAAAATATATTTTTAATTAAAAAATATTTATTTTAAATTAAATATTTAATTTATTTATATTTATGTGTTTGATTATTTTATTTAATTTTTATTTATTTAATATTTTGCTCTAAAAATCATTATTTATTTATTTCTGTTCATTTATTTATTCTTATTTATTTATTTGTTTATATTTATTTTATTATTTTATTTTATTTTTAAGTTATTTTTATATTCTGCACTAAAAATACCATTACTGTTGCAGAGACATTTTTATTTTTTGTAAAACTTACAAACCAAAAGGGAACATTTTGGGAATGTTTTTCTAATCTTGCGAAACTAACATTCTCCGAACATTCAGGGAACCAAAAAGTGTTATTAAAAATTACACCAACAACACCTAATTTTAATAAAACTATTTGTTGCACACACTGTAATACAAAAATTCTAGTGGAAGATTTAGAGTTTGCTGGGTCTTAAGCAATAACAATAGCAGTGTCTACCTTAACAAGCACTTTTTAGAGGAAAATATATATTTAATTTAGCAGAAATACAGTGCATGTCTCGAGATGCTGAAGACAGCAACCATTTAATAAGGCATGTTATGAGTGAAACAGACAACCGGTGACACGGCTAACCATTGACCAGACATTTATGAGCAATTTTCACAGATAAATCCTGGCATAATGCCTGCAAACAAGTCCAATTTATAAACCTCTCACATCGCCATGCTCGGTCGGGAGACCAGATTCCAGCGATCCCGTTAAAAATCCATCCTTCTGGTTGGTCCAGAAAATACCAGCTCAGCTTAGAGGAGGATTAGACCCGCACCTGCTCCCCGATGAGTTATCTAACAGTGGTAAAACTGAAAGAGTCACTCTCAGGATCAGATTTCCATGCAAATTGTTGGCTTCATCTCCTTCCCTTTATGATAATCCCAAACTCACTCCATCACTGAGTTCAGAATGTGTGTGGATCATGGGGTTTTTGGTGTGTTGTGCATGTGCTGAAGTGTTTCTGTGTGTGTGTGTGACTGCAGGTGGTCGACATTAAGGGGAAGCTGAAGGAGTCGAGGAGGTTCTGGTCGTCTCTGCCTGACAGCATCTGTGCGGAGGACGAGATGACTGACCCAGATGAGGAGCAGTGCTGGAACAGTCACACCAGGGGAAGGTACGGCGGTCACCTTCACGCACGCACGCACGCACGCACGCACGCACGCACGCACGCACACGCACACACACACACACACACACACACACACACACACACACACACACACACACACACACACACACACACACACACACACACACTCATTTTCATACTGATTCATTCTCACACAAACACAAACTCTCATTCTCACTCACACACAAACATATATGCACATACACACACAAACACACACCCGCACGCACACACACACACACACACACACACACACAAACATAGTTCGTGCATACATACATACATACACATACACACACACTTACTCTGACTCACTCACACACACACAGACACACACACAGACATGTGTGCGCTTGCAGGCACTCACACATGCAAATACACACAGAAACACATGTTTGGATTTCTATAGTCCTGAACCACTTCATGAATACCACACACACACACACACACACACACACACACACACACACATACACATACACACCCACACAAACATCTTTGGGTTTTCATAAGCCCAAACAATGTGATAAACACCAGGCAGACACACAAACACACACACACACACACACATAGTACGTGCATACATACATACACATACACACTTTCTCACTCACTCACTCATTCATAAACACACGCACACACACACGCACACACACGCGCACATAGTGGTTAGCACTGTGGCCTCACAGCAAGAAGGTCACAGCTTTGAGTTCCGGCTGGGTCAGTTGGCATTTCTGTGTGGAGTTTGCACGTTCTCCCCGTACTCACGTGGGTTTCCCCCGGTTTCCTCCCACCGTCCGAAAACATGCAACTTAAGTTAATTGACTAATCCAAATCAGCACCATAGACATGCTTCTAGTTAGAAGTTATCTCTTAAGAGCACTCACTATCTGTTCATTAGCTACTACAGCAGGGGAGTTCTCGAGATCCACCTGAGCTCAAACTCCCCTCTCGCCTTGCAAATGGGAGGGAGCCCCAGGCTCGAGGATCTTATCAGCTCAAGGCTCTCTCACAGGACAGCATGCCGAACAAGCTTTATAATCAATCATCAGCTAAGTGTGAACTCTTGAAATAGTGGTTAGCACTGTGGCCTCACAGCAAGAAGGTCGCAGCTTCGAGTTCCAGCTGGGTCAGTTGGCATTTCTGTGTGGAGTTTGCATGTTCTCCCTGTGTTGGGGTGGGTTTCCTCCAGGTGCTTCGGTTTCCCCCACAGTCCAAACACATGCGCTATAGGGGAATTGATGAACTAAATGGACCGTAGTGTGTGTGTGTGTGTGAATGAGAGTGTATGGGTGTTGCCCAGTACTGGGTTGCAGCTAGAAGGGCATCCACTGCGTAAAACATATGCTGGAATAGTTGGCGGTTCATTACGCTGTGGCGACCCCTGAAATAGAGAATAAGCTGAAGGAAAATGAATCAAAAGTGAGAATAAAGACATTCGTAACCTTATAAAAGATCATTAAAATTCATCAAAGAGTCCTGAAAAAAAATAGTCAAATCCAGAGCAGTGATAACAACTTAAAGTGCTCCTTTATTTAATCTTTTCCAAAGCTCTATCATTTATTCTCTTTGAATGAATTGACAGAGCTGATTTTTTACAGTAGCTCATCCCTTCAGTCCATGTCTTTTCCTGGGCGTCTATAATGAACACGCCGCGATGTCTGTCACTCCGTCTGCCCGTCTTTGACAATCCGCCAGACGCTTTGGCAGAAAACCCATCCGCCTTTTCAGCGCTCCACAAGTCGTAATATCAGCAGATGGTGCAATATAAGACATGTTTCATTTTCTTTCCAAGCAGCCTCATCATGTAAATGACCCGTGCTGTGTGAAGAGATTTTTTTTTTTTGAGCACCAGGAAGACAAATTAACACAGATGAGGAGACTTGTGTGAGTTGAAATGCATGTTATGATTATTTTTTGTCTATTAATATTAGTCAGATCTGGTCTCTATGGAGTACAACGGCCTCATTATTGGCTAATTGCTGCTTAAAAAGCACACGGTTTGCATTTGAATAGGAGCGCATTTTGCGATGGCGCAACCTGGGAGCGTTCAACAAGTTTCTTTTTTTTTCCCCCACAAAGCGCCACCTGAAATATTAATTAGGCACAAACAATTACCTCTCGCTACAGCGCTTATTAGAAGATTAGATCTCAATAGAGTTCGGCGCATGCATAATGCTGCAACATGTGTTTATACTGCGCTCGGATAAAGAGGCTAAAATTAAGCAAATTATACATGCAAATAATTCAGTGCAAATCACAGACTTCACCAAATTCATGCAGTCCTATTTTTGGCTCTCGGAAAATAGATTTGCGAGTTTACTTTCTTAATTTAAACTTCATCACACATCAGGAAAAATATATTGTGAAAAGTTAATTCAGTTAAAAAAAAAATATATATATATATATATATAAATATATAAAAATATATATATATATAAATATATATATACATATAAAATAAAGTTTAGAAATGTGTTGAAAAAATCTGCTCTCCATTAAACAGAAATTGGTGAAAAAATTTAACAGGGGGGCTAATAATTCAGGGGGGCTAATAATTCTGACTTCAATTGTGTGTGTATATATCTATATATACCCCCTGTTTATTTTTTCCCCAATTTTTGTTTAATGGAGAGCAGATTTGTGCAACACATTTCTAAACAAAATAGTTTTAAAAACTCATCTCTAATAACTCATTTATTTTATCTTTGCCATGATGACAGTAAATAATATTTGACTAGATATTTATCAAGACACTTCTCTACAGCTTAAAGTGACATGTAAGGCTTAACTAGGTTCATTGGGTTAACTAGGCAGGTTTTGGTACATAGGCAAGTTATTGTATAATGATGGTTTGTTCTGTAGACTATCGGGAAAAAAATATAAAGGGGCTATTAATATTGACCCTAAAATGGTTTTTAAAAAATTAAAAACTGCTTTTATTCTAGCTGAAATAAAACAAATAAGACTTTCTCCAGAAGAAAAAATATTATCAGACATACTGTGAAAAAATTCTGTGCTCTGTTAACCATCATTTGGGAAATATTTAAAAAAGAAGAAAGAAGTCAAAGGGGGGCTAATAATTCTGACTTCAACTGTATATACTGTATATATATATATATATTTAAAGAGGACCTGTTATGCCCTTTTTTATACAATATGTTAAACAAGTCTCTGATGTCCCCAGAGTGTGTATGTAATGTTTCAGCTCAAAATACTACACAAACAATAACTCTTTGAAGCTGCCCCTTTTAGATCCCCTTCGATCCAAACTGTGCCGTTTTGGTGACTGTCGCTTTAAATTCAAATGAGATTATTTTGAAAAGAGGGTGGAGTTAAAAAAAAAAAATGCCTATATATTAGTATAGCAGTAGATAAAAAAAAATGGCTGCTTCACACTCAGGGCTGCTGTTTATGCGACTGAGGGAGAGATGGTCACTAATGGGTGGGGCTTTCCCCCTCTGATGACACGTACAAAGGGAGAATGTCAATCAAAGTGTTTCTGCAGACTGATTTTATCAAGTGTTGCAGGGATGGGTTGCGGCTGGCAGGGCATCCACTGCGTAAAACATGTGCTGGATAAGTTGGCAGTTCATTCCGCTGTGGCGGCCCCAGATTAATAAAGGGTCTTAGCCAAAAAGCAAATGAATGAATGAATATTTTTTTTTTCTTTTGCATAACAGGTCCCCATTTATGTCAAGATTGGTCAGATAATCCAGTCTATTGTGAATAAATAATGTAAATAAAAACTAAGGATCATCCTGGATCTGTTTCTTCACTCTTCTTTATTTGATTTTTATGTATTATAGAAGTATCGAATCGGGTTCTGGTATCGGTAAATACTCAAAAACGAACTTGGACTCGAGGGCAAAATAACCTGAACAGGACCATTAATGTCAAATAATGGAACACATTTAAATACACTTACACAGTAGAAATAACTCTTACAGGTTATATTTTATTCTCTGAATAGAAATTGCATGCTTTATACATTTATACAAAACATTTCTTTAAGTATTTGCTGTTTTAAATAGCATTATTAAAATCGTTGAATTATGTCATTATATTATTTTTTACTTGCTGCATTTTGATTGGACTTCTTTCATTCATTCATTTTCTTTTTGGCTTAGTCCCTTTATTAATCCGGGGTCGCCACAGCGGAACGAACCGCCAACATATCAAGCACGTTTTTACGCAGCTTTCCTGGACTTTTATATTATAGTATGAATTCATGTAAGTTTTTTTATTTAAGTTTTTCTTGCAATTAAACTGAACATGTTCAGTCTTTTAGTATTAATTTTACATTACAATAATAATATAAGTTTGGAATTGGCTTTTTCCCTTTCTGAAAGAAGCATTTGGTTTATTAATATAATGAATAATAGCAATAATTTTATGACATAATAATACTATTTAAAATAGCTGTCTTCTGTTGTAACATATTGTGTGCAATTTATTTTTGTGATTCAAAGCTAATATATACAGTTGAAGTCAGAATTATTCGCCCCCCTTTGAATTTTTTTTCCTTTTTTAAATATTTTCCAAATTATGTTTAACAGAGGAAGGACATTTTCACAGTAAGTCTGATAATATTTTTTCTTCTGGAGAAAGTCTTATTTGTTTTATTTCGGCTAGAATAAAAGCAGTTTTTATTTTTTTATAAATCATTTTGAGGAAAAAATTATTAGCCCCTTTAAGCTATATATTTTTTTCGATATTCTACAGAACAAACCATCATTATACAATAACTTGCCTAATTACCCTAACCTGCCTAGTTAACCTAATTAACCTAGTTAAGCCTTTAAATGTCACTTTAAGCTGTATAGAAGTGTCTTGAAAAATATCTAGTACAATATTATTTACTGTCATCATGACAAAGATAAAATAAATCAGTTATTAGAGATGAGTTATTAAAACTATTATGATTAGAAATGTGTTAAAGAAAACTTCTCTGTGTTAAACAGAAATTGGGAAAAAAACAAACAGGGGGGCTAATAATTCTGACTACAACTGTATATATATATTTATTAATTTCACTATTGTTTTACTGTATATTTGATCAAATGAATGCAGCCCTGTTGAGCAGAATACACTTCTTTCCAATACATGTGGATGGTATAGCGCAATTATTAGTATGTCAACAACTGAAAGAAAACAGGTTGTGTTTTTTCTGACATAGGTAAAGTGTTTCTGATTTGCTGGAGTTAACTTTAACACATTTATTAGCTGCCTTGCAAGCATGACATTTCCTTTAAGAAATGCCAGTATAGTTGTAATGTTTTGCACCTTTACAACCAAGGTGATTTTCACACTAAAGGTGAAAGTGCAGATTGCAGCCTGGCATTATTCCGTGTTGTACAACACATACGGCGCTGCAAAAACGCTGACTTTCTGATACACGTAGTGCAAGTGAATATTGCAAATGAAGTGATTCTGCACACAATATAAAGCTGCAGGGCTTGTGAATGTGAGCTGCTGATCCTGCTGGAGTCACTCTGATGGGGTCATGCTTGAGTCAACAACAACACTCGCTCATGCGGACAGACATCATTTGGCTTTAAAGAGACCCTATTATGATATTTCAAAGGTTCATAATTTAGTATCAGAGGTCTTATATAATGAGTTTGCATTCATCCAAGGTCAAAAAGTGTGTTTGTTTTCTTATAATACACATGCAGCATCAGCTGTTTTCTTACAGTGTCTGAAACAGTTGGTTCAAGAATCCACTCTTTCTAAATAAGCCTCAGCTTCTCTGTTGTGAGTGGTCTGATAGCCCTACTGTGTTCTGATTAGGCTGATAGCCATTCTCTGCTTTGACTGGTCAAAAGGCCAAGTCTTTTGCGATCGGTCATATAGTCTACCCTATTGTAATTGGTCAGATGACCTTTCTCTGCTCTGATTAGTCAGATGGCCCTACTATGCTCTGGTTGGTCAGATGGTCCTTCTCTACTCTGATTGGTTAGATGATCATACTCATCTCTGATTGGTCAATTGTCCCAGTCTTTTGTGATTGGTCATATAGACCAGTCTGTTGTCATTGGTTATATGGTCATACTCTGCTCTGATTGGTCAGATGACCCTACTCTGCTCTGATTGATCAGATGACCCTACTCTGCTCTGATTGATCAGATGGCCAGACTCTCCTCTGATTGGTCAAATGGCCCAGTCTTTTGCAACTGGTAATGTAATCCAGTCTATTGTAATTGGTCAGATGACCGTACTCTGCTGTGATTGGTCAGATGGCCATACTCTACTTTGATTGGTCAAATGGTCTATTCTTTTGCGATTGGTCTTATAGGCCAGTCTGCTGTCAATGGTCCTACTCTGCTCTGATTGGTCAGATGCCCCTACTCTGCTCTGATTGGTCAGATGACCCTACTATGCTCTGCCTTATCAAATGTTCCTACTCTGCTCTGATTGGTCAGATGACCCTACTATGCTCTGCCTTATCAAATGCCCTTACTCTGCTCTGATTGGTCAGATGGCCCTACTATGCTCTGATTAGTCAGATGCCCCTACTCTGCTTTGATTGGTCAGATGGCCTTACTATGCTCTGATTAGTCAGATGCCCCTACTCTGCTTTGATTGGTCAGATGGCCTTACTATGCTCTGATTAGTCAGATGGCCAAACTCTACTCTGATTGGTCAAATGGCCCAGTCTTGTGCAATTGGTCATGTAATCCAGTCTACTTAAATTGGTCAGATGGCCCTTCTCTACGATGTTTCGTCAAATCGCCCAGTCTTTTGTGATTGGTCATATAATCCAGTCTAATGTGATTAGTCAGATGGCCCTACTGTACTCTGATTAATCAGATGCCTCTACTATGCTCTGATTGGTCAGATGGCCATACTCTACTCTGATTGGTCAAATGGTCTATTCTTTTGCGATTGGTCTTATAGGCCAGTCTACTGTCATTGGTTAAATGGGCCAGTCTTTTGTGATTGGTCATATAATCCAGTCTACTGTGATTGGTCCTACTCTGCTCTGATTGGTCAGATGGCCCTATTATGCTCTGATTAATCAGATGTCCATACTCTGCTCTGATTGGTCAGATGACCTTACTATGCTCTGATTGGTCAGATTATCACACTCCCATCTGATTGATCAAATGGCCCAGGCTTTTGCAATTGGCCATGTAGTCCAGTCTATTGTAATTGGTCAGATGACCCTACCCTGCTTTGATTGGTCAGATGGCGCTACTCTGCTCTGATTGGTCCAGTGGCCCAGTCTTTAGCAATATGTCAAAGAGTCCAGTCTATTGTAATTGATCAGATGACCCAACTCTGCTTTGATTGATCAGATGCCCTTACTCTGCTCTAATTGGTAAGATGGCCATATTCTTGTCTGATTGGTCAAATTGCCCAGTTTTATGTGATTGGATATATAATCCGGTCTATTGTGATTGGTCAGATGGCCATACTCTACTCTGATTGGTTGAATGGTCTATTCTTTTGCGATTGGTCTTATAGGCCAGTTTACTGTTATCGGTTAAATGGGCCAGTCTTTTGTGATTGGTCATGTAATCGAGTCTACTGTGATTGGTCCTACTCTGCCCTGATTGGTCAGTTTGCCCTACTATGCTCCGATTAATCAGATGCCCCTACTCTGCTTTGATTAGTCAGATGACCCTACTATGCTCTGATTGGTCAGATTAAAATACTCTGCTCTGATTGGTCAGATGGCCACACTCCCATCTGATTGATCATATGGCCCAGGCTTTTGCAATTGGCCATGTAGTCCAGTCTATTGTAATTGGGTCAGATAACCCTACCCTGCTTTGATTGGTCAGATGGCCCTACTCTGCTTTGATTGGTCCAGAGTCCCAGTCTTTTGTGATTGGTCATATAGTCCAGTCTGTTGTAATTGATCAGATGACCCTATTCTGCTTTGATTGGTCAGATGGCCCTATGATACTCTGATTAATCAGATGCCGCTACTCTGCACTAATTGGTTAGATGGCCATACTCTTCTCTGATTGGTCAAATGGCCTAGTCTTTTGTGATTGGTCATATAATCCAGTCTAATGTGATTGGTCGGATGGGCCTACTCTGCTCTGATTGGTCAGATGGCCCTACTATACTCTGATTAATCAGATGCCTCTACTATGCTCTGATTGGTCAGATGGCCTCTGATTGGTCAGATGGCACAGTCTTGTGCAATTGGTCATATAATCCATTCTTTTTTGATTGGTCAGATGGCCCTTCTCTACTCTGATTGGTCAAATGGCCCAGTATTTTGCGATTGGTCAGATAGTTTAGTCTACTGTGATTGGTCAGATGGCCTTACTCTTCTATGATTAGTCAGATGGCCCAGTCTGTTGTGAGTGGTCATGTAGGGTCAATTGACCAATCAAAGCAAAGTAGGCTCTCGGAAAGGTGGGTTTATTTAAAGAAATCGGGTTCTTGAGACAGCTATTTTAGTCACTGTGAGAAAAGCGTTAAAGCTATAATGACTTTAGACCAGTGTTTCTCAACTGGTGGGTCGCGACCCAAAAGTGGGTCGCGAGAACATTTTCAGTGGGTCGCGGAGTGTGTGGTCAAAAAAACAACAAAAGTTTCATTTTTTAACTTATTTTGCTTGTACCGGACTTTTATTTTGAAATGCGCGCGCGACAACCGTACCGACTACTTCCCGATAAACATTATGATGATCCGTGGATGAGCAATCCCTTTGGAATCGACGTGGAAAGAAAGCGTCACGTTGCCGAGCAACAAAGAGAATCAGCTTGTGGAGCCGTTTTGGTGCCGCAAAGTGCTTTCTGAGTATTCGTCCCTTGCCATTCGTGCGATCAAATCCATCCTACCATTCAGCACTACGTATTTGTGTGAAAGTGGCTTCTCTTCCTTGGTGCAGCTTAAGTCAAAGCAAAGGAACAGGTTGGACATAGAGCACGATCTTCGGGTCTACCATCACCCCAGACTTTGAAACTCTTATCATAAGTAAAGCACATACTCAGTTATCTCATTAGCTTCCCAAATTACTGTTAAGTGAAACAGATGTTTGTAATTGCTGTCATATTAGATGTAAAAATGGTTACGATTGTTTTAATAATTTTACTGTAATTTGCTGATTTGTTCTGTTTAACAGGATCAGTGTTAATGTTTTATTAACAGTTCAGTTTAGTTCATGGTAACTGAACCTTTTCTTACCCTTACTTTGTAATATTTCTATAATTTGATACATTTTGTTAAATGACAGCAATAAAATATTGTTTATTTGTAAATATTGGTGACTTGTGATTTATCTGTCACTATTTGTGTATGTTAACAAATAAATACAAATTAATTATAATTCCAAAAATTATATTATAGTTCCTAAAAGTTTGGGTCGCGGCTTGATGACCATGTAAAAATGTGGGTCCCATGGCCAAACCAGTTGAGAACCACTGCTTTAGACCGTTTATAATCACTTCTGTCTTATAGGGGACAAATATTTACCTGCACTTTGATATGCGAAACTTTGCTGAGCTTTTACATTCAGAAACTGCCAACTACACACTGTATCAAAAAAAGTCACATTACACCCACACACACAGCTCCTCATTTCGAGTCACATGAAGTGTGTGAATAAATGATGATTTTTGTTTAATTTATGAGGTATTTGAAAATGAATGCATTTGCGCTTCTGTGTCGCGCAGTTTGTAATCAAATATAGATTATATCAAATCATAGATTCTGAAAAAGTTGCTGGACTCCAGCTGTGAAGGTTTAATGAAGTTTTCCCTGCACATATGTCTGTGTTTTTTGCTTTCCAGATATTTCCCAGAAGTGGTAAAAGACGGTCTTACAAACCAGCTGAATAACCCAGAGGTGGAGGTGGACATCACAAGACCAGACACTTTCATCCGACAGCAGATCATGACCCTCAGAGTAATGACCAACAAGCTGAGAAACGCATACAACGGCAAAGACGTCTACTTTCAAGACTCCAGTAAGACTCTTCACAAGAAAATCTCTGTTTCAGTCAGTAAAATGATAGATGTACTGGATAAATGAAGATAATTGATGCTATTATTTTATTTTATTTTATTTTATTTTATTTTATGTTTTGTCTTGTCTTGCTCTGTTTTGTCTTGTCTTGTCTTGTCTTGTTTTGTTTTATATAAGGCCCTCTGTTTTAGTAAATAAAATGATAGATGCAATTGATAAACAAGGATGAGTAATACTAGTTTTAATTTAATTTAATTTAATTTAATTTAATTTAATTTTATTTTATTTTGTTTTGTTTTGTTTTGTTTTATTTTATTTTATTTTATTTTATTTTATTTTATTTTATTTTATGTTTTGTCTTGTCTTGTCTTGTCTTGTTTTGTTTTATATAAGGCCCTCTGTTTTAGTCAATAAAATGATAGATGCAATTGATAAACAAGGATGATTAATACTTATTTTATTTTAGTTTAGTTTAGTTTAGTTTAGTTTAGTTTAGTTTAGTTTATTTTATTTTATTTTAGTTTGAACCCCTTTCACAAGAAAAATCTCTGTTTAAGTCAGTAAAATGATAGATGCAATGGATAAACAAGGATGACTGATGACTGATACTAGCCTATTATTTGTGCTGAAAATATTCAGAGCAAAACATAGTGACAATCATGTATTTTTCCACAGTTTAAAGATGACACCTACTAAAATTAATTTAACAATAGTTTATGTATGTTAATTATGTTTGTAAAATAATTGACAAAGAATCATATTAAAAGACTACATTAAAGGATCACAGTTTGGCCACAAAATACTTAAATTAATAAAATAAATAAATATTTAATATAAAATAAGGCCCTTTCACAAGACAATCTCTGTTTCAGTCACTAAAATGATAGATCCAATGGATAATTGAGTATGTGAGCAAAATATTTAAAGCAAAAATGATGCATTTTACCATGATTTAAAGATGACATCTACATTTCCTCCGGGTGCTCCGGTTTCCCCCACAGTCTAAAGACATGCAGTACAGGTGAATTGGGTAGGCTAAATTGTCCATAGTGTAAGAGTGTGAATGAGTGTGTGTGGATGTTTCCCAGAGATGGGTTGCGGCTGGAAGGGCATCCGCTGCGTAAAACATGTGCTGGATAAGTTGGCGGTTCATTGCGCTGTGGTGACCCCGGATTAATAAAGGGATTAAGCCAAAAAGAAAATGAATGAATGAATGAAAAATAAAATAAAATGAAACAAAATGCAATAAAATAAAATAAAATGCAATAAAAAGCATTAAAATAAAATGCAATAAAATATCAAATAAAATGCAATAAAATAAAAAATAAAATGCAATAAAATAAAAAATAAAATGCAATAAAATAAAAAATAAAATGCAATAAAATAAAAAAATAGTAAAATAAAAATTGCAATAAAATGAAATAAAATAAAATGCAATAAAAAGCAATGCATAAAAAAAAATACAATAAAAAAAATAAATCAAATTAAAAAAATTAAAAAATAAAATATTGTGACGTGGTGGCGCAGTAGGTAGTGCTGTCGCCTCACAGCAAGAAGGTCGCTGGTTCGAGCCTCAGCTGGGTCAGTTGGCGTTTCTGTGTGGAGTTTGCATGTTCTCCCTGCGTTCGTGTGGGTTTCCTCCGGGTGCTCCGGTTTCCCCCACAGTCCAAAGACATGCAGTACAGGTGAATTGGGTAGGCTAAATTGTCCGTAGTGTATGAGTGTGAATGAGTGTGTGTGGATGTTTCCCAGAGATGGGTTGCGGCTGGAAGGGCATCCACTGCGTAAAACATGTGCTGGATAATTTGGCGGTTCATTGCGCTGTGGTGACCCCAGATTAATAAAGGGATTAAGCCAAAAAGAAAATGAATGAATGAATGAAAAATAAAATAACAAAATGCAATAAAATAAAATAAAATGCATTAAAAAGCATTAAAATAAAATGCAATAAAATATCAAATAAAATGCAATAAAATAAAAAAATAATAAAATAAAAATAAAATGCAATAAAATTAAATTAAATTAAATGGAATAAAATAAAATGCAATGAAATAAAATGCAATGCAATAAAATAAAATAACATAAATAAAATAAAAAATAAAATAGATAAAATAAAAAATAAAATAAAATAAATATTTAAAAAATTATAAATAAAAAACATTCATCAATAGATCTTTACCCTGCCATCATAAAGTCAAATATTGACATGTAGATTTACTATGCATCCTTGCAAACATTCTCAGCACATTTATTTTGTTTTATTTACATCACAATATTGTGGTCAGGGCCGAATTAACCAATGGGCATTATGGGCACATGCCCAGGGGCCCGTGCGAACTTGGGGCCCCTGCGAGGGGGGTAAAATGGCGATTTTGGAGTGACTATTTAGGCAAAGAGCAAATAGCGCACCTCGTTGGAATGAACTAGATGAGTGTTCACACACATCACTGTTTGATTGACAGAGACAACATAAGTAATGAGTGCAGCAGATATCAGCGTCAGTGGTGCAGCTCGTAAAGCGCATGGCAACATGTTTTGACGCGATCCACCATGAACCTGGTTAGAATCCAGCATCTGATGAACTCATTCTTCTTTTTTCCCCCCACTACATATTAGATTTTGCCTACTCTTCATCACGAGGAAGACAAGTAGGAATCATTAATAAGTATGTGTATTATGGAGGACTTATTTTTTAATTCAACTATAGGGGTGCGGCCAGGTAGGGGGGCCTACAAGACATTGTGCCCAGGGGCCTCTGAATTCTTAATCCGGGCCTGATTGTGGTGTTCAAACTCAAACATAAAAAGGCCATGGAGTTGAGTTGCTCTTAATGCTCCGCTCGTCTTCTCAAGGAGACACTTTAGAGTTTTAAGACATGCACTATATGTTCTGTTATTGACACTTTTTTCCAGTTTCGACCTACTTTAGATCTGACTTTCGTAAAGGAATAATGCATAGATGAAAATAGATTCAATTGCACAGATAAAAATAAGCCCAGACTGGCATACGCATTTCCAGCTCTTTCTAATGCAGCTCTCTGGCGTGTGTTATTCTGTAAGGAGGCCATGCAGACGTCCCTCATTCAGCTCCATTAATCTGAAAACATCACACACACAGTCTAGACTAGAGACCCGCTACTGTCAGACACACAGACACACACAGCAACAGGAGACTGAATTATGATAATGGGGCATCACTGGATGATATTGTCTGATTTTAGAAAAGATTGGGTTATTTTTAGATGATCTGAATTATTATAGCTATAATCCTTTACAGATGTGCAATTTTAGGTAAATTATATTTAGTAAATGAGGAATATGATAGCTGCGATATAAATAAACAGTATTTTTTTACTTTTTAATACCTCGATCAAGCTTTAATATAGAATACACACAGTTAAAGTCAAAACTATTAGCCCTCGTGAAATTTATTATTCTTTTTCAAATATTTCCCAAATGATGTTTGTCAGATCACAGTATGATGATCATAAAATGATGTTTATCATTTTCACAGCATTTCCTATAATATTTTTGGCTTCTGGGGATAGTCTTTATATATATATATAACAGGGATCGAAATTGCGACCGTTTTGGTCGCATATGCGCCCGAAATTTAATCTGTGCGACCTCATAATATATTTGGGAGCATTTGTGCGACTGCATATAATGGTTGTAGTGCGACTTGTTTCGATTATTTCTAAAAACGTGCCGAATCGGACTTCCCTGCCGCTATATTTGTTCATATCAGCTGTCAATCACTCAAGGCTTTCCGCTGTCAGATAACAGGGAGCATATAAGCGCCAGTCGAGATCAATCGAGAGTTTTCGGAGAAGGTGCCCGAATCTCGATGCGTTTCATTCACTGCGTGTTCAGCGCAAAAGTCCGCTAAATGTAACACTGTACACAACATCGCCAAAGAAGCTCGCTTTTACTAAGTTTAAACTGAATCTGCGGCTCATAACAAAGAACGGTATTGCGCCGGTGGCCATCACGAGAATCCTGTTCTGCCCCGCTCATATATTGGGTCGGCTGACTCTCCTGCTTTTTTCCACAAAAACAGAAAAATCAAAATCAGCACATAACGAGACCGAGCATTTAAAATGACACAAACCCAAACCAAAACTTTTAAAGAGTGGTGGAAGTGAGACTTTTCTTACTTTCTTTGGTCCATTCTTTCTTGAGATGTAGATTATTTTTCTATTTACTGATGACTGCTTTGCAGCTTTCAGCATTGGATTAAATGATTTATTCTAATAATCTTACGTTTGTTTTGTAGCAGAAATATTATTTATTAAATTGACATGCATATAAAAACAATAGTGCAAAATAAATATTTCTTACTGCAATGCTTCATTTTTGTTTGATGCAAACCATAAATTTATTTTTCATAAAGTAACAGCAGGACCTTTTACAGTACATGACTCGCATTCAAGCACATTCAAGGGCAGCATGATAATGAGAAATGTAATTCATTGTTAGAATTATTGTTATAATCGTCATCATTAATATTTTATAATTATTAGACATTCATTTTGGAATTATTGCAGATATCAATAAGTCATCACAGCATTAGTTAGTTGTTTCTGGTTATTGTTAGTCCTGATTGATGTTGTTTTCAAATACAATAAGTCCCTTAATATACAATTTGCAGTGGTGCTTATTTTTGGTGGTGCTCAATCATTTTTGGTGGGTGCTCCTACATTTTTTCTGGTGCTCCTAAATTTTTGAAGTTGGGAGCACCGGTGCTACAAAGTAAAAAAGTTTATTTCGAGCCCTGTATATAGTTTATTATTATTAGCCACAATATTTTTTTTATATTATTTCCATATATTTTATGTTTAATGGTATTAGCCCCAATTATTTTTTCACTTGTCTACAGAACCATTAATGTCCAATAACTTGCCTAAAAGCCTTTAAATTACACCAAATACTAGTATCTTTTAAAATAACTAGTAAAATATTGTTATCCAATTATTAATGCCCTCTGATGTTCCAGGATCAACATGTTTAGATGTTAGTACAGGATGGCATCAAAGAAAAATCACACTCACCATCATGGAACAGGATCACTGGATGATATTGTCTGATTTCAGCAAAGATTGGTATTGTTTTAGATGTTCTGCATTATTATAGCTATAATCCTTTACAGATGTGCAATTTTAGGTTAAATTATGCTTAGTGTAGAGTTAAAAATAAGCTCTAATATGGAATACATACAGTTGAAGTCAAAATGTTTCACTCTCTTGTGATTTTTTTTTTTTTTTTTTCAAATATTTCCCAAGTGATGTTTATCAGACCTGGGCAAAGTCATAATTCTTTTAGTTTGGCTGGAGTAAAAGCATATTTTAAGCTTTTTTTTTTTTCCTCAATTTCTGTTTAACGAAGAGAAATTTTTTTCAACACATTTCTAAACATAATAGTTTTAATAACTCATTTCTAATAACTGATTTATTTTATCTTTGCCATGATGACAGTAAATAATATCTGACTAGATATTTTTCAAGACACTTCTATACAGCTTAAATTGACATTTAAAGGCTTAACTAGGTTAATTAGGTTAACTAGGCAGGTTAGGGTAATTAGGCAAGTTATTGTATAACGATGTAATGTAAAATGTAATGTAATGTGTATTTTTATATAGCGCATTTATTGTGTATGGCCATACACCCAAAGCGCTTCACAATCATGAGGGGGGTCTCTCCACACCACCACCAGTGTGTAGCATCCACTTGGATGATACGACGGCAGCCACAGGACAACGGCGCCAGTGCGCTCACCACACACCAGCTATTGGTGGAGTGAAGAGACAGTGATAGAGCCAATTCGGTGGATGGGGATGATTGGGAGGCCATGATGGGTACGGGCCGATTGAGGGACTTTGGCCGATGGTTTGTTCTGTAGATAGTCTGAAAAAATATAGCTTAAAGGGGCTAATAATTTTGACCTTAAATTTGTTTTTTTTTTTATTAAAAACTTCTTTTATTCTAGCCAAAATAAAACAAAAATACTTTCTTCAGAAGAAAAGATATTATCAGACATACTGTGGAAATTTCCTTGCTCTGTTAAACATCATTTGGGAAATATTTGAAAAAGAACAAAAAATTAAAGGGGGTGAATAATTCTGATTTCAACTTTAATTCTTGCTAAGTGACTAGTAAAAATATTATAACCCCACCCCAAAGGACTCCTGCCTTATATGACTGATGGCCCTGCCCTAAATGAGTGATTACCCCGCCTTAAATTACTTATAACTCCACCCTAAATGAGTGATTACGCCACCTTAAATTACTCATAACCCCGCCCTAAATGAGTGATAGCCCTGCCTTAAATTACTCATAACCCCGCCCTAAATGATTGATACCTCTGGTTTAAATTACCCCTAGCTCTGCCCTGAATGAGTGAAAGCCCCACCTTTAATTATTCATAACCCCGCCCTGATAACACTGCCCTAAATGACTAATAGCCCCATTCTAAAGGACTAGTAGTTCTGTCATAAATGACTGATAACTCCACCCTAAATTACTGATAACCCCACCCTAAAGGCATGCCATGTGACCAGAAGTGAAGAAAAGTCATTTTGCGGGGGCTATTAAAAAATAAGAGGAGTACATTTTTATTACACTGCGACTTTAATTTTGCTCAGTTTTTAAGTCCTGAATCAACAGTGTGTGTGTGCGTGTGTGTGTTTATGTGATATATCAGGACGCAAATCTATACAACTACATGGGCTTTACACAGGTATTACAAGAAGGTAAGTAATTATGAGGACATTTGCTTCTCAAAAAGCTTATAAATCACACAGAATAAGACTGCACACTGTTTCCTGGGAGGGTTGGGTTTAGGGGTAGGGCCATAGAAAATACAGTATAATTTGTACAGTATAAACACAATGGAACTAAGTAATTTTCCCACAATTCACAAAAACAAACCTGTGTGTGTTGATCAGGTGATGAGGAGAGCGGTTCGGGCAGTGGCAGTGGCTTCACCACAGAACCTGAAGTGATTCACACAGAACCGCCGATGCTGGAAGCCGACAAAAGTGACCCGCAGCCACCGACAGACGCTGGATCAGTGCAGCAGAAACCCTCAGTGACTGTACTGAGCATCCCTGCACTGCTGCTGCTGCTCTGCTGGAGATAATGGCAGATTCTCAGTGGCTCACGGCCACACGGACACACACAGACGCTGTTAGCCTTTCCGCAACCGGACTGAACCTTTTACACAAAAAAAAAAAAGATCAAGAAAAGCCCATAAAAAAAAAAAAGAGGAGAGCAAGAAAGTGTGAGCGCAAACATTTGCATCCTGCTTGTTCCAAAGAATGCTTGGTGCAATCGCTAATTTTGGCCAATCGCTCTCATTTATAAATCTTTTTTTGGGATGAACCGTGGCTTCCGTGTGAATGGGACCACTTTCGGGCAAAAAAAAAAACAAACAGTAGGGGAAAAATATGAAAATATATTTTTGTTTTCCTTTTATACTGAGACTACAGAACACGCTCTGGTGGTTTTGTTTGTGTTTTTTCTTACGTTTTACCCCCCCACCAGCTCCCGAATTCATCGTGCGATACAGTAAAAAAAAAAAACCTACAAAGAAAAAAAAATAACATTATAAATCTATATAAGTCAACTCGTTTATGTACCACTGTGAGAATGCATGGGGAGGTCATGAGTACGTGTTTTTAACTGTGACTTATTTGTTTTCCTCACACACTTCTGATGCTTTTATTCTTTGGTCGAGGTGATTTTTATTTTGCATTTTATAAGGTAAGCATTACGTCTCGTCCTGTTTTCCCCAAACGGTGATTCATTTGGAAGAAATGATCCATATTCTAATATATAAAGGTTTTAGTTATGAAATGTTTTCTTACAGAGAAAGATTTATTTATATTTCTAATATAATTATATATTTTGGCTTTAGCAGTTAGCAACTTTTATTCAGAAGCACATATGTAACAATATAGCTCTTTTTTTTTTGCCCTTTTCAGTGCAAACACTTAATTTATTTTACACATATAGTATATATATATAATCTGGATGGACCTGACTTTCCTCTGCAGTTTCCTTTTTACTTTTGTGCATTTTTCTGATTAGTTTAATATTAGAAACGTCAAACTCCAGTGTTAAACCCGTACTTATTCTCACTTATATACCCGTTATTGTAATCAGTTGTGTATGCACATCCCTAACTTATTATACATCTTCGTTTTATTTTGCTGTCTTTATATGTAATTCACCAGATCAGCCTTTATATGTGCAGATATTTAGAGAAATATTGAGTTGTGAATCGTTGGGCTGAGTTCATGAAACTAGCAGAATTCATTCGCATTCACACACTGAGTGAAACTATACACAAAACAATATTTATGTTCAGTAAACTTTAGTTGTTTACTGAACAGATTGTTGCTCTGCCATTAAAATATTTAAGTTATTATTTTGAAATAAACAACTCTGTTTAAATGTAATAACTTCATTAGTAACCCTATTATTGCACATTACTGTAAATTTAAAGACTTTAGTTGACAACAGAGTACACCTTATTATATTTTTTGCTATTTCCAGCCTGATCTCACGAGGAAACATAACTATTTTTTGTATTAATTCATGCAAGTTCAGTCGTACGAAAATGTACGATTTTAAAAAAAGAGGCGTGGCACCAAACCCCGCCCCTAAACCCAAACGTAATTTGGGCATAAGCAAATCATACTAAATTGTACAAATAATATCATATGAGTTTGTACGAATTAGCCACTTTATTATGTGTTATTATTGTGCGATTTTAAATAAAAAAAGTCACTTTTGCCCCCCACATGACTAAACTTAATTATTAAATCATCTTAATATGTTTTTAGAGTATTAGTTAAATCAAAATTAACCAAATAAAGTGTATTACCAGCTATTTTAGGTCCTACAACTGGTGATAAAAAGGGAAAATTCACATTTTAAACTGAGGTGCCAATATAGCTGAATGCCAATAATATCAGAATAATGTCATTTGGTGTTTGCAAATGTATACAGTTAAAGTCAGAATTATTAGCCCCCCTGAATTATTAGCCCCCCTGTTTATTTTTTCCCCAATTTCTGTTTAATGGAGGGAAGATATTTTCAACACATTTCTAATCATAATAGTTTTAATAACTCATTTCTAATAACTGATTTATTTTATCTTTGCCATGATGACAATATTTTACTAGATATTTTTCAAGACACTTCTATACAGCTTAAAGTGACATTTAAAGGCTTAACTATGTTATTTAGGTTAACTAGGCAGGTTAGGGTAATTAGGCAAGTTATTGTATAACGATGGTTTGTTTTGTAGACTATGGAGAAAAAACATTGCTTAAAGATGCTAATAATTTTGTCCTTAAAATGGCTTTTAAAAAATTAACAACTGTTTTTATTCTAGCCAAAATAAAACAAATAAGACTTTCTCAAGAAGAAAAAATCTTACCAGACATACTGTGAAAATTTCCGTGCTCTGTTCAATATCATTTGGGAAATATTAAAAAAAAGAAAAAAAAAATCAAATGGGGGCTTTATATAAACAAATAAATTTTATTTTTTTATTTTCCCTTTTTTGAAATATTAGGCAAATCACAATTAACAAAACAAAGTTTATTAGCATTTTTGGGATTAAAGGTCTATTATACAATTTCTGTTGAAGGTTTCATGAAGACATTATTCACACATTGACTAAAAACAGCACTAGAGTAAAAGATCAATCTTGGTATTTTTATTTAATTGAGAATGAATAGTGATTTGTTAAAATGAAGATAAAAGTAGATTTTCCACTTCAGCAGTTAATACAACACTGTCCAAATTGGAAAATCTATCATAACTATTTTCAGTATTACCATGTGTATAGTTACACCCTTATTAAATGCATTATATATCTGATTGTTCAAGATCATAGGAAAAGAGGTTTATGAATGCACTGTATGAAGTTCAAAACCTCAAGCAAGTGCAAAAAACCTTTTTTTTTTTAAATTAAGAGATTTAATTGGCAATTTGGCATTTCTATCACTCCTTAATCATGTTATATTTCAAAATACACATTAACATAAGGTGACAAAAAACACCCTCTAAAATCCAAATATTTGTGAACGCACAAAAATAATTCCAATACAGACAGAAATTGTGGGAAAAAATGAAGAGTTCAGATGCAAAAACGTTTTTCTTTTCTCAGCCTCTTTAGTTTATGTTGAGATATTTTACTTTAAAGGCCAGGAAAAGGACTTATTCTTTGCCATAAAAGTGATTTTACTGAACACACACAGGAGACTGATAAAAATACTCATTTTAGAGGAAACTTTCAGATGGCATTTAGAGGTTTTTGCATCTAAACTCTTCAAATATATATTGTCTATTGCTTTTGAGTCTTCTTTTTATGCTTTTACCTCTTATTGAATTTTTAACATAATATTATTATTAATAATAAGTTTATAATTGAATTAATAATATATATTTAAAATACATTTCTGTTTTTATGTTACGTTTAAAAGCTGATATCATTGATTCAATCATTTTCTTTTCGGCTTAATCCCTTTATTAATCAGGGGTCGCCAGAGCGGAATGAACCGCCAACTTATACAGCATATGTTTTACGCAGCGGATGCCCTTCCAGCCACAACCCATTTCTGGGAAACATCTATACATTCTCATTCACTCACATTCGCGCATGTCTTTGGACTTGTGGGGGAAACCAGAGCACCCGAAGGAAACCCACGCGTGCACAGGGAGAACATGCAAACTCCACACAGAAATGCCAACTGGCCCACCTTGGGCTCGAACCAGCGACCTTCTTGCTGTGAGGCGATAATTAAGAAAATATTGTCCATTGCTTTTGAGTATAGCTCTACCAACTTATTGAAAATTGTAATAATAATAATAACGATGATAATAAAAACAGTTAAATAAATTGAGTTGATATAAATTAGAAAGTTCAAAGTTCAGATTTTATTTATAAATTGTTTTTGTTAAATTTTTGACATTTTTTTTTATTATTTATCTACAAATATTAGAGAAATAATCTTCAATTTACTCAACATCCCATAAAAGATGTCCTCTGTCATGTTTCATGAATGAAGCTCAATGAGTCTGTGTGTCACTATGAATGTTACAAGGGCACTTTCCTGCTTCTGCTCGTCTCTGTATTTCTGAATGTTCCCAATGCAGCAAACACACACACACACACAGACACCGAACATCGAAAAAAATCTGGCAGAATTATCAGTGTAACAGCTCAGACCTCCCGTTATGAATGCTGGCATGTGTTAATGTCTGGTTTTACGACAGCCTCTCCAAAACAACTGCTGGTTTCTAGAAGGAGTGTGTGTATGAAGAAGCTGTGCATTCTTCAGTGCTTTATGTTCAAAGCCGTTCCGCTAAAACACTTTTCATCACTGAAACGCGCAGATGTGTGTGAAGGTTTCAGTGCAGACACACGAGCAGCTTTGAAAATGAAGTGTGGAGGAAAGAGAAAGTGATGCTGCGTTTGAAGGCAGGACGGGTAGCTGACGATGACGGGGTTTTTTATTGCTCATGCCTGGGTACTTTTTTCCTGGGAAGGCTCAAGAAAAGCACCTCGTGGGTTTTGGAAATGAGAAATTCAGTGAGCTGAGAGAGAGAGAGAGAGAGAGAGAGAGGGAGGGTGTATTGAGGAAAGGTCAAACACACGGCTGCGTCTTAAAGTCAACTTGAAGATTTTGAACTTTTTATTTTCAGGTTTTTGTTTCTAGCCCTTGTGCTGTGCTGAAAATCAGTCAGAAAAAAATGCCCGACGTTTTGAAGTCTGTTAATCTGTGGTTTTGCAGTATCATAGCTACATCTGGGATTAATTTTTTGTTTGTTTGTTTCAGTTGTCAGTTTCACGCTCAGGCACGCTTTGCACTCACACAACAAGCGTACCGCACCAAAGCCCAACCGAACCGCTCTCTCACACACCTCTTCCAAACGGGCCATAGTCGGCCAACTGAACCGTGTCTGAGCCCGATTCAGAGAACTCACACTTGTCAAACAAACCAAGAAACCAGATAGCATAGTGATGGTGCACACTTTCAGAGGTCGCCACAGCGGAATGAACCGCCAACTTTTTATTTTCAGATTTTTGTTTCTAGCCCTTGTGCTATGCTGAAAATCAGTCAGAAAAATATGCCCGACATTTTGAAGTCTCATAGCTACATCTGGGATAATTTTTTGTTTGTTTTTTTTTTTTTGTGATTTTTCCTTGATGGTGGTGGTGGGGGGTACTTTCAAATAATTTGTACAGTATTTACATAAAAATTAGGATGGGAAAAAGCTTGCTAATCTCTCATTATGCAGTTTCGTGGCCAAATCGGATGCATCTTTCATTTTGTCAACAATGTTTTTTTGTTTGTTTGTTTTGTTTTGGGGCTGCACGGTGACGCAGTGGGTAGCACGTTCGCCTCGCAGCAAGGTCTTGCTGGTTCGAGCCTCGGCTGAGTCAGTTGGCGTTTTTGTGTGGAGTTTGCATGTTCTCCTCATGTTCGCGTGGGTTTTTTTTGCGGTATCATGGCTACATCTGTGATGCATTTTTTGTTTGTTTATTTTTTTGTGTTTTTTTTTGTTTTGTTTTTTGGTGGTGGTGGTTTTTTTTTGGGGGGGGGGGGGGGGGGTACTTTCAAATATTCATTAATTCGTTTATTACCCAGTTTTTTTTCAACCTTGTTTGTTTGTTTTGTTTTGGGGTGAAAAGAAAAGCATCATCAACGAAAAAAAATCATTTAGAATAATTTGTGCAATATTTACTTAAAAATTGAGATAAAAAAAGGATTGTTAATCTCTAATTATGCAGTGTTATAGACAAAGTCTTGTATGTATTTTTATTTTATTTTATCAACACATTTATTTTATTTTCATTCATTCATTCATTCATTTTCTTTTCGGCTTAGTCCGTTTATTAATCAGATCATCACATGAACACGCAAACTCGACACAGATATTCCAACTGACCCAGCCGAGGCTCAAACCAGCGACCTTCTTGCTGTGAGGTGATAGCACTACCTACAGCTCCACCCTTTTTTATTTTATTTTATTTTATTTTATTTTATTTTATTTTATTTTATTTATTTTATTTTGAAAAATATCATGTAGAATAATTTGTGCTTATATTTGCTTAAAAATTAAGATGGTAATAACTGCTGGTTAGTCTCTTATTATGCGATTTCATGGTCAATTCTTGAAAGTAATTTTGATTTTATTTTATCAACCTTTTTTTTTTTAAACCCTTTTCTTTCTTTGTTTTGTTCTGGAGTAAAAAGAAAACATTTTAGAATAATTTGTGCACTATTTACTTAAACATGAAGATGAAAAAACAAACTGTCGTTATGCAGTTTCATGGCCAAGTTGTGGATGTATTTTCTATTTTATTTTATCAACCATATTTTTCTTTTTTTTTTCTTTTTTTTTTTTTTTTTGGTGTGGAAAGAAAAGTATTATTTGGAACAATTTGCACAATATTTACTAACAAATCAAATAATCTCTCATTATGCAGTTTCATGGCCAAGTCTTGCATGTACTTTTTATTTATTCTTATTTTTTTTACAATTTAAAATTGCCTTTGTGAATTTAATTTGAAAAGAACAACATTGGATGTCTCATCACTAACTCGTCTTCATTCTAAAGTAAATATTGCCAAAATTATCTTGGTCTTTTTATTTTATTTCTTGTCATGTTTTTTTTTTAAACCTAATTATTGTAGGCCTCTTTTTTGTGTGCAAAAAGATTAAATAAAATATATATTTTCACCCATTTTTAGTTAAAATGAAGATGCGTTAAAGATGAGACATACGATTTAGTTTTCTACGATAAATTAAATTCACAAAATCTTTTTTTTTTTTTCATAAAAAACATCAATTGTACATTTTAATGTCTATAAATAACTTTTAGAGGGAAAAAATCCAAGTAAAAGGCAAAATTAAACCGACAATTGATGAAAGAAAATGTTGATAAAAGATTGAATCCCATTATTTGGCAATGTTATGTTTATTTTTGGGTGGCAAAAATTATTTCCCAGAACTAGATTGCAGCTGGAAGGGCATCTACTGCATAAAACATACTGGATAAGTTGGCGGTTCATTCCGCTGTGACAACCCCTGATAAATGAGGGAGCAAGCTAAAGGAAAATGAATGAATGAATGATTATTTTTATTATTATTTATTTTTTATTTTCACCCAAAGTTTTTTCTTAGTCATAAGTCATATTTATAGTCATACATATTATTATATTTATTATAGAAATATTATAGTATTATAATTATTTGATTTCATTTGTTTTTTAGCCAGTTGTTTATTTTAGTTAAGTAAAATGTTATTATTTTAATTTTTTCTGCAAAGTTTAATCTCACTAGTGCAGTGTTTCCCAACCCTGTTCCTAAAGGCACACCGTGCACATGTTCACCCTCTCCCTAATCAAACACACCTGAATCAACTCATTAGAACATCAGAAGAGACTCCAAAACCTGAAATGAATGGGTCAGATGAGGGAGACATCCAAAATATGTACTGTTGGTGTGCCTCCAGGAACAGGTTTGGGAAACAATGCACTAACACACATTGCTATTTTGGACAAAAAGAAAATCCAGTTCGGACTGACTTGAACACAGCACGAGGGCTACAACAAACACTTTGTTTTCCTCATTAAAATGAACCATTAGATAAATAATGCACAGAAAATGCAGATGGAAAGGATCTCAGATTAAACACTCTTCATATGTCAACTCAATTTTGCTGAAGATGGAACAACGTTTGTTATAAATGACAAAGCAGCACGCAAAAAAACAAAAAAATCACCTTTATTTTGAATTGCTCTTGTCAGAATCTGAAGACGGTGTTGTTGGAGCATGTCGTAAAACTTTTCCTACTAGCTTGCGTGTTTCTACCTGTGGTCTGAATGTATTTGGCTTTTTCTCTTTTTGTGCGGCGATGAAATCGATTCAGAACGGTGTCAGCAGTTTTTATTGGTCTTGGAGGATGCGAAGACTAAAACGTCCATCCGTCAAATGGACAAATGCTTTTATTTTGTTCATGTTTCAATGTATTTGATGGATACAAGCACTCAGAGTGAACCTGTTTCTATTCTTCTTTTATTTTCTGCTTTCTTTCTTCACATTGCACTTTGAAATTGATTTCCACATTTAGATCTTTATATGAGTGACAAAAAAAAAAAAAAAAGCGAAACGTTTACATGTAAACAAGCCATGTCGAATACATGTTTGGGAAGATTGTGGTCTGTTGTTCCTACTGAAGCACGCTGCTTTGAGCTACTATAGGTCAAGTTTTAGTACGACGTTTATGTCGTGCGAGCAGACATGCCTTACAGTTTGTTTGTTTTCTTCTTCTTTTTTTTTTTAAAGGAAAAAAAGTACTAAATGGATTGCATATTTGGATTTTTGTTACTCTCTCTTATACACAGACAAGTAATGAAGGGGTGCAAATAAACATTTTATATGAAATAAAAGAAAACATTGTGTTTTTTGTGTGTGTCACATGCATTTAGTTAATAATTATTCATTCATTTATTTTCCTGTGGCTTGGTCTCTGATTTATCAGAGGTCTCCACAGCAGAATGAACCGCCAACTATTCCACCTTATGTTTTACTCAGTGGATGGCCTTCCAGCTGCAACCCAGAACTGGGAAACACCCATACACACTCATTCACACACATGCACTATGGACAATTTAGCTTATTCAATTCACCTATACCGCATGTATTTGGACTGTGGGGGAAACCGGAGCACCTAAAAGAAACCCACACCAACCCGAGGAGAACATGCAAACACAGAAACACCAACTGACCCAGCTCGAACCAGCAACCTTCTCACTGTGAGGCGACAGTGCTAACCACTGAGCCACCGTGCTGCCAGTTACAGTTTTTCTCAGTGGCTTTGGTGCATTTCTCACAACACTATTTACATTTGCACAACAGTTAATGCATTTCTCAAAACAATTAGTGCAAACTGCAAAACCTAGTGGATAACCTGCAAAAGCGAGTCACTTGCTCAAAATGGAGAGCTCATTCCTCAAAAGCAAGTATTGATGTCAATAAAAGTGTCAGTGCCATCAAAATGCAAAGTCCTGCCACCATTGTTTATGAACAAGATAGTCAAATGGCTTTGTCATGTTTTCATTATGACACTTTACTCTGTACATTTTTTCCAATGTAAAAAAGTCAGATTTTGGTGACACTTCCTGAAAATGCTCAAGACGGCACTATATACTATTTACACAGCCATTTGAAAACTACAGTAAAGTTAGACATCACTGTATTAGTGAGTGTCTGAGTACAAGACACTGGATATGTGTGTTTCACATTTTTGTTGCATTTGCTCTTTACAATTCTAATTTATTCACATCATTGTGCAAAAGAATAAATACACCCTTATTTACAACAAACAAACTTCCTTTGGGTAGAGCTGTGCACAACTGTAAACAACATTGCAGTACATATTGGAACTGAACCTACAACATACACAGGTCTGTAAATCATTCATCAAATTGTTCAATGTAGAAGACATTTTCAGAAAAAAAAAGATTTAAAGTTTTTAAATAAAATTTGCTTGACAGATTTTGAAAACTAGTTCAACATTTTTGTATGTAATGACTCAAGTAATGAAATGAGGACAATTAGTTTAACATGGAATGACTATTCAGCAGACACAAGTTTAGTTAATTTTGACTGACATGACATAAGCAAATGATAGTTACAAACAGCAGAGAGTTGTATGAAAGCAATTGATGCATGTCCAAAAGCTTTTGCAATTTGTTGAAAGGAATGAGAAACTGCTACTATGATGTGCACAAATGACTAATTGTTTTGAGAAATGCATTAACTGTTGTGCAAATGTAAATAGTGTTGTGGGAAATGCACCAAAGCGACTGAGAAAAACTGTAATATTCAGTAGTGTGAAATAACAAAGTACAAATACTCTAATTACTGTTATTGAGTAGTTTTTTCTCAGGAATTGTACTTTCCTAGGTTGTTTTAATACTTTAACTTTCTCTGGGGTACAAATTTTTAATGCTGTATCTGTACTTTTATGCAACTTTATATTTATTTTTTTTCTTGTCTATGCTGATTGGCTAGACTAATCAGTCCTGTGATCCCCATCCAATCAAATCATAAGTGGAAAAATCACTGATGAGATGACAGATGTTTACTGTATGATGACTGGAATAATCAAATGGCCTTAAACAATAATTCAATGCGCTACAGAATGTTGTTTTCACACACACACATGCACCTACTTAGTCATGTAGGACTTTTTGCCGCGTATATATATATATATATATATATATATATATATATATATATATATATATATATATACTTTTGATTATATATAGTTGAATTCAGCCCCCCTTTGAATTTTTTTTTCTATTTTAAATATTTCCCAAATGATGTTTAACAGAGCAATAAAATCTTCATAGTATGTCTGATAATATTTTTTCTTCTGGAGAAAGTCTTATTTGTTTTATTTCGACTGGAATAAAAGCAGTTTTTATTTTTTTTAAAAACATTTTAAGGACAAAATTATTAGCCCCTTTTGTCTACAGAACAAACCATCATTATACAATACCTTGCCTAATTACCCTAACCTGCCTAGTTACCCTAATTAACCTAGTTAAGCCTTTAAATGCCAATTTTATCTGTATAGAAGTGTCTTGAAAAATATCTAGTCAAATATTATTTACTGTCATCATGATAAAGATAAAATTATTAGTGATGAGTTATTAAAACTATTATGTTTAGAAATGTGTGGAATAAATGTTCTCTATGTTAAACAGAAATTGGGGAAAAAATAATCAGGGGGGCTAATACTTCTGACTTCAACTGTATATATATATATATTTATAAAATTTATATATTGTTTATATATATTTAAATAAATAAATAAATAAATACAATAAATAAATAAATACAATAAATAATGTGTAAACAAGAGAATAAGTTTTAGTTTGGAACCACTTGAGAGTAAATAGTGACTAAATTAAAATTTTTGTGCAAACTATCTCTTTAAATCATGTTCAATTGCATTTAACTTACAAATTTTCACATAAGAAATTAAGAAGTTATTAGATTAAATTAAATTAAATTAAATTAAAACAAATAGCATAAACAAGTAAAATAATTTTCCATGCAAAATAAAAGGAAAATTGAAACCATTGTTTACAATTTAGAATTCATGACTTGTGAAATTAAATAATTTTTATTTTATTTCATATAATGCTTAAGAAGGGCTGCACAGTGACACAGTGGGTAGCACAATCACCTCACAGCAAGAAGGTCGCTGGTTCGAGCCTCAGCTGGGTCAGTTGGCGTTTCTGTGTGGACTTTGCATGTTCTCCCTCCGTTCGTGCGGGTTTCCTCCGGGTGCTCCGGTTTCCCCCACAGTCCAAAGACATGTGGTAGGTGAATTGGATAAGCTAAATTGTCCGTAGTGTATGTGTGTGAATGAGAGTGTATGGATGTTTCCCAGTGATGTGTTGCAGCTGGAAGGGCATCTGCTGCATAAAACATATGCTGGATAAGTTGGCGGTTCGTTCCGTTGTGGCGACCCCAGATTAATAAAGGAACTAAGTCGAAAAGAAAATGAATGAATGAATGAATAATGCTTAAGCCCTTGACTGACTTAATATATCCGTAAAACATATGCTGGAATAGTTGATGGTTCATTCCGCTGTGGCGACCTCTGAATAAAGAGAGTAAGCTGAAGGAAAATGAATGAATGAATGATTCAAATCAGGTTACACTGATTCACCAATCGATTTGGAAACATTCAGTAGAATGAAATGAGACAATTAAGCAATTTATCTGCAGATTAAGCATAAAGTTGCAAAGCCTTTCCCACTGCTATTGACCCTGGGTTATCATGTCGAACACTTTAACCTCAGCTAGAGAACCATTTAAAAGTGCTCCTCTTCTTACACATGCTTTTAGTGTAGATTAGTTCATTTTTGATTTTATTGCATGTCAGTGGCTCAGTGAGTGGCACTGTCGCCTCACAGCAAGAAGGTTGCTGGTTTGAGTCCCAGCTGGGTCAGTTGGCATTTCTGCGTGGAGTTTGCATGTTCCCGTGTTGGCGTGGGTTTCCTCTGGGTGCTCGGGTTTCCCTCACAAGTCCAAACACATGTGCTATAGGGGAATTAAATAAACTAAATTGGCTGTGGTGTATGACTGAGTGTGTATTGGGTGTTTTCCAGTACTGGGTTGCAGCTGGAAGGGCATCCGCTACGTAAAACATATGTTTGAATAGTTGGCGGTTCATTCCGCTGTGGCGACCTCTGAAATAGAGACTAAGCTGAAGGCTAATGCATGAAGAAACATCACTAATTGTGTCTCTTCTCTATTCAGCTTTTAGTCAAGCTTGCAGAAACTGAAACTAAAGGCGGTGACTTCTCGACCCGCTCGCCCTCACATCTCATTATTTCCCCACTCACACTTCTGCTAATGACCCCACAGGTCATAAAAATCATCAGGTGTGAGGGACCGCCTGAATATTTGATATGATAAATTGAAGCTCCGGTTGAATTATACTGAGCATTACACTGAAACACCCTGATATCAAATATTGATGACATCATTTCCTCTTTTAACAGACCTACAGAATGACTCCCGGCACATTGAAAATATACGCTCTTGTCATAAAATCCTCTTATTTCAAACTCGTGTGTGAACTGCTTTGCTTTCTTCACTCCCTAAATAGTCAGCATTAGGGTTAGGTCAGCGGGGGGTTCAATTTTTCCATTCTAAGCCACATCTACGCTGTAAAAATATCCATAAATGAGCAGTTTTCTGTATTTTGTGATTCATGTTTTTATTTTTCCCCATTTATTTATGCTTTTGAATTACATTCTGTGATCTTGATTTTTCTGCCAATAACTTTTAACCTTGAAAAGTTGGAAAAAGGGGCGTTTATGAACATTTTTTAACAGTTTAAAGTGTTATATTGTCTGGGTTGGTGTTGTATATTATGCTACAAAAACCTTGTAATAAACTGCCAGTGCATTTTCTGTTATTATGCAGACTTATTTCTCTATATACCGTGTCTTAAAAAAATCCAAGCAAAATTAATCCTGTCAGAATTGTCAAAATACCTCCAACTTTAATTATATTTTGTAATTAGATGGCAAATAGATGAAATGATATGATATACAGTTGAAGTCAGAATTATTAGCCCCCCTAAATTATTAGCCACCCTGTTTATTTTTTTCCCCAATTTCTGTTTAACGGAGAGAAGATTTTCTCAACACATTTCTAATCATAATAGTTTTAATAACTCATTTCTAATAACTGATTTATTTTATCTTTGTCATGATGACAGTAAATAATATTTGACTAGATATTTTTCAAGACACTTCTATACAGCTTAAAGTGACATTTAAAGGCTTAACTAGGTTAATTAGGTTAACTAGGCAGGTTATGGTAATTAGGCAAGTTGTTGTATAATGATGGTTTGTTCTGTACACTTTCGAAAAATATATAGCTTAAAGGGGCTAATAATTTTGACCTTAAAGTGGTTTATAAAAAATTAAAAACAGCTTTTATTCTAGCCGAAATAAAACAAATAAGACTTTCTCCAGAAGAAAAAATATTATCAGACATACTGTGAAAATTTCGTTCAGGTCCATTTGCGATAGCACCTGGATATTGGATAAGATGAAAGGGCCAAGCATCCAGCCTGAAATATACAGGCTGAATATTGGGTACTCTAAGTGATTTTACAAGAGAGAAGTTAAAGGCCTACAAGTCTTTGGACGCCCACAATTTTGTTCTGTGTGGTCATGTGCAAGAGATAATGTTTCATGATTACCAGATTCAAAAACTTGTAGTGCTAAAAACCGAGGATCTGCCGAGTCAAAGACAAGGAAAAAAGACGGAACTGTACTAGGCCTGGGTAATCATCAACACACAAATCAACTGCATTCTGACAGCAATCTGCACCTGTACGCAGGGTATGTGAACGCACATTTTCAGATTCAGTGTCCACAGGTTAATTCACCATATTTAACTGTTTTTGCTGAAATCACTGCTGCAATCAAAAACTAGTAATGTCAATGTCAATTTTATTTATATAGCACTATTTAACACAACCAGAGGTTGACCAATGTGCTGCACAAATCAAAACAGAGAAAAAAACTATTATATATATAAAATTACAGCTAAAACAGACAATTCTCACTGATAAAATGCCAAATCAAAGAGGTAAGTTTTTAACCTAGATTTAAAAACAGACAGGGATGAAACAGATCTAATACAGAGGGGCAGAGCATTCCACAACCTAGGACCAGCTACTGCCAAGGCACGGTCACCTCTGCATTTCAGCCTTGACTTAGGGATGCATAACAGTCTCTGGTTAAATGACCGAAGAGACAGACCAGGCTGATGCTCAATTAACATGTCTGACAAATAAGAAGGTGCCAGGCCATTTAGGGCGTACTCACACTATGCTATCCGAACCATGCCCAGGCCCGTTTCCAGGATTGTTTGAGAAGTGTGAGTGCTCTGAACCGGGCTCAAGCACGGTTCACTTGGCCGGCCCTAGCCCGGTTGGAAGGGGCCAGAGCGCGGTTCACTTGGGCTCAGGCGCGGTACGCTTGCAGTGTGAGTGCAAGCGTGTCTAAGCCCGCAACTGAAAGCGAGACGTGATTTTTAAAGGACTGTATCATATGGATTAATTAATCATTCGTACTGTTCAATGAACCCAAACTGTCGTAGTTTATTAAAGACGCAAACCCCTCACTGCACGTCAGCTGCACCTTCAGCAAACCTCCTAAATCCTGCAGCACGAGGACTTTATGAGCTTCAAAAGTGGCTGATCTGTTCGGCGAAATATTTGACTGCGTGTCGCAGCATATCAAACGACTTAAACGATATAACTAAAGAAATCTCCACTGTGCTGAGCGAGAGCGCTTCTCTTCCTAAACTGAACAGCGCGTCATCGATGACGTAAGCGTGCCCAGGCCCGAATGTAATGTGAGTGCGGGCCGTCTCCCCCGACGGGAGGGGGGGACAAGCGTGCTTTGGCCCAGTTCAACGCAACTGTACATAGTGTGAGTACGTCTCTAGAGATTTAAAAACCAAGAGAAGCATTTTAAAAGTGACTCGATAGTGCACAGGCAGCCAGTGCAAAGAGCGTAAAACTGGTGTAATGTGGTCATGTTTCTTGGTACCTGTTAAAAGCCTTGTATAACGGATCTGCTTTCACTCATAAAGACCAAGACGACACCAAGAGCTGTTTTCCTCCACTTTATTATTTCCTGCAGAGGACAATCAAACAAATACATTGTCTTCTGTCTGTAGCGCACATCAGACCTCCTCATCAATAAGCAACAGCATTGTCTGGTCAGATTAATTTTTTTTCTTAATAATATTATGTAATGAGATTTGATAATTATTTTTTTACAATTTATCCACAATTACACACAATCTCTTATAATTTGACACTTCCAGAAAGAATATACATTGAAATTGACAGGAAAACACTTTTTTTTTTCTTTACAATTACAACAAAATGAATCTTTTTCTCTTTCATTAAAAATTACTCTTATCTACATCCAAAAATGTATGTATAAAAATAACGCACAACAGAGCCACCTTGTGGACAACCAAAAAAAACGTGCGCTGAGTCAAACAAAATGCAAACAAAACAAAGACTGTAAAACGTACCTGCAGAGGACAATCAAACAAATACATTGTCTTCTGTCTGTAGCGCACATCAGACCCCTATGTACACAAAAATAACAGAGTTTTCACACTAAGAAACAGAGTAAAATGAAAACAAAATGGTGATATGCCCATGTGCGTTTAACACTTATCAAAAACTCTGGAAAACTGCCACAAACTTATTTCAACGATAAAACCAAACAAAAATAACATAATATGTATTATAGTTTTTATAAAAAGATAAACATTTGCTTTTCAACGGTATAAATATAGAATACTCTCAAGGAGCAACTCTCTGCACAACTTACCCTCATCAATAAGCAACAGCATTGTGAGGGGGGAGGGGAAAAGACGAACTACGGCAACTCAAAAGGTACAAAAAGGGGCGATGTGCAGGTTTATCATTGCCATAGAAAATAAATAAAACGGACTGCAAAATGTGTTTTCAAGATGATAAAATTCACAAATATAAAATAAAATCTTTAAATAAATAAAAATCGCAATATAATTTGAAAATGTTATCATTTTAACAGAGTGCATTTGTAACTCTGTTACACTTGCAGCAGCATTTTGAGCTAATTGTAACCGGGATAAGGTTTTTTGACTAATCCCAAAGTATAATGAGTAACAATAGTCCAATCTAGTGGTAATAAAAGCATGAATTATTGTTTTCATATTTTTTCTAGATAAAATAGATTTGAACCACTGCATGAGTAATGAGTATGATTCAGCATAGCGTGAACTTACCTGATATAAAATGAGAACTGCAGTCGAGCATTTTTAATTAGGTCCTCACTCCATTAGGCTCCCTGTTAGCCAAAGGTGTCTGCGATTGGCATTAAAAGCAGTGTGGTGTACGGTAAAAGTTAAGTTTTCTATTTTATGGACTTTTGATTTTGGCATCCTACCCAATGACTGTATAAAATATGGACGACGCGACAGCGCCATTTTCCATTAAACGATGTAAAGGAAAAAACGCCTCGTGACGGGCACAAACTGTCGCAGAAGACTGCTGAAATTGGAGCCTGGACATGCGCAGAAGGACTGTCTGATGGAGCCAGAGGAGGAGCTGCGGAATCGAACTTCCAACCAAACGCTTGTACATCAAATCAACCACGCCCCCCGAACTTCTCACTTGACCGCTGGTGTCTGCACTATAACAAAAGCTCGCTAATGTACACTTTGCGTTTATAAGAGCCTGGTTTGCTGTTTTGTCAACACAAATGGTTGTAATAACGTTAACAAAGGTGAGGTTTATATAATGAAGATTTAATCGCGCCAGCTCCGGGCCGCAACGCACATTACTCGCGGGCTGATCCGGCTCGGATGCGGCAGCGTCGGCTCGCTAACGGCCGCCGCATCTGATCGGATGCCTATGGACTCACTGCCCGAGTCAATCGGGCCAGATGCGGCGGCCGTTAGCGAGCCGACGCTGCCGCATCCGAGCCGGATCGGCCCGCGAGTAATGTGCGCGAGTAGGTACAGCAGACGGAGTCGGGCCGAGAGGTAAGTCTCTGGCAGGCTCGAGTGTATTTTGCTATCTGGGTGGTTAGGAGTGTATCAACAAACTGATAAAGCCCTGACCTACCGAATAAACAGTGTTCCACCAGATCCTGTATGTCAGAAACTATAGTTTACTGCTGAGCAACTCATTTTATCATGGTAAAATAACACAGAAATGGAATAATAACACTTCAGTCTCCTGCTGAAGCTCCGGCGTCTGCTTTGAGAAACTGTCAATCACAGCTGTCAATCACGATGACACGCCCAGCATTAAATTACTGCTCAAAACATACTCTTTACAAAAATGAAGATCTGGACCTATATCAGCACGAGAACCAGTGCCTTAACTGACCAGAAACATCTTTCGGGACATTTTATTGCAAGTGTAATTAATGTTTTTATTTGGTCTCATGTCTTCTTCATTAACACGGAGGAGGCGGGCTTTATGACTTGTACTGCAGCCAGCCCCCAGGGGGCAATCTAACGGCCAAGACCTTCACTCAAAAGCAGGCTTGAGGCACACTTGATCCTACCGCACAACACCACATGTTTGCTATTGAAACCGGTCTTTTTTTGCAACCGGTATGCGTGGTTGAACCCGTGTGACGTAGGTTGGTAATTCCCCTATATCTTGTTTTGTGTTTTCAACAGAAGAAAGAAATGCATAAGTTTAGAACCACTTAAGTGTGAGTAAATGCTGAGGAAATTACATTTTATTACTGTATAATTACATACTGTCCCTTTAAGTCACAAACCACATTTCACAACATCATCATACATTCATTCATTGTCTTCTCGGCTTAGTCCCTTTATCTGGGGTCACCAAAGTGGAAAGAACCGCCAACTTATCCTGCATATGTTATACGCAGCGGATGCCCTTCCAGCTGCAACCCATTTCTGGGAAACATCCATACACACTCATTCACACTCATCCACTACGGACAATATAGCTTACCCAATTCACCTGTACTGCATGTATTTGGACTGTGGGGGAAACCGGAGAACAGGCAAACTCCACACAGAAACGCCAACTGACCCAGCCGAGGCTCAAACCAGAGACCTTCTTGCTGTGAGGCGACAGCACTACCTACTGCACCACACCATCATCATATTTAAGCAATTTAATGAATTAAGGTGAAACATTAAAAGCATGTTGAAAAATCAAACTTTAGTCGCCTTAAATTGTCTTGTCGTCGAGGCAGCAGCGCCCTCATCACCATTAGTTTCCATGGCTATGGCTTTCTGTGCATTCGGCAATGAATCTCACACGCAAAAGAATGTCAAAGCATCTCAGATCTGCAAATCTGTAATGACACCAGTGCAAGCAGAAATAAAATCCAGCTGCACTGCCAAGTAAAAAGGTCGCATAAAACCCTTAGAAGAGAGGAATAGCTGAGCACTGAGTCTTACTGATTTACAAAGATGTACAGTACACATTTCAAGCCATTTGTTTGACCCACAGTTTGAAATCCTCTGGTCTAACTATTACTCAGTTTTGGAATAGATACATGACTGAAAAAATATTTGAATGCATTAAAATAAACGGCTGTAGGTAGTCATGCATCATGCAGTTGCTTTTAGGCAACATATCCATGACTTAATTAAAAGCTACAGATACTTGGCAACCCGTGTGCACTACAGTCTTTTGATGATTCCCAGAAAAACCTGCATTCCGTCACTGATTCTCCGAGTTTAACTTGTATGGCATGCCAAGTATGCTAGTGTCTTATATATACAGTTGAAGCCAGAATTATTAGCCCTCATGTTACACTTAACTTCATTCATTTTCTTGTCGGCTTAGTCTCTTTATTAATCTGGGGTCGCCACAGCGGAATGAACCGCCAACTTATCCAGCACGATTTTACACAGCGGATGCCCTTCCAGCCGCAACCCATCTCTGGGAAACATCCACACACTCATTCAAACTCATACACTACGGACAATTTAGCTTACCCAATTCACCTAGACTTAACTTGTTTATTTATTTATTTTTGCTCAACTGTGCGAGTCTGTGTGGGTCCTAACGCTCCAGTATATTAATGTGGACTCTATACTGCTAAGTGAGCCCCGTCTTTTAGATGAGACGAAAAATCCCAGGATGTCCTTCGAAAAAGAGTAGGGGTTTAACTCCGGCATCCTGGCAAAATTTGCCCACTGGCCTCTAACCATGGCTCACTAACCATCCCCATATCATAATTGGCTTCATCACTCTGTCTCCTCTCCACCAATCAGCTGGCGTGTGGTCTGGCGCAATATGGCTGCCGTTGCGTCATCCCAACGCAATCTCACGGCAATTCGTACCTTTTTAAATTAGTGGCTAATTCGTATGAATTCGTACGATCTAATTCGTACAAATTAGTACGATTTGCTCATCACCCAATGACGGTTGGGGTTAGGGGTGGGGTTAGGTGCCACACCTCCTTTTTAAAATTGCACATTTTCGTACGACTGAATTACTGACAACACGTAAAATACTTACGTTTCCTCGAGAGAACAGACTGGTCATCCAGGTGCACCATGCTACACACTGGTGGTGAATGAGGAGAGTCCCCCCATTGTGTAAAGCACTTTGAGTGTCTAGAAAAGCGCTATATAAATGTAATTATTTTTATAATCTGAATTTAATACAATTAATACGATACTCTAATTAAGAGTCTATCATGTAAACATGTATTTTTGATGACCTTTATCCGACTAAAGTCATAATCGAACTCAACAGACATGGAATTAAGACATGTGGAGTATACTGATTTTAGGTGCAATAACCTTGTTGCGTTTTTTATTTCTCTTTGCTCTTTGGGCTTATTGGAACCTAATTAGAATAAAAATCTAAGTATCATCTTTTGATATGATGTACTTTTAGAGAAAAATGATGTCCATATATGTGGAGCCGTGGTCTGAATTTACATAAAACACTTTTTCCTGAATATTTTTAATGCATATATAACATAGACATTTTTTTTTAACTTGCTTTGACTATCAGAGAGTAAAAACAACATTTTTCTTTCCCATTTTGGACAGTTAAAAATAGGGTTTGGGACATTTCATATGCTGCAAAACAGTTGCAGGATGACACTGTATGTCTGTAACAAAATATAAAACATTAAAAGTATTTAAAATAGCCACTTAAGAGCTAAAATATGCTGTCCACGTATGTGGACACTCAAGCCCTAAGAGGTTATTAAAGTTCAGTACAGACATGTAAACACCGCAAGCAAACTATTACTAACACTGTCGTGCAGGATTTTTGCTACAATATTCCATGCACACACAGCTGTTTGACACTATTCTCTGCAGAGAATACCGAGTCAGTGAAGGACCACAGAAGGCACCTGATTTTACCGATCCCCCTCCTCAACCACCCTCCTCCCCCGTTTGCTGTTCACTTTCACTTTATTTCGCGACTCCCCAACCCTCTTCACTTTTGTCCGCAACAACTCTGTGCTCTTTACTTTCGTCCTTCATCCGTGACACCCCTGCACCATCCAACCAATTCACAAAATAAGCACTGGGTAAAGTTAATATTTTCCCCACATGGAATTCACAAAGAAAAGTATATTTGAATGCTTTAACACCCTGGAATAATAATAATAAAAAATAAAATAAAATAATAATAATAATAATAATAATAATAATAATAATAACGGCGACGCAGTTGCACAGTAGGTAGTGCTGTCGCCTCACAGCAAGAAGGTCGCTGGTTCAAGCCTCGGCTGGGTCAGTTGGCATTTCTGTGTGGAGTTTGTATGTTCTCCCCGTGTTCGCGTGGGTTTCCTCCGGGTGCTCCGGTTTCCCCCACAGGCCAAAGACATGCGGTACAGCTGAATTGGGTAGATTAAATTGTCCGTAGTGTATGAGTGTGAATGAGTGTGTATGGATGGTTCCTAGTGATGGGTTGCAGCTGGAAGGGCAACCGCTGTGTAAAACATGTGCTGGATAAGTTGGCAGTTCATTCCGCTGTGGTGACCACAGATTAATAAAGGGACTAAGCCGAAAAGAAAATGAATGAATAATAATAATAATAATAATAATAATAATAATAATAAGATAAAATATTATAGGAAATACTGTGAAAATGTCCCTTAATCCCTTAAATATCATTTGGGAAAAAATTGAAAAACAATAAATATTGGACAGGAGAGCTAATAATTTAGCCCTGAACAATATATAACTGTTTTAAAGACCTCATTCTACTTAATTGGTTCATTGGTTTATTTGTTTCACAACAAGAAACAGTGTAAATTAATTCCTTCTAGAATGTAAACATACCCAAGTTACCCCAAAGGCTAGTTTTCATTGGTCGTCCCTTTGCCAGATGTTATAGTCCTATAAACCTCCATTGATATGCTGACTTGATTTATTTAAGAGATAGTGGGGGGTAAAAAGGGAAGGGTGAAATGTTAAGGATATTAGGGTCAGAATGCACAAAGTGAACGTGCTCCTTCATTTCTAGACTAATTGGGAACGGCCTTCGACTCGCAGCTAATAGTGCTGGGATGCTGGAGACACTGTTATTCCCATGGAAATAGTAATAAAATTAAATCTGAGTTTTCAATTTTCCATTCCCATTAGAGTTTACAAACTAAACGTGTTCTCGATTCCACATGCAGGCTAATGAATTTCCAAAATAAGTTAATTTAAATGTGAACATTTCCCCTATGGAGGATCGCTCCATAATCGTGTCCTTGTTTTATCGGATAGGGAAAACAAGGAGGGGATATTCAATACAGTATATTCGGAGTTCAGGCTGATTTAAAAGACATAACACAGATGTTTTTTTGCTTGTTTCTTACTGAACTCTTTTGAAAATGAAAACATGAACCAAAAAAACTGAAATGAACTAACAGAATCAACTGATGTGGTTGACAGATTTTAAAGGTATTATTTTATTTTTGACTTATTAGACATGATGGGGCGACGCGGTGGTGTCTCACAGAAAGAAGGTCGCTGGTTCGAGCCTTGGCTGGGTCTATGTGGAGTTTGCATGTTCTTCCTCCGTTCACGTGGTTTCCTCCGGGTGCTTCGCTTTCCCCCACAAGTCCAAAGACATGCGATACAGGTGAATTGGGTGAGCTAAAATTGTCCGTAGTCTATGTGTGTGAATGAGACTATTTGGGTGTTTCCCAGTGATGGATTGCAGCTGGAAGGTACGGTGGCCGGGAAGTGCAAAACAACATTACAAAGTGTGAAACACTTATACAAAGTTCGAGACAAATGTACATTTTGAAAAACATTTTTACCCATCATAAGACACAATTACATAGGAAAAACGATTTTACCATGGACGAAACAAATTTACATTTCAGAAAAAAATTAACAAGACGCAAAACACTTTTACCAGTCACGAAACAAATTTACAATTACAGATTCCTAACGGAAAGGGAATGTACCACACACCGGAAGTGACGCGGAATGTACTTGTGTGTGACTTTGTAGACACAGGATAATATGAGTCTACAACTATAAAATTCATGGTTTGACCAACGGCGATAAAACATTGTTTTGTCATTTAGAGCTATTCTGAGAAAATATCATAGTGAGAGTTTGTAGAAACATGTAAACGCAAGTACAGAGGAAACAAGCTAACACGAGTTAACAACCATCAACCATGATAAAAATATCACAACCGACGTCAGTGTGTAGTCCTGAGTAGCCCAGTTAGATAGGTCGCTGGATACTTGTTCTGAACATTTTGACTTAGGTTCGAATCCCGTTGATGACACATAAATTATAATCATCTCTTTACATTAATTTTGGTTATATACTGTTCTGCCACACAAATATAAAGATCAATAATGCTTACAATGACACTGACCAAGTAATAAGAATCTTTATTTGGTATGGGCATGTTTTGTTGATGTGAAAAAGTGACGAATCTGCCAATCTGCAAACGTGGATAGTTTACATCTGGAAAGGGTCACCAGTTAACATGGACACCAGTTAAACCGTAACACCGGCTTCGTTCAGTTTACTTTTAAGAGTCCTCAAGCAGATGTTTACACCGTGTAGACTTGACATCATGTCCACGATTACAGCGTACGAGTGGCCCTCGTTAACATATTGGACACATTGATGCAGTATGTCTGGTGTCTCCGTCTGGTCCGCGTCCTTTAGAAACTCCAAACACCGACCACACGTAAAGCAAACCGCGTTAAGCTGCTCATGTGTTTGCCACAAAACGGGCAAAACAACCCTCGATCGCAGGCCATGTTCGGTCACCATAAACTGTATTTACACCATGTACTCCACAACACGAATTGACCGCGCTCACCACCAACGACATCAACACTTTTCCCCGTGTCACTTCCGGTGTGTGGTACATTCCGCGTCACTTCCGGTGTGTGGTACATTCCCTTTCCGTTAGGAATCTGTAATTGTAAATTTGTTTCGTGACTGGTAAAAGTGTTTTGCGTCTTGTTAATTTTTTTCTGAAATGTAAATTTGTTTCGTCCATGGTAAAATCGTTTTTCCTATGTAATTGTGTCTTATGATGGGTAAAAATGTTTTTCAAAATGTACATTTGTCTCGAACTTTGTAAAAGTGTTTCACACTTTGTAATGTTGTTTTGCACTTCCCGGCCACCGTAGGAAGGGCATCTGCTACGTAAAACATATGCTGGATAAGTTGGTGGTTCATTCCGCTGTGGCGACCCCAGAATAATAAAGGGACTAAGCTGAAAACAAAATGAATAAGAAAGAGTAAGGCCATATGACCAATCAGAGCAGAGCACCACTATATTATCAATCAGAGTACCGTAGAGTTTTTTCTTTGCTAGTATTGGTGAACTATATGTTTTAACAACTGAACAACTGAAATACTTTTGATTATGAGTATTTTTTGTGTGAGACTGATCAATATTTAGTGATGCGAAGAATAAATGAACTAACTTATACTATATATGCATCTATCGGTCTCCTAAAAAGCAAACATGTATTTGCTACGGGCAAATAAACGGAATGCAAAATAATCTGCAATGATTCTATCACACAAATCTTAAAGATGATCAAATGTCAACTCTAAAATATTCATTCATTCATTCATTTTCTTTTCAGCTTAGTCCCTTTATTTTTCCGGGGTCGCCACAGTGGAATGAACCGCCAACTTATCCAGCACATGTTTTACGCAGCGGATGCCCTTCCAGCTGCAACCCATCCCTCTGTAACATCCATACACACTCATTCACACACATACATCACGGACAATTTTAGCTTACCCAATTCATCTGTACCGCATGTTTTTGGACTGTGGGGGAAACCGGAGCACCCGGAGGAAACCCACACAAACGCAGAGAGAACATGCAAACTCCACACAAAAACGCCAACTGACCCAGCCGAGGCTCGAACCAGTGATATTCTTGCTGTGAGGCGACAGCACTACCTACTGCGCCACTGCGTCGCCCACTCTAAAATATATCAAAGCTAATTAAGAGACATACAGTAAGTCACTAGGATTATTTTGAATAATAGATTGAACAGAATTTGGCAGAAAATAATATGTAATAACATTTACAATATTCTGACATGTATTTGTTTATATTATGTTGATAAAAGTTTATTTAAAAATTCTGCAGTTTAGTTTAATTAATGTTGATTGTTAGTTATATTGGGCCAATCAGAATAAAGTAGAGCCATCTGACCTGTCAGAGAAGAGTAGGGCCATTCGACCAATCAGAGCAAAGTAGAGCCATTCTACCAATCAGAGCAGATTACAGCCATCTGAAAAATAAAAGTAGAGTAGGGCTATTTGACCAATTAAGAGTAGAACCATTTGACCAATCAGAGGAACATAGGGTCCTCATCTGTCCAATCAGAGTAGAGTAGGGCTGTTTGATCAATCAGAGAAGAGCCATTTGACCTATCAGAGTAGAGTAGAACCATTTGACCTACAAGAAAAGAGTAGAGCCATTTAACCAATAAAGGTAGAGTAGGGCTATTTGACTAATTAGAGCAGAGTAGAGCCATCTGACCAATCAGTGTAGAGCAGAGCCATTTTACTAATCAGGGGAAAGTAGGACAATCCAACCAATCAGAGTAGAATTGGGCAGTAAGGCCTATCTGACCAATGAGAGAAGAGCATGACCATGTGACCAATCAGAGAAGAGTAGGACCATCCAACCAATCAGAGTAGAAATAGGCCATCTGATCAGAGAAGCATAGAGACATCTGACCAATCAGAGCAGAGTTGGACTATCTGACTGATCAAAGTGGAATAGGGCAAACCGAGTAATGCCATCTGACCAATGAGTGAAGAGCAGGACCATATGACCAATCAAAGTAGAAATAGGCCATCTGACTAAAGCATAGAGATATCTGACCAATCTGAATAAGCCAATCTGAGTAAGGCCATCTGAACAATTAAAGTACAGTAGAGCTATTTGACCAATCAGAGTACAGTAGAGCCATTTGACCATTCAGATGAGAGTATAACCATCTGACCAATCAGAATAGACTAGGGCAATCTGAGTTAGGCCATCTGACCAATCAGAGTACAGTAGAGCCATTTGACCAATCAGAGTACAGTAGAGCCATTTGACCATTCAGAAGAGAGTATGCCCATATGACCAATCAGAATAGACTAGGGCAATCTGAGTAAGGCCATCTGACCAATCAGAGTACAGTAGAGCCATTTGACCAATCAGAGTAGAATGGGGCAATCTGAGTAAGGCCATCTGACCAATCAGAGTACAGTAGAGCCATTTGACCAATCAGAGTAGAATGGGGCAATCTGAGTAAGGCCATCTAACCAATCAGAGCAGAGAAGGAATATATTATCAGTCAGAGTACAGTAGAGCTATTTGACCATTCAGAAGAGAGTATGACCATCTGATCCATCCGACTAGAATAGGGCAATCTGAGTCAGGCCATCTGAACAATCAATGTACAGTAGAGCCCTTTGACCAATCAGCGTGCAGTAGAGCCATTTGAATAATTCGAAGAGAGTATGACCATCTGACCAATCAGAGTAGAATAGGGCAATCTGAGCAAGGCCATCCAACCAATCAGAGTAGAGTAGAGCTATTTGACCGATCAGAGTACAGTAGAACCATTTGACCATTCAGAAGAGCGTATGACCATCTGACCAATCAGAGTAGAGTGGGGCAATCTTAGTAAGGCCATCTGACCAATCAGAGCAGAGCAGTACTAAATTATCAATCAGAATACAGTGAAGCCATTTGACCATTCAGAGGAAAGCAGGACCAGTTGACCAATCAGAGTAGAATAGAGCAATCTGAGTAATACCATCTGACCAATGAGAGCAGAGCAGAACTATATTATCAATCAGAGTACAGTAGAGCCATTTGACCATTCAGAAGAGAGTATGATCATCTGACCAATCAGAGTAGAATAGGGCAATCTAAATAAGGCCATCTGACCAATCAGAGCAGAGCAGCACTATATTGTCAATCAGAATACAGTGAAGCCATTTGACCATTCAGAAGAGAGCAGGACCATCTGACCAATCAAAGTGGAATAGGGCAATCTGTGTAAGGCCATCTGACCAATCAGAGAAGGGTAGGGTTATTTGACGAATCAGAGCAGAGCACATTCTTGTAAAAGAGGTGTTCAGAAATACAGCAATCTGAGTAAGGCCATCTGACCAATCAGACCAGAGCAGGACTCTATGACCAATCAGAGTACAGTAGAGCCATTTGACCATTCAGAAGAGAGTATGATCATCTGACCAATCAGAGTAGAATAGGGTAATCTAAGTAAGGCTATCTGACCAATCAGAGCAGAGCAGCACTATATTATCAATCAGAATACAGTGAAGCCATTTGACCATTCAGAAGAGAGGAGGACAATCTGACCAATCAAAGTGGTACAGGGCAATCTGTGTAAGGCCATCTGACCAATCAGAGAAGCATAGGGTTATTTGACGAATCAGAGCAGAGCACATTCTTGTAAAAGAGGTGTTCAGAAATACAGCATCTTCAGAAATACAGACATGAGCTGATGTCAAACATGTATTGAGCAAATGAAAGTGTTTATGTCAACCCATAGCGAGAGACTCCAAAAGGAAACCAGGAACCTTTAAAATAGCAGAATAGAGGCATTTCAGACTGGTGCATGAATGGACTCGGATAATTAGCTAGTTTCTACAGCTTCTGTTGGTAAGCTGGAGTGTATCATAGATTTGATTGAAAAATCATTTCAAAAGCATCTTTCAGAGAATGCCGAGCAAGCCAAAAGATGACTAAATAAACCAAATCAAATCAAATCAATAGAGCAGATGAGTGGGAAACCTTGGAAAGAGCCCAGTGAATATCATCTCTAATGATGGTGATGAAAGGAGGAGAATGTGTCATGTTTGTGTCTTTTACTTCAGTCTATAATTGAACTTTTCCATCCTCCATCAATGTTTTCTAGCGGTGCACAAAGGAGCTGTTCTTTTAAATGAACCTTCAGGACTGAGAGTGACTCCAAAAGTGTGTTTTTTTCTCTCTGAATGCATGTATTTTCAGTGTTATCAGTATTCAGTACGCACGATCCTGAGAGAAAGTTTAGCGTCTGAATGGCACAAAGCTGTCATCATCCTGTGAATGTGAATGAACGCTGAATATGTATGGCTGAAGACGCTTTGACTGTGAATTGAGAGCGCCTCTTGTTTCTGAAAGAGCTCCTCCAGCAGCAATTCAGGACATTATGATGAGCATTTCTTTCCCAAAAGCCAGAGATCTTTAAGAGAACGGTTTCCCCAGAAGTGATTCTGTCATGACGTTTGTGTGATTTTTTTGTCTTTTTAGCAGAAGCCTCCGAACATGCACTTTTCGGGTATGGTGGAAAGTAAATGTGCATTAATGCTGGAACACAAAACAAAAGCGTGCTTCATAAACCATGTGCTGTAATTCACTCATTCAGAAAAGTAGTTTCTTTTCAACTTAATTTTATTCATCAGGGGTCGCCACAGCGAAATGAACCGACAACTTATCCAGCATGTGTTTTAGCTTACCCAATTCACAATTTAGCTTACCCAATTCCCCTGTAGCGGATCTTTGGACTTGTGGGGCAAACCGAAACACCTGGAGGAAACCCACGCGAACACAGGGAGAACATGCAAACTGTACACAGAAATGCCAACTGAGCCAAGGCTTGAACTAACGACCTTCTTGCTGCGAGGTGACAGCACTACCGACTGCGCCACCGAGCCACCCTCAACTTTAATTTAATTTTGCAAAGCCAGAACATTTAGGGCCCTATCAAACAACCGGTGCAATAAGGCGCAAGACGTGTTTGGCTTGATTTGTTGCTATTTAGGGTGCTTTCACATATGTGGTTCGGATCATTTTGACCGGACCAAACGCAACAAATGATAGATTGTAGCAGTTTTCTGGGTCCCGTTCACACCACACTGATTGCTTTGGTCCGAACCAGTTGAAACGAACCAAAATGCAGTCATGTGACAAAATCTACATCACTCACTGGCCAGATGTTATTGAACGTATTTCCTAAACTGCTTTTCAATTGGTCAGAATTCATGTGGAACTACCGCAAATAAACAAACCGGCAGACACACAATGTCGCTGCGCTGGCTGACGCAGTATCCCTGGTCATAGTATACTATGTAGTTTGTATGCATCACTTTAGACAAACTATACATCTCGAGAATGAAGGGCGGCTGGGGCTGGAAAACAATGTTTTAATGCATTGCAATCGGCGAAAGCATTAGGAGAAGGCGTGAAATAATTTAGCTAAACTGTGACATGGTCATCTTTCGGAAATATCACCAATGATCCATCAGGTAATGTTTCTCCCTCTCTCTCTCTCTCTCTCTCTCTCTCTCTCTCTCTCTCTCTCTCTCTCTCTCTCTGTTTAAAACTGTTGGTAAAGCGCTGTCAACAAATATTTTTCCTCCAAACCCCATAAGATAGACAGCGCATCGCACTACGGCAGCTGGATTAGTCCAAAAAGGCGCAGTACTTTTTGCGGTTGGGTCTGTTTTAGTTTGGATCACGTTCTCACCACAAACGAACCGCTCCAGGGTTCGTTTGAAAGCGTACCGAGACCACCTCTTCAAGCAGGTCTCGGTACACTTTTTTGGTGCGCACCCGAGTGCGATTGCTACGTTCTCACCTGCCCAAACGAACCGCACCAAGAGGAAAAAACGAACTCTAGTGCGATTTAACCGAACTAAATAAGGCAGGTGTGAAAGCACCCTTATAGATATTTTTCTTTAAAAATGACGCTTTTACGCCTGGGATTTTGCACGTTGGTATGCACGATCACATTGGCGGCCTTTATTTAGTCACGAGGCGTTAAGTGTCGACGAAAAATGCGAGCAAAAAGCATCCCGGTGTGCACGGGCCTTAAGTAATTGATAATCAATGGCTTGTCGTGCGTTAAAGGATTTTAATGCATGATGTGGAGGGGCTAGCAGAGTGTGGTCGCCTCTGCAAAGTGCATTAAAATCCTTTAACGCACGACAAGCCATTGATTATCCCGCTTATTTCATGGTCATTTGCTAAGGTAGGCCTATGTTTAAACTAGTTTTGCTCTTTGCAGCACAATATTTGTCCAAATTTTCATCAGTTTTGACATGTTAGATTTTCTACTTTTATTCCACTTAATCAGCAGTGACAGACAGACAGACAGACAGACAGACAGACAGACAGACAGAGGTCATGTGCGTGTGTAGATGTTAAGATGCGATTTCATCAATTTGATCATATCTGATATACATTTAATAATAAACACAAATCTTTTTAAAAGTACCAAATAAATTATATACGCTTTAGGAATATGTCACTTTATGCATTGAAAGATCATTTTTTTATTTCCTTTAAAGGGCACCTATGGTGAAAAATCTACTTTTCAAGCTGTTTAGACAGACATATGTGTAGGTATAGTGTATAGACCATCATATTGGGGTGATATAAACACACCAGGTCCTTTTATTTCAATTTAACAACACAAAAACGGTGGACCAATTGAAGCGGTTTTGAGATCGACTGCAACTTGACGTAGGAGTGCGGTTTCCCCGCCCACCGAATTGATTGACAGCTGCATATTAACACGTCTCCGTAGTAACGTGTATAATCATATCAACAAGACATAACGTGCGCAAAACAACCGGGAATCTGTTCAGTTTGCTAGGATCACCAATCATCATCAAATGTGATCAAGAGTGAGTTTTACAAGTTTAAAATGTTTTAAAACAGTGCATGTGTGTAATGAATTACAGCGATTTACTTCAGATTTACTTCATCACCACAGCCGCGTGGATATTAACCTGTATCCTGTCACATTTGCGTGCAAAAAGAGTGCAAAGCTAAACGCACACGCTGTCTGTGTGTGTGTGTCCGCGCTGTGTGTGTGTGTATCTGTGTATGCGTGAACTTTGTAACGACATTGTGTGTGACTCATCGTTGCAACTCATGCATCAATGCAACAAATGCATCAAATACTCATTGCTAAAGATCTTACTGTCGTATTTCTCACAAACGTTACGCGAGATCGGCTTCCTTTATGTCTGTCTGTTGTCTGAGGCAGCCGAGGGCGGAGATTGAGGCACGCTGACAGCCACGTGGAAACGGTGGGCGTGAAGGAGTAGCCTTAAAGGCGCAGTACACAAAAACCACTACCTGATGCTAAGAGCTACAAAATAGAAACTTATGAAAGCTATAATAAATAATCTGATGGGTGTTTTGAGCTGAAACTTTACAGACACATTCTGGAGACACAAAAGACTAATATTAAATTTGGAACAAGGGGTAACCTATGTGCACTTTAAGCTTCACACTTTATTCTGTTTAGTTTTGACATGCTGTTTTTATAAAGTCCGTTTAACAAATATTTTGTTTAACATCTAAAGTAATTCAATTGCACTGAGATCTAGTGGCAGGTCCTGAGATGGTTTGGCCAAAGTAAAGCTTCTCTTGGTGGGGAGCTGTTCGCAGAGCTGCTGCTGCATGTCTGGAGTTCAGAATCCAAAGTAAGTTTTCAAAGATATGCTATCTTGATACATAAACTGCCTATTTGACTTTAAAATAACTACATTCTTGCTTGGTAAAACTATTAAAACTTGATTTTGTGGCATAATAAATGAGTATTTTTAAAATTTTGCAGATTTCTGGTCTGCCATTAACAGTCCTCATTAGTTTCCTGTGCAGCACATGTGAGCTGCTATGGTAAATACAAATGTTTAGGAGAAGCAGATTCATTTCGATCAAGGCTGACTGTAACTAGCTGAGCATTTTAACTAAAATAATGCACACCCTCCAACCTATCAGAGTCAAGAATTTCAACACACTGTGGAATAAAGTGCTATATTGTCTGGGTTGATGTTGTATATTACACTACAAAACCCTTGTAATAAACTGCAGCACATTTTCTGTTATTTTACAGCCTTATTTCTCTAGATATTATTTCTTATACTTCAAACTACTAAAATGTCAATAAAAGTCACTTTGTTAAACTGTAGAGTTGATATTTTAACATCAGAAGCGGACAGAGCAGAGATCAACATCCCATAATGGAATTCACAACCATAAATAAACACTTGTTAATCACAAAATATGAAACCTGTTAATGCACAGATATCTTCAGAGTGTGTCTCTGTACGTCACAATTATGAAGACTGTGTCTGGTCTCCATGTGTTCCTGAACAGCAGCAGTGTTGTGTTGCGGTGAGTGTGGTCTTCAGACTGTCAGACTGGAGTTTAATTGCTGTTCTCGAGGCCGAGCGATCGCTGAACCAGAGCTTTCCAAAGGTCACGCTATATTTAACTCTCTTACTGTTACTCATAGGCTACTTGTTTTAATGCGCCGCGCTTAAGACTTGACCTCTGTTGACCTCCAGATCCACTCACACTACTGTGTGCACTTGAGGAAAAATGACCACTCAATCCTTCTGTGATAAATGCCAAATATTAATCTTAAATAAATGTAAAAAATACAGAAAAAAACTAACAAGTATATATATATATATATATATATATATATATATATATATATATATATATATATATATATATATATATATATATATATATATATATATATATATATACTTGTTAGTTTTTTTTCTGTATTTTTTAAATTTATTTAGGATTAATATTAATAATAATAATAATTCTGACTTCAACTGTATATAGTGTGTACAGAAAGTATTCAGACCCCCTTAAATGTTTCCCTCTTTGCTATATTGCAGCCATTTGCTGACATTGTGTAAGTTCATTTTTGTCCTCATTAATGTACACACAGCACCCCATACTGACAGAAAAACACTGAATTGTTGACATTTTTGCAGATTTATTAAAAAAGAAAAACTTAAACATGTGCTGCGTCCCAATTCACATACTTATACTACGACCTAAAAGTATGTACTTTTTTTGTGGAGGAGAAATATCTACTTTTGAGTGTGTAACAGAAAAGTATGCAAGCTTTGGGACATACTACTTCCTCGTTACACAGATCGTTGTGTTGCTTAGTTAAGAGCCCTGTCAATCATCCACATTTCTGTCGTATTTAGTTTCCTACCTTATTGGAGAAGCAGCAGCAGGACAATCTCCCTTTCACGAGTCTCTCATGCAGAGAAATCTCCTCAGGTGTTTGGCTAATTCTGCATTCAGACGGTAATGTCCAAACACGTCTTTATATAAGTTCAGTATTGTTGTTGCAGATGAAATATAACATAGACAATATTATTTAAATATTCTCCAGTGGGCTAGATATTAATTAACAGTCATACAAACATCTTTACCGAAGCCTCTCTGCTTGACGGTTGGTCTCGCGCGTCCATCATGTTTGTAGTTTGTTTACACTTTTCACCCGCATTTTGTAGTTCTAATCGAATTTACGTCCAACGCGCAATGTACTGTGGGCAATATCAGCGGTTAGAGTATGGACGCTTCTACACTTAAAATTTTGACCGGAAATAGTAAACCATCCGGGAGTTTTTGGCATGCTCTTTTCAACATACTACGATTTGGGACATACTAATTCTACTTTCACATACTATTTAGGATGGATAGTATGCGGATTGGGACGCAGCAATGGTCCTAATTATTTAGACCCTTTGTTGTGACACATATATTTACCTCAGGTGCTGTTCATTTCTTCTGATCATCCTTGAGATGGTTCTAAACCTTCATTTGAGTCCAGCTGTGTTTGATTCTACTAATTGGACTTGATTAGGAAAGCCACACACTTGTCTATTTTAGGGCGTACTCACACTATGTACAGTTGCCTTGAACCGGGCTGAGGCACGCTTGTCCCCTCTCCCGTCTCCTCCGACGGCCCGCACTCATATTACATTCAGGCCTGGGCACGCTTACGTCATCGATGATGCGCTGTTCAGTAAGCGATTTTGCTCAGTACAATGGAGTTTCTTTAGTTATATCGTTTAAGTCGTTTGATATGCGATGACACCATAGACTGTAAAAGATATGGACGTAGTGTCCGTGACGTCACCCATAGGTTTCTGAACACTGCAAAAGAAGCCACAAGTAGGCGCGGCCAACCGTCGCCATTTTGTTAGCGCGTCATCGCGCCAAACGCGGCATACCAAATAAGGGCAAAGAGGCGGAGAGTGAGCGGACCTACAGACATGCTGGATTCTCAGCATTTTGCTTAGACCTGGCTTAAAACAGACTTATTACTTTTGGAGAACGTTTAATACTTCATTACCTGTGACTCGTTTGTGTTCTGACCACACGCGCTTGGTTGTACACTATATCAATAAAGTGTTTAGACTTTTAAAAACACTCTTGTAATACATCGAGCCACTAAACATTGTTCTTAGGACGTTTTTCGACAGGAGGAAAACGCGAATTACTATCAAACACTTCAGATATAGTCTGTGTTAGTAAATGCAAGGCTGTTTATAAAATCCAGCACTAACACTGTATGACAACGCTTCAGATGACTGTTTTATAGCCTACAGCTAATCAATCTGTCAGATTCTGGAGTGCATTACAGCTCTAAAGAACATTTAAATGATAAATGATCTTAAATAAAACAAATACATTTATAGAGATGGTATATACGTACATCATTTCACTCACCTGTGAAATGGAGGCAACTTGAACGGTTTGTGAGCACAATTAAATCCACACATCATGCCATATCATCTGATAATTGCAGGAAATAATTCCAAAAGGCAAATGACTGTGTAAAGAAACATTAATCAAAACAAAACCGATGTATATGCCGAGCTCAGCGGCTAACTAGCCAGAATCAGCTGAGGTGACGAGACAGTGACCAGCGAGGGCTAGCTGTCACTCAAGTGGCCACACCCTTAATTATGCAAACTTAATATAACCTAATAAAAACGAAACGGATGAGTTATAAAAAAATTCACCCCCCTCAGAGTTGTCATGAAGGGTAAACATGGCTATATGCACCAAAGCCATCGTTTGTACCAGGCTGTAAACATGTTTTTATCAGCTGTAAAAATGGCCAATTTACCAATGCAGAAAGAAAGCACTTGGACTTCATGGAGCCAGCCCCCCAAGGCGAGTCGATAAATTGAAGTTTTAGTTACTTCCGTATTGGCTTCCCGAGGGAGAGCGGGAGGTTGCCGCTTGGATGACACGCAGTCAAATATTTCGCTGAACAGATCAGCCACTTTTGACGCGCATAAACAATCATAAAGTCCTCGTGCTGCAGGAATTGTGAGGTTTGCTGAAGGTGCTGCTGATGTGCAGCGAGAGGTTTGCGTCTTTAATAAACTACGACAGTTTGCGTTCATTGAACAGTACGAATGATTAATAAATCCATATAAAACAGTCTCTTAAGTGTCACGTCTACAGTAGTCTTCAGTTTCGGGCTCAGGCATGCTTTGCACTCACACTGAGCCCAAGTGAACCGCGATTCAGAGCACTCACACTTCTCAAACGAACCAGGAAATGGGCCTGGGCACAGTTCGGATAGCATAGTGTGAGTATGCCCTAAGGGCAAACTCAATCCTGGAGGGCCGGTGTCTTGCACAGTTTAGCTCCAACACTAATCAAATACACCTGAACATGCTAATCAGTGTCTTCAAGAGCACTAAGGCTGCGTCCGAAACCGCATACTTCCATACTATACAGTACGCTAAAATCAGTATGCGAGCCGAGTAGTATGTCCGAATTCATAGAATTCGAAAATCAGTATGCGAGAAGTACCCGGATGACTTACTACTTACGGCGAGATTCTGAAGTGCGCACCCCATGCACGCTGCGTTATCCCATGATGCTCCGCGAGAGAATTCATGAATGGAAGTAAATCGACGCAACTGACGCAGGTAGGTCACGTGACCATGACAAAATGGCGGATGTAGTACGTCCGAATTCCATTCATACTTCTTACATTCATACTGTATAGAACGTACTTTTCTAACGGCCGAGTAGTACGTTTAAATTCAAATGCAGTACCTACTGAGTGGTAGGCGGTTTCGGACGCAGCCCAAATCTATAAGCAGGTGTGTTTGATTAGAGCTAAACTGTGCAGGATAACAGCCCTCCAGGACCGAGTTTGCCCACCCCTGCCCTAAGACCTTACAGCTCACAATGCATGTCTGAGCAGATGAGAATCATGAGGAACTGCCTGAAGAGCTCAGAGACACAATTGTGGCAAGGCACAGATCTGGCCAAGGTTACAAACACATTTCTGCTGCACTTAAGCTTCCTAAGAGCACAGTGGCCTCCACAATCCTTAAATGGAAGAGGTTTGAGATGACCAGAACCCTTGCTAGAGCTGGCCGTCTGGCCAAACTGACCTATCAGGGGAGAAGAGCCTTGGTGAGAAAGGTAAAGAAGAGTTCAAAGGTCACTGTGGCTGAGCTCCAGAGATGCAGTCGGGAGATGGGAGAAAGTTGTAGAAAGTCAACCATCACTGCAGCCATCCACTAGTTGGGGATTCATGGCAGAGTGGCCCGATGGAAGCCTCTCCTCAGTGCAAGACACATGAAGGCCTCCATGGAGTCTCTGGTCTGAGGAGACCAAGATAAACCAGGCACTGCTCATCACCTGTCTAATACAGTCCCAACAGTGAAGCAGGGTTGTGGCAGCATCAAGCTGTTGGGGTGTTTTTCATCTGCAGGGACAGGACGACTTGTTGCAATTGAGGGAAAGATGAATGCAATCAAGTACAGGGATATCCTGGATGAAAACCTTCTCCAGAGTGCTCAGGACATCAGAGTGGGGTGAAGCTGAACCCTCCAAACAAGACAGTGACCCTAAGCACACAGCTAAACTAACAAAGGAGTGGCTTCACAACAACTCTAAGACTGTTCTTGCATGGCCCAGCCAGAGCCCTGACTTAAACCCAATTGAGCATCTATGGAGAGACCTAAGAATGGCTGTCCATCAGTGTTTACCATCCAACCTGAGTATCTGCAAAGAGGAATAGCAGAGGATCCCCAAATCCAGGTGTGATCTTGCTGCATCTTTCCTAAAAAGACTCATGGCTGTATTATATCACAAGGGGGCTTCTGCTAAATACTGAGCAAAAGGTCTGAATACTTAGGAGCATGTGATATTGCAGTTTTTCATTTTTAATAAATCTGCAAAAATGTCAACACTTCTGTTTATTTTTCTGTCAATATGGGGGGTGTTGTGTGTAAAAAAAAAAAAGAACTTAAACCAATTTAGCAAATGGCTGCAATATAACAAAGAGTGATAAATGTAAGGGGGTCTCAATATTTTCCATACCCACTTTAAAAAAAAAAACAAAAAAAAAAACTTTTTAATAACATTTAACCTTCAAAAGATTCAAGTACACATCTTATTTTACTCTTTCAAAGAAAGAAAGAAAAAGCACAGGTAAATGTGGTTGAGTAAATCTCCTGGGTTTTGACATCCCTCCTGCATCACTCCATCATCAGGTGTTGTTTGTGAACAGCATCAATTATCACTTCAGTCAAATGTAAATAACTTGCGTAAATAAACGAGTTCAGAATGTGAAAGTGTGAATATGATGACAGTCAGTCAGGTGAGCGAGATTCTGCTTCTTTATCCTTTTAATTTCCCTCCTTTTTCTCTTCCTCTTTATTTTCCTGTCCTTTTTTCTTTCTCTCCCTCTACCTCTTGTTTTTCTTCTTCCCTTTCTTCATCTACTTTTTCTGTCACAGCCATATCACCCTGCAGCCCAAGACCGGTTACTCACTGAAGCTAAGCAGGGCTGAGCCTGGTCAGTACCTGGATGGGAGAGCACATGGGAAAACTAGGTTGCTGTTGGAAGTGGTGTTAGAGAGGCCAGCAGGGGGCGCTCAACCTGTGGTCTGTGTGAGTCCTAATGCCCCAGTGAAAGTGAAGGGGACACTACACTGTCCGTGGGTGCCGTCTTTCGGATGAGACGTTAAACCGAGGTCCTGACTCTCTGTGGTCATTAAAAATCCCATGGAACTTCTGGTAAAGAGTAGGGGTGTAACCCCGGTGTCCTGGCCAAAGTCCCTCAATCGGTACTTACCCATCATGGCCTCCTAATCATCCCCATCCACCGAATTGGCTCTATCACTGTCTCTTCACTCCACTAATAGCTGGTGTGTGGTGAGCGCACTGGCGCCGTTGTCCTGTGGCTGCCGTCGCATCATCCAAGTGGATGCTACACATTGGTGGTGGTGTGGAGAGACCCCCCTCATGATTGTGAAGCGCTTTGGGTGTATGGCCATACACAATAAATGCGCTATATAAATACACATTACATTACATTACATTACTTTGTATTCCTATTCATCCTATTCCTTCTTCCTTTTCCTCTTGTTCTTTCTCCTCTTCCCTTTCCTCTTCTTCTTCCTTCTAAAAATTCAAGTGTTTTTTTGTCTATCTTTATGTCTGTCTTTGTGGTGAGCGAAGGACACACACATATTTCTCTGGAGAATTTTCCCTCAAAACAATTTGCATTGATTTTTCACCCACCAAAAAAATCTAATTCATATGTGTTAGCCCACAAACTTCATTTCAAAGCATTTTGAGTCATATTTGCTATCCGTGTGTTATGAAGAATTGCTTAAATAAGTTTGAGGCCAACAAGCAACGGCTGAATAATCTAATCTCCTGTGCACAGGATTTTTATTTTTGAAATATTTATCATCAGAAAATACTACAATTCATGACAAATAAATAAAAGTTAAAAAAAATAGCTTAAAGGGGCTATTAATTTTGACCTTAAAATGTTTTTAAAAATTAAAAACTGCTTTTATTCTAGCCAAAATAAAACAAATAAGACTTTCTCCAGAAGAAATATTATTATCAGACATACTGTGAACATTTAATTGGTAAATATAAAAAAAAAAAAATCAAAGGGGGGCTAATAATTCTGACTTCAACTGTGTGTATATATATATATATATATATATATATATATATATATATATATATATATATATATATATATATATATATATATATAGTATATAAGTAAGGTTGGTGTAAGGGTTTGAGGTGAGTGTACATTGTATTATAGTGTGTGTGTGTGTGTGTGTGTGTGTGTGTGTGTGTGTCTGTGTCTGTGTGTGTGCGCATGTGTGTGGTTTAGTGGTCTGAGCACAGTATCATTCTGACTCCAGATCAGCAGGGATTTATTAAAGCTGTTCCTCGGAGTGTGTGTGAGCCTCTATCAGTGACAGATCTTTGACTCCATCATTCTCTCCATCTCCTCATTCATCTCAAGCACATCTACACGCTTACAAATAAAGCTGCCAGGAACAACCAAAAAAGAAGAAAAAGAAGGTTTTTTTCAACAGTAAAGACAGAAGGCCATTTTTATTTTTTATTTTATATATATACACCTATATACGTACACCTTAGGCGGCATCTGCGACAATCTCCCCACCGCTCCGGTCCTCGCTGTCGTACGTGCAATCACACCCATCTCTTGTTTTCGCTTTCAGTTTGAGGGTGGCATGATCATCTTTTACCTAGAGCTCCAGTTCAGTTTGCTCCGGCCCCATCTATAACCATTACATCGCACTTTGTAAAGAAACTGGTCTGGCGGATATCGCGTTTTGTGAAAAAATACATTTTAAAGTAGGCCTAAAATGTACATTCTTCAATGTTTTAATGGCAGCATTTCACACATAGATTAAGGTACATCTGAACAGTGATTTCCAATAATAAAATCCAAATGTCAAAAAAATGGCGTTCATCGCGTTTTTGCAACCAAACTCTTCAATTCTACCAAGATAACCAAATACATTTTCTCATTTTTTATCCCCTTTTTAAAATGTAATAAAATATTAACAGGCCACATTCATCAGATTTGACTGCATAAAACTATTGTAGTCTTTTGAAGCCATACGATCATTGCTCTAGGAATAATTCAGCAATCTGTATCCCTGAACATCCATAATCGTAAACTAATTGCAATTCTTAACTTTTTAATGAATTGCATCCTTAGTTTTGGCTTCAGTTTCAGATGACGAGTCTGTAAATATGGACTGAAGGTGCATATATTCCTGATATGTGTTAAATGTAGGGATCATTTTCAATGTATGGCATGAATGCTCTTCTTTCTTCATCAGAAGTGCCACAGAATGCATTAGTAATGTGAAGAAGCCGAACGCTGCTTGAAAAGATCTTTCTTCATCTCAGAGGAGCCTTTTGAAGCTCTTTAAGAAAAGATAAAAAAACACTCCTGAGCGTCGGGAGATTTGACAGTATATTAATGAGTTCACTTGACCATTTTGGGCAAAGTCTTCATTGTCAGAATGAGAACAAAGGATGAAATGAGGGATTCCTCTGTATTTATCTTCTCTTGGCCTTCTGAGATGAGGATACACTAGAAAAGAAGGTGCAAATTTAATATTTTAAAAGCTCATGTACTGTAGACAAACACTGGAAAAAGCCTGGAACGACAAAATGTCTTAAAATTTTCATAAGCTAATACAGTAAACAGAGTTATTTGTGAGTAAAACAGGATATTTGTAAGATTTTGCTTTGAGATCAAGAGGTCTTGGGTATGCATCCCGGACGAGCCCCCATTTATCGCAGTGTCGGTTGATATTAGTAAATTAATGATTAAATTTCAATAATACACATTTATTTTTACAGCGTTATTATTCATTTGTTAAAGTAAATAAAACCACTATGTTAGTACACAGTGCATTAACTAAAGTTACCAAGTGCATTGTTTAATTAATGAAATGTACATTGAAATGAATATTAATAAACAAATAGAATTGTGAAAAAAAAAATTGTCTAAAAAAGTCAATACGAAATGAAATTTACAAGACAAGAGATATTTGAGATATATTTTTAAAGACTTTGCTTTGAGATCAAAAGGTCTTGGGTTGCAATTTTGGTTGATATTAGTAAATGAATTGTCCAACATTAATAATTAACATTTATTTTTACAGAATTATTATTAATTTGTTAATATAAATAAAATATATTGTGTTATTTCACAGTGCATTAACTAAAGTTATCAAATGCATAATATTAATAAATGTCCTACAGTCTGAAATGGTGTAAAATTACATGTTGTCTATAGAAAAGTCAGTAAGAAATGAATTTCACAAGACAAAACAGTAAAACAGAGTTATTTGTGAGTTAAACAGGATATTTGAGGATTTTCTTTTAAGATTTTGCTTTGGGATCAAGAGGTCTCAGGTTTGCATCCTGGACGAGCCCCCTAATTATAGTATTTTTGGTTGATATTAGTAAATTAATTATCTAACCAATAATACACATTTATTTGTTACATCATTATGATAATTATATTAATGTAAATAAAAACCACTATGTTAATACCCACAGTGCATTAACTAATGTTACCAAACGCATAGTTTAATTAATAAAAAAGTGCGTTGAAATGAATAATAATAATAATGTACTACAGTCCAGAATTGTAAATAAAAAGTGACATTTTGTGTAGAAAAGTCAATATAAAAAGAAATTTACAAGACAATACAGTAAAACAGAGTTATTTGTGAGTAAACCAGGATATATGAGATTTTTTTTAATTATTTTGCTTTGAGATCAAAAGGTCTTGGATTTGCATCCCGGACGAGCCCCCAATTATTGCATTTTTGGTTGATATTAGTGAATGGATTGTCTAACATTAATAATTCAAATTTATTTTTAATTATTTATTTATTTATTTTTAATAAATTTATTTTACAGGATTATAATTATTTTGTTAATATAAATAAAAAATAATTATCAATGCATTAACTGAGGTTATCAAATGCATAGTTCAGTTAATGAAATGTATGTTGAAATTGATATTAATAAATGTCCTACAGTCTGAAATGGTGAAAACTTACATTTTGTTTACAAAGGTCAACATGAAATGACATTCACAGCATAATAGAGTAAAGCAGAGTTATTTGTAAATTTTCTTTTATAGATTTTGCTTTGAGATCAAGAGTTCTTGTTTTTGCTTCCCGGATGAGCCCCCAAATTATAGTATTTTTGGTTGATATTAGTAAATTAATCATCTAACAGCAATAATACACATTTATTTTACAGCATTGTTATTCTTTTGTTAATGTAAATAAAAACAATTATGTTAGTTCACAGTGCATTAACTAAAGTTACCAAATGCTTAGCTTAAATAATGAAATTCCAGTCAGGAATGGCGAAAAAATGACATTTTGTCTAGAAAAGTCAACATGAAATAACATTCATATCATAATACAGTAAACCTGAGTAACTTCTGAGTAAAGCAGGATACTTGTGAAAAAATATATAAATATATGATGCTTTTGCTTTGAGATCAAGAGGTCTTGGGTTTGAATCCCGGACGAGCCCCTAATTATGGTACTTTTGATTGACAGTAGTAAATGAATTATCTAGCATCAGTGATATGCATTTTTACTTCACTTTACTTCTTTTGCTAATGTTAATGAAATATAATTGCTAGTTCACTGTACATTAACTAAAGTTAACAGATGCATAGTTTACATTAAGAAATGGATGTTGAAATAAACATTAATGCATGCCCTAAAGTCTGAAGAAATTATATAAAAGTACATTACGTCTAGAAAGGTCAGCATGAAATAGCATTCACAACACATAATCCTTATGTCATATCACATATGCCTGAATAAAAAAGGATATTTGTGAATAATTAAAAGATTTTGATTTGAGATAAAGAGATCTTAGGTTTACATCCCGGACGAGCCCCCAATTATGGTGTTTTTGGCTGACAGCAGTAAATGAATTATCCAACATACAGCATTAGTTTTCTTTTGTTAATGTAAAAGATTGTCAGAGTGTATTAACAGAAGTTACCTGATGCATAGTTTAATTTTAAATTGTATATTGAAATTAAACATTAAACATTAATAAATGCGCTAGAAGTATTAGATAAAACCTTATTGTAAAATGACCTTAGAGCATTTCATTTGACGTCCTGCATCAGATATTTAGTTTCATTATATATTTAATGTGACTCTGTAACCAAGAATAAATACATTGTAAATCAAGACATCTTTATACATTTTTTGTTAAGGTGCGTTGCACGCCATTTCAGATAGAAACGAACAACAACAGTACATTTAAAAAGGCTGAAAATACAAGGTCATTCAGGTACATGGTACCAAGACGGATTTAAAAAAGCAGTACATGACATCAGAATATTGCATCATTTCTACAGGGAGTGCAGAATTATAAGGCAAGTTGTATTTTTGAGGATTAATTTTAATTATTGAACAACAACCATGTTCTCAATGAACCCAAAAAAACTCATTAATATCAAAGCTGAATATTTTGGAAGTAGTTTTTAGTTTGTTTTTAGTTTTAGCTATTTTAGGAGGATATCTGTGTGTGCAGGTGACTATTACTGTGCATAGTTATTAGGCAACTTAAAAAAAACAAATATATACCCATTTCAATGATTTATTTTCACCAGTGAAACCAATATAACATCTCAACATTTACAAATATCCATTTCTGACATTCAAAAACAAAACAAAAACAAATCAGTGACCAATATAGCCACCTTTCTTTGCAAGGACACTCAAAAGCCTGCCATCCATGGATTCTGTCAGTGTTTTGATCTGTTCACCATCAACATTGCTTTTCGGAGCCTGTCAAGTCCTTCTTTTGACCCATTTTGCCAAAGGAAAGGAAGTTGTCTAATAATTATGCACACCTAATATAGGGGGTTGATGTCATTAGACCACACCCCTTCTCATTACAGAGATGCACATCACCTAATATGCTTAATTGGTAGTAGGCTTTTGAGCCTATACAGCTTGGAGTAAGACAACATGCATAAAGAGGATGATGTGGTCAAAATACTCATTTGCCTAATAATTCTGCACTCCCTGTATTAAAAAAAGAAAATGTGCTGTGCTCATTTACATGAAAGTGTTTCTGCCATGGGAACAAATTACATTAAAAAAGGGTGAATTTTACTCTATCTATCTATCTATCTATCTATCTATCTATCTATCTATCTATCTATCTATCTATCTATCTATCTATCTATCTATCTATCTATCTATCATCTATCTATCTATCTATCTATCTATCTATCTATCTATCTATCTATCTATCTATAAAATACTATAAATAATGTCATATTTCTGCGATATAAACAAGAAAGTCAATTATAAATATAATGCGCTATATAAACAGTATTTCTATTTTATTGTTTACATCTTTTTGACATCTTTTATTGTTTACAATCAGTTTTTTAATCTCGACGTTACAAGAAAATAGTTACAGTTTTTCTGTCGCTTTGGTGCATTTCTCACAACACTGTTTACATTTGCACAACAGTTCATGCATTTCTCAAAACAATCAGTCATTTGTGCACATCACAGTAGCAGTTTCGCATTCCTTTCAACAAATTGCAAATGCTTTTGGACGTGCATTAATTGCTTTCATACAACTCTCTGCTGTTTGTAACATTATCATTTGCTTATGTCATGTCAGTCAAAATGAACTAAACTTGTGGATGCTGACTAGTCATTCCATATAAAACGAATAGTTCTCATTTCATTACTGGAGTCTTTACATACAAACATGTTGAACTAGTTGTCAAAATCTGTCTAATTTTATATAAAAAAATAAATAAATAAATAAAAAATTCTGAAAATGTCTTCTAAATTGTACAATTTGATGAATTATTTAAAGACCTGTGTATGTTGTAGGTTCAGTTCAAATATGTACTGCAATATTGTTTACAGTTGTGCACAGCTCTACCCAAAGGGAGTTTATGTTTGTTGTAAATAAGAGTGCATTTATTGTTTTGTACAATGCTGTGAATAAATTAGAATTGTAAAGAGCAAATGCAGTAAACATGTGAAACACACATATTCAGTGTCTTGTACTCAGATACCTCACTAAATGCAGTGATGTCTAACTTTACTGTAGCTTTCAAAGGGCTGTGCAAATAGTATATAGTGCTGTCTTGAGCATTTTCAGGAAGTGTCACCAAAATCTGACTTTTTTGCATTGGAATAAATGTACAGAGTAAAGTGTCATAATGAAAACATGACAAAGCCATTTGACTATCTTGTTCATAAACAATTGTGTCAGGACTTTTCATCTTGATGACACTGACACTTTCATTGACATCAATACTTGCTTTTGAGGAATGAGTTTCCATTTTGAGCAAGTGATGCGCTTTTGCAGGTTATCCACTAGGTTTTGCAGTTTGCACTAATTGTTTTGAGAAATGCATGAACTGTTGTGCAAATGTAAATAGTGTTGTGAGAAAAGCACCAAAGCCACTGAGAAAAACTGTAATTTTGAGTCGCAGTTACTGATAAATAAATATGTTTGTTTATTTTTTGTTTGTTTGTATTGTATTTTATTTACATTTTGTTACATTTTATTAAATAAAAGTTTAATCAATTTCATTTTGTCTATTGATCCCATAGCAGAAAACAGCTTCCATACGTTTCAGCCCAGAACAGTATTGAATACATTGTACATCATTAAAGAATTAAATTAATTAATTTCTTTCTGAAAGTGTTACTCTGAACCCTGTAGAAAAGACATTATTCAAGGCAGTAAAGTGTTGGCAGAATTTTAGTAGCCTGCTATGTTGATGATAAAAACTCTTTGTGATTAAAAAAAAGGTTTATAAACAGTGTTGCTTCGTTTTTTTTGCTCTCAGTTCTTTTTACCACCTCCAGTCCTAAATGCATCAAAGCCAGTTTAGCCTTTCTTGATCCATTTCCATTAGAGCACATCTCTCTTTCTTTCTTTTTTTTTTTTTTTTGCTGGAGTTTCAACCTCAGTGTTTTTAAAAGCTGACACTTTTTCTTGTCTTTCCAGAAAACAGTGGGATAAAGCAGTCTTCAGGCTGGGGTTTGGACCCAGTTGGCTGACGTTACCCTGACAGGAGCACAAACACACACATCCAGACCAGAAACAGCGGGAGGCTTCGTGCTTCTCTCGCGCCAGAATCCATCCCATCAAAGGCTTTGGTTTGTGGGTGATGATATCTGTGATTGTTGGTATTTTCCGGTGTCACTGCAAGAGAAAAGAGCCAAAATGAAAGCAATTCCACTGTATATAAACTAGCCAGAGGGCTTTATTGAAGGCATGTGTTTTCAGGATGATGAGGAATGATGATAACAGATCAAAAACATTTCAACATCACGATCAACTTCCTACTTCTGAGTCATATCTACTGCTGTCTTGAGAAGAGCACACTGCTAATATTGCTAATGGAGAATATAGACACACCGCCTAAAGTCGCCATGAAATCAAAATGTACTCTTCTTATTTGTACATGTACATAGTAGTGCTTGTTATAAACAATGTATCTGTGCACTTCAATATTTTATAAAAAATTTACTTGCCCTTTTTCTCAAATACCATAACTGTCCCTCCCCTTTTCTTCACGTCTGATCACATGGAATGCCTTTAGGGTGGAGCTATTAGTTATTTAGGGCGGAGCTATCAGTTATTTGGGGTGGGGCTAACAGGACATGTTTTGTTTCTGCTCTGAATTCATCCATTCATCAATGTTTTCCTTCATTTTGTTAGCAACACCGGTCTTACAACAATTCAATTGGATCCCAAAGAACAAAATCATGCACAGCTCTACTTTTTTTCTCATTGCAGGACTGTTTCAAGTGGATGTAAGTCACAATGGCGGAATAAAGGACAATCTTAATTTCCATTTCACAGTGACTTTAAAAGGCACAAAATATGCTTTTATGATAAAAGATGACTAAATTCTCCATCATGTGATGTGGGAGCAAGAATGGATATAATAGACTGATGCAAATCTTTTGAAAAAAGAAAAAGAAATTGCTTTGTGTAATCAGGTATATTCAAACCAAATAATGATTTGTAGGTGATTCACGGGAGGAAATGTACTTGTTCATTCATTCATTCATTCATTCATTCATTCATTCATTCATTCATTTTCTTTTCGGCTTAGTCCCTTTATTAATCTGGGGTCACCACAGCGGAATGAAGCACCAACTTATCCAGCACATGTTTTATGCAGCGGATGCCCTTCCAGCTGCAACCCATCTCTGGGAAACATCCACACACACTCATTCACACACATACATTACGGACAATTTTAGCCTACCCAATTCACCTGTACCACATGTCTTTGGACTGTGGGGGAAATCGGAGCACCCGGCAAAAACCCACGCAAACGCGGGGAGAACATGCAAACTCCTGTACTTAGTATGTTGTTATTTAAACAAATCTGTGTTTGCAACAATAACAACGACAACAACAGCAACAACAACCCCAACATCATTATCATCATTAGCAACAACAACACAACAACAACATCATCATCATCATTAACAGCAACAACATCAACAATAACAACATTATCATCAAAAACACAACATCAACAACAGCATCATCATCAACAACAACAACAACAACAACGTTATCATCATCAACAACAACGACAACAACAACAATAAAGACAACAACGACAACAACAACAACAACAACAACAACAACAACAGCAACAACAACAACAACAACAAAGTTATCACCATCAACAACAACATCAACAATGACAACAAAGCCATCATCATCATTAACAACAACGTCATCATCATTAACAGCATCATCATCAACAACAACAACAACAACAAAATTATTACACAACAACATCAACAATGACAACAACATCATCATCAACATTAACAACAACGTCATCATCAACAACCTCAACAACGACAACAATGTCGTCATCATCAACAACAACAACAACAACAACAACAACAACAACAACAACAACAACAACAACAACAACAACAACAACAACAACAACCACGTTATCATCATCAATAACAACAACAACATCAACAATGACAACAACATCATCATCATCATTAACAACAACAAACAACATCAACAATGACAACAACATCATCATCATCATCATCATCATCATTAACAACAACAAACAACAACGACAACAATAACAACAACAACATCATCATCAACATCAACAATGGCAACAACGTCATCATCATCATTAACAACAACAAAAAACAACAACTACAACAATAACAATGACAACAACGTCATCATCATCATTAACAACAACAAAAAACAACAACGACAACAATAACAATGACAACAACGTCATCATCATCATCATTAACAAACAACAACAACAACGTTATCATCATCATTAACAGCATCATCAACAAAAACAACAACAACAACAACAGCAACAACAACAGAAAATAATCTCAGTGTCTGAAACAGTTGGTTCAAGGATTCAAACTCCGCCTTTCCAAGAACATGTGCTGCTGAATGTTCAGATGACCTTTCTGTGCTCTGATTGGTCAGATGGCCCTATCTGTGATTGGACAAATAGGCATGCTTTTATTATTTATCTTTATTTTATTTTTATTAGATGTTTGCTCTGATTGGTCAGATGGCACAGTCTGTTGTGATTGGCTAAATAGTCTTGCTGTTCTTAGATTAATCAGATGACCCAGTCAGTTGTGATTGACTAGATTATCAAGCTCTTCTCTGATTGGTCAGTTGAACCAGACTGTTCAAATTGGCCAGATGGCCCTACTCCGCACTGATTGGTCAGATGACCCAGTCAGTTGGTACTGACTAAATGGTCATCATCTTCTCTGATTGGTCAGATGTCACAGTCTATTGTGATTGGTCCACCACTTACAGTACAGCACATACTGGAAAGCAACTGTCCATTACCATTTCTGAATTCCAGCTCGCCCTTGCTCGTGAACACAGAAATATATAGAGCAATGAGTGTGTCAGTTTTACAGTATCAATTCAAGTGCAGTAAATTGTGTTTTTTCATGGCAGCAGAAAAGTGTTTTCTTGACATGTTGAAAACACAAACCAAAATACCTAAAAGCTCCTATACTAGTGCATAAAGTAATACTTTTTGAAAAAGGTACCACCTAAACGACAGCTCCCTTAACTTTATTTCTGAGCCTGTGCACTCTGATGAAGAAAACAGCATTCTTAACGCATCCTACTACTGTCTACTATTGTAAATTGCAAGCTAAAAGCATTTTTAACAGTTTTTAACATATATCCAAATGGATGCACATATCAGATGCTTTCACGAAAATCACAAAGTGCGCAATGCATAGTTTCCCATTGTTCCTGCCAGAGGAGCTTCACGAGGAGCCAAAAACTACAAGCGTTCCTCAGCAGGATCCAGCAGAAGAGCTCTGAAACCTTTCCAACCATTTTGTTTGTACATTGCACACATTCCTCACACCGACGAATCATTCTCGACAAGGACAGCTCACATTTCTTGGCGTCGGAATGGCTTTGGGAATATATCTATCTCCGAAATGTTTGAATTCAGCTGCCAAAGTGTAATCCATTAATTGAGTTTTTCGCGTTCCGTCACACTATTAGAGGAATAACCGTTATAAGCCAATAGAAAAAGAAAAACAACCAGAAAAGAGAAACGTATAGATTTTTTGACAAAAGTAGCATCATTGCTCATTAAAATCTACCTATAACTGTCACACTGTCCTAACAACAAATAATGCAACAAGATTCCAGCAACAAGTAATTGGTCTGTCTGCACCAAAAGTGATGCAAAATGACAGAAACATTTAAATACCAGCCACTGCACTCTCAATAAAAAAATGGTAAAAGTTTTAATGTAATTAATACATATTAAACCCCTTTAACATTATTAATATGCTACTAAATGTCTAATGTTGTTGGTTTGCAGTTCAAATTTTCTGCTACTTATTTTATTTTCAAGATCTGAGGTGAACAATCTGCTGCTGGTTTTAGTAGTTTGGCAATAAATGTCACATAAAATAGTATTTATACTCAAATTGGTAGCATTTAACACTGAATAAAGCACATAATCAGTACCTGAGGTGATCTTTTGTCATAGTAGTTTATGCCGTTGTTCACATCGCAGAAATAAAAACAGTTTCTAAAATAGAAATTTCCAACTGTGGCATCACCGTCACGGACGGTTAGGCCAAAACTGCTTTTAACATATAAAAGATTCATTTTATCATGTTGCAGCCCTGCATCACGTGTAGCTAAGACACGCTGTCTGTATGCCTTTTATTCTAATTCTGTTCTAATTTGCAGGTTTAAGTGTCAATAAAGTATCAATTAAAATGCAAAGTCAAAGTATAAATAGCAAAAGAGAACAAATAGATTTTACCTACCAGCAAGTATTTAGTCTATGTAAAAGAAACCAACAACAAATATAAAAGCAGATACGTATGATTAGGGCCAGATAGAATCTGCGGACATTTTTTGCTATTTCTGCTAAGAATTTTGTAAAAAATCTGTGGATTTATGCGGAATCATTTTAGGAGTATCATAATTAAAAACTTAATATTTGAAATAAAAATATAAAATTTGTAACTTTCATGTAATGTTTACAATGCAAATCCAATTAGATCCACTTCGCTGTCAAACAAAGCAAGACTCTCATAATAAATCTACTAAAAGACAGAAAATATTATTTTACAAACTATTGAACATGATAAATCATATGAACGTTAATATTACTATTATTATATCACAATAATATTAATTTAAAAACGGATGAATTTAAATGTACACACATTTACACAAGTAAATACATAGACTCAATGATGGGCTAAAAATCTGCGGAAATCTGCAAATCTGTGTGGGCCTACTTATGAGCTACATATAACAGTCACTGATGACTAAATCTCTGAGGAATATCCACAAGATAAATGTAAATAGAGCTGAATTGTAGCTCTGACAGAGACATGATGGTTTTAAATGACTAAAAAATGGAAGAATATTTGAGTTTGAATTTATTGAATGGGATAGCCCCTTGAGATAAACCATCTCACGTTCGAGGCGGTCCCTAAGAAGTTCATAAATCAAACAGAGTACTTCAAATCATAACAAACAAACAACTAACAAAACAAGCAAACAAACAAGCAGCACACCACCTGAAACACTTCCCACAGTCTAAAGCCAAAATAAACAAAAACATATCATCAAAAGTACAAACAATTTGATATACAAATAAATAATAAACATTTAAAGTGGAACCAATATTAATAACATACGCAAGTTGTTTCCAAAAAAGAAAATAAATTAGCCCTAAAAAGACTAAATGACTTAATTGATCTAAAAGAGGAGGGGATATTGTTCCAGTCGGAAGGAGCTTCGTATTGAAAGGACCAACGGCCACATTTAATTGAAATTCTGGAAACAAAAAAATAATTCTGTTGGATATGACGAAGAGAATATGAGGAGGTAAATGGAACAAAAACTGCTTTAAGTAAGAGGGGAAACTAAAATAAACACATTTAAAAAGAAACAAATACCAATAATACTGTCTGCGGAACTTAGGTTGAAGCAAACCAAGAGTTTCATATAATATGCAATGATGGGTTCTATACAGACATCTTAAAACAAACCTACATAGAGAGTTGAAGACAGTATTTAAAGGTTTTAAATTATTATCAGAGGTATTGTGATAAATAATATCAGCATAATCAATAATAGGGAAAATGAATTGAGAGATCCATTTTTTTCTTACTTTAAATGAAAAACAATTAATAGAACCATAAAGAGAACCTAAGCACTGATATGATTTTTTCAATTACAAAATCAATATGGGTTTAAAGGACAGTTCAGTATCGAGCCGAAGGCCTAAAACTTTAAATTCATCAACATTAGACAGCCGTGACCCATCATCAAATCTATTATTTATGTTTACCGAATGAAACCGTTGAGATAAATAAAAAAAAAAACACCATGCTACAAGACTTCTTTTTATTTAGTCAAGCAATTCTTAAATTAAATTAAAGTCTAACTGCAAAGAAGATTGAATATATGAAATATCTAGCCTGATCTTACGAGGAAACGTAAGTATTTTACGTTTTGGCAGTTTAGTGGCTAATTCGTACGAATTCGTACAAGTTCAGTTGTATGAAAATGTACAATTTTAAAAAGGAGGCGTGGCACCCAACCCCACCCCTAACCCCAACTGTCATTGGGTGATGAGCAAATCGTACTAATTTGTGCGAATTAGATCGTATGAATTCATACGAATTAGCCACTAAATCAAAAAGTTACGAATTGCCGTAAGATTGCGTTGGAAATATCAGAGTGGGAGAAATAAATAACAGTATCATCTGCATAAAATTGATTGACCAAAATTTAGGCAAATCGTTAATAAATAAACAAAAGAGCAGAGGATATGGATTGTGAGTGCCCACAATTTACAGTTTGTGATCATATCTATGTTTTCTTTTGTTGATATGCTATCCAAATATTCGTAGTTTGAAACATATGTAAATATGAGCATTTCAAGTTTCTTGGAGTACACATCGCTGAGGATCTGACATGGACTGCCCACACAGACGCAGTGCTGAGAAAGGCACAACAACGTCTCTTCTTCCTCAGGCGTCTCAGGAGGTTTGGAATGAGCCCCCACATCCTCCGCTCGTTCTACACCTGCACTGTGGAGAGCATCCTGACTGGCTGCATCACCACCTGGTACGGAAGCAGCACCAGCAGCAATCGCAAAGGTCTTCATAGGATTGTGTGAACTGCTGGACGCGTAGTAGGAGGTGAGCTTCCCTCCCTCCAGGACATCTATACCAGGAGGTGCATGAGGAAAGCCAAGAGAATCATCAGCGACTCCAGCCACCCAAGCCATAGACTTTTCTATCTGCTACCCTCAGGCAGAAGGTTCCGCAGCATCCGGTCACGCACCAGCCGACTGAAGGAAAGTTTCTTCCCTCAGACTATCAGGCTGATGAACACTTAACACACCCCACACAAACTCTTCCATACCCCGCACTGCACACTGTCAAGATGTAGCATGCACTGCACTTTAACAAATCCATACTTAAAACAATACTGCCTACGTATCGCTGTCAACATTGCCAATTTTACATTGTCTTGTTTTTTGTGAGTATGTTGTTGTATACTGCACTGTCTGTATTTTGCACTGTCTGTATTTTGCACTGTCTGTATTTTTGCACTGTCTGTATTTTGCACTGTCTGTATTTTTGCACTGTCTGTATTTTTGCACTGTCTGTATTTTGCACTGTCTGTATTTTGCACTGTCGTTGTATTTGCACTGTCTGTATTTTGCACTGTCGTTGTATTTACACTGTCTGTATTTTGCACTGTCGTTGTATTTGCACTGTCTGTATTTTGCACTGTCGTTGTATTTACACTGTCTGTATTTTGCACTGTCGTTGTATTTACACTGTCTGTATTTTGCACTGTCGTTGTATTTACACTGTCTGTATTTTGCACTGTCTGGAGCCAGCACCTAAGCTTTTCACTCATCATAGCACACGTATGGAGCCAGAATTGTTTCATATTTCCAAACAAATATAATACAATCCACAAATAAATGTGAAGCGTTTGACAAATACCAAGCATATTCACAAATAAATACAATGAGATCCACAAATAAATCTTAGAGTTCCACAAACATTAATTACATTCACAAATAAGTAAAATTAGACTTGCAAATAAAAAACATACTCACACATATTTTTTTTTTATTCTACAAACACAAATTTGCCTGACATTTATATGTGAATTGCGTCCTGTGCATTTGTAGATCACTGTGGTATTTGTGGGTTGCTCTCTAAGCATTTGAGGATCACTGTGATATTTGTGGGTAGCTCTCTGCCCATTTGTGGATCGGGCTGTGCATTTGTGGATTTTGAAACAGTTCTAACGTCAAGACGAACACTGATCCACAAATAGATGAACTCCACCCACCTTCTGCTTAAACCAATCAGATACCGGCACCGTGATGCTGACCAATCGCTGCTCGTTCTCGCTCCAACCAATCACGCTTTGCCTTACAATCAGAGCGGGACCAGGCCAGCCGTAATGAACCAGTCTCTTCAAAATGGACGCATTGCTGTAATAATATGGAGCTGTCCTTGCTTTTTCAAGAGACTGATTAATTGACTGCACGATGGCTTTTCTGTGTTTGTGCCCAGCCCGCACGGACGAGGCTGAATCCAGCTTCTTATTGACGCTATCCGGTCGCGGGTTTTAAGGTGGACCGGATAGGTTTTTAAGGTGGACCGTATAGCGTCAATAAGAAGCTGCGAATAAGAAGCTTGATTCAACCTCGTCTGTTTATAAATGTTTCCTAGGAATACAGTGAATGACTTTAATCGAATCATTAATTAAACAGACAGCTGTCACACCAAACCGCAAAGAGGTTGACTGATTGACTGCACGATCGCTTTTCTGTGTTTGTGCTCAGCCTGCATGCTTACTCCTAGTGCAATCACTGTATGCAGATGGTGCAAGAGAGGATGATACAGCTTACACTCGCTGTTTATAAGTGTTTCCTTGGATTACCATAAAGGACTTTAATCGATATTATCATGGACTTTAATTAAAAAAAATTATATACAAACACAGAAAAGCCATCGTGCAGTCAATTAATCAGTCTCTTGAAAAGCAAGGACAGCTCCATATTATTACAGCAATGCGTCCATTTTGAAGAGACTGGTTCATTACGGCTGGCCTGGTCCCGCTCTGATTGTAAGGCAAAGCGTGATTGGTTGGAGCGAGAACGAGCAGCGATTGGTCAGCATCACGGTGCCGGTATCTGATTGGTTTAAGCAGAAGGTGGGTGGAGTTCATCTATTTGTGGATCAGTGTTCGTCTTGACGTTAGAACTGTTTCAAAATCCACAAATGCACAGCCCGATCCACAAATGGGCAGAGAGCTACCCACAAATACCACAGTGATCCTCAAATGCTTAGAGAGCAACCCACAAATACCACAGTGATCTACAAATGCACAGGACGCAATTCACATATAAATGTCAGGCAAATTTGTGTTTGTAGAATAAAAAAAAATATGTGTGAGTATGTTTTTTATTTGC
>LR812519.1:5241536-5246536 GCA_903798195.1 Danio kyathit
TTATATTTTATTAAATTATATCAAGTAATACACACTTATATAATACTTACTCTTTATTTAAAATACACTATTAAAATACTATAATTATCATTATAAAAACAATTATTTAAACAATAATTTGTTGATTAATTATTTAAAAAGTAATTAAGTCATTGACTGATTAATTTAAAAATGGTGTTATGATACATATTTAAAAATGAATAAGATAATTTAAAATCAAGTATTGTTTAAATTTTAAAGTATGATATCAGGTAATACACTTTACATAATGCATATTTATTTAAAGTACACTAATAGAATAATAATAATAATAATCATAATAATAATAATAATAATAATGAGAAGAAGAATATATTAATAATAATGTAAATAATAATGTAATAACAATATATTAATAATACTGTTATTGGTGTATTTAATTAAAATTAGTATAGTTAAACAATTATATAGTATAAACTATTATATTATATAAAAATGGTATAGTTAAACTATTATAACTAACTAATATGCTAATTAGTTAATTAAATATTTTAAAATGAATATGATTTCCCAGTGATGGGTTGCGGCTGGAAGCGCATCAGCTGCGTAAAACATGCTGGATAAGTTGGCGGTTCATTTTGCTGTGGCGATCCCAGATTAATAAAGAGTCTAAGCCGAAAAGAAAATCAACGAATAAATGAAAATGAATATGAATAGTTAAAATTAACACTTACAAAATATATACTACAAAATATAATATAAAACTTGCAAAATATATATTATTTTATTTATTCATTCATTCATTCATTTTCTTTTCGGCTTAGTCCCCCCTATATTATATTATATTGTATTTTTAGACTCAAATACAGACAGATCTAACAACATCGGCAATAAACGCATCTGGAAATCTGCAGATACTATAAAACAGTTCATGAGTGATCTTGGTCTTGGTGATAGTTGGCGCCTCCAGCATCCAGACATTAAAGCATTTTCTTTTTTTTCACCAGTTCATCATTCATACTCCCGCATTGACTTCTTTCTCACCAGTAATTCTATTATGTCCAATATTTCTGAATCAAAGATCCACCCAATAATCATTAGTGATCATGCTCCTGTAACATTAAAACTGAATATAACCACTGCACATAAACCCAGTTCAAGATGGCGATTTAATACTTCTCTTCTTCAAGACCATGATTTTGACAGTTATTTTAAAAGAGAGTGGGCTTTCTTTCTAGAGATAAATGACTCCCCTGAAATATCTCCATCTCTTCTGTGGGAAACAGGAAAGGCAGTATTAAGAGGAAAAATATTTTCATATTCCGTTTACAAAAAAAAGAAAGAGAAAAAACAACAAGCTGACCTGGAACAGAAAATTAAAGAACTAGAAGACATTAACATAAATAACCCAACAGAAGAAACACAAGATACGCTAAGAAAATATAAATCACAATTAAATAAACTAATTGATGCACACACTCAATTCCTTATTCATAGACTACGACAAGAACACTTCCATCATAGCAACAAATCTGGTAAATATCTGGCTAATCAAATCAAACACAATAAAGAAAAAACAACAATATCAGTCATCAAGGACTCAGCAGGGAAACCCACCAACTCACCAGAAGAAATAAATAACATTTTTCAAAAATTCTACAGTAAATTATATTCCCCTGAAAAAAACCCATCCCAGGATGATATAAATTCATTTCTCAACAATATCAATTTACCTCAACTAAACGAACAGCAAATAAATACTCTTGAATACCCTTTATCAGAACAAGAAATTTCTAATGCACTTAAGCTCATGCCCAATAATAAATCACCAGGTCCTGATGGTTTCCCTGCTGAGTTCTACAAACACTTTTGGTCTATTTTATCACCACTTTTCATCCGATTGATAAACGAATCAAAACAAATTTCAAAACTTCCAGACACCATGAACACAGCCACAATTGCACTCCTCCTCAAACCCAATAAAGACCCAACATTACCATCAAGCTATCGCCCAATCTCACTAATCAATGTAGACACTAAAATACTTGCTAAAGCTCTCTCCCATAGAGTAGAAAAAATCATGCCATCTATAATCCATCCAGACCAAACCGGCTTTATTAAAGGTAGACAAGCATCCAACAATACACGCAGACTCGTAAACCTGATACACCACTCATCAATAAATAAAAACAAATCCATCATAGTCACCCTCGACGCAGAAAAAGCATTCGACAAGGTAAACTGGAAATTCCTGTTTTCCACATTAGAGAGGTTTGGTTTTGGGGAGTCATTTATTAATTGGATTAAAATTCTCTACACATCACCATCAGCTACCGTCATTACTAACGGACTAACATCACGCAGCTTCACTCTACACCGGGGAACTAGACAAGGATGCCCACTCTCTCCCTCTCTATTCACCATATTCATCGAACCGCTTGCAGCAGCTATCCGTCAAAACATCCACATTAAAGGAATTCAAACATTAAACATACACCATAAAATTAGTCTTTATGCTGATGATATATTATTATTCTTACAAAATCCCCAAACATCTTTACAAGAAACAATAAAACTTATTGACAGCTTCTCAAATATTTCTGAATACTCAATCAATTGGAACAAATCTGCTATACTTCCATTACACACTGCCAGTGTGGATGTGGCATCCCAAACTCCACAAATTCCTATGTGCACCAACTACATCACATATTTGGGTATCAATGTTTCCCCCAGGCTGTCAGAGTTGTTTGCACTCAACTATACTCCACTACTGAAAAAAATAGATGACGATATACAACGTTGGATGAACCTACCACTATCCATCATGGGCAGAATATCAGTAACTAAAATGTCCATACTCCCAAAAATAAACTATTTATTTTCAATGATCCCAACGCAGCCCACTCATACCTGGTTCAAATCTCTAGATTCATTTATCACAAAATTTTACTGGAAAAACAAGACCCCAAGAATTAAATTGGCAACCCTACAGAAACCAAAATCACTTGGAGGATTAGAAGCACCACATTTTTACAACTATTTTCTGGCAAATCAGCTTCAAAACATACACAAATGGATTAAACCTAACTCATCAGAATGCACATGGCAAGATATTGAACAATCAATCTGCAAAGACATAAACATTTCAGAATTACCCTTTCACAGTCAAACAATCAAAAATCATCACTGTTTTAAAATGCCAACAATAGAAGCAACCCTGACAGCCTGGTGGAAATTTCATCAGATCACAAATTCCCCACTCACACCATCTAAATACACTCCAATCTGGAATAACCCTGATTTCCTAGCTAACAGGAAGCCACTTAACTTTCGCACATGGGCAGATAAGGGAATCACACAACTTCAGCATATCTTTAATAATAATAACCTGGCACCATTTTCCGATATAGCCCAGACATACAGCATTGGGAGTAATTGCTTTTTGGAATATTTACAAATCAAATCATCAATTAAATCAAAATTACTTAACCAATCAATCAATCTAGACCTTTCCCCTCAAATCTCAGCGTTCATCAGTATATCTTCCTCCAAAAAATTGCTCTCCCAAATATACAAAATGATCTCAAAATCAGACAACGCATTAGTTGTACCAACCGCTAAATGGGAAACAGACTTATCCATTACTCCCAATGCTGCATTCTGGACTCAAATTTGCAAAAACACATTCTCCATGACTAAAAATGCTAACCTACAACTTATACAGTACAAAGTGCTTCACAGATCTCATTTAACTGGGCAGAAATTATTTAAAATGGGTTTCACTTCAGAAATATGTTCATATTGCACACAAAACACACCAGACACTTATCTTCACGCCTTATGGCATTGCACTTCAATTAAATCATTTTGGGAAAAGGTTACTGACACACTCTCTAACTTAATGGGATGTCACATCCCACTGTCTCCCTCTCTCTGCATATTAGGTGACATATCCGCAATCAATATAAATAATACAAATAGTCAGTTACTGCTGGTGGCCTTAACTATCGCCAAGAAAACTATCCTCATGAACTGGAAATCAAGAAATATCATTCACATTTCATTCTGGAATAATCTATTAACAGATTACATCTCCATTGAAGATCCTCTTTGCCTCAAGCCACTCTCCATCAACACCTTCATCAGTACACAGACAGGAGGGGAGGGGGGAGAGGGGGTCAGGTAGAGGCAAAAACTGTCTCTTATATTAAATCTAATTTAAAATAATTCGGTCTTTACATACTTCTTCCTCTTTTGTACTATTTGTGTTCCTTTCCTGTCTCTCTCAAATCTATTTATTCATTTTATTATTGTCCTTTATTATTATCATCATTATTAAATTTTTTTTATTTATTTTTTTTATTTTATTTTTTATTTATTTATTTTATTTATTTATTTATTTATTTATTTATTTATTTATTTATTTTTTTTTTTTTTTTTTTTTTTTTTTTTTTTTTTTTTTTTTTTTTTATATATTTCTTTCCCTCAAGAAGTGGGAGGGAAGGGGATCGGGAGGTGGGTGAGGAGGGCGTGGCGACTGGTGTGCTCGCGCTGATAATAATAATAATATTAATAATTACCTGGCTAGCAACTGATTTATAAAGGTAAACAGGCATTTAGAAAGAAAGGAAAAAAGAAATATATAAAATAAATAAATAATAATAAACCTACTTGCATATACTTACATATACTACACTCACAGGGTAAGTGTGACGTGGGCATGGCGGCCTGGGCATTGCACTGGACTGGTCCATGCTGCACGTCATACTTTTTTAATGCATCACAAAGCAACTGACAAACACTGTACTCTTCAAGGTAAAAACTGACCACATAATATTCACCCACTTAAATTATTAAAGGTTTTTTTTTATTTTTATTTATTTTTTTTTTTATTTTTTTTTTTTTTTATTTATTTATTTATTTTTTTTTTATATAATAACTATTGTTGTTGTTGTCGGCGCGAGTATATCGTGGTTATCGCGTTTCCCTGCCCACCTCTTGATCTTTAATTATTATTA
>LR812519.1:5251536-5256536 GCA_903798195.1 Danio kyathit
TATACCTGCACTTTATAACTTATACCTGTATCCTGCACTTGCTGCTATTGCACTCCTGGTTAGACCTAAACTGCATTTCGTTTCCTTGTACTTGTACATGTGTAATGACAATAAAGTTGAATCTAATCTAATCTAAAAAACACTGTTCTCCCCGCGTTCGCGTGGGTTTCCATCCGGGTGCTTCGATTTCCCCAAACAAGTCCAAAGACATGTGGTACAGGTGAATTGGGTAAGCTAAAATTGTCCGTAGTGTGTGAGTGTGAATGAGAATGTGTAAGTGTTTCCCAGTGAAGGGTTGCGGTTGGAAGGACATCCGCTGCATAAAACACATGCTGTGTAAGTTGGGGGTTTATTCCGCTGTGGCGACCTCAGATTAATAAAGGGACTAAGCCGAAAGGAAAATGAAGAAATGAACAGGTATTATAATTAAACCCATATAATAACACTCAAACAAAACATCTGCATGAATTAACAAATCATTTAAAAGTACTGGAACAGTATGGTAATATTTCCATCACAGCTGTTTGATGATCATTTCCTCCAAACCACGTCACGTTTATTTTTAATGATATTTCAGTGTGGTTGTGTGAATTCTGCCGATGCAATAAAGCAACAGAAAGCTGCTGCAAGTGTGAACAGCAGATGTGGTATAATTATTAACAAGTAATCTGTTGTTTTTACAGCAGTTTATCAGGTGTGTGAGAGTGGCTCATAAGACTATGAAGGTGCATCATAGGTGTTATTAGGTTGTATACTTTAGCTTCTATTCTTGCTCATCATTCATTCATTCATTAATTTTCTTGTCGGCTTTGTCCCTTGCGGGGGTCGCCACAGCGGAATGAACCGCCAACTTATCCAGCACGATTTTACGCAGCGGATGCCCTTCCAGCCGCAACCCATCTCTGGGAACTTCCACACACACATTCACACTCATACACTATGGACAATTTAGTTTACCCAATTCACCTGTACTGCATGTCTTTGGACTGTGGGGGAAACCGGAGCACCCGGAGGAAACCCACGCGAACCCAGGGAGAACATGCAAACTCCACACAGAAACGCCAACTGACCCAGCCCAGCCGAGGTTCGAACCTGCGACCCAGCGACGTTCTTGCTGTGAGGCAACAGCACTACCTACTGCGCCACTGGGTTGCCTTGCTCATCATAATAAATGTTAAATTTATCTTATCTTTTTTTTCTTTTTCGCCCAGAAGTAAAATCAAACAGTCGATTATTTGCTAAGTTGCCTGTTGGTCTGCTCTGCTGAACTGATCCAGTGTTTTCTGTCTCTGTCTCTGTTTATTGCCTGAACCTGCGGTGCTTCTGGCCTTTCTTCTTTAGGGACTCAAACGCAAATGCTTGTGTCTGCTTGAGCCTAAACAAACGCTATAAAATCAGCTTTATCACCACAACAGGTTCACACAATGCAGCAAAGACAAAGTTGGAGGCTGATGTAAAATCAATGCAAGTTAAATCTTTGGGACCTCAGAGAACAGCGATCAATAACACAACAATGGCCAGAAAAAAATACAAAATAAAGAGGGTAGAATAGAAAGTAGTGTTCCCCTCCTCTCCAACAGGTAATAATTTATTGTAAATATTTTTCTTTCACTGTACAGTATACTTTGGTCACACTTTATTTTGATGGTCCGTTTGTTGAATATAAGTTACATTGCAACTAATTATCATTAGATTATAAGTAGACTGTTAGGTTGGGGTTAGGGTTGGGGTTGGGGTTAGGGTTAGTGTAAGTTGACATGTACTTGCAAAGTTTCTTATAGTCAGTTAAATGTCTGTTGAAGGACTGTTAAACGTCAGTGTCAACAGATATTAAGCAGACAGTCTACTAATGCTCAAATGGACCATCAAAATAACGTGTAACCTATATATTCACTGGAAGTATGGGCAATAAATAATTGCAGTGATATTCGGTTTTCCGTGGTTTTCTTTCTCCCTCCATTTGTCACACACACACTAAACTATTATATGTTATGTCAAATACCCTTAGTTTAATATTAACATCTAAAAGAACGTAACAATGCACTTCACGAATATTTTTAGTCTACAAATGTCTAAACTACATACAGTTGAAGTCTGAATTATTAGCCCTCCTCCAATTTTATCCCCCACAATTTCTGTTTAACGGAGAGAAAATTTTCTCAACACATTTCTAAACATATTTGTTTTAATAACTCATTTCTATTAACTGATTTTTTTTTTATTTTATGTTTGCTATGATGGTAATATTTGACTAGATGATTTTCAGGATACTAGTATTCAGTATTCTAGTATTAGTATTCTAGTATTATGTCTCGTTTCCACTGACTGGCTCAGTACGGTACGGGTCGATACGGGTCACCTTTATCAGGCTTGCATTTCCACTACAAAGGGTACCCTTTTAGTGGGCGTGGTGTACGACAAAGAGTTTCAGTCGACGTCACTCTTCGAATAAATATCTACAGTAAAGCCGTACAGGTCGTTGACAAATCATATGAGAAGCACTTCTCACAAAACAGATGCTTTAAACACATAAATGCTTGTGTATAAATGTTTATTACTAACCTTTCTATGAACATGATTTGATTATAACTGCAGATCAATGATAGTGTGAAATAGCCTACTGTAACGTCTGCCATTATATAAAATAAATAAATAAATAAATAAATAAATGCAACATATATGAGCACATACAGCCCCTTACAGTCTCTGATATGTTACCACTGTTAGAGAGTAATTCCATCATTCCGAGTTCATAATAGTCCAAAATGCGATGATGAACGTGGGAGTTTGTTCGTGATTCAGATTGCTGAAACAATTTGCTCCTGTGTTCTGTCGGGCTTCTTTTTTTTCGCGCTTCACTCTCGCGTTTGTCCTTCTGTTTTCTGAAAGGATCAGACGTCGAATACACTTCAATAATCACACACACATTATTATCATCAGCTCAAGAAGTTCATTATATCAAATGTAGACGCGATCGTGAGCTCCCTGGAGAAAGCGAAAACTGCTCGCACTTTTAGATGGCCTCGTAAAGCTTTAACAGTACACGGCAGATTTTGTTCTTCTTGTCTTTGTGGCTGTACATCAAGACAACGACAAGGTTTGTTTGAGCTCGGGTCATCCATGGCTCGTTATTATATGCATATAGTTTTACGGTGTAATGTCTCGGGCCTCGATTGTGTATTAAAAACATGGCGGTTCCTTTGTTTTCATTCTGGCTAGCTCCACGAGATCATGACGTATCTCTGTAACCAATCAGCGTTCAGCTGCGCGTGTAGCTCCACCTTTTGGTACCCTTTCTCGTGTTTGGGACCCTTTCTAAAGGGTGCCGAAAAAGTGGCACGGTACGGTTCGGTACGCCTTTAGACAGTGGAAACAGCCATAAAAGCGTACCGATCCGTACCGTACCTCTCAGTGGAAACGGGCCATTAGTACTAGTATTTTAGGATACTAGTATTCTTAAATAGACGTTTAAAGGTCTAACCAGGTTAATTAGGGTAATTAGGTTAATCAGGGTAGTTAGGTTAATTAGGGTAATTAGGCAAGTCATTGTATAACAGTGGTCTGTTCTGTATACAATCAAAAACAAATATTGCTTAAGGAGGATAATAATATTGACCTTAAAATGCTTTAAAATTTTTTACTTGAAATTAAAAATAATATAACACAGATAGGGCGACACAGTGGGGCAGTAGGTAGTGCTGTCGCCTCACAGCAAGAAGGTCACTGGTTTGAGCCTCGGCTGGGTCAGTTGGCATTTGTGTCTGGAGTTTGCATGTTCTCCCTGCGTTCGCGTGGGTTTCCTTCGGGTGCTCCGGTTTTCCCCACAGTCCAAAGACATGCGGTACAGGTGAATTGGGTAGGCTAAATTGTCCGTAGTGTATGAGTGTGAATAAGTGTTTGGATGTTTCCTAGAGATGGGTTGCGGCTGGAAGGGCATCCGCTGCGTAAACATGTGCTGGATAAGTTGGTGGTTCATTCCGCTGTGGCGACCCCGGATTAATAAAGGGACTAAGCCGAAAAGAAAATGAATGAATGAATGAATAACACAGATAGTCACCGATGACTAAATCTCAGAGGAATATCCACAAGATAAATGTAAATAGAGAATTAACAGAGACATGATGGTTTTAAATAACTAAAACATGGTAGAATATGCATATGAATATAAATAACGCAAGTGCCCCAGTTTACAATTTGCGATCATATCTCTGTTTTCTTCTGTTGATATGCTTGATATCCACATTTTCATAGTTTGAAACATGTGGAAATATGAGCGGATTGTGCTGCATTTCTATAGAGGTCTCCATGTAACTGTCATTACGGCCCATTGTTTTCGTTTTTGTTTTTCCGCCATGTCTCAAAATACAGTTGAAGTCAGAAATATTAGCCCTCCTGAATTATTAGCCCCCTGTATATTTTTGTCCACAATTTCTGTTTAATAAAAAATAAGATTTTTTCAACACATTTCTAAACATATCAGTTTTAATAACTCATCTCCAATAACTGATTTATTTTATCTTTGCCATGATGACAGTAAATAATATTTGACTAGATATTTTTCAAGACACTTCTATACAGCTTAAAGTGACATTTAAAGGCTTAACTAGGTTAATTAGGTTAATAATGCAAGCCATTGTATAACAGTGGTTTGTTCTGGAGACAATCGAAAAACACTTTGCTTAAGGGGGCTAATAATATTGACCTTAAAATGCTTTTTAAATTTTTTTTAGCCGGAATAAAACAAATAAGACTTTTTCCAGAAGAAAAAAATATTATAGGAAATACTGTGAAAAATTCCTTGCTGTGTTAAACATATTTGGGAAATATTTAAAAAAGAAAAACATTTCACAGGAGGGAGAATAATTCTGACTTCAACTGTAAACAGTCCTAGATGAAGATATTTCCAGCACTGAAGTATAATCTCAAACAAAAGCCCTTTGTTGCTGCAGGATTCATTCATATGTTCTCCATGAAATAATGTGCCAGGAATGTAATCTCTT
>LR812519.1:5259036-5284711 GCA_903798195.1 Danio kyathit
AATAAATGTTACATTTATCTTATCTTTTTTCCTCTTTTCATATTGCACAGAGCGGGGAAATTTTCACAGTATGTCTGATAATATTTTTTTTTCTGGAGAAAGTCTTATTTGTTTTATTTCGGCTAGAATAAAAGCAGTTTTTAGTTTTTTAAAAGCCATTTTAAGAACAAAATTATTAGCCCCTTTAAGCTATTTTTTTTCGATAGTCTACAGAACAAACCATCATTATACAATAACTTGCCTAATTACCCTAACCTGCCTAGTTAGCCTAATTAACCTAGTTAAGCCTTTAAATATCACTTTAAGCTGTATAGAAGTGTCTTGAAAAATATCTAGTCAAATATTATTTACTGTCATCATGACAAAGATAAAATAAATCAGTTATTAGAGATGAGTTATTAAAACTATTATGACATGCAAACTCCACACAGAAATGCCAACTGACCCAGCCGAGGCTCGAACCACCGACCTTCTTGCTTTAAGGCAACATTGCTAACCACTGAGCCACCCAATATGCCATTTTTCACAAACAAAATGCAAATTGTTTCACACTTAGATTCATTCAAAACCTCATTTCTTTGCATTTCATAATTATTAGATTTGAAGTCCACAGTCTAGGCAGTATTTTCTCATTAACAAGGTTGTTCATGTGTACAAAACCACACAAAAACACCAACATATTTCCAACATGAATCCATTTTTTTCCTAATGCATATGTTTCCGCACCAGAAGACACTTCAATTGCCTGCATAAATATGACTGTCCGGATAAATGATGCAACTGGCCTGCAACAGAGCAGATATTCACACTATACGAAAGCGTTTGCTCACGATGATCTGGTCAGTCACTAACATGTTGCAAAATAATTTCTAGCTCTAGCAATGAAGGGAGTAGAAAAACCAATGTGAATTCTACAATATTGGTATTCAAAATATCATGCATGCCACAATCTGTCACAAGAGGCACATCAGGGGGTGGCTGTGGCATTAAAATCACTAGTTCCTGCTGTCGGGGAAGAAAAAGTAGGCTAGAGATTCTCCCTCCAAAAAATAAATAAATAAATAAAAATATTTCAGATGTGGCTGCAATACTAGACAGAGGTCGAGAGACGTGACACACATACGGCCATTACATCTCTGTAATGTTTTAGTTATTATGCAAAGAGATACACAAATTACATGATACAAATCAAAGACAAAAGAAGAAAAAAAAAATCAAACAAGCAAGAAATGACGTAATGAATAAATAAACCAAATGTAATTAAATAAAGCAAACAAACAAATAAATAAATACACTAAATAAATAAAACAAAGAAACAATCAAATAAAACAAAAAATAAATAAAAATAAATAAATACATATATTCTAGATATGGCTGCAATACTAGACAGAGGTAGAGAGAAGTGACACACATACGGCCATTACAGCTCTGCCTTTTATTTAGTTATTACGCGAAGAGATAAACAAATTACATGATAGAAATCAATGACTAAAGAAAACAAGCAAACAAAAAAAACAAACAAACAAGCAAAAAATGAATAAATTAATGAACAAAACAAATGCAATTAAATAAAACAGACAAACAAATACATGCACAAAATAAATAAATAAAATGCAATTAAATAAAACATAGAAACAAACGAACAAACAAACAAACAAATAAACTAAATGTAAAAAAAAAAAAAAAAAATTAAATAAATAAATAAAATGTAATTAAATCAAACAAACAAAACAAAACAAACAAGCAAACAAAAGAAATGAATAAACAAACAAACTCAATAAATAAATAAATAAATAAATAAATAAACAACAAAATAAATAAATAAATAAATAAATAAATAAATAAGAAGAATACTAAAAATTAGGAAAATAAAATATAAACAATCAGTGGTGGTTACAACAACTACATAGTAGTATAGCAGTGGTTATAAAAACTGCAATAATAATGTTTATATTAAAGACAATAAAATAATAATAATAATAGTAATAAAAATAGCAATGATAACAACAACAACAACAACAACAATAATAATAATAATAATAGCAATAGTAGTAGTAGTAGTAGTAGTAGTAAGAATAATAATAATAATAATAGCAATAGTAGTAGTAGTAGTAGTAGTAATAATAATAATAATAATAATAATAACAATAATAATAATAATAATAATAATAATAATAATAATAATAACAATAATAATAATAATAATAATAATAATAATAATAATAATAATAATAATAATAATAATAACAATAATAATAACAATAATAGCAAAATAATAATAATAATAATAATAGAAATAATAATAATAATAATAATAATAATAGCAATAATAATAATAATAATAATAATAATAATAATAATAATAATAATAATAATAATAAAAATGAGAAGTAGGTGGAGAAGTTGGGCGATTAAAGCTCTGTCAGTCACAGCACATGCAGGCCTGTTAGTTTTGACCTTGCTGATGAATAAGAGGGAAAATATTGAAGTTTGTGTGTTTGATGGATGATTGAAGGGACACATCAGTCATGCGTTCGTTTCTTCACTGGTTTAGCCGCTCTCCGTTCACCCCGAGGGAAGAGATGTGTTTCCAGAAGAAAACCATATTCAGAATCTACAGCTCATTTCACTACTGACATCTGTCGAGTGACACTGATAGGAAATGTGGGAAATCATAGGAACTTCCAGATGTTGCGTTTTTGGTGTGCGATATTTGTTCTATTTGATAATATTAACATTGTGTGAGCTTATTCAATAGGTCAGGGGTTCCCCAACTTTTCAGCCTGCGACCCCAAAAATAACAGCGTTATTATAATTATTGTATGTTATAAACATACAAACATTGCACACAATGGTGCACACACACAAACACACACACACACTAATAATGACTATATAAACACGATAGTATTGACAACACAAAAAAGTGCAACAGTCTAACAACCATATAATTTGTTTAATTTAATATTAACCTCACCAAATGAGTATGGTGGGCACAATGTTTATTGCATAAGACTATTCTTGGTTTAATTTTGGAGACTTTTTAAATTATTATTATTATTATTATTATTATCAATCAATTATCAATTCGAATTATAATTTAAAAATAAACAACACTCTTCAAACATTGTCATTTTTACCACTATAGAGCCACAACTGAAATGACATTTTCTTCTAAAAAAAAGTTCTACTATTTATATATTTGTTTCTACAGTATATTCTCATTCTTACAAAAACATTCACCAAACATCCTCATTTTTCATAAAATTTCTTCCTCATCTATTTGGAGCGGCTGTGCACTCCTTCACCTGGCTGCCGGTGTATGTCTGGCTCCGTCTGAGTGTTTTTCCCAATGGAAACGACGACATTCAAGAGCGCTCATCTCATAAACACAATCACTGCGACATGACATGAAGGGTCTGCTGGGGTCTAAAAGCCCAACAGCATCTCTGAAAGCTGCGTCGGCCAATGCCAGCACATAAAAAAACAAAAAAACAAGGACCTTCAAAGGCTCTGACCCTCCTGCAAGCGGAGGAGAGTGGGACGCTTGAGTGGCAGAGGAAAGCAGAGATCCTGCATGTTTCATGAGATCTGCTTCCTCGCAGAAATAATCCAGGCCAAAGCTGATTGACTTCTTCCCGTGGTACACTCACTCACTACACTATAAGAAAGCGATTATATTGCTTTACTCTAAAAAGTGAGTAAACCCATTGCCTTAAAATGATTAGGTAAATGAATGATGTGCATAATTATAAAAATTCAGTTAAAGTTGCTGTATTAAGTTTGTGACTCTTCTAAAGCATAAAAATACCATAATATGTTTGCAGATATTTAAGAAACATGCTAAGTAAATCAGAATGAAATGAGAATCAGCACCTCCAAGTCCGAGGCCATGGTGCTCCACTGGAAAAAGGTGGTTTGCCATCTCCAGGTGGGAGGAAAGTCCTTACCCCAGGTGGAGGAGTTCAAGTATCTTGGCGTTTTGTTAACGAGTGAGGGAAGGATGGAACGTGAGATTGGCAGGCGGATTGGTGCAGTAATGCGGTCGATGTACCGGTCCATTCGTTGTGGTAAAGAAGGAGCTGAGCCGAAAAGAAAAACTTTTGATTTACCGGTCAATCTACATTTACACTCTCACCTATGGCCATGAGCTATGGGTCATGACCGAAAGGACAAGATCTCAGATACAAGCGGCCGAAATGAGTTTTCATTCACAGGGTGGTAGGGCGCACCCTTATAGACAGGGTGAGGAGCTCTGACACTTGGGAGGAGCTCGGAGTAGAGCCGCTGCTCCTCCACATCGAGAGAAGTCAGCTGAGGTGGCTCGGGCATCTGTTTTAGATGCCTCCTGGACGCCTACCTAGGAAGGTGTTTCAGGCATGTCCCACCGGGAGGAGGCCTTGTAGAAGACCCAGGACACACTGGAAGGACTATGTTTCTCGGCTGGCCTGGGAACGCCTCGGGATCCCCCCGGAGGAGCTGGAGGAAGTGTCTGGGGAGAGGGAAGTCTGGGGTTCTCTCCTAAGACTGCTGCCCCCGCGACACGGCCCCGGAAAAGCGGCAGAAAATGAATGAATATTGAATGCTCAGTAAACATTCTTGTTTATCTGAAAAACAATGCTGGAGTCAGATATTCTGCTTTGAAAATGTGCGTTACGTGCTGAAATGGCTGTCTTTGTTTTGGTCATTTAAACTACCTAATGCCAGTTTAGCCAATTGTATTTCAGCACAGCCCCGGATTGGCTAATCGGGAGGATCTGGAGAATTCCTGGTGCGCCGGTCCGTTTTTTGGCTGCGAGGGCCGGTGTCCCTAGCTGCTTGCACTCTCAGCAGTCACACTTTTTTATTTATTTATTTATTTGACCATAGCCTCCCTCTTTTTATTCATTATTTTGCAGCAGCTCAGCTCTTTTTATTTATTTTCTCACAGCCCCGTGAGCAAAATGCAGCCTGCAGGTTAATGATGGCGTAACTATCATTCGACCCCAAACAGCGGCACCTTAGTGAATATAAGACATGGTTTCCTCTAGAGTTTTTTCCAGCTGCGGCGGCAGGCCTTTTACCTACCAATTACCTATTGCATTATTTCAATGACAAATGTCGTGAGCGCAGTATTTCAAGTCGAGATTGCATTCATGTAATACGAGCATGTGAATCTCTTTGCTTGTGTGCCGATTGCCTCTGTTCGTGCACAAAACTTCTTGCGCCCCCTCAAATATACGCTGCTCAAGTGCAGATTTTCTTGTGCGCTTTCAAATAAACGCTGCTGAAGTGCGATTTAGTTTATGTAACAAGTATGTCTCCAACATTTATTAGATTTGCTAGGAATATTTGTGAATGTGTCCAACAGACCTACAGACCTAACTCCAGCAAGATAAAGTCATTGTATACAGAGCCATAGACCTTTATCTATAAAGTTCAATTATGGATACTTTGTTCATCTTAACTGAAAGCTACATCATGTTTGCAAGCCTCACGCACCTGTCAGTCAGTCAGTCATGTCACCCTAAAGGGTTAAGCAAATAACGCACAGCACTATTACGATTACAGATTAGTTTGCGCTGTTATAATTCACTTACCTTTTAATACGCTTTGGTGGGATTATAACCCGCTATTAACAAAACAACAACGACTGAATGTTTTGAATGGGAAGCTGTAATGTAGCCGTGGCGGGATGAATTTTGGTGTGGCCCCCCGCCATGGAAGAATGAATGTAGCGGAAACCTTGTAAGAATTTGAATAATTAATATTAATGAATATTACAACTGCTCGATGAAAATCAGATGATTCACTACTTTAATAAATCTGACATAACTTGATCAGAAATCTAAAAAGGGGAGAAAAAGATTAAGCCATCAATAGAAAGTAATACTGTGGTTAAGAGTCTTGCAGATAAACAGTGCAATACTTATTTTTGATTCCAAACACATCAGTATAACAGCGCCATTGTGGTTCAGTGGTCAGCACGTTGCGTTATGATGCCGCTGACCCGAGTTCAAACCTCAACTGAGTATTTTATTTATTAATTTTTTTTCATTTTAGTGTTAAGACATATAATACTGTTTGGGTTACTTATGTAGGTGTACATATTTTATTTTTATTTTTTGTGTCACCACTGTTACAAAGGACTGGATATCTATAAAGAATTTTGCACAGAATATATATTCAGATATTGCAGGAAAGGACATTGTGATGTTTTGAAGAATAGTGTTGGAGATTTAGCTCCCCTTTAATGTTCTCATATTTATGAAAACATTTGAAGTTCTAAAGCAGCTGTTTCCTTGAAAAAGACGTGATAGTGTCATTAAAACTGAATTGGAAATGACCTTATTTTAATATAGCCAGTCGTGAACTGAGGTGGGCCGGTCTAATGCCGTGTTCACACCAGACGCGGAAGAAGCATCAAGTGTGAGTGATTTACATGTTAAGTCAATGCAAACGCGCGAATAGGCATCCTGCGGCGTGATACGCGCGAATTGAGCGTTTTGTGTGTTTGACGCGCTTAACGCGCAAATCGCGCGAATCGCTCGAGTTCAAAAATCTAAACTTCTGCGGACATTCGCGCCGCGTTAACCAATCAGGAGCTTGCTCTTGTAGGGGCATGATTGTGACGTAGCACCTGTTGTTGGTGTCCTGGGGGAAATCCTCCAGCCGACACCGACAACAGTTCATCAAACTGGGCTCGGCTCGGTCAGAAGCACCGCTGAAAGCCTCCATCATCCAGGTATAGTTTCTGGAGGAGTTTATGAGCTCACAGAGCTGGGTGCACCTCTGAAAGGATCTAGTGGACTCAGACACTGCTCCAAACGTATCGACACTGTTTTTAAGCCTTCATAAACCACATGAACACAGTTATTTTCTCAATAAAATCCATGTTAGCTAACATTAGTTTACAGTCAAAGGGCAGACAGAAGCCCTGCCCATGACGTGAATCCGCGTCTGTTCTGAAGTGAATTTGACGCGCGAATGAAGCGAGTAAACTCAAATGTTCACGCGTCTATTTACGCGCGAATAGCACGATTTATCCGCGCGTTCCGCGTCTGGTGTGAACGCAGCATGAGACTTGAAACTCCAGGGCTGAATAGAAGTCCCACTCCGGCCTTGTTTCAGCACCTCAGGTTCTTCTACATAGGAATCGTTATCAGAAGAACTAAATGTTTTTGTATTTTGTTGTTTACAATTGTTTAAATCGGTCCAAATAAGAAATGCCGAACAGCTTTTATTAGTGGTGTGACGAGACGCTTACTCCACGAGATACGAGATTAGGTTCACGAGAACGAGACGGGACAAGATTTTTACCCTATTTTTAAGAAATCTTCAATGATGAAATGCATGAATGGAAAATATTTTATTCAACTGAAAAAAAAAAAATAAATAAAACAATCACAAAATGCAAAACTATTTCAGTGCTTTTTTTAAAACAACTTTTTTAAAAAGATATTTTACTTCTATTTTAATGACATCTATGCAGTTAAGGACATGCAAACACTGCTAAATATTTCGCAAATATATGAATGGAAAATAATGTTTATATATAATTTTAAATATTATAGGAAAATAGATTTTTATTCACCAGGGACAATAAAAAAAGTAAATAAATTTTTAAAAATTACAAAATGCAAAACAATTTAGGTTAAACTTGTAATAAATGGCATTTTATATCTATTTTAATTAATTCTATGCTATAAAGCACATGCAAACACTGTTAAATATTTAGCTATTACTTATTTTAAATCAGAAAAAAATCATAATTTTGTACAGTGTATGGTACAAAAACACTGTATTACTACAGTATGTTTTTTTTAATGTGGGTAAAAATCCCTATTACACGTTTCTGGAGGCTGGGTAATCCAGAAGGTGAGCATTTATACATAGGGGTTTGCTCTCACAGGTCTTACTAACGAAATCTAATGAAGTTAATCTCTCTGCACAGAGTTTGAGAAACATCAGAGTGTTTTTCTGAATGTACGACTCAACAACAACTGTGTGTGCGCGCGCATGTCTGCGAGTCTTTCATGCAGGACTTCTCTCTGAAGTTCAGACGAGTTTGGTCTTCTAAGATTTTCAGATGGTGAAACATGAAGTAAAACTCAAAGACTACAAGCAGAGCTACAGCAGAACTATTACAGAGCGAGCAACAAGCCTTAAAAGCAGAGTTCAGCCAAACCACGTCTTCATTTATATCTGTACTGAAGTTTCTTTTCTTTTGAAGGTGATCTGAAGATTGTTGTGGAGCTCCAAAATGAGGAATCGATGACAATGCTAAAATGATGATATATTTTTTAATTATCATAAACATATACACAGCTATGATACTGTATACAGTTGAAGTCAGAATTATTATCCCCCTGTTTATTTTTTTCCCAATTTCTGTTTAACAGAGATAAGATTTTTTCAACACATTTCTAATCATAATAGTTTTAATAACTCATTTCTAATAACTGATTTATTTTATCTTTGCCATGATGACAGTAAATAATATTTGACTAGATATTTTTCAAGACACTTCTATACAGCTTAAAGTGACATTTAAAGGCTTAACTAGGTTCATTAGTTTAACTAGGCAGGTTAGGGTAATTAGGCAAGTTATAGTATAATGATGGTTTGTTCTGTAGACTATCGAAAAAAAATGTGCTTAAAGGGGCTAATAATTTTAAATTCCCTAAAATGGTGTTTAAAAAATTATTCTAGCCAAAACAAAAGCAAATAAGACTTTCTCCAGAAGAAAAAATATTATCAAACATACTGTAAAAATTTCCTTGCTCTGTTAAACATCATTTGGGAAATATTTTAAAGAGAAAAAAAAAATCAAAGGGGGGCTAATAATTCTGACTTTTTAAAAAAAAATTTATATTGTTGCAGTTATAAAACAAACTACATTGTATGTTGTTGCAGTGGCCTAATTTGATCTTTTAGGCAATGTTTTCTATTTAAATCTTGAATAATGAATTAAAATACTCTTTTGCATTTATAACTGATTATTAGAATTATAGCACTGTTCAAAATGTATAATTTTATGGATTTTATGTAACTTTCCACAATATTTATGTACAGTTCCATATTAAATATTATAAGCTCAAGAAATTACAAAAAAATCAACAGTAAAATGACAGCAAAAAACTTATTTTTGAATTACGGGAAATTTCTGTAATTTAACATCCGTTATTTTGTGTTTTGTTTTTTTTTCCGGCAGCTAGGGTCCTGGAAAAACAACATAAAATAACAGATGTTAAATTAATGCAAATAATAAAAAAAAAAAAAGACAAACTACAAAATTTTAACAAAATTGTATGTATTTTTTGTTTCTCTTGAGTTTTGCTCTATTTCGATTTTTTATTTAACATTTTCACTAACATTTAGATTTGAGTGTACTCATTTTGGACCATTATTATAAATTATTTTGTTAGATTAGCTTCAGATTCAGATTAGATTAGATTAGCTTCCTATAGAAAATATAAATTTAAATGCTTTCTGATGGGTGTACTCATATATGTTAAGCACTGTGTATATTAACATACATTTTTAATATATTTTTATTATTTATATTCATATATTATAGGGATGTCCAGATCTGATCACGTGATCAGAAATCGGTCTGATCACACGATTTCAGACACGATTGGAATCAGACGTTACCTCCCGATCAGGACTTGAAAAAAAAAAAAAAAAAAAAAAAAAAATATATATATATATATATATATATATATATATATATATATATATACAGTACATATACAGTTGAAGTCAGAATTATTAGCCCTTTTAATTTCTTTTCTTTTTTAAATTTTCACTCACAGTATGTATGATAATATTTTTTCTTCTGGAGAAAGTCTTATTTGTTTTATTTCGGCTAGAATAAAAGCAGTTTTAAAAACTTTTAAGATCATTTTAGGGACAATATTATTAGCCCCTTTAAGCTATTTTTTTTTCGATAGTCTACAGAACAAACCATCATTATACAATAACTTGCCTAATTACCCTAACCTCCCTTGTTAAACTAATTAACCTAGTTAAGCCTTTAAATGTCTAGTAAAATATGATTTACTGTCATCATGGCAAAGATAAAATAAATCAGTTATTAGAAATGAGTTATTAAAACTATTATGATAAGAAATGTGTTAAAAATATATTTTCTCTGTTAAACAGAAATTGGGGAAAAATAAACAGGGGGGCTAATAATTCTGACTTCAACTGTATATATTGTCATTATATTTTAACACATCTATAGTTATGCTGTGGCACAGAGTTAGACCTCTTTCTTGACTTCACACAGAAACAGTAAAGCGTGCGTCATGACATCACTTTGTTGTAGAGAGGCTATTGGTTACATGCCGGCAAAGTAGAACACGGAAGCAGCTTGAAGCGGAAAACACGAGAATGTCTGTGGTCTGGAGGTATTATAAAGTTGATGACGACAACATTGCCATAGCAAACTGTGAGATATGTAAACTTAAGATTGCCTGTCGGGTATTTCAAGTTGAGGTGCTGTTTGTTTCTATATTAGATTTTTTTATATTTACTGTTGCACTAAAGTCCTCAAGTGAAGAATTGATGTTATTTATTACTTGATTGTTCAAGGCTCATAGAAGTGCTCTGTTTGTTAACAGAGTTGTTGAATGTTAAAATAAGGTGAATTTTCGGTGCCAATAGCCTAGTGGTTAAGTGTGCCAACATATAGCACCATGGTGCTCACCACAACGCGAGTTTGATTCCCGGCTTGAGGTCCTTTGCCGACCCTTCCCCTCTCTCTGCTCCCAACTATTTCCTGTCAATTCTTTGCACTATTCTATCCATTAAAGGTTACACTGCAAAAAAAAAAATGCTTTTCTTACTTAGATTTTTGGTCCAAGTATCTAAAAATTCTTATATCAAGAAGCATTTTCTAAGCAAGCAAAACATATTGTCTTGTTTTCAGAAATAATATGTCAATATTAAGTGAGTTTTTCCTTAAAACAAGCTAAATAATCTGCCAATGGGGTAAGTAAAATAATCTTGCTTTTCCTTTTGATATAAGATGATTTTGTTTACCTCGTTGGCAGATTATTTTGCTTGTTTTAAAGAAAAACTTACTTAATTTAGGCATATTTCTTAAAACAAGTAAATATGTTTTGCTTGTCTAGAAAATTCTTGTTGATTTAAGTATTTTTAGATATTTGGACTAGAAACAAACAAAAAATCATCAAGAAAATTATTTTTTGCAGTGTAAAATCCCCTAAAAAATAATTATAAAAATAATAATAACAATAAAAAAGGTGAATTAAATAAAAAATAAGGAACATTCTGGATCTATTTCTTCGCTCTTCTTTATTCTTTCTTTTATGTATTATAGAAGTATCGGATCGGGTTTCGGTATCGGTAGATCAAAGTCAATAAACCTGATTGGGACATATATACTGTAATGTTAATGTTGACGATTTTGCTCTTTTTGACTAAATGGATGGAAACGCTGCTTTGTTCCCAAATGTTTGATGCCATGTTCCAGTTCTTCACCTTTGGAAACATATCTACTGCTGAACTTTCGAAGCACGTTTGCAAGTGACTTTACAAAGCATTTTTTTTATCTTAAAGATGTTTTGATGCTTTAGGACGTGAAGGACTGCGGCTTTCCAGAAACCAAAGAGCATCAATGTGTTGTCAGCAACGCAATCTCACGGCAATTCGTAACTTTTTGATTAGTGGCTAATTCGTATGAATTCGTACGATCTAATTCGTACAAATTAGTATGATTTGCTCTTTACCCAATGACGGTTGGAGTTAGGGGTGGGGTTAGGTGCCACGCCTCCTTTTTAAAATTGTACGTTTTCGTACGACTGAACCACTAAAATGACAAAACGTAAAATATTTACGTTTTCTCGTGAGATCAGGCTGGTTGTCAGTCTCTGTAATGGAGAGTGTGGATTTCTGAAAGTCTTTTCATACTGTGTTTTTTGCGTCATCCAGAACCTCTGACCCTGTTACCATGCAGCATGTCTTTCTTCCATTCTTCTGTTTCCTTCCCAACACAAAACCCTACTCATTCTCTTTGATTCGGTGGGATAATGGAGCAGATTTCCTTGATGCGAGCACTTCACATCTTCTCTAACTCTCTCTCTTTATCTCGTTTTCTCTTCTTTTAATCAACCGCAGCATGAAGGAGAGCGAAAGAGGGGATTTTTATTGTTGTGTTTCCATTATAAATCACAAATGATACCCAGATCCCGATGGACTCGCTGCTGTTTTACTGTTAGCACTGGCAAACTTTTTTTGTTTACTTTTACAACTCCATTGAAAACAAAGAGCAGCCTGTTTATTCAGTCTGGCCCTTTGCTTGTGGAAAACAGCTTTAATGTATTATTTTATGTTATTTTCTTAAAAGAGCAACTGAATGCATTAATACTGAATGCATTACATGTCTTTTACTGGCAAAATAAGATTTTGATGCAAATGCAATTTTTGTATTCAGTTATTGTTTCGATGGTAAATATATGCAGTGAGCAAAGAAGCATAGAGATAAACTACATGTCAAAAAGTTCTGTGTTCCTCTCTTTTGTTGTGGCAAAATATGATGTTTCATAAAAAACAAGGGATAGAATGCAAGGGATAGTATTTTTGCTTATTATAAGTCAATTAAAATGTGTTGCTTAGACTTTAGACTATTTGTTTCACTATTTTTAAAAAAGGCTGTGTGCACAAATGTTTATTTTCATCACTTTTTGGGCACTTAATTAAGTATTAGGTAAGTAAGTAAGTAATGTGGATTTAATTAGCGCATTTATCATGTATCGCCATACCCGTGGTGTAAAGTAACTGATTACAAATACTCAAATTACTGTAATTGAGTAGTTTTTCTCAGGAATTGTAATTTACGGAGTAGTTTTAAAAATGTGTACTTTTACTTTTCATTGAGTACATTTTTAGTGCAGTATCTGTACTTTTACTCCACTACTTTCCTTCAACCTGCAGTCACTACTTTATTTTTCTTGTCTATGGGCATTAAAAAAATCAGTCCTGTGATTCCTGTCCAATCAAATCGCACATACCGTAGAAGGTAAATCGCATCATGATGAACTACCTCAAGACGTGTGCACTTTATAATTGCAGCAAACTGTTTGGAAGTATTAAAAATGTCCAAGAAGATGTTCAAAATCTTTACACGCATTGACCCAGAGACTGTTTAGATGCATGTTACTGATGAGAAGATGATGGATGCTTACTGTATGATGACCGAAATGGCCTTAAACACCCAGCAGGCACAAGACGTCAACATGACGTCTGATTGACGTTGAACCCTAACGTCATGGGGACTTTGCATTTTGTTTGGAAATGAAAATCAGGTTGACGTCAGAACTTAACGTCAGGCCAATATCCAATGTCCAACCTAAAACCAACCAAATATCAACGTCTAATGATGTTACTGCTTGACGTTGTGTGAACGTTACCCCTATGACATCTATCAGACGTTGGATTTGGTTGCCGAACCTGATGAATAGGCCCACACGGAATCTGCGCGCGCAGAATTTCGTAGATTTTTAGCAGATCATTGATTATGTTTATTTACTTGTGTAAATGTGTGTAAATTTATATTTATTCAGTTTTTAAATTAATTTCAGTAATATCATTGACTAATATGAAAATATTTATATGATTTATTTACAATACAGTTTATTTTTTATTTACAATACAGTAATATTTTCTGTCTTTTAGTAGATATATTATAAGAGAGACTTGCTTTGTTTACTAAATAAGTAAATCTAATTGGATTTGCATTGAATAACATTAAATACACGTTAAAAATGTATTACTTTTTATTTAATATATTAAAGTTTTAGTAATGATACTCCCAAAATCATTCTGCATAAATCCGCATATTTTTAACAAAATTCTGCACAGAAATGGCAAAAAATGTCCGCAGATTCCGTCTGGCCCTACTCATGAATAAATGTCAGTATTTGACGTCATACTGTATATGACGTTGGTTTAAAATGTTGGCTCCACGCTGGATTTTGGTCACTTTCTAACAACCTAAAATCAACCAAATATCAACGTCATTTGATGGCATTATTGGTCATCAAAATAACGTTGTCCTTAGCTGCTGGCTTGACAATTAATTTTGGTCACCTGGCATCACAACCTAAATCTAACCTAATATTAACGTCTCATGATGTTGTGTGCCTTCTGGGCAATAACTAAATGCACTACAGAATGTTACGTTTACACACACATGCACAAATTACAAGTAAACATATCAGCTTTTGACAGCATAATACTCACTACTCACTACTCTTGAGTACTTTTGAAAGGGCTACTTTTTACTCATACTTTGAGTAATATTCACAACAGATACTTTTACTCTACTTGCACTACATGTTTAGGCAAGTAATGGTACTTTTACTTGAGTATGATTTTTCAGTACTCTTTCCACCACTGCGCCATACACCCAAAGCACTTCACAATCATGAGGGGGGTCTCTCCACACCACCACCAGTGTGCAGCATCCATTTGGATAATGCGACAGCAGCCACATGACAATGGTGCCAGTGTGCTCACCACACACCAGCTATAGGCAGAGTGGAGCAGGGGCGTTGCTAGGGTCGAAAGGGATGAGGGGCTTAGCCCCAAAGAATTCACCCCCCCCCCCCCCCCCCCCAAAAAAAAAAAAAAAAAAAAAGTTCTAAGTTCTAATTCACCCTGCAAAATAACCCGTTTCTTTAAATTTCTTTAGAGATAGATTTTTTTTTTCCAGTTTTTCTCAAAATAGGGTGATGTGGGCATTGTTGCACTTTATGTAATGCCTGTTTCATTCATACTTGTCTTGAGTAAAAGCAGTAGAACATTCCAAGAAATCCCTAGTATGGATGACAGCATCCAGCTATTGCTGTAGTTGAATGAATGAAAATAAGGTCCAAATAAACATAAAAAGGCTTTAACTGTGTTCTTCCAGCCATTTTAGGTATTTTCATTAGAATAAATTGATTTATAATCCGATGCTAACTGACATGGCATGTTACAGTAGAGTATAGCTATAAAATAATAAGCTAGATGCATGAACTGATTTAACTATTACAGAAACATGTGACTGGCTATATCATATCTAGATAAATATGTCTAGATATCAGGGCTGGAGTGGGACTGCTTTTCAGCCCTGGAGTTTCAAACTTTACACTGGCCCACTTAAGTTCACGACTGACTATATTAAAATAACATCAGTTCCAATTCAGTACTTTAGTGAAGATTTATTTGAACAGTTAACATAATGTAATGTTAAACAGTTTCAGAATCTATTTTCTGTAAGAATTAGTGCTCATAAATATCCAAACCTTGTAATAAAAAATATCAAATAAATACAAATATATTTTAAGATATATGTATAAAATAAAGATTCAAATTAAACGTATTGAATTTTCTAATGACACTATCACGTCTTGTTTAAGGAAACAGGTGCTTTATAACTTCAATTATTTTTCATAAACATGAGAACATTAAAGGGGAGCTAAATCTCTAACACTATTCTTTAAAACATCACTATGTCCTTTTCTGCAATATCTGAATATATATTCTGTGCAAAATTGTTTACAGATATCCAGTCCTTAAACACAAATAAACAATAAAACAAGTATTGCACTGTTATCTGCCAAACATTTGTAACCAAAGTATTACTTTCTAATGGCTTCATCTTTTTTCCTATTTTTAGCTTTCTGATCAAGTTAAGTCAGATTTGTTAGTGTAGTGAATCATCTGATTTCATTCATTGTCTCAGGGCATTTTTCATTCAGCAGTTGTAATATTCATTAATTTTAATTATTCAAATCTTATATTCACTCAATGACAATCCTACCTGCCACTGATTTTAAAGAATGTACTGTACTCAGCTTTTTTAATGCTGGCCTTTTCAGCTCTTCCTTTGCGCTTTTTATTATCCATTTTTCATCTCTCGCATAGCTTTTGATTTTGATAATTACGTCATCATTAATCTGCAGGCTGCATTCTGCTCATGGGGCTGCGAGAAAATAAATAAAAAGAGTGGAGCTGCGGTAAAATAATGAATAAAAAGAGTGATGTCAAATGGTCAAATGAATAAAAAAAATAAAACTGTTGCTGAGAGTGCAGGCTGCGATGGACACCGGCCCTCGGGGATAAAAAACGGACCGCCCCACCGGGAATACTCCTGGTCCTCCCGAAAGCTAGTACAATTTACGTTTTTCTGAATAACTCATGTATTTACATTAATATGACGCACATTTTATTGATTACAGTTATTTTATTTCACCAAAACTACACACATTTTATACTGTGAAAACAAATATTAAGCTTCATCAGTTGTTAGAACTATTCAGTTTCGCGAAACAGTTGTATTATTACCTCATCAGCTTCAGCTCCTCAAAATAATGAATGAATGAAGACACTTGCCGTGTCACAACAATGACAACAGTCCCACTCCCACCTGCCGGTAGAAACAGGTACTGCTGAACAGCTGACTTTAAATACCTGACACAAAAGCTGCGTGGCAGACACAAATACCCGACACAAAAGCTGCGTAGAATGTGCGTGATGCATGTGGTAATTTTAAGTATTTGGATAACAAAATAATTGTTATACAACCAATTTTTATTTAAGTGCAACATATTCCAAAAGATCAGGGGCTTTTGACAATACATCAGGGGCTTGAGCCCCAAAGCCCCCCCCCTCGCAACGCCACTGGAGTGGAGAGACAGTGATGGAGCCAATTCGGTGGATGGGGATGATTGGGAGGCCATGATCGTAAGGGCCGATGGAGGAAACTTGGCCAGGACACCGGGGTTACACCCCTACTCTTTACGAGAAGTGCCATTAGATTTTTAATGACCACATGGAGTCAAGACCTCGGTTTAACATCTCATCTGAAAGACGGTGCCTGCTGACAGTATAGTGTCCCCTTCACTTTACTGGGGCATTAGGACTCACACAGACCGCAGGTTGAGCGCCCCCTGCTGGCCTCACTAACACCACTTCCAAAACCTATTTTTCCCATGTGGTCTCCCATCCAGATACTGAAGCTCTGCTTAGCTTCAGTGAGTAACCGGTTTTGGGCTGCAGGGCAGGGCTCGAAATTGTCACCGTTTTGGTCGCATATGTGCCCGAAATTTTATCTATGCGACCTCAAAATATATTTGGGAGTATTTGTGCGAGTGCATGAAATTGTTGTCGTGCAACCAGTTTTCACAGAAAAATGTTCACCACATGCGCGGGTTTAGGAGGCATTCACGCATTAAACATCTTTGCACCTAAAAACACCAAACGCAGCGCTCAGGAATGGTTTAAAACTGTTGAAATGTCAACTTGCTGCAGTAAACAAAGCCCGCAATGCTTGCACCGCCTTCAAGCTCTTCTTATTGGCACACTGCACTAGAACAGAACGCGAATGGATGGGTTAATATCAGCTGTCAATCACTCAGTTCTGATGACAGGGAGCTACAGCTGTGAAAATGTAAAGGTCTGGATCCGAGAATAAAAACAACACTGACAGATTTAGTTTTAGAAACCAGCTAAAGTTACAAATAATGGCAGATCTGATCAGTGATCATGTAATGAATGTCAATCTAGCATTTACACTTTTCGAAGAGTGGATAAAAGACATCCAGTGTTTAAAGTCCGCTATGAAAATGACTAAAGCCATTCACCGTAAAGCCGTGAATGTTTGCCACTGAATCTACACATTAAGCACGAGATGTTCTAACGTTATTTAATCCTTCAGTCGCTGTCAGTCGTGCAACTGACACCGCGTTCACCATTGCTAAAGAGCATGCATTCACTGAGATGAAACTAAGATTGCAGCTCATGAAAAGACCATTATTGCTAATAAGATGGCAAATAATAAGTTATATGTCAATATCATCTGTGCAATATCAGACAGCACCTGTGAGAACAGCACAGTTATTATTGTTAATTCAGTGTGTGCAGGGCCGGTGAGCGCATGCAGATTTTTGTTTATTTGTTAGTTGTGATTAGAGTGTTAATATATAATAGAATCTATTAATATAAATCGTGTAGTAACGGTGCTTATAATTTTTGGTGGGTGTGACTAAATTTTGTCTGGTGCGCATACTTTTTTGATGTTTGGACCACCGGTGCTACCAAGAAAAAAAGGTTCATTTCGAGCCCTGCAGGGTGATATGGCTGTGGCATAATTGCTATTTAATTGCCTTGAGAAGTGATCAATCGATTACAGTGGTTGCTAAGTTGTTCTGAATAGTTGCTAGGTGGCTGCTATATGTTGCTATGATGCCCTGCAAAACATGTTTTGTTTTGTTTTATACAAAACCAATACTTTTACGTTTTAAGGTAAAAAGGTTAAAATGGTTGTATGAACAAATAAGAGAAGAGGTGAATTGATTGCAGTGTGGTTGCTAGGGTGTTCTCAATAGTTGCTGGGTGGTTGCTATATCAAATTAATTGCAGCGTAGCTACTAGGGTGTTCTGGATAGTTGCTAGGCTAGATTGATATGTTGCTATAATGCCCTGAGAAGTGTAAAACTGATTGCAGTTGCTAGGTTGTTCTAGACGGTTGCTAGGTGGTTAATTTAATGGTTTTATTTCTTGCAGATCCAACACTTTTAAGTTAAAAAGGTTAGAATTGAAAGTTGCTAGGCGATTTATATGCTATTATGATGCCTTGAAAAGTTTCAAATTAATCGCAGTGTGGTTGCTAGGGTCTCCTGAATAGTTGCTAGGCGATTGAGGTTACTATGACGGCTTGAGAAGTTTCAAATTGATTGCAGTGTGGTTGCTAGGGTGTTCTGGACAGTTGCTAGGCGACTTATATGTTACTATGATGCCTTGAGAAGTTTCAAATTATTTGCAGTGTGGTTGCTAGGATGTTCTGGACAGTTGCTAGGCAATTGATATGTTACTATGATGCCTTGAGAAGTTTCAAATTATTCACAGTGTGGTTGCTAGGATGTTATGGACAGTTGCAAGGAAATTGATATGTTATTATGATGCCTTGAGAAGTTTCAAATCAATCGCAGTGTGGTTGCTAGGGTGTTCTGGATAGTTGTGATTGATATGTTGCTATGATGCCTTGAGAAGTTTCAAATTAATCACTGTATGGTTGATAGGGTGTTCTGGACAGTTGCTAGACGATTAATGTTGCTATGATGCCCAGAGACGTTTCAAATTGATTGCAATGTGGTTGCTAGGGTGTTCTGGACAGTTGCTAGGTGATTTATATGTTACTTTAATGCCTGAGAAGTTTCAAATTGATTGCAGTGTAGTTACTAGGGTGTTTTGGGCAGTTGCTAGGCGATTGATATGTTACTATGATGCCCTGAGAAGTTTCAAATTTATCATAGTGTAGTTACTATAGGGTGTTCTGGACAGTTGCTAGGCGATTGATGTGTTGCTATGATGCCCAGAGAAGTTTCAAAATAATTGCAGTGTGGTTGCTAGGATGTTTTGGACAGTTGCTAGGCGATTGATATGTTACTATGATGCCCTGAGAAGTTTCAAATTGATTGCAGTGTGGTTGCTAGGGTGTTCTGGACAGTTGCTAGGCAATTGATATGTTACTATGATGCCTTGAGAAGTTTCAAATTGATTGCAGTGTGGTTGCTAGGATGTTCTGGATAGTTGCTAGGCAATTGATATGTTACAGTACTATGATGCCTTGAGAAGTTTCAAATTGATCGCAGTCTAGTTACTAGGGTGTTCTGGACAGTTGCTAAGCGATTGATATGTTACTACGATGCCCTGAGTGGTTTCAAATGAATCGCAATATGGTCGCTAGGGTGTTCTAGGCAGTTGCTAGGCGATTGATATGTTACTATGATGCCTTGAGGAGTTTCAAATTAATTGCAGTGTGGTTGCTAGGTTGTTCTGGAAAGTTGCTAGGCGATTGATATGTTACTGTGATACCCTGAGAAGTTTCAAATTAATCGCAGTGTGGTTGCTAGGGTGTTCTGCACAGTTGCTAGGCTAGATTGATTTGTTGCTACGATGCCTTGAGAAGTGTTAAACTGATTTCAGTTGCTAGGTTGTTCTAGGCGGTTGCTAGGTGGTTGTTATGATGGCTTGAGAAGTGTTAAATTAATAACAGTCTGGTTGCTAGGTTGTTCTGGGTGGTTGCTAAGTCTGGTGATCTTCTGATCTGCCAGTTCCCTCTTTTACATCAGTACCACTAGCTATTTTATGCACTCCCCATCTTTTTTTAACACTAGTAGCACTGGATACTAATGAAGTAGCTCTCAGCCTTCTTGTACTGGCAGTCATGGCCTAAAATGGTCAAGACTTGCGGGCACGGGATGGATTTTGTATCATATGGAATTCATTTGCTATCTGCGCCGACTTCAAAGCGAGCCCGTACCTTTCTCACACCATAAATGGCCTCTCAAGGAATGTCATGAATCAAATTATGTGCCTCTGAAATTCCCACTTGTAGGGCAGCGCTATGTGAAGAAGAGGGCTCAACTATTTATAACACCCAGAGCTCTGGCAGCGATCAGGAACATGGCCGCCCGGATTTTCAGTTTACAGACTCTCAGAAAAAAAAAATCGTCTGAAAAAGCTTATATAAACACAAAAATGTCAGGAGGTTTTCAAGTGTGTGAGAGTAATATATGATTAGAATTGTATGTGTGTGTGTGTGTGTGTGTGTGTGTGTGTGTGTGTGTGTGTGTGTGTGTGTGTGTGTGTGTGTGTGTGTGAGACTGTTCAGAATGGGTGGTAAAATGTGTGATGGGAGAAACATATAAAGCAGTAAAGAGCTGATGAAAAATTGGGTTATGCCATTTATTATTTTCATTCATTCATTTTCTTTTCAGCTTAGTCCCTTTATTAATCTGGGGTCGCCACAGCGGAATGAACCGCCAACTTATCCAGCATATGTTTTACAGATGCCCTTCCAGCTGCAACCCAACACTGGGAATCACCCATACACTCTTGCATTCACACATAGACACTATGGCCAATTTAGCTTTTTCAATTCACCTATACCACATGTCTTTGGACCGTGGGGGAAACCGGAGCACCCGGAGGAGAAATGCCAACTAACCCAGCCGGGGCTTGAACCAGTGACCTTCTTGCTGTGAGGTGATCGTGCTACCCACTGCGCCACAGTGACGCCCTCATTTATTATTTTACGCTATAATAATGTATTTATCTTTTGGGTTGTTTCTATTAAATAATACCAAACAAAACAACAACAAAATCAATCACAGCCTGTTCCATTATAGTTTCTGGTATTTTAAGTCTATTTGAGTGCATACATTGGTGGTGGCGATTGGTGGCGTCATGGTGGTGCAGTGGGTAGCATGATCGCCTCACAGCAAGAAGGTCGCTGGTTCAGGCCCCGGCTGGGTCAGTTGGCATTTCTGTGTGGAGTTTGCATGTTCTCCCCATGTTGGCGTAGGTTTCTTCCCGGTGCTCCGGTTTCCCCCACAGTCCAAACACATGCGCTATAGGTGAATTGGGTAGGCTAAATAGTGTATGTGTGTGAATGAGTGTGTATGGATGTTTCCCAGTGATGGGTTGCAGCTGGAAGGGCATTCGCTGCATAAAACATATGCTGGGTAAGTTGGGAGTTCATTCCGCTGTGGCGACCCCCGATAAATAAAGGGACTAAACTGAAAAGAAAATGAATAATTGATTGATTGATTGACTGACTGACTAATTGATTGATTGATTCTCACAAAATGCTCACGCCCATTAGAAAACCATTCAAAAAAGCCGCCTCTCATTACAAAAAGTGCATTCGTGTCATAAAGTCTTAAGTGCAACTGATTGACTTTGAACGTTGCATGGTTGTTGATGCCAGGCGGGCTGGTCTGAGTATTTCAGAAACTGCTGATCTACTGGGATTTTCACGCACAACCATCTCTAGGGTTTACAGAGAATGATCTGATAAAGAGAAAATATCCAGTAAGCGGCAGTTCTGTGGGCGCAAATGCATTGTTGATGCCAGAGGTCAGAGGAGAATGGCCAGACTGGTTCCAGCTAATAGAAAGGCAACAGTAACTCAAATAACCTCTCGTTACAACCGAGGTCTGCAGAAGAGCATCTCTGAACACACAACACGTCCAACCTTGTGGCAGATGGGCTACAGGAGCAGAAGACCACACCGGGTGCCACTCCTGTCAGCTAAGAACAGGAAACTGAGGCTACAATTCACACAGGCTCACCAAAATTAGACAACAGAAGATTTGAGAAACGTTGCCTGGTCTGATGAATCTCCATTTCTGCTGCAACATTCGGATGGTCGGGTCAGAATTTGTCATCAACAACATGAAAGCATGGATCCATCCTGCCTTCTATCAATGGTTCAGGCTGGTGGTGGAGGTGGTGTAATGGTGTGGGGGATATTTTCTTGGCACACTTTGGACCCATTAGTACCAATTGAGCATCGTGTCAACTCATCGTGTTCAACTCTGAAAGTATCTAGTGGACTCAGACAAGGCGCCGAATGAATCTACGCTGCTTTTCAGCCTTCCTAAAGCACATAAACACAGCTATTCTCTCAGTAAAATACATGTTAGCCATTTAGCAACGAAGCTAGAGTCACAGAGCAGACAGAAGCCCTGCCCATGACCCAAACTTGAATAGCGCGATTTATTCATGCGTTCCGCATCTGGTGTGAACACAGCATTACCATATTCAAGTACAGTAACTGAATGATAAAAATAAAAATACTTCAAAAAATGTATTGTAGTTAAGGTCACAAATGGTACAATTTCTTATACCTGAATGTGTTTAAAGTCATTGTACAATCACCATCAAAACACATGCAAATGAGAAATTATAATACAAACTCAACACTGCATATTCTGCGATGTGATATTGTGAATGATCATATTGCAATACCAATGCTGAAATGATAGATGATAGCAGCCCTACTACACAACCACCACTTACACTAAAAATAAAAATTATTGTTGAAACAATATTCATGAAAAAAGACTCTTATTTAACATTCTAAGCGCAAAGTCTAAAGTGGATGGCGAAATCCGAATCCACTTTTGCTATTTTACGGATTAAAAAAGTGTGCAAATGCATTTCCTATTTAAACAGTGACTACGTTTACATGGACATCAGTAATCAAATTATTTGCTTTAATCTAATTAAGAGAATAGTAAGACTAAGGTGTTTACATGAGTTGCTTTTTGGGTGTTACTTTCATGATCCCGTTTTACATGTTCGCACATAATTCGGTTAACGTCACTGCGTCATCACGCTATCCACATTTCCTCTGGAGTTTCATGTAATTTCGGGTGTTTCATTTTTAATTTGTCGACTTTAACTGCAGTTTGGCACTTTCACTTTCATTCACGAACATTTCATGCAAGCCCACCGTGACAAACGAGATATTGGATGCAACTATGAACTGCTGGAAGAGTTGTTTTAATGGAAGTTCATACCGCATGCTGAATGGAAGAAAAAAACCTCCGCATTTCACGATGGTCTGCACTGACTCTGTAGGTGCAAAGAGTGTCAATCAGCCGTGCGTGTGTGTGTGTGTGTGTCTGGGTGTGTGTGTGTGTGTGTGTGTGGACTACCCTGTCGCAAAAAGCGGCTTAAAGTCCTACATGACGGCAATAGTTCGATTAAGGTGTTTACATGTCTGCACTGCACTTCAAAAATGCGACTAAAATCAACATACTCCACATGTCTTAATTCGATTTCTCTTTAGTTCGATTATGACCTTAATCTGATTAAATTAATCAAAAATCGCTGTTTACATGGTGGACTCTTAATCAGAGTATTGTCTTAATCATTCGATTAAAATCGAATTATTGGTGTCCATGTAAACGTAGTCATAGTGGTGCAAAATGTGACAATGAAACCTGCAAACAGCAAAAAACATGTGTGCCGCATTGCGCAGAGTGTATGATAGGGCTCCAAGTCTTTAAAATCTTTAAAGAAAAGCCAAAAATGTCATTCTGTGATCGTTCACTCGTTTTTAGATCACATTTCTTTCTTCTGAAGATTTTCTTGAAGAACATTGAGGTCAAAACATGAAAAAAGTTACACAGAAGATAAAAGGAATGCTAGTTTTAAACAGCATTGATGAGTAATTGGTGTCAAATGTTCATTTTCATCTTTTGAATGTGCTTTTTTTTTTTGTTTTTACACATTTATGAAGCTTCAGTTCATTCAAAGCAGCAGCGAGTACAGCAAACACGGCCGATACAGTTATAATACTGAATCAGCAACTCTTACAGTCTCTGGTCTCACATCAAACATGACTCTTCCCTAAAAGATATTCATCAGCTCATTAGCATAGTAACCTCAGCGGGACATTTTTCCCTAAAATCACATTTGCATAATGAATTAAGCTTCTCCCATTTACTCAGTTCTTTTTCTTGTTAACCTCTCATTAACCTTTGCATTAACAGTCCTGGCTCTCGGATCATGCCGAGACTTGTCCTAAATTCATCAAACAACAGGGCGGATTTCTGACTCGACTCATTAGGCTGAAAACCAAAGAAGTCCCAGTGAAAGCTGAGCTTTAATGTACTCTGTAAAAAAAAAAAAGGCGCAGAGTTTCACACAATTCAACACAAATCAATTAAGTTAATTCATTTTCTTTCAGCTTAGTTCCTAATTTATTAGGGGTCGCCACAGCGGAATGAACCACCAACTATCGGAGCAACCCCCGCCAACACGGGGAGAACATGCAAACTCCACACAGAAATGGCAACTGGCCCAGGCAGGACTCAAACCAGCGACCTTCTTGCCGCGAGGCGATCGAGCTACCCACTGCGCCACCGTGATGCCCTTTATATTATTCATTCATTCATTTTCTTTTCAGCTTAGTCCCTTTATTAATCAGGGGTTGCCACAGCGGAATGAACCGCCAACTTATCGCTTACCTTTTAGCTTACCCAATTCACCTGTACTGCATGTCTTTGGACTTGTGGGGGAAACCGGAGAACCCGGAGTAAAACCCCACGCCAACACGGGGAGAACATGCAAACTCCACACAGAAATGGCAATTGACCGAGCCGAGGCTGGAATCAGAGACCTTCTTGCTGTGAGGCGACAGCACTACCTACTGCGCCACCGCATCGCCCTATATTATATTATATTATATTATATTATTTTATATTATATGTTCATTCATTCATTCATTTTCTTGTCGGCTTTGTCCCTTGCGGGGTCGCCACAGCGGAATGAACCGCCAACTTATCCAGCATGATTTTACGCAGCGGATGCCCTTCCAGCCACAACCCATCTCTGGGAATTATATGTTATTATATTATATTATATTATATTATATTATATTATATTATATTATATTATATTATATTATATTATATTATATGTTATTATTCATTCATTCATTCATTTTCTTGTCGGCTTTGTCCCTTGCGGGGTCGCCACAGTGGAATGAACCACCAACTTATCCAGCATGATTTTTTTACGCAGCGGATGCCCTTCCAGCCACAACCCATCTCTGGGAATTATATGTTATTATATTATATTATATTATATTATATCATATTATATTATATTATATTATATTATATTATATTATATTATATTATATTATATTATATTATTCATTCATTCATTCTCTTGTCGGCTTTGTCCCTTGCGGGGTCGCCACAGCGGAATGAACCGCCAACTTATCCAGCACGATTTTACGCAGCGGATGCCCTTCCAGCCGCAACCCATCTCTGGGAACTTCCACACACACATTCACACTCATACACTATGGACAATTTAG